>JAQGDQ010000068.1:0-733033 GCA_030141605.1 Tubiluchus corallicola | reverse complement strand
ACTGAAAAATATCTCAACAGCACTGCCAAAAGAAGAAAGCTTACAGCAGACTACATTACAGATAGCACCATCTGCAAAAACCAAAAACAACTTTATCCAAACTCAGAACACCTAGTACTGAAAGCAAGAGAAAACGTGCAAGATATCCAGGCTGGATTGAAGCACCACATGTAGAAGTGCATTCACCATGGTCAGAATGGTCAACAGAGGGAAATGCATCAGAAGATGGTGAAGAAGTAGAACCAAGATGGCCACATATTAGTTATGCAACACCAAATCAGCCTGAAATTGGATGGACACCACTGCCACATCTAACCAGACAGTCAACTCCAAATGTGACATCACAAGCAAAAGGAGGCAAAATAAGCAAAGAAAAGAAGCCTCCTACATTTAAAACAGGAGATGGCTTACAGTTCAGACAATTGCAAGTTTGAACTAGTTGCAAAACACAACAGTTGGCCAAAAACTGAATGGGTTACCCACCTACTACCCTTATGCTTGGAAGGGTATGCACTTGAAGTTGAAATGGAAATGGATTTGGATTCTGGTGACTTACATGTCACTCATCCAAGCACTGGGTAAACGTTTTGATCCAGCTGAACGCATTCTACAACATTGCAGTGAGCTGAGGCATCGAATGAGAAAAATAAGCAAAACTCCAAAAGAATTTGGAGCTAACACTTCGCCATTTGTTTGGCTTAGCCTATCCTGGTTTGTCAAGAGAAGCTAGTGAAGCTTTATTAATTGATAAATACCTCAAAGGACTTGGTGACATAGAAGTCAGAAAGCATGCTAACCTCCAGGAACCAAAGACACTTGAGGATGCAATAACAAAAGTTGCACAATATGAGACAGTGACTAAAGAGGCCACCGAAGCTAAAAGCAAGAAGCTGCTACCACCAAGAATCAACCAAATGAATTATACACACAAAGCATCATCAAGCAAAAAAATAACTTTGGAAGAAATTATGAAAGAGCTGAACAGTGTAAAATAGTAGCTATGTGAACTCGCTAATAACGAAAAACAAGAAAAGAAGTTCAATGTTGAATCAAATATGCAAAAACAAATTGAGGCAAGAAATCAAAATGACTGGCGTGCGAAGGTTGAATGTTACTACTGTCACAAGCCTGGACATGTGATGAGATTTTGCAGAGAAAGATTTCCCAAGATGACACAGTTTTTGACAGCTACAACTCCAAAAAGACGAGTTAATTAGCTGTTCTATTTTCGGCGATTTTCGCTTAGAAAACTGTTGTGACGAATTCCATTGTGCTGACGTCATCCATTATTGCTTATAGCTTTAATTCAGCAAAAAGCTGCTTTGCGTTAGTTAAACGTACAGTAGGCACGAGTACAGGTTTTGCGTTAGGTAAGTAGGCAGGATGTTACGGGCTTTGCGTTATAAATGAGGACTAGGTAGGATGTTCGCGTATTATTAATTACACGTGTATTTATACGCAAAATCTTTTGCGGGGATTTGCTAGTACGCTATTAATACCACTATTTACCGAACAGCAATAAAAATTTACTAAAATTAAGTGCATTCCCTTGCGTAGCTAATTGAGTATTACCATAATGATTTGCGATGTGCTTGTATATGCTTACTTTCCCATAACCTAAGTATTGCAACTATTCATTAACTAGTTAAACTATAGAAACCAATTATAGTCAAACATCTTTAAACCATCCACTAAGGGCATCAAAAATGTTGGCCTATAGTATAGTTTGGCGTAACAATGAGGTGTTTAAATTTTGTCGTACATGAATCTCAGAAAACAGTCACACGAACATATTCATTTTAGATTCCTCAATTTTCTACTCAGCGGTTATTGAATTAAAAAGAAAAGTATTAATGTAGTGTGGCACGGCTCGGCTTAAGTGGTATGATATTAGGTTGAAGTGCCAATCACATTCAGCATTGTCTGGAATTATTAAAATATCATTACATGTCTTTTTGCTAATTTCTTTAGAACTGTGGGCTTCTTTCGTGCTTTTATGCCTGTCATCATTACAGTGTTCTCTTGGGCATTTGCTAACCCTTGTATTTGCTGTCTGGACAATCCATCAGTATTTCCTGTTGTGTTCCTTTCTTATGCTAAACACTAAAATCATATGTGTCTAAAATAGGTAACCATCTGGCTATCATACCTTCTGGAGTCTTGAAATTGATGAGCCAAGTCTGTGCTGCATGATCAGTCCGAATCCTAAAATGTCTTCCCCATAGATAATGGTGGAATTGTTTTACAAAAGTGATAACAGCCAGTAGTTCTTTCTTCGTAGTACAGTACTCCCTTTGTGATTGGTTCAATGTCCTGCTAGCATAAGCAATGACTTTCTCTTTATCGGCATGTAACAGGGATAAAACAGCTCCAATCCCAGAGTTACTGGCATCTGTATCTAAGATGAATTTTCCCTCCTGTGTTGGATATGCCAATATAGGACTCCATGTTAAAAGATCTATTAAAGTGTTAAATGCTGCCATGCATGAATCATCGCAAATAAATGTTGCTCCTTTCTTTGTCAAGGCAGGTCTGCAATCGAGGCAAAATGTGAAATGAATTTTCTATAATATGAAGTGAATCACAAAAGCTACGTACTTCTGTAGGTGTTTTTGGGAATGTCCAATTCTTGACAGCCAGTATTTTGTCTGGATCACATCGGATGCCTTGACTATCCACTACATGTCCTAAAAACTGAACACTTGTGTGAAACAGTGTGCTTTTTGACCGCTTGATTTTCAAATTTGCTTACCACAAGTGCGAAAATACTGCCTTTAAATTATTTTTGGTCTCTTCAAAGCTTTTGCCAAAAACAACAATATCATCGAGATAAACAGGACAGTTCTTCCACTGTAAGCCTCTAGGTACTTCTTCCATTAACCTCTCAAATGTAGCTGGTGCATTACAAAGGCCAAGCGGCATCACTTGAAACTGAAATAATCTTTGTCGTGTAACAAAAGCTGTTTTAGGCTTCGACGTTTCATCCATTTCAACTTGCCAATACCCACTGGCTAAGTCGAAAGTAAAGAACCAGTGGGACCCATGTAATGTGTCAAAAATCTCTTGAACGTTTGGCAGTGTGGAAACCCATCTTTAATTGTTTTTTCATTTAATTGACGATAATCAACACAAAATTGTGTGTAGCCCTCTTTTTTAGTCACCACACAAAATCATGTGGAGCCATCCTTTTTAATCAATTAGTGAGGCCCAGGGACTGTTGCTGAGTTCAATAATTTGTTCTTTGAGCATTTTATTTATTTCAGCTTCAGCAATGACTCTTTTCTATTAGGCCAGTCTTCTCGGAGCTTGTTTAACTGGGCGCTCAGTGCCAGTGTCAATAACATGTCTTACCAGGTTTGTCCTGCTATATTTATTGTCAGGCCCCACAAATATATTCTGATATTCCTGTATCAAATTTACGAGAGAAGATTGCTCACTAGCTGAAAGCTTCACTAGGTGAAAGCTTAGAGCTGATACAAGTGCTCAAAGAGCAGAGATTTCAGAACTGCCTTTTCACTAATATTTGCTGGCAACACTAAGTCAATCTGACTAGCTGAAGAAGACTCAATTTCATAGTCTGAACTGCCCACTGAATTCTTGAAACATTGTATAGTAACTTCACCAATATGAAGAATTCCTTGTTGCTTGTCTAGCACAGCACTTCTTGGTTCAAGAAAATCTAATCCTAAAATTCCAAAGGGTCCTCCAATGGAAGCAACAATCATTGT
This sequence comes from Tubiluchus corallicola, assembly GCA_030141605.1. Taxonomy (NCBI): domain Eukaryota; kingdom Metazoa; phylum Priapulida; class Priapulimorpha; order Priapulimorphida; family Tubiluchidae; genus Tubiluchus; species Tubiluchus corallicola. The sequence goes on along the minus strand of JAQGDQ010000068.1, from coordinate 729,305 downwards.
ACTAGTGGTACTTATTCCAGCTAATGTAACTTGAATTCAGCTTCTCCCATTTGAATCAGTAAACATCTATTATGCTAGCACTGGGTCCACTATCGATTACAAAATCTATATCTAAACTGTTGATCAATACTTCTACATGCCAACAATATTTATAATCTACTGGCAGAACTACAGTGTTCTCACTTCTCTTTTTTTTTGTCAGATCGGAGCGAGGAAGAATAATTGGTTCTTCTTCATTCAGAGCTACAAATACCACCTTGCTTTCCCGTCACGAGACCAATGCGAGGTAGTGTTCCTGAGGCCTGTGTATTCGTGACCGGGACACTGGCCCCGTGCCCGGTCTCTTTTAGTTTAACTGCTTGCGTACCTGGTTTTCGGAACAAACAGCTTCTTCTCTTCGTCTTTTTGGAGTTGTAGCTGTCAAAAACTGTGTCATCTTGGGAAATCTTTCTCTGCAAAATCTCATCACATGTCCAGGCTTGTGACAATAGTAACATTCAACCTTCGCACGCCAGTCATTTTGATTTCTTGCCTCAATTTGTTTTTGCATATTTGATTCAACATTGAACTTCTTTTCTTGTTTTTCGTTATTAGCGAGTTCACATAGCTACTATTTTACACTGTTCAGCTCTTTCATAATTTCTTCCAAAGTTATTTTTTTGCTTGATGATGCTTTGTGTGTATAATTCATTTGGTTGATTCTTGGTGGTAGCAGCTTCTTGCTTTTAGCTTCGGTGGCCTCTTTAGTCACTGCCTCATATTGTGCAACTTTTGTTATTGCATCCTCAAGTGTCTTTGGTTCCTGGAGGTTAGCATGCTTTCTGACTTCTATGTCACCAAGTCCTTTGAGGTATTTATCAATTAATAAAGCTTCACTAGCTTCTCTTGACAAACCAGGATAGGCTAAGCCAAACAAATGGCGAAGTGTTAGCTCCAAATTCTTTTGGAGTTTTGCTTATTTTTCTCATTCGATGCCTCAGCTCACTGCAATGTTGTAGAATGCGTTCAGCTGGATCAAAACGTTTACCCAGTGCTTGGATGAGTGACATGTAAGTCACCAGAATCCAAATCCATTTCCATTTCAACTTCAAGTGCATACCCTTCCAAGCATAAGGGTAGTAGGTGGGTAACCCATTCAGTTTTTGGCCAACTGTTGTGTTTTGCAACTAGTTCAAACTTTGCAATTGTCTGAACTGTAAGCCATCTCCTGTTTTAAATGTAGGAGGCTTCTTTTCTTTGCTTATTTTGCCTCCTTTTGCTTGTGATGTCACATTTGGAGTTGACTGTCTGGTTAGATGTGGCAGTGGTGTCCATCCAATTTCAGGCTGATTTGGTGTTGCATAACTAATATGTGGCCATCTTGGTTCTACTTCTTCACCATCTTCTGATGCATTTCCCTCTGTTGACCATTCTGACCATGGTGAAAGCACTTCTACATGTGGTGCTTCAATCCAGCCTGGATATCTTGCACGTTTTCTCTTGCTTTCAGTACTAGGTGTTCTGAGTTTGGATAAAGTTGTTTTTGGTTTTTGCAGATGGTGCTATCTGTAATGTAGTCTGCTGTAAGCTTTCTTCTTTTGGCAGTGCTGTTGAGATATTTTTCAGTGTTGGTCTTCTTTGGAACTTTCTATCCTGTTCTGCTCCATCTGCTTCCATCTTGTACATAGCCTTTTCTGTGTGGACCTCTGTATTTTGAACTCCCACAATTATATCAATGTTATTTTTAGGAGTGGAAGTCAGAAAGGATTTTAAGTAGGATAATACAGCTGCCATCTTATCAATTGTAGTACAGCTTGCTGCTCTTACTCAGTTTGAATCACAGTGCCTCAAAACAAAATTCAAAATCCAGGACGAGACCACTAAAATGTAGTGTGGCACGGCTTGGCTTAAGGGGTATGATATTAGGTTGAAGTGCCACATATCTTTAACTTCTGCAACTAACTTTATTTTATTTTTACATCAAAAATGTTGGGTTCAACTTTTATATTACCTTGAGGATATTTGTAATTCAAATTTAAACTGAATAAAAGCAACAACAAGTGAACTAAGATTAAATACTTTATTTCATTGACTTTGCTATAAAATACAGATAATTTTAATGAGGTGAAATCCACAGTCATCAAAACTGATCTTGTTACCAGTTTAAGAAATCTTCTATAGCAATTGCAATTGGTCATGCAAAGCATGCTAGCATCCAGGTTTCAATAAGATTAAGCAGGTGCAATTTTCATGCCAATCCTGTGTATATGTACTATGTTCCTGTTCCACATTTAACTAAAAGTGAGCAAAACTATGATCCAGTCTCTTCTTTCACTTATTTGTATAAGATCTCGAATAACCCCGCATTAATAGCTAGCTGACTTGTAATCTGCATTTTTTTTCAAGTGGAACTGTATATTTTTGCTGATTCAGTCCAAATTATTTTTCTGCCTTTGCATAGTTTGCTAGCTTTTAACTAGGTATCTAGTGTATGAGTTTGTATTTTTAGTGGATAGATGGCGCTTAGTAGTGAGAACTAATTCTTGTGGGATTCCACACATGATGCAGTTTTCAATAAGGCAAAGGCATTATTGTCCAATCCCCCGACTTCGGCATTTTACGATCCATCAAAACCTACTGCATTATACACCGATGCGTCTAGGTTGAATGGTTTAGGTTTTATCTTGGTACAGCAACAAGCTGATAGTTTGTGGAAATTAATTCCGGCTGGTTCTAGGTTCCTGTCTGATGCAGAATCTCGCTATGCAACTATTGAGTTAGAAATGCTAGCAGTCGCTTGGTCCGTTAATAAATGCAAAATCTTTTTGCAAGGCTTGCCAAAATTTCAATTCCTAATTGATCACAAGCCACTATTGTCAATATTGAATAAGAAACAGCTTGACGAGATAGAGAACCCTAGATTGCAAAGGCTTAAATCAAAGCTCATGCCTTATAATTATGTGGCTTCTTGGTTACAAGGTAAGGCTCACTCAGCCGCTGATGCTCTTTCTCGTTATCCATTTCTCCGCCCTACGGTGGATGATGAACATGCAGAAAGTGACATTTCTAATACAGTTCATGCAATACGTATTTGTAATTTAAGTGATAGTGAGATTGACCTGAGAGTTAAAGAGGTTTACAATCATGCTAAGAATGATCGAGAATACCAGCACAGTTGCTCGATGTTGTCCGACATGGATTTCCCAATAGTAAATCGACTTTACAATTGAACTTGGGGCTATATTGGTCTGTTCGTGAGCAACTATCAATTGATAATGACTTACTGCTTGTAGGCTGTAGGATTCTCATTCCCCAGACACTTCGGGTAAAAATCTTGAAACTTTTACATCGAGGTCATCAGGGCATAGAGTGCATAGTAAAGAGACGTGCCAGTGCACGTCTAATCGTATACTGGCCTATTATTACGAATGATATTGAGAATGTTGTCATGTATAGATTGTGAACGAGAGCTTCCATCTCAAACGAAAGAGCCCATGATCAAGCACCCTCAAGCAGTAGGCCATTCGAGCATATTTCTGCTGATTTTGGATGTTATGCAGGATTTCACTTCCTCATAGTTGTCGATCATTTTTCTAGTTGGCCTTCAATTTTTGAACTTGGTCGAAATTGTAATTCTTATAACCTTGTTCAATCATTCAGGCGTTTCTTCTGTCTCATGGGTGTACCTACTCAAATGTGGTCTGATGGAGGTCCAGAATTTACCTCCAAGTTATTTCAAGATTTTCTGAAGACATGGTGTGTTGTTCACCATACATCTTCACCTCATTATCCTACCGCCAATGGCAAAGCAGAAGCTGCGGTCAAATCTATGGAAAAGATTGTTCGTAGCTGTTGGGATGAGCAAACAATGAATTTGGAAAATGACAATAATGCACAGGCTCTGTTACAGTATCGTAATACTCCAACCATTGATGGGAGGAGTCCAGCTCAAATTTTGTTTGGTCATCCAGTGCAGGATGCCTTGCCTGCCCATCGTCGTTCATTTGTTCCGAGTGGCAAAAATAAACTAAATTAGCTGAAGAAAAAGCTGCTAAGATAAATAGGCAAGTAGAAGAATAGTGTAGGGACCAAGGTAGTGGTACAAAACCATGTGACTAATGAGTGGGATATTTGTGGTCTAATTGTTGATATAGGTAGATATCGCAGATATTATGTGAAACTTGATTCTAGTGGTAGAGTTTTGACGAGAAACAGAAAGTTTTTAAGGCGAAGACATTCTGTATATGTTTCTCAGTTTCCGTCCGTTGTAGGTAACAGTAATGACAGTTCTGATCACAAAATGCTCCACCACAGGTCAATGATGTTATCCCACCTGAGCCATTAAATCAGCTCCAAGAAAATAATGTCAATCGTTACTCGATAATGACTAGAAGTGGAAGGGAAGTCAGACCTCCTCGTCGTCTTATAGAAGATTAATTTGATGATGTTGTTTCAAAATTGTCTTTTACTTAAAACAATTACAATATTAATAACTTACAGTTGTATTAGTTGTATTACAGTTGTATTAAGTTGGAAAACTTTCATGATAATTTGTATCCATATTGTTAAAGGACAAGTATTCACAATTTCAGTTTAATTTGTTAAAAATTTCATTTGTGCTTGGGGAACTGAATTTATATAGTGTTTAGGCCTGTAATTGATACCAATGTGGCAGATTTGTTGAATGACAGTAATAACCACTGGCTGATAGTTGAACATGGCTGTATATCACACATAGGTTATGTGTCTTGCATGTTGATAGCATGTTGCCAGTTTTGAACATGAGTGTATGCCTCGAAAGTGAAAGCCACCTCATGGGCAATTTGGTTATTGGTTAGAGAGGCTTTGGAAAAAAACTTGTTTATTTACGTAACCTCAGATTATGTTTCTTGATGGTAATACCAGTGGAAGCCATCCAGGATAGAACACCTCTGTTGTTTCCCGTACAGAATGCTTGTCATTAAACTCTTCCTCTTGTGGAGACTGAGTTCCAGTTTGGTTGCTTAATGCCATTATCCAGTGCAGTACCGTCTAGAGGAGTCAATTGTCATTTGTTGGAGACATAGGATCTGATGGTTTTGGCAGACGTGTCCTGGCAGCCATATTGGATACGTGGTAGGAAACTTGGTACGATTCGTGATTGGAGACATGGTATTCGGGCGAATACGTGGTAGAAGCATTGCTGATGGTATACATCTCTCTGCACAGTTATGCTGGGCCCAGCCATCGTAAAGATGAGTAAAAAAATGTTAAATTTTAACTAGATTTATCCAGTTGACTATTATTGCGTTATTATCACGTTAACTAGTATTGCGTTTCAAAGTGTTTGTTTACAAAAGAACTTTATACGCCGGCATTAGTTATTTTTTTGCGTAAATCGAAGATAATTAAATATCCTCTTTATTATTATTATTATTAAAAAATCCTGTTGTTTGGGCAATTGTATTCCTAGAGAATTAAGGTATAAACCTAAAGCATTGTTCACACGGACTCATGTGCTAATTTTTACTATATTTTGGTCAATCAAGGTATAACTCGTGACAGCGTGACTGTTTGGCAAAACATCCTAACATCAATTTAATATTTTCTTAGACACACTGCCACAGTCTTGAATTAAGTTATTTCCAATTATCTTTGCTAATTGTTAATAACTGGGGGACGTGTATGAGTTTGTATTTTTAGTGGATAGATGGCGTTGGCAGTGCTTAGAGCGGTAAACAATAATCAACAGATAGCCGAATACACATGAGGACAATTTTTTTTAAAAATACAAGTAATGACTACTGTATTTACAAAATCCATTGCATTGTCATATTTGTATTCTACGTTTTAAATAAAAACGAAGTTAAAACACCTGGAACTCTTAATTCTGGAACTATTTTAATTCTGCAACTCTTAATTCTGCAACTCTTTTAATTCTGGAATTCTTAACTCTGCAACTCTTTTTAATTCCAGAAACTTTCTGCAACTCTTTTAATTCCAGGAACTTCTGGAACTCTTTTAATCTTGGATTTTCCTGAAACTCTCAGCAACTCTTTTAAATCTAGGAACATTCTGGAACTCTTTTTGTCTCTGCAACTGCTTTAATCCTGGGATCCTTTTGTAGCTTTTGGTTTCTAGAACCTAGTGTTTCTGGAACTCTTTTCTAGGTTCTAGATTCCTGACACATCCTAGCTGGTTTTGAAAGCTAGCTTTATCTAGTAAGTTAAAACTTACTTCTCATCCTGCTTCTCTTCCATTGGTTATGAATGTTCATTGCTGCAATGAATGAAATTTGCTGCAATTCTTTACCACTTTGAAAGTGTTCGGATGTGTGTGGTCAATGCATTGGTCTTCCCCTTATATAGCCGTCCGAGCGTCGGCGTCGCTAAGTTACCATGGATTGCGCATTGTAACCGAGGGGTGGGCTGGGCATTACACTTTGTTACTTTCAGTCGTCTGATTATAATTTCGTCAATTTGTTTGCTAGTTTAACAGCACATATGTTTATCTACGTATAATCTAATTTATCAGCATAAGTTTGACCCTGTTTGTTTTTACTTTCTTGTTTATAAACCGAGAATTCACCGGGTTGGGAAGTTTTGTCGCCCTGTGTTTATTTTTTGGTCAGCATCTGGTGTGTTCGTCGAATAACGAAGATGTGCGTTACAAAAAAGCATCCGTAATGGCTGAGGCGCCCATAGCGCATGTAAACAATATCGAAATTCCGATGACTATATTTTTAGAGAATATTACATTAAATTATTCTGTTTATTAATTAAAAACCGTTTTGTCTACAAATTCTGTAGCACAAGAAACATTAAAGTATTATCAAGTGCACCGTATTAAAATATTAAAGCTAACTTGTACTATATATCTGAAAAGAAAGGTTAACAATTACAATGTCGACGACGTCCATCTTTGGAATTTTTTCGCCACCTTCTCCTGCTACCGTATTATAATGGTATGTTGGTGTAAAATCGCTGCAGTAGTCTTACGAAGGCAAAGGTTGATTGCTCCATAATTTGACATCTGCTATTTCATATTTATGTACCAAGTGTTTTTTTATTTAATTATAGCCATGCAACGATTTTACACCTCCGCTCTAGAGTTAACGTGGCAGCAGAAAAAACGCAGAACTACATAAACGTAGACACAAAAAAATCACAATTACTGAGGAGTTTACCACACGAACACCCATGCAGAAGTATGCACACGCATATACAGTTTACAAGCTCTAAAACATCGCCAATGTCGTCTCCTTTCAGAACACAGCCAAAAATTATTTGAAGTGCTTGATAAATGTGATAATACTTGTAAATAAAATAAAATAACCACTTATTACATACCCGTACTTCCGGTCAGATGAAAAACTACAGGTAGAATAAGTAAGAAACACGAGTGGGAATTCATTTACGCTTATTCAGAATAATACAGGTTAGTATTATAAGTCACACGTTTCATGTGCGCTGTAACTGCTGTCCAGTGTCCATGCATCATTGCCTAGCTTTGCTAATATCTCATTGGAAGGTGCCGCCACCTTCATTTTTAGGATCTTGCGCGCATGGGTAGCAGGCTGCGTAGTTTCCCTGGCATTGTTCTCAGTTTGCGTTGTTAAGAACAGATGGTCGGAGGTTGGTCAAGGCACATGCCTTTACGGTGAAATACGTTAATAATACGGTGAAAATTATGTTACTAATACGGTGAATAAGTTACTAATGCGGTGAATAAGTTACTGATACAGTGAGCTCATGTAGTAAATTTAGTGAACACTGTAGTAATTACGAAACGTTTGGACGGAGATAAGATTACGTTATGTTTACGAATGACGTCGAATGTCTTCACCTGTATTGTACTAATAAAGACGTTTGTGTAATTTGATTCACTGTGTTATGCGTTAAAATTATTTTCACCTGTAGCAGGCGTAATAACCGACCTTAGTTCGAACGAATGACTAGTGCTGTTACGTGCGTCAAACAATATAATGATACCTGTGTAGGCCTAGATGTGAAATCTAAGCATTGTGAGTATGTGTAATGTAAATAATCTCTTTCTGCTGTCAAGCTTGCTGGCTTTCAGGCGCAGTAATGCATCGTTTTGCAATTATGCGATATAGCTGCTATATACAAACGTGGTTTGAATCATCAATTACAAAAGAGATATAAAACAGCTTGCTTTTAGCACTTCTTTGAAGTCAGTAGGTTGTATAATGTTCACATCGGTAAAATTACACAGGTAAAAGTAGCGCATGGAAAAATGGCACGAATGAAAAAGTATAATAAAAATGGCAAACGGAAAAATAGCACAAATGGAAAAGTAGAAAAATGGCAAATATATTATAGTGATGCAATTGATTTCTATAACAAAACTAAAATGCGCTCAATAGGAAGCAGATCTCTGTCAAAGCCGTACAATCCTAAACTTATTTTTCTGATTCTTTTGATTAAAAAAAATTAACACAAAGATAAATAAGCAAACATTCAAAAATGTTTATGTGTTGGTATTATATTGACTAGCGAAAGTCTCACAAAATAATTGTCCTTTCAATAGGTTTATAATTAGTGATGCATGAATGTTCCAAATGGTTTTTATCTACCTTTTTACCATTAATTTTTTCGATGGAATAGACTGACAAATATGTATGCACTTACATACGAAGTCACCTTATGAGACTGTGCACATTAATAAGCAAAGGTTATAGACAGCGTTACACAAGCGAGAATTCCTCATAATGGAATTGGAACTAACTAGTAGTACATTGTTTGTCCAGGTATAGATAACAAAAAAGTAGTACCAAACATCTCTCCACGAAGTGTTTCAAGAATGTTGTTTGTACGGGGTGTTCGGTCAAGTTTTGCAAAAAAATACCAGCAAAAAGATTGCCATTTTGGCATCTAATATCCGCCTTCTCCGCAAAGTTTCATGGAAATCTATTAGACAATTGTTGTGCAATAGGCGTACTGCCATAACACACAAATACAACCAGACAAACAAAAAAAAAAGTGTGTTGAAGCATAACTTCATTGGCAGAGGTAAAAATAACTAAAACAATTATCCCTCACGTTAATCCTAACCCTCAAAATATATTTTACTAATTGCACCATTTTTTCCTGTGCCATTTTTACTTACATTTTCATTTGTGCCATTTTTTCCTGTGCTATTTTTACCTTTGCCATTTTTGCCTACTTTTCCATTCGTGCCATTCTTTCCTGTGCCATTTTTATCTACATTTCCCTCACTTACATATATACAAACATGAAAATCTATGTAAATGTGGGAAATGGTGTTGTCATAAAATAGTGGTCTAAACTACTAGTTATTAAAGAGATGTTGAACAGTCTTTTAGTACTTTTGTGTAATCAGTAGGTCGTGTAATGATGAACAAACATAACGTACAAACAAGCTACGCAAGTGGCTGAAATGGCATTCAGAATGTAACTTGTATGTTTAACCTTTACTGTTAAAGTATAATGTAATTTGTAAAACAATTTAAAACCAATAATGTAAAATAACTGGTTTTCATTGCAGACTGATACAAGCCATTAACTTCGTAATTAGTCATAAATCGATTCTTGAATCCTTGTTAAACTGTTGTTTCCAGGATAGGTCTAGATGAGGTTGCTCAGGGAGTTTCTCCCTGGAAAACAGTTATCACGTGATACAGTACATTATTATAAAAGTTTTCCTACCTGCATGAGCACAGTATTTTAATTATAGTAAAGTGACAGCTAGCGTAAGTTATACATTAGTTAAACTAAAATGTTGTTTACCGTTAAAATCTAGACATTGGATACTAGCTCTTCAATTTTCTTATTTGGAAGGTTTTAAAGATACATTTTCCGAAATGAACAATAACTTATTGCAAATTAATCTTACTGTTGAATACCCACATCAGATAGTTGGTATTTCTGTAGAAAAATATCAAACTGAAATGTTTATTTTCATTATTTTCACAATTGTTTCCATTTTCTGCAAAAGATGATCAGTCATAAATAAAGTATTTTTCATCTCCTATTTCGTGTTTTCCAAGGAGGCATTTGCGCAATAACTGCATATTTTTCTTGTTCTAATGTTTTGGTATAACGAGTACATTCGATATCCAAAAGTTGGAGTTTCATGATAGCCTGTCCATATTTTTTATTCTTAATATTATAATGTTTAGGTATATGGCTCTTGCATTGCATTTTAATCTTCCATAAAACCTGAGCTTGTTTCGACCTCCCTTTTCCTATCATCAATACTGTTTTTCTATTTTTGTAGGTAGCAGTTAACCCAAATTTGTATGATTTTTTTGGTGCTATGCGGAGAAGAGGATACAAATCCGGTTCTGCCTTACAAGCAATATTAGACACTGTTGTCCTTACTCCTAATTTTGTGAATTTATTTTGTACATCTTCCAACTAAAATTGATTCCGTATTATTAATAATAATAATAATAATAATAATAATAATAATAATAATAATAATAATAATAATAATAATAATAATAATAATAATAATAATAATAATAATAATAATAATAATAATAATAATAATAATAATAATAATGATAATAATAATAATAATAATAATAATAATAATAATAACAATAATAATAATAATATTAATAATAATTATGTTGTCAACCTTTCATTAATGGCAAAAAACACCTGGTAAATCAAAAACAACTTGGATAGCTGAGATAAACAAAAACTTCAATCAAATCTAGCTTTAGGAACACAAGAACTTACACAGTTAACAAAAAGAAACTAATGTAACACAAACATAACAATTATAAACATTCCAGCCATTAGTGATAATGTGAAAAGGGTCGAAATGTGAATAGTTGCATAACAATGATGGCATAAGTGAAAAAAAGAATAATAATAATAATAATAATAATAATAATAATAATAATAATAATAAGTAGTTACAAAAACTTACAATAATTAGTTACGAACTAAATAAAATGATAATAATGTACAGTTTACAAAATTGTGGGCAAGAAAAAATAATGTGTATATGTATATGTAACTGAAAAAAGAAACGTAAAAACAAAGCAGAGCAGTTAATTTATGTCACTGTGCAGTGTACACAAATAATTGCTAATTAGGTATAGTACATACACAAAAAGTATGTTTTAGCAATTTTTTTTTAAACTAATTTTATAAACAAAATAGTGGTAAAATAAAATGACGATGAAATTAATCACCACATCGTAGATTATGTAGATTTTCGTATATTAAACGAATTTGCACAGAATATTAGATGCATTGAATCTTAGAAATAAATGCACTTGGGGCATTGCGGCAAGCAGGGAGTCCTGGCATAGGGAGGTGAACAGAATCATGTCCCTGGACGTATGTTTCATTGGATGATGATGATGAAGATTCACAATTTTTTACTGAATAATATTAATGAGTAAATGTAAAAAATGCAATTACTCTAATGTTAATACATATCTGTCTAGTAACGATTTTTTGAAATTTTTAGTGATGTTATTTATAGGGCTGGTAGTGATGTTTCTTGGTAGAGAGTTTCGTCATTCAACTTCCTTTGCTTTAACACTATTACATCCGCACCTGGTTTAGAATCTCTCTACAAAAAACAGTCACTAGCAGCCCTGGTATAGTGAGAATGTACTTCTGTAAGTGGCGTAAAATGATCATCAAAAATTTCGGTTAGTAAACCCCGTTTACATTTACACATAAATTTTAGTAATTCTAAATTGTAAATATCATGAAGTTTTATTACCGCTTGTTGTATGAATGATGGAATGTCATGATCAGATTTTCCAGCAAATGTTATTAATTTGACGATTTTGTTTTGTTGTGTTTTTAATGTTTTCAGTGTTGATAAATATGCTCTTCCCCAGGCCAGAATGCAGTAACTTAAGTACGGATATGCTAATGATTGGTATATGAGTTTTAGGGTTGCTTAATTAACATATTTTCTTAGTTTTAATACGATCCCCGATATGCGGCTTAACTTGTATGTGATATGTTTGATGTGTGCTCCCCATGGCAGTTTTTCTATCAATTGATATGCCTAGATATTTTATGTCTTCTGTTTCATCTATTTTCCTCTTGTTTATTTTTACATGAAAAGTTTGATTGGTGTTTGCTTTATTGTTAATTAGCATAAATTTAGTTTTTTTAAATTAATTAATAACTGGTTGGCTTTTATCCATTTGTCTATCTTATTTAGTTCAATGTTACCAATTTATTTGGTTCAATGGTATCAGGGTATGACATAAACAAATTTGTATCATTTGCAAATATTTTTGTGCGAAAGTTAGTAGCATCTGGTAAATTCTTGATATTAAGTAAGAACAGTAGTGGTCCTAAATTAGATCCCTGTGGAACACCACATGTTATATTTTTAAAAGATGATGGCAAGTTGGGTGCAGCCCTTGGGCAGCACCTATTGTTTTAATCCCTAAGAAGGATGGCTGTTACAGATACTGTGTTGACTATAGGAGGTTGACTGATGTCGCCCACAAAGATGCATATCCTTTGCCAAAAATAGAGGAGATATTTGATGCGTTAAGGTTTGCACAGTGGTTTTCAACCTTTGACCTGGCCAGTGGATTTTGGCAGGTAGAAATGGATGAGGAATCCAAGCCTAAAACTGCCTTTGCTACTAGAGAGGGGCTTTACCAATTCATTGTGATGCCGTTTGGCTTGTGTAACTCACCAGCCTCATTTGAACGGCTTATGGAAGCTGTATTAAGGGGCTTTCAGTGAAAAAAATGTGTTGTTTACCTGGACGACATTATTGTCTTTGGAAAGATTTTCCAGAAGTACTCGGTAATATCAGAGATGTCTTCCTACGGTTAGGGGAAGCTAACTTAAAGCTCAAACCAGAGAAGAGCAAGGTGTTCCAGACAAGTGTGAAGTTCTTGGGTCATATAGTTTCGGGAGATGGCCTGAGATGTGACCCTGAAAAGATCTCAGCAGTCAGGGAATGGCAAAGACCGAGGACACAGATTGAGGTTAGGAGTTTTCTTGGTTTTCTTCGTATTACAGGAAGTTTATTCCACAAGTATTTCAGCACCACTTTCGTCTTTGACGAAGAATGGGATTACTTTTGCATGGAATGACTCCTGTAATCAAGCATTTGTGACCCTTAAGGACTTGCTAACAAAGAGTCCAGCCTTAGCCTACACCACTGACAATGATGAGTTTATTCTGGACACTGATGCCAGTGATACTGGGATTGGAGGTGTTTTATCACAGGTACAGATGGGGATGAGAAGGTCATTGCTTATGCAAGCAAAACCTTAAACGAATCTCAGAAGAGATACTGTACCACCAAAAAGGAGTTGCTAGCAGTGATCACCTTTGTTAAACATTTTCACCACTATTTGTGGGGAAGAAGATTTAGATTGAGAACTGATCACACAGCTCTGACTTGATTAATAAACTTCAAGAACCCAGAAGGTATGATCGCTAGGTGGATATCCATTTTGGACATGTACGATTTTAGTATAGAACACCGGAAAGAGTGTCAACATGGAAATGCTGATGGGCTGTCATCCCAAGCTGGAAGAATAGCCAAGTGTCCTAGAGACGACTGCTATGATCATAGAAATAATAGGCTTAAACCAAATTGTGATGCAGTTACAGAAAAGTACCAGGCCTGTTCCATAAAGGACTCGGCCGATCCATCTGCCTGGATTCAAAGGGAAGTAGATGCTGAGATGCTGGTTGGAAAAAACTGTTGTGTGGCTTTTGACTCACCTAAGGAGTCAATAAGCCTTGGTGGCTTTTCGCAGATAGCACATAGTTGTGGAGAGGCAAAGGTGTATCAAGGAGGGGAGAGTAGTGCTCTGCTAAGTATTGGTCAGAGGGAGTTTGAGTCTCTAGACCATGCAGAGAGGTACCGTGTGAAGGAGTACAGCCTTATACCATCGAATCCTTGAAGGAGTTCCAGGGGCAGGATGAGGCTATTCAGTTCTTCAAAGATTTGAAGGAACATAATGAGCCGCAGCCCTGTTTCAAGGACATGGTAGGAAAAAGTCGAGACGTTGAGGCCTATTGGAGTCAGGGGGACTTACTTGAGCTACAGGATGGTCTTCTGTATAGGCATTGGGTAACCTCAGTAATCCAAAGTTTCCCCATCAGGCAACTTGTTGTACCGTCCAAAGGGAGGATGATTGTTTTTGAAGAGCTTCATTATCCCCGAACTGGTGGACATCAAGATTTTCACCGGAGTACGGCTAGAGTAAAACAGCATTTTTACTGGCCTGGTTACCAAAAAGACATCCGAAGGTGGTGCCGAGATTGCACTGTATGTGCAAGGAGAAAACCAGGTAAAAGGCCAAAAATTGGGAAGCTGCAACAGCTGCTCATGAGTGCACCACTTCAGAGAATAGCTATAGATATAATGGGTCCATTGGAGGAGACTCGGAGGATGAACAGAGTGATAATGGTTGTGTCTGACTACTTTACAAAGTGGGTTGAGGCTTATGCTTTGCCCAACCATGAGGCATATACAGTTGCAGATGCCCTGCTGACGGAATTCATCTGTCGTTATGGTGTTCCATTATCAATCCATACCGACCAAGGTCCTGAGTTCGAATCTAAGCTATTCCTGGTGATGTGTGAGGCCTTGCAGGTTCAACTGGACACTGCAGCAGATGCTGTCAGTATTTGTAAATGAGAACTGTGATGACTGAGATGACTTTTTGCCATATGTGATGATAGCATACCGTGCAACTGCTCACACTTCTATGGGTTGTTCTCCCAATCTCATGATTTTTGTAAGGGAAACTTATTTTCCCTTAGATGTGGTGGCAGGCTCTCTTTCCACATTCTGTTCCACCATTTTCCTGTTCACATGAGTATGTGGAATGGTTGAGGAACGTAGCCGAAGAGGCTCATGAGTAAGCACGAAAGTGTCTTAATAAATGTGCGGAGAGACAAAAACATGGTTATGATCACCATTTAAAGTCTGTCAACATGGATGTTGGCAAATGGGTATGGTACTGGTATCCCCCAGCTACCACGAGACTGGGTCTTGACTGGCAAGGGCCTCACTTGGTAGTGCAGAAGATCACAGAGGTGCTCTTCAAAATTCAGTAAAGAAAATCTTCCATGCCTAAGGTGGTTCATGTTGATAATTTAAAACTTTATGATTCGGATGAGCTACCAAGGGATTGGACACAGGAACATTTTCCTGACAAACAGCTTGCAGACCATGATCTTCTACAGAATGAAGATCACGGGGAAGATGTTATTGGGAAATTCTTAGAAAATGTTGGAGCTGAACAAGATATTGACCAAGATACACAAAATAACATAACAAAAACACTAAAAAGAAAAGGAAAGAGGGTTATTAAGCCCCCTAAATGATTAGATTTGTAAACCAGCTGTTCTTTTCTTTTACAGAAAAATGTTACGGTGCAGAAAATGTGGATTCACCACCTAGAAAAGATCAAATCTGAATAGGCACATAAAAAGGGTGCATCAGGAGACTACTGAATTAAAAAGTACATCAAATCCTTGACAGTCAAGACCGCTGTCCTTGCCACCGCCATCATTGTCCTGGACAGACGATCCTCTAGATTTAACAGTTTAAAAACCTACGCATCCCGACTTTTCGTGGCAACCTCCACGTGCTGTTAGTCATAGCCAGTCTGGACAGTCTTGCATCAATAGCAGAACTGCTCCACCGGAAATATATACTTCAGAAAGAGCTTGACACTGACAGAGAAAATTACAGGTAGAAAGAAGAAAGCAGGCTGTAAATGACACAGACAGGAAATGGAAAAGGAAGGTAGAGGACAAGCAAAAAGAATTTGAAGAGTGACTACAGAAGGAGAGGCGAGAACATGAGAGAAAGTTGAAATCGCTTCAACAAAGACATGCATCTAAACCTTCTGAAAAGACTGCAGAAGCTGAAAGTCTGCTGTGGCTGGAAAGCTTCTGATGTCATCAATGGCCAATACTAGAAAATCTGGCATGGCTGAGGGGCCACCACACACTTCCACTCTATCTACCTCTTCAGCGGCTGAAAAGCTGCCCACGGCCAAAACCAAATCATCCCGGGATAAATTTCAAAGGGAAAGAGTGAGGGCCATTGAAAGTTCTGGCTCGAGTTCTGGCTCACCTTCATCCTCCTCATCTTGCACCACCTCTTCCGAGGACGATGAGGTGGCACTACCAGTGATGGGAGGATGCCAAGTAGTTGTGGAAAGGGTTAGTGAAAAGACCATGAAAGGAGTATAAAGTGATCTGAAGATCAATTGTAGTGCTTAAAAAAACTTTATCACTGGCATTCCTCCATGTAATTATGTGGTACAAAAGTGTAGCAGGTGATTACGAAAGCCAAACGTATTGTTCATATTAGGTGCTTATGTTTTATCACATCGCTTATTTTACTATACCAAAGTGATTGTTGTTGTTTAAGAATATTTTTACTATATTTTACAGTATTATACATGTATAATGTTTATCGGTATGCATTTTTGATTTTGGTGGAAGTTGGTTGGACATCTGAGGTGCAGACCGGATCATCCGAGGGCGGATGAAGGATTTAAGAAGGGGGGAGTGTGGTGTTTTGCACTTGCTCACCTCCCCTCGCCTTAATTGTTCTGAAGAAGAACGGCTATGTTACCTTTGACAACAGTAAATTAGCCAATAAATGCCCTAAGTATGGAATCAGCGGCGATTATAATAATTACATGCACTCGCATGAACAGCGTCAGGGCACCGCCATCTCTGTTTACATGTGGAGCGAGACAACAAACCAACATGCCCCAATATTAAATTAAATACGTTAAATAATTACATTACATTTTTGGTAACGCTAAAATGAAACCTGTAAAGTGTTAAAATAATTCTAGAATGCATTTATAATGTAAAATTAATATTATAATAATCACTTATCAACAAAATATACATTGGGCAATACCTGGCAAGTTGTTGCCAGGACGCCAGGTACACAAACTCTACAGAAGTCGCGTGACGAGAGTAGATAAGCCTTCTATAAAAGAGCAGTTTCAATAGCAAAAGAGAGAGAACTACTGAATAAGCAGCCTTACTGGATAAGCAGAAGGACTAAGTAGCTGTTCTTACTACCTGAACAAGGTAAGTGCTATTTGTTGAGCCCAGTGCAATGTTAAAAACTGGGAGACCAGGGCAAGTGTACCAGAGAGACCATAGATACCTGTAGTGTACTATTGTCATAGATGAACTGAAATGCTCTGTCTAGACTCTTATTTAATGCAAAATATAAAATTAAACATTTAACTTTGACTTTGCTTTTGAATTACTCTGATTGTGCATTATGCCAATACAACTACATATGAACAAACACACTGTCTCACTATAATCTGCTAAAAATTGGCTTAATTGTACACATGGATCCACAATTGTAAATCGTTGTTAGTCTTCAAGACTGACAAATATGAGTGTGTGCCACCATACCCCTAGACAAGCATACGTAACACCACCATACACCAAGTGCGCCACACTACAATGGTGCTGTCATTTTATTTAGAGAGACACTATCAATTAAGTTTGGAACCGCTAAGGCAGTTGAGTAATTTTTGCGGAATCCGAGTTGATATTTAGTTAAAATTTTATTTTTGATAATAAATTTGTACAATTGTATATTAATTTTTCAAAGACTTTTGATACAGGTGATAACAGTGATACTGGTCTATAGTTACTGGGGTCATATAAATATTGGTGTAACTTTTGCTATTTTTAAAACTTCAGGAAATGTGCCACTGATGATCAATTTGTTAAATAATTTAGTTAATATATGTGCAATTATGTTACTTGCAGATTTGTAAAATGATATTGGAATGTTGAATGTAGGAGTGAGTTGAATGCTAATATATCATTCAATGTCTAACAACAGGCTGAATGAATAATGATGATGATTATGAGATAGGGCCTGATAGGCTATATTACCAACCAAACATAATAATATACCACGTCGACCATAACTTTCACCATAATGTTCTATTATTGCCGACACGGCGCCGGCCTACAAATCACTGGCATTGATTATAATCTCAAATGAAATGATTAGGTCTGCGATAGATGTACTTGCCAGGCCCTTAACTAAGCTGATAAATTTAGTACATAAAAGGCAAATATCCAGAGGACTGGTCTAAGAGCATTTTGAGTCCCATATTTAAAGGAGGAACACTAGATGATTCACGAACTACGGATTATTAATGACTTTAGATTTACTGATAAAAGAAAATAATAGAAAGAAAGGGTCTACTTATATACCTGCTTTATTGATTTCACAACAGCTTTTGACAGGTTAAGTCATGATATTAAATTAGCAAATTAAAAAGATATGGAACCGATAAATATGTCCAACGTATCATTAAAGATATGTATAATAAAAGTCATTTCACGATATAAAAATCAGAAACTTTTTCTCCCTTCTTTAAAATTGAAACTGGCGTTAGGCAAGGTAACGATCTTTGTCCAACTGTGTTTAATGTACTGTATATGTAAATGATCTTCCTGATTTTTTACCTAATGCGGATTCACCAACTTTACATGATAAAACCATTAAATGCTTACAGTGTGCTGATGACCTAGTTATTTTCAATACATCAAAGAAGGGCTACAAAATAAAATCAACAAACTAGCTATAATATTATATGCAAAACAGAACTCATTACAAATTAATCCTACCAGAACTAAAGTTGTTACCTTTGGAAACAAACCATCCAGTAAGACATTGAATATTCACTTTTATTTTGGCAATACATTATTAAAAACAGAAAAACGTCAAATACCTAGGAATGTATTTTACAAAAAATGGTTCATACACAAAGCACCATGACAATGAGAAAACAAAGCATTAGGGCATTATTTAAATTAAAATCTCTAATATTTCAATACAGTTTTGATGTAAATAATACTTCTTTACCTGTTTGAATCCCTGGTCTCACCAGTAGCACTTTATGACTACGAAATTTGGTGACAGTCATTTATCACTAAACTAAATAACATAAACACTGACAACTCAGAAAAGCTTCTAAAAATGTGGAATCTTTTCCATTAAAGTATATTCAGAACAAATTCTCATAATGGGTTTTAGATGTCCGGGGAAGTCTGTCTAATATAGCGTGTAAAGCTAAATTAGGCATATACCCACTGCTAATTAAAGCATCAACAATAAATATATATTAATGACACATATAAAGCCAAGGAATACATGATTTAAAATTGTGTGTAGCTGACGGAATGTCCCAAACGAAACTTCAAATTCCGCATTGGCTTGCTAACGGTTATTTATTCTGAGAAAATAAAATAAAAGCATTTTGCAAATTCAGGTGATTATACAAGATTATTACAACATAGGAACTAAATCAAAATATTAAATCATTTAGGTATAAATTACAGAATTTTTACAAATTACAACAATTGTAAAGTAGTAAAATGCTACATGAAATAGAAATTAAACTTCTCTTTTAAGTAATCAAAAAAATTAATAATAATCATATTAAAGTTACGTAGATTGGCCAGCCCTGGCATTTAAACTTAAAGGCATCAGAAAACTGCAGAAACAGGTCACAAGCATTTATCAAATCATTGAATTTGGTTAAATTAAGTATAAAACTGATAGCAAATACCTAGACAGTGTAACAGTCTACTGTCTTACTAACTTCTGCATAAAACCAGACTGAATCACATGAGTATATAAGTACAGGCTTATAAATTTAAAGCAAGAAATTCATTCAAGGCCTAAAGGGTGGCAGCACATGACAGTATCAGTTCATCCCCAACATTGTGTACCAGTCTCATGGAGAAGTGAAACAGCTTCATACAAAATGGGCAAATTTTCCGGGATTTCGGACATATGGTGTAGATGAAATTAGTAAAATGTGTCTGATACGCAAGTTAAAAGAATTCAGTAATAAACTCAAATCAGGGTACAGAAAACTATTCTTAACAGAGCTACATAATGATACTAGACAAAATGGGTGCAAAAACAAACTAAGATTTTATAGACATGTAAAAATCAACTATGAATTAGAAGATTATTTAAAGATTATTTCTAATAAAAAACAGAAAAGATATCAAGATTACGTATCAGCGACCATGACCTGGAAATAGAATGCTTCAGATGTAAAAATAAAAAAGAGGATGAAAGGCTAGGTCAATACTGTCACAACAATAGCTCAAAAATAGTAAAAACGAATTATATTACCTTTTTACTTGTCCTTTGTATGAAGATATTAGACAAATGTATGAGCACAAAATGCATAATCTATTTTTACAAAAAGGTAATGTATACTCAGTAATGTGGCTTTTCTAAATACAAACCCAGAAGGCCTTATTCACTTTGGAAACTACTTAAATGAATGGGATAAAAAAGGCTGTTATATCTTGGTGGTAGTCTGTGAGTGCTGGATAAACCTTGCGCAGTGATCATGTAATTTCATCTCGTTTGTGATTATTTTAATTATTTAGCTTTTGAATTTTTACTAGTTCTTTGTAGTTGTAGCATAAAGTATTATTTCATAAGACCACATAATTTCTTATTAGATTTAAGTTGGCTATTTAAGTAAGTTGTACAAACTCATGTTTTAAAACGTTGCGTAATTGTATTTATTATAATTATTTTGTATTTGTTCTTGTACATTGTTTTTTTTGTAATGTATTTTTTTGCTACACTATTGTATTTGTGCAATAAAATGAAATTGAAATTGACCTACAAAGTGCGCAAATAAAATGGCGGAAGGATTGCAGAAAAGATTACAAACCGAGGTAGAAAAGTATAAAGGAGTGCAAAAAGGTAATTATGTAAGGCGTTTGTTGTTATGTTATAGCAATGGATGCAGTTTCATGCTAGCGCAATATTTACAAACTTGAGAGCGCAGCCATGTACTAGGAGTAGTAGTAGAACATAAAATTTTCATGTGTTAGATTTATATTACTATACTAGTGTTACTATATAGTATTAGCTTCAGTTTGATGAAGTTAACGAGCTATTACGAAGAAGAAGATATAAACAACATTATTAATAAGTTATGTAGTTGTTATCGGAGGCGTACTTGCAGTTTACGCGTCCCCACTCCAAACCTCCCTCTCCCACTCCATCGCCAAGCCGCTAAGAACGCCAAGCTGTGTAACCCAACCTGCCTTACTGCAACTTTGCCAAAAATAATTGATCGACTAGCTTAGATAGCTAACTAACTAATTAACAATCTTCATACCGTCACCTTATTTATATGGCATGAAGCCTCAAATTATCTTATGTTCCAATATTAATTACATAATTTATTGTATAACTATAAACCGCAACCCTGCTTTGCTGGTTGCGCCACGTTTCGAAAGAGAAAGAAAGTTACTAGCACACACAGATGCTGCAAAATGGCGCATGTTGAGAAAATTCGCCTGAAGCTCTCTTTCAGTAAGTTTACACTTTCGCTCTTTTTTGGTGAAGCGCGGTTATTTCCTAGGCTGTGGTGCACAGTTGTAGATAAAAAATAATGCTCTCTCTAACTCCCATATGAAAATATTTCATGAGATCGCTCAATCTTAGTCTGTTCTCGCGATGCTAACAGTAAGTTTTTTAAAATTATTTTTTATAAATAGGAGTTATGTTTCAACTTTTCTTTACATCAATGTGCAGATAAAGGATGCATCTTTTTATTATAGCCCTGCTTTCAGCGTTATTTCTGATTTGGGCGATGTGAGAGTGCCTTAAAAAATACCCATCTAAACTGCAATCTACCAGTTATCGGATTTTGGCAATTAAGATCATCCACGTTAAAATTTAAGGACCCAATCATTCAAGTTTTCAGGCATTGGCTCATATTTAAAAAATTGAACTGTAGAAATTAGAAAACTTTAAATCAGTCAAATTTGTTTGGGAGAAATAAATTCACCTACATATTTCAAATGTTATGATGCTCAAAGACTTCTTCAAATGTTAACACAAGAAAATTTAACTCCTGTAATAATACCAAAGCATTTCTGATAATTGAATGGTAGATTAAAAATTTAATTAACAACAGGTAAGCCCAGGCAATGGCATCACTACTTAACGTAATTTTCAACAGCACAGACATTCCATGAGCATTATGCGTGTGTTTGCGAACGGGAAAATTGAAGTAAGGTGCTATTGTACGAGGTTCAGTGCGATATACAAGAATTCCAATTCAAATTTCAAGTTTACCACTGTGCTCACGCATGAGCTCTTGAACGTGTGCACTATGTCACATTCGAACACCTCTAAACTGACAGGTACAGTACCTTCTTTGTACAATTCCGAGATGCAAGCTTTAGTGCCCATTTAGTACCCTGGCTTTCATTGGGAGATTTGACCGGGTCTCCTTCTCCATGTGATTTGTCATCTTCATGCTGCCATGTACTGATTCCAGTACATTCTTGGTTGGCTTCACTGACTGATTCCAGCATAGAAGTTTCTGTCGTGGATAAGCTTGAAATCTGGTCGGTATTTCACATCTGCATTTTCACCAAGCACCCTGAGGAAGCACATTAAACTGTTTTGTGTAAACTTCAGACAACTTCAATATGTAGCTTAAATTGGCTTTTAATGTTTAATGTGTGATTTCTCTCCGACGAATATTTTACAGATCCATCATTGGCAAACATCAAGTATTATCTGCCCACCTGCTTGCTTAGTTTAATTTAACTTTAATAATTTCGGGCAGGTGGCCACAGTACGGTGGTGTTTAATTCTGATGAAATTGATAATGCTAAAATACTCTACAAGGCAAACGTTAAAATTTCTAATTTTTTGTGGACAAATTCAAGTTGATATGATTTAGAAGTTTTTTTGAGTATAAAAGTACCTGCCTGGAATTTGAGAGCATACATTTGTACTTAGTCATGACATGCACACAGTTTAATAATGTATTTAGGTTTTAGAGCTTGACAGGTTAAACAAATTGAAGTTTGTTACAAACAGGAAAATGTACGTATGCACTTAGCAGCAAAGTCCAAGAAGTAGTAAATTAAAGTGAAATCATACGAAATCCTGGTGTAGTAAATTAAAAAGTAATATTCGGATTTGGCAGATGCTACCCGGATTCAATTCAAATTTCTTCCAATTTGCCTATCCGAGAAAAGTGGATTTGGTGCATCACTATACACATTCAATGTCTTTGATGTTAATGCCAGCCATGACGTTCGGTTAAGCATCCGATTATAAATTCACATAATCAATGATTTTTTAATACAATAAGTGTAAGTTTTTTCACAATTTCCCACCCGATTTTGCCATTTAATTGCAGTGTCGATAGCAACAAATGTCGTTAGTAAAATATTTTATAAATATGCGTGATACCTTATACAGGTACAGGTACAAATAGAACAGGTACTTAGCAAAAGAATTTGTTGACGATTGACACTGAAGCAGTGCAGCTTACAGCAAGGTTCAACATGGGATATCTGTGGGTAGATTTTACCGCTTTGTGACATTCTTACTTGATTTCCCACATTGAGGCACAAGAGTGAAACAATAGGCAGCTAATGTTCTAATATAATATTTTACACTGACACAACTGTACGAAATACTGCGATCGATAATTATTCGATTAGGGATCGTAATTGAAGGCCAATGATCAATCTTAGGAATGAGACCGATTCCCAACACTAGTATGCTAATTGTTTGCTATCATTTCATTTTTTATGTTTCCTGACTGTTTACTTTCAGATTTTCAGAAGTTTTTGAGTCAGCGGCAGCAGCTGGAGGCTCAGCTAAATGAAAACCAAATTGTGAAAGAGGTCTGTATAGTACTTCTGTTCATTAACAAAATAACGATTTCATAAGCAATACAGATATCTAACTAGTATATTCATACTGCATACTCAACTGTTGAATTTGATCATGTCCATTTCGATATATTTATTGATTACATTTTAAACTATAAAAGTGTGCTTTAGTGTTACAATAAAGTAATGTAAAATCACATTTACAAAAAAAAAACAACTCAAGATTGGACACAGAACACACGAATTACACATTCTTCATATTAATTAATCAATGTATTTTATAACTGTTATTCTATTCAGTAAACATTTACAACTGATGGAAATGTTTAGTACTGGATAGAGCAGCAGCTGATGTTATACTATTTTTATATCTGCTATTTCTCCCTTTTGACAGGGTGAACTGGTAGCCTCTTTTATTTGAATAATGTAGTTTTAGTAACAGTGCAGTATCAGATTTAATTAGTTTAATGATGTATTTGGTACAGTAATTAACCTTTCACGTCTTGATTTTAAAGATTCAACATTTAGCACACTTGTAGCTCTTTTTTGTATACACTCTAAATATTTTCGTTCCTAAGCAGATACGTTAAAATGAAACAATTGACAGTTGTATTATACTCTTACGTGCTGTTAAATTTTTGTTGAATAGGAACTTGATTTCTTAGAAGATGATGCCACCGTCTACAAAATGCTTGGACCAGTTCTGGTTAAACAAGATCTGGACGAAGCAAAGCAAAATGTGATAAAACGGATAGACTATATTAGCGGTGAATTGTAAGTATAATTGTGTGTGTTTAAAAACTGGCAGTGTGATACGCTTGGTTGTTTTAGTATTCTGAAATTTTTCTTTTGCTTGAAAAGTGAATACAAGCAATGAAACTATAATAACCTTCTTTCACAGTTAAAAGTTGAGGTTTTCATGTGATATTTCGTGTACCAAACAGTAGCCTTATCTTATTTTGCTGAAAGATAAGAAGAGTTAAATTTGTTTTGCAAATTATAACCAAACAGTATCAGTTAACCTCAAAATATCTTTTAACAAGGCTAATGCCAAAAAATCATTTAAATTTGCAGAAAACGTGTTGAAACCACAATAAAAGATTTGGAAAAGAAACAGGACACACATCGCGAAACCTTATCGAAGCTACAGCACCAGTTTCAACAA
This sequence comes from Tubiluchus corallicola, assembly GCA_030141605.1. NCBI lineage: Eukaryota > Metazoa > Priapulida > Priapulimorpha > Priapulimorphida > Tubiluchidae > Tubiluchus > Tubiluchus corallicola. The sequence continues at coordinate 704,477 of JAQGDQ010000068.1, read as the reverse complement.
GCGCAAGTGAAGGCTGCGATGAAAGCTTAGTATAATTACAGCGAATGTGTGAGAATTTGAATAAAATGATGTCTTTACTGCAATACATCTTTAAATATTATCACATGTTTGAAACTGCAGTATTTGCAAGCAGCTACTCAGTGAAATGCTGCATTTCAAGTGAACGATGTAAAGTAAGTGTTATTGTCGCTGCATGTTCTGTTTTTTCTGAGTGATGCGAGGTAATGTGCAGTTGTACTGTACAACAGTTTTCAAATTTTATTGACATAATATCTAGTAGGTCTCTTACGTAGCACCAAGTTGTACCACGCATTTAATGGATACTGTAATAGTACTGGCTGCTACTAGCAAGGGATTTGGCTTAAATTGTTTGTTGTATTTATTATGTAAGATTTCATTTCAAGATAAGTTTTATTCCTGTATATTGAACTAAAAAATCGAAATGGAAGCAGAATACCACAAAATGCCCAAGTTAGCAAATTGCATAATTATTTAAACTGCGAAAGTACAAAACACTATACAGAAGTATAATTTATTAAGATAGAAGTATGTGCAGAATATTTACATTACTGTGTATTCACTCAAGTGTATGGAAAAAATGGTACTGAACATGCATAATTATAACTGGCCATTATTATCAGTAAAACCTACATGCAGTAAAAGAGTTATGTCCAAGAAATACCACATTTGCAGTTTCCACAAAGCTTTAAATATATCCACTCTGCACAACTATTGCATGCATTATATGTTTATATTGTGCGTAGGGACTACTAGAAAATCAGCATAAAAACAAACATGCAAAAAAACAAAATGGAAGTCAAAATAGGTACATATTAATATATATATATATATATATATATATATATATATATATATATTGCCATATATTATTTCATTATTATGTGTATTTGCACACAATTTATAAAGAAAGAAAAACAGTTTTTGACGTTACTTTGTGGCATAAGTTTAGAAATAGAAAATTTTTATACTGCCATTTTGCAACAACTAAATTCCAATAAGTAATTCAAAACCTAATACAGATGTACGAAACTGTATTTAACAAACAGATTCAGAAACAACAGTAGATTAGATGAAAGATTACCAAAAATCTCTTGACCGCATTTACGTAAACTGAAACAAACTTAGCTTATGGGCAGATTATCACACTAAGAAAATTTAGTGATGATTATGCAGTTGCTTTAGGTGGATTTTGAATGTTGACGTACTGATTTGTAAAAATTTTGATATGCGTCAGTGAGATATAGGATTGGACAACTTTCGATACCATAATCTCGAATCTTTTTTGCTAATACAGTTAAAGAAAGGGAAATTAGCTATCTGATTTTTTTGTAAAACTTATTATACTTTTGGTGAAGATTGACAGTGTGCTACTTTTCCTCAAGACAAATAATGTAATTGGTAGACTAATGGGCATTGAAAATGGCGGCGCCCAAGCATAAAGTGATCATGATTTTAATGTGAGTTACACGAGACGCTTGTTGCAGTTTTAGTACTAAATCCTTCTAACGTTTTTTGCGAACTTTGAAATAAGTCTAACCTCCTAGAAGGCTTGGCCTTTCCTTTTAACATGGCAAAAAACTTTATATGGATGTTTAATACATTGTGTTAAAATAGTTTTCGTAGATGTAAGCTAAAGAAATTTTTCCTTAATTTCTGAGGTTAACCATACAGAAAACTGAATAGCAAAGCAACAATTTGCAGTTTTAGTGAAACTCTGCAAATGAATTTTGTCAAGCACATAAATCAACAACAACCCAGACCATACCAAGGACATTGCACAATGCACACCGTACTTCTACCACAACAACAACAGCCTAGGTAAACGCAGAATTTGCGCAGAAGCACATAGCACCATGTCACAATAACATGCCTGGTCACAACAGGAACCTCCACACCGGAGATAGGTGTGCTTATAAAAGTTATACTTGCACGTGCTATGTCATTATATGTATAAATTACTGCTACACTAGTCATGTAGGAGTATATGTATGCAGAATACTTCTATTATTATTATATTCTTTCTCTCTCTCTCTCTCTCTCTCTCTCTCTCTCTCTCTCTCTCTCTCTCTCTCTCTCTCTCGTCTTAATTTAATTATTTTTAAAACCATTTTCTGTCATTTTTGTGGCTGTGGATTGCTCAGCTTGTGTAAGATCTCACTGTATCAAGTGAACTTGAAAAACTTACTGATTCTGTTTTCTTGGTATTACAAAAATTCCTCTTTTTTGTAAATTTATTCTTACATTATATATGTGAGTATAACGTTTGTACGTTTTGCTTTTTCTGCTGTTTTTGTATGAAAATAAAATCATGAAATTTTATAACTTTATGTTTAGTAATTTTTTCTAAATGTCTTTATGTATTAGTTGCCTTTTCATTGGTATTTGAATTTGCGCTTCCAAAATTTCACTTTTCCCATATACTAAAACAGATTTCATTCTACCATTCATCATAACTACCTTGTCATGCTTGCGCTGGTACAGCTAAGTAAAAGTGCCCAACTGCTCATTGTATTAATGAGTGAAAAATGTCTGTCTAAGCCTTCGTGCGCCTTCATCTTTTAATGAGTATGCAGACCTGGCAGCTGCCACCCATGCATTATGTGCTTGACACTCCCTTGCACAGTTGTGTCATGTGACAGAGCTGATGAAATTCCTTCCAGAAAAATAGCTGTGACACTTGCACTTATCCATTACATTTAGTACATGCTTTTAAGATTGCAATATTTTTTCTTAAAAATTTTATATGTTTTTGCTTGGAGTCTGTCATTCGTTTTATGGTACTTTGCAGACGTGAATTGCTTGTGTTTCAGCGTGAAAAGCTGGAACAAAGTGAATTTAATGTGTTGTATATGAAGTAGTACAATGATGCTGGTTAAGGAAAGAAAAGGAATTGCTAAAATTGTGTGCAGCTGCTGCTATACTATGCATGTATCGCTGAAGAAAATGCTTCCGAATGGTGAAATGACTGCCTACTTATCAGCTTTTATTTTCATTGCATTTCTGGTCGATAAAACTTCAGCTCAATTTTGCACGAACCGGACGAGTTGTTTTCCGCCATTTGTGGACCTGCTAGAAAACTTGAGGACTTTCTCAGCTCGAGAATTCAGTGTTACCTCAACATGCGGTGATCCCGATGCTACCGAATATCAACTACAACTGAGCATAGACCCGGTTAAGTTCATGTGTCAGCCTTTAGAAAGAGAGGCTGCATTTATTTATGACAGAGTATCCAGTAATATTCCAATAAGTAATCCTGCATTGGACACATATTGGCAATCGCAGAACACAGTCGTTGGAAATCAATTTCGTCCGAGTGAACAAGTGCTACAGTTGACGTTAGGTGATGAGTTTTTTGTAGCTTACGTTCAAATTACATTTATTGCACCTGGATATGACCAAGCATCCAACGTGTCAGTTGTGGATGCCCGCCCTATTGCTTTGGTGATCGAGAAACAGATGTCCGGGCAATGGTTGCCATTACGTTATTATGCGCAAAACTGCCGCCGATATTTTCCACAAGTTGCAAGAGAAGGGACTGTTGCTAATCCACTTGTTGTTGTGTGCGCAGAACGATATTATAGTGAGCATCTTTTAACTCAACGACAGGGATTTCTTCAACAGGTGTGTGGCCACAACTTTAACTGTCCTTTTATACTGGTTTTATTTATGTAGTTGCTGCTACTGTAGCTGATGCTACCGTTATTGCCATTATCAGTATCCATTGTCATTTTAAAAATCTATTTATGAAGATGTACAACTTCAATTTTTATATGCAAACTTAATTTTTCTTGGAATTCTCTTTTCTCGTTGTCTCTTCACAGTTTTCACGCAATATTGTAGTTTATTTGCCGTTCTTGGGTAGGTTACATTTGTGAACATAAGACATTGTAATTTAAATCACTCTTTGGCCATTTCCTTTTAAATTTTTATTTTAATTGAGTGGTACAAGTTTTTTCAACAAGACATTTCATTGATTTGTGTCAAGATTTCATCACTCAGCATTTCGAAAAATTGCAGTTTCATTGCACATAAAAGATATTTCTTTCAAAAGGAAATGTATTTATGTTAATATATCTTAACATGAAGAAAAACAAAACAAAAGAAATTGCTGTTGCTATGTGTGATATGTAAAGCTTTGTTATTGATAAGTATAATTACAGATCTAATAAATCGAGTTAGTTACAGCATTTTTGATACTATATATGTTCAATATTGTTGTAGGTTATCTATAACCCTGCAGCTGATTTTGGGGAGGAGATTAAATCGAATCCACGTTTATACCGAAGTCTCCTTATGACTGGACTGCGAATACGTCTCATTCGTCCGGCTGACCTGAGTCCATTGAGATCTTACTATGCTGTAGCCGATATGCAGGTGTTGGGTGCTTGTAACTGCTTTGGTCATGCGGGAGAATGTTCCGGAGAGGTAGGCTTGGAAGAATGGTGGCATTGTACCCACCACACGTTGCCTTGTACATTTTCGTAAATATTCATTGCTTTTGCAATTATGCTATTTCCCTTGTTAACTTAATTGGAACAAACCTGTTCCATTTTTTCCAACCATTATCGTCAGTTTATTTGGAAAAAGACCAATTTGAAAATTACTGCTGTAAGTGCTGTAAGATGAAGCTAATCACTTGTCAATGAAGCTGGTTTGTACAGTGGTTTATCAATGCTTGAAACATTGTGGTCAGAGAATAAAAATAAAATAGCTGATTAAATGCACTAAAATGTATGAGAAAAGTTAAAAATGCTTGTGTTTTTAGCATTGATCAATCAAACACAGATCACGATAAGTACATGTTCATCAGTTAACAATTTTGGTAGTGAAGACTCTTACTGTGGATACAATATATGTTTTGTGTGGACATTTATTAAATTTGTATGACTTTTTTAGATTTAGATTTAATTGCAGATACTGATTATACGTTCTTTTAAGACAGTTTGAGTAAAAAAAGCAGAAGTCGATCAGCCTGCTTCAAAACAAATGTTATTAATAGATGCTAGAAAAGCTTTATATACACAACTGCCAGGAGTCCTGAATTACACTAGCAGAAAGCTTCAATTTTTCTGTTTTATATAATGCTTCTGCTGTGCTATTTTTTTCTTCATAATAAGCTTTAAAATTGACTGGAAAACACTTGTTATGGCTTTCGCTGTTTATATAGATGAGGGTGGGGGTGGAGGCATGATACTAGTGCGTTAAAAATGATATATTTTGTGCAGAATTTGGCAGAATGTACGTGTGAGCATAATACTCAAGGTATTCATTGCGAGGAATGTTTGCCACTGTTTAATGATCATCCCTGGATGATTGCAACCACACAGAATGCTCATGAGTGCCAAGGTATAAAGTTAAACATTGATAATTACTGTAATCCTGTATACTTTTTGGTTATTTATACTAAAATGTTGTCTTTTTATGTTTTACATTACACATATACGACTGACGATAATTGTCGTGTATACACCATTGCTATTTTTTAGGTATAGGTTTTTATTGCTATTTTCCGAATATGGGTTTTATATCTGTTGTGTATGCTATAGCATATTATTTAAGAATTTAGTTTTAGACTTAAAATCAGATTTTATTTTCATGTATTTTAATCAAACTTACCAAAATGTCGGAACAATCCTGTTTTTTTGGCTGAGACTGCATGAAATTATCATTTAGCTGATTATGATTTTGTTTGACAAGAATGTGCTGTTGGAATGAATTTTGATTAATCTTGAATTAGATCTATTTGCTCTTTGTAGGTTAAGTAGAGTACCTTTATATTACAGATACTTTTGTAGTAAAAGTACTGACTAGTGAGCTTGTGCAGTGGGTAGAATGCTTACTTTTAGGACCTGCTTATATGATAGTTTTTTGAAATGAATTTAGCACTTTGCTGATCTAAAAAAGGTATTCAAGAAATATAGTCACAAGAAACATGGGATTTCAATAGTGGTCTCACTGGTCTTGGAACTCCTTGCTAACAATATTTTAAGCCTCTCCATTAGCATGGTTAAGCCATGTAGTAGAACATATGAAGGAAACCTTGTCCATTAAAATACGAGGTATGGCCATGTAATTGTCAGTTGAGTTAGTACCTGTGAGACAAGTAGTGGTGGTAGGTCCTTGCTACCAGAACTAAAACACGTTGAAATTTGTTACAAATTACGTTTTCATTTCTAGATAAAGTGTTATATATGTTGTTCCTAGAAGATTAAGGGCTAATAAGTCTTTGATTAGTTTTAAGCTGTTTGCTCTATATGTTCAATTTTAGATTGCAACTGTCGAGGTTTCTCTGATGAGTGCATTTATAGTGAAGCAAAAACTCATGGGGTATGTCAAGATTGTCGGGAAGAAACAGCTGGCGATTATTGCGAGATCTGCTTATTACGATACTTTGTCAATCCAGAATATGATGTACTCGTTCCAGGGAGGGAGACTTGTAATGGTAAGATAAAATGTGCCTTGATTATCAGTACCCATAGACAACAGCTTTCAAACAAATGATTTTTCTTTTTCCAACTAATTGTAAAATTTTTATTGATATTTTATTATGACCCTCGAATATTTAAAGTGTTTTCTGTCTTTTCCCTAATGCTCTGACCCTGTGAAATATAATGTTTTTAAATGGCTTATACATTTTTTTAGGTTGCCTCACACCAACTGATTGTTTTGGTAAGCAAAATTAAACATGTTTTTGTTGTTGTCCTTGAAAACTTTTGTTTGTGTGTTGAGCACAGACTAAAACTGCATTTAAATGGTTGCATAAAGTTTGGGTGCACTTGTAATTAATTAGCTTAAGCAGGTTCACAGCAAGCAGATCTTTTTTCCAAATTTTTAGTTGGCCTATTAGTGATCAGTTGACAAACAGCCAGTCACTGCCACAAATGATTTGTAAACAAAAATCGTCCACGTGTTTGAGTAGAAAAGATCTGTTCTATGGACGTTCATTACTTCATGGATTCTTTGGATCATGACTATATTTTTTTCACTGTAGCAGTTTCTATGTAGTTACGGCAATATTCTGCTTGCAAATTGAAGCTGCACATACTGTGGACTTTCTGAATTTCATAAATTCTGACCCATCATTTTCTACTGCTAATGCAGATCACTTAATGGCAGTTGAGACAGTTGAATGTAATTATTGTGGAGATAATTACTGGGTACAGTTAGTGATTATGATAAGTGCCATCTGTTATCATTTGCACACCTTTTGCTAGAGACTTGCATTTTTTATCACAGGAACTCGTACTTTGCTAACTTATTTAAATGTTATTTAACTGGTGTTTCGAATTTTCATCTGTGTTTTTACCTGTGTGCATATTTGCAAGACTGAAAGGCAGAAACGAGAAGAAGAGATTTTGTGCAGATGTGCAGCTAAGTGAGACTAGTATCGCTGCAGGACAGAATTGGCATGGGAACTGCGAGACAAAAAATAACATTTATGGCTTGTCATTTCAAAAAATTTGCACTCGCTGGTTTTGAGCACAGGCTGTCTAACTCGGTGATTGCGTTTGGTGTAGGTGCCTAAGCGAGTAGAAAAGTTGTCAAAATTGTTTCCGAATTGAAAAATTGAAATGAGTATTTTTCATATTAAATTTGTCAATTGTTTGAGACCTGTAATTGCAGTCTCTGTGGTCAATAACTTTAATACATAATGTGCGACATAATGAGGCTGACGTGTCCTGATGGAAAAATAGGCTGCATTAATTAGTCGCCTTATACCAATGTGGTTGAAACGAGAAAGAGGAAGGGAGACTTTTGTGAAATACTTGTTGCGTAAAAGCCTGCTACACTGCAGGCCAGTGGCTGTCGTACAGGGTGGTTTTAAGTTTGATTTTACTTCTGTCAAGAGTACTTTTTTAGTCTGTACAGTGTAATGGTTGATGTCATAAAGCTCTCATTTTCCACACTAGTAAGGAGTTTTCCACTACTAAGTAGGACTTTACTTAATTGCTAAAGCATTTAATTTGTTTCTCCAATCTTACAGAGCTCTCATTTTATTTGCAGATTATGATTGTGCAAAGAGATGTATTCGTGAGTATTGCATTTTACTGATTTATTTATTAACATTGCCTTAGTAATAACTTCTTTATTATCAGTGTGTCTATAAATTTTTTTAAGATATGTTTATAGAAAATGAGACTGCAGGTAATTGCTAAATTTTGTAGTATTTTTTACTATGTTCTTTTTACTAAATTTATTAGAATGATAAAATACTTGTGAATTACTGCAACAAGTGTTTGCTAAGTTTTGTACTTTAAAGTCTCAGTAGTTTGATAATGTGTATTTTTTGACAACTTTTTCAATTCCAGACCAATTGATAAATCTGTATATTTTTTACTGTGTTCTTATTAAATTTATTTGAATGATAAAATTCTACAATTATTTGTGTGTCTTGGGTAATACTAATTTTCTGCCTTATGTGCAATTTATAATTACTGTTTATTTATTATATAGAAACATCCCACATAATGTTTGTTACTAAATTATTTAAGATTTTAATTTCTGTCTCCTTTCACATTGTTTCATGTATTTCATTTGCCTGGATCACATAGGTCTGTGACCTGGCCATTCACCTGCTTATTGTAATTTCTTATAAGGCATGAATTATGGATTCAGTGAGTGTACTGCTGGGTTTGACAGGAGCAATTTTCTGCTGCCTCACATTAGCATAATTGCACCTTAATAATTACCATCGCTTGATACGTCTGTAGTGGCAAACAATTGGCCATTATTTGAACATTCTGACTATTAGCTCATAATAGTTTTAAATAACTTGTTGGTTTGTTCAGAACACTTGCATTTATTCATGTTATAATTTTGTATTTTGCAGCTTGCAATTGTATGGAGGATGGCATTCGTGGCTCTCAGTTTGCCTGTAATGTTACAACGGGACAGTGTCCATGTAAGGGCAATGTCATTGGTCGAACATGTAATGAATGCGCTGACGAATTCTGGAATTTACAGTCAGGAAATATATTTGGATGCCAACGTAAGAAAAAATATGTTCCCATTTTGAAGTTTTTGTCAAATTCTGCAAAATTGTTTTATGTCATTTTCAAAATTTGAAACTAAAAGGCTTACAAAAGTATTTTTGAATGACTCATTTTACCCCAAGGAGGCGCATCAACCTTCCTGCTGAAGAGTTGCTTGCAGTATTCTTGAGTGTGAGCTAGCCACTTTTCTCTGTACCCTCATGAAGAGTTTTGCCACCTAGTAAAATTTGTGAAATTGAACTCTTTCTTTAATTTACTGCCCTTGTTGCTATATACTTGTTTGCTCCACAAAATTCTAATTACAAAATATCCTGGTTTTTAATATTCAATTAGATCTTGATTATGATATGATTTTCCAAGGTGTTAGATAATGGAATTTGCTTATTATGCTTTTACTTCCAAATCCCGGTGCAAGACATTTTCTTAGTTAGCTGTCATTACAACAAGCATGATGTAAGGGCCATCTTTAAATATTCAAAAAGAAACTGGGACCAATTATAAATATAGAATGGTTTTATCTAATTCTCGGTTGTATTAAGTAATTTTTTACTTTTGTAAATTATGCTTCTCATCTTTGTTTTCCAAAATTCAAATTTTATATGTTGTATCTCTTTATTTTTTAAAGTCTGTACAATGTACAAGGGATAATTGCATTTTGGGAAAGTTTGATGTAAAAATAAATGGACATTTCATTTTAATCAATTTCATTAATGAATTTACATTTAAGTTTAACTGCTCAATTATTTTTTGCCCTTTTAATACTTTTAACAAATACAAAAGTAATAAACTTGTTTAATTTTTGCATAAAGTCATAAGTTTTTAATCGTACCGCATGCTTTAATTTTAGACATTAACGTTGAAAATTAAAAATTGTTAGCTGGCATTTCTGATCTGAAGACTATCAGCAATGACTTTTTGAAAAATGTTTGTTGAACATATTTGTTAGCACTATTGGACTTTGCTTGTAATAATTAAAAATATATACATACGTGGCATAGATATGGGATAAATTCACTGTTCCTGATAGGAAATGAATGTATCTGTAGGCACAATATGCTTTCTTACACCGGAGAACAATATACCGGTATTTGCTGCAGATATGATTTTATTCTGAAATGAATTATTTGCGGCAAGGTTTATCATGAACAGGAATTTTTAATTTTTACTGCATCAATGTTGCACTTTATGTTTCCTTGCATCCTTCATGTGAAATATTCCTTATTTTTTCAATAAAGTTTTTTCAAAATAACACTAGCCATTGGCACATTAAACTTTCTATTAATCTTTCATGATTATTCTTAACTGGTAATTTTTGTGATTAATATTCATGACTTTGCCAGTACTTTTTAAAGTAATAACTGTATTATTGTCCCACAGCTTGCAGGTGTGATCCTAGTGGTACCTTAAATAACACCAATCTGTGCAATAAAACCTCAGGTGAATGTCAGTGCAAAGCAAATACGATGGGATTGACATGTCGTGAATGTAAGGTAGGAGTTACCTTCAAGCAGCAGACATATTTTTGATGCTTGTACTAAGATCTAATAGATCTAGAAATCATGATGGACAACTCATAATTTAGGGCACCTTTAAGATAATTGCTTTCAATTGAAATGTTTGGTGACAATTGTAAAATCAACTTTACACAAGTGCAATTTTAGTAGTTTAGTGGGGCATTGGTATAATTGTGTTCGGATCAGAAAAGGTCCTAGAAATTGAGTCTCCATATGCTGTTTATTTTTTTATCCTATAGTTAGGATTTGTTTAAGAATAGCTGGGCGTTAATCTAAGCATTTTATTTTTTAGCCAAATACGTTTAATTTAGACGTCAGAAATACAGATGGTTGTGAGCCTTGCAATTGCAATGCAGGTGGCTCCACCTCTCCGTCATGTAACACATTATCTGGTAGATGTCCGTGTAGGAGAAATATTCGTGGGCAGTCTTGCAATTCAACCACTCCTGGATTCTTTGTTCCGAAACTTGATTTTTTGACCTTCGAAGCAGAAGCTGTAACAGATATTCCCGAGGTACACTATAATTTAATCAGCACCTTTAATAACTAAATCATACAAGTTTCATAACAAATTGAGCGTATAAACTAAACATTGCCTTCAGTCTTTTACTGAAAGCTATTTCTGTGTAGAATTTCAATCTGGACTGCATTTTCTATCTGATTATAACCAAGTGTTAACAAACCTGCTTTAGCAAAATAAGGTAATGATTGCTTCGGTCGTATGAATCGTGCCAAGTGCTTACTCGCATTGTTGTTGTACACATTTCAGCTAAGGCTTCGTAATGACTGATCAGATCACTGTCAGATTTGATAGTGAATATAAACCGGGAAACTCAAAACAATAACGTTAAGATTTTCTTGACTTTCCCCTTTTTGGGGGTTACTTTTGGTGGTAGTGTGTTTTCTTCGAAAATTTGAAAGTGCTACTTCTTTTGCCATTTCTAAGTGACATTCATTCATGTATACCAAGGGCATAACTGAGCTTATGTTCAATTTTCACCCTTGTTTGGAGGGATAATGGCCGGTGCATGTACCTAGGAAGAATTCTGGTTTCTTTTGCTTGTTCCGTTTGTATACTTTGACTGATTGATAAAACGATTTATTCTATATAAACTTGCATGAACGGACACATCATCTTCGTTGTAGCTACTACCTAAGTATATATGTTTTACGTGTAGTTTATGCGTGTGTTTTAATGGTTTCAGTTTATATAATTTAGGATGCATTAATTGAGGAAAGACCAGGCCATGGTGAGCTCAATTCCACATTTACTGGACGAGGATTTCTTAATGTTCTTGCCAACTCAGAATTTACAATAGAGTTTCAAGTGCCCAGAGCTGAAGCTGCAGAGTATGAAGTTGTTATAAGATATGAAGTAAGCATGATATACAGAATAAATGTCTGTGGACAACCATTTTTAGTTTTGCTGATTATCGGTGCATTTGTGGCCATTATCCTCCCAACTAGTCAAGAAAGCAGCCAGCCATTTGTGCTTAAAATGTTTGTGATGTCATTCAGTGGTTAGTTAACTGTGTTAGAATTACAACAGACATTAGCAATGACAGATCATAGGTATTTAGGTATCTTAGTGTGCCAGCACATTAGTCATGCATATGATGTCTTTAACAAAGTGGAGATATATGTACTTCTCCACTTTGTTATTAAAGACACACACACACATATATATATATATATATATATATATCATAACACTGCTATCATTATCATAAGTTTCGCAAGCAAAAATCATAGCCGGTAAATGCCGCAATCATATGCGTGGCTTGTTCTTGTGGTGAATGAAATTCGAATCTGGAACAAATTCAGACACACATCTGTCAGACAGGGATATACTAAGTTCTTAAATCGAGAAAACTGGGTTTATAATTGATTTTTGGGGAGTAGTGATTTTGTTGGAATTGAGGCATACAATCGCAACCTCGGAATTATTAAAATGTGTTGAATCAGCAGTATAAAAACACCAATTCTAAATTTATCTTTATTTTATCAAGTATTGATTGTTTAGTTTTGCCCTTTATTTGAATGGTGCTGTTTTGCCTTCATTTCAGTCTTAGCAGTGTAGTACACATAGTTGGCCCTAAAGAGTTTAATTTACCAAATGTTATTACTTATTAGTATTATTGTCCAAAAACTAACGTTGCCATAAACTTTTGTCCTCAAGTTACATTATAACGTATGTTCATGCTAAATACTTTGCTTCTTTTCTTCTGGTTATGGACAATGCAGTCAAATGGATTCCGCATTGTGTTTTCACAATTACAAAACTTGTCATCTATTGTTGTTTAAACAACAAAAATTACAATTATCGTTTAACATGTCTAGCAAAACTATTGAAGCAGCAAGTATCAAGTCTTGAACTACAATTGAATTTCAGCTTTTTGTTTTAGGCAGCATCTATATGGAGAAATGTGCTAGTGACATTACAGCCTAAATTTGAACAGACTTATTTTTGTGCTGAAACAGCTTATGATTCTCCAATTATTGTAGGACCACAGACACTTCAGCCTTCTTCTGGTATATAACACAATACTGTAAAATTTTTAACTTTCTTCTGCAGTTTTACTAAATTCTTACAAGAGTTTCACAATGTGGATGTAATACCTAAGTAAAAATCACCTAAAGAAAAGCAAAATTTTGCCTAAACAGATTCTGCAGATCTAAAATTAATTTTTTAATGTGCAAGTTACTGAATGGGTGAACATTGAAAATTAGAGTTATCTGTTTACACAAAGCGTCTAAGACATATCAAAATTGTCTAATCAATACCTAATTCATTTTTCTAGCTTACTGTGACAGTAGCAAATTATTATGTAAAATGTATGGGGGCAGTTGTTACAACGGTAATGAACAAAGCTTATACTGTACACCGTATATGTGCTCTATATGTGTGCTTGCAAACCAAAGCCGTCCATAAGTCGGCATAGTTAAAACTATGTTATGATGCTTCAAAGTAGAAAGCACCAAAATTTTTGTCAAATGTCGATTTTTTATGAAAACAAATACTAAATACATTGGGCTTTTATATTCTAGCATCAAATTATCAGGAAAATGTCCAAAAAATACTAAAAATCTAATTTTATAATTCCTTACCCACTTTTATGTCTGGAAACTGGTCCTATAATAGTAAAAAAACTTGTATTTTCTAACTCTGATTGTAGCTCGTGGAAGCAGCCATTTTGCTTTGGGTTTTTTCTGTTGACAAGACCAGATGTTGGTCAGGAAGAGCCTTCTACTGGATTTAAACATAACTCCAATTTGCTCTTGTAAAGTCCTTAGCAACCACACTTTCGTACAGTTGCTAAGTGTTTTGTGGAAACGTGATAAAAACAATGGCGAACCCTAACAGCGCTTTTCTCAAGATTATGTTTTTTAGTGCGTAGTGTTTACCTCAACTTCAACGTAGATTATCTCAGCTTACAAGTAACATAGTGCGATGAGCTTGGTATCAAAATGATCCTCATGAAATGGAGATTCAGGATATGTGAATAACTAGGAAAGCTTAATTGCCGACTTATGGACGATTATGCTATGCAAGCATGCATATACTTATGTGGTACTGTAATGATTTCCTTAATAAAAAAATAACGGCCACTCCAACTGCGGGATGTTATACCAATAGCAGAGACAGTGTATAACTAAAATTGTACAAGCTCAGAAGTGTCTGGCATGAATTAGCTATTCTTATTTGTGAAATAATAGTTGTATGACATGAGAGCTATCACGTCTTTTATGAGCATTCTATTAAGTTACTTGCATAGAGTTTATTTGGTTTTCAAGGAATCTCTTGTTTTCGAAAAGGCTGACAGGTTGTAATCAACAATTTTTAAAAGCTTTTAACAGAAAAAATCCAAAAGTTCCAAAAAGCGTCGATGGAAAATGAGAAACAGTAAACGAAATGCTGTAAAAAAACGATACAAACGTTAATGCTTTCCAAATTTTGGTTTTAATTTATTAGTGCATCACTTTTCAAAACCCGTGATATATACATTGTTAATTAAGAAGCTCGGAAATACTCAAAACTAAATTGAAAGGTAAAATAAAATTTGAAAGAAAAGTGAAGCCACTGAAAAAAACTTTCAAGCATAAAGTACATGATCTATCTTAGCCGGCTGTAGTTGGTTATTAGTGCTAATACCAGATACGAAAGTTCTTCAGTTTTTAACCTTATTTTTTTCCTGTGTACACAGTTAGCCAGAATTTTGGCAGAGCTTGTGTTAATGGAGACACTGACTTCATGGCAGCTGTAGCTGTAAGTACTGGAAGTGATATGCTAAAAGTTGACTCTGTAAGTACTGCAATTTTTTTTACTTTTTTAAGTCTTAATCTGCCATTGTTTTTCGTATCTTTTCTTGTTTAATCTATATTGCTAAATTAACATATTAATCTCAAGCAGAAGAAAAGCGACCACTCTGGCGGGTCTTGCAATTTGGATTATACTTTATGCTACCACATATTGCCATGCCATCATTGAGTGAATTGTTGACCAAGGTTAAAGAGCTCTCCCTACGAGAAGACAGTTTTGAATCCACTGCATGGCAAACCATCTTTTTGCATCTTAAGGACCATATCTGGAATTCTGTTTTGTAAATGGCCTTTTGTATGCATATGCGTGCGTGTCTGTCTGTCTGTCTACCTAGCTATCTGTAATATCTATTTACCTATGTACTGTCCATCTACCTATTTTGTGTTGAAGAAAACATTTGGAAAAAATTCAATTCCTTGTTTTGTCCCTCTTGTGATATACAAAACTCTTATCTTGGAGAGTAGCTGCTAGGTCATTGCATCTTAGTTTAGTAAAAATGCCCTAGAGGTGCTTTGTTCATTTTAACTGATCTTTCAAACATGAACGTAAACAGTACTGCATTAATATTACAGCGAAAGTAGCATGTTCCTTTGAGGGCCTTCACTAATTGCTCGCAAGCTGTCTGATGAAATCAACAATTTTAATGTTTATGCATTGGGAACTGCATCTCTAATTATTCATCATTCCAGTAACAAAATATCTTTGTCTTCTAATCTTAAGAACGGGTCTAAACACTGCGTTTTAGTAGGCTTTCACACTCCACATTGTGCATGCAGCATGCACCGATTTATGAAATACTCTTGTAAGTTGACCGCAAAAATGCTAAGATTGCACGGTGCTTACTGAGCTTATGACTGGTGCGTTTTTCTTAGATAAAATTTACTTTTGTTACTATGTAATAGCACTTATCTAGTAATATATATCATATCTGATGGTTTTATTGTCGTGAGACTCGAATTCTGTTCCATTCAAAATTACCTTACAGTAAAATCAGTTATCTTATTATTAGATACATGTTTTGAATTTACAGATTTGTTATATAAGGTCACTATAACCTACTATTTTAGGCTGTAGCCCTTAGCTTATCTTACCAATATATCTATATTTTGTACCTGCTGCATTTTGCATTTATTTTTTGTTAGCTAGTGCCTTTGAGAGTGGATGTGGACATGAGAAATCTGTGTTTTTTTGTTGTTTTGGGTCCCTTTATATGCTTCTGGCCTGCACTAGCTTAATCCACATCCTTAAAGCGAAAAATGAATTGTGTAAGGAAAATTTGTATGTTAGAATTAATTTAGTGTACTTTATATGTTTACAGTTAGTGTTGATACCCGTTATTGAAGAACTAGCAGCATTTGTAAACTCAAGTACTGAGCTAAAAAATGACTATGCTGCATGTCGAGAGGCTTCGTTCGGTGTTGACCTGCAAACAAGAGCTGAGTTGAACTGCAGTGACATTGAGTTTACATTAATGGCTGAATTTTACGATGGTGCTATACGTATGTGCTAGATAAATCTTAAGAATACAGTGTTGAATTCTAAGTTAATATTAATACCAGTTGTAGGTGTAACATGTTGCTATGAATCAGTTTTTTTGTTATTAAACTGATTTAGTCACTTATTTGATGATATTAACTGGAGTTATTTTAGCTTTGATACTATAAACGTGACATGAAAACTGCTTCTATAAGTTTGTGCATAGAGCTTTACTGTATTAAAAGTGTTACTTGTAAAACGAGTATTAGGCTTTCTTGCTGTAATCTTCCTGAGTAATATGTTTCTCCCATTACATTGCTGATGTGACCTGACTTTTCTTGCAGCTTGTTCATGCATGGCTTCTGGTACAGTGCGTCGTAGTCATTGTGATTCACACGGAGGACAATGTGAATGCAAGGAGGGAGTATCTCAACATGACTGTAGTGACTGTAAGGTATACAAGAAACTTTTGATGTTATGGAAAATTCTAAAACAGGACAATATTTTGTTTTCATTCTCTGTCTTTTATATTAAAGCAAGTTTACTGTAACTTTACAAGATCTTTTCTCAACATTTGTGAACCTTATAAGACCTTTTCTTGGTATACAGTTGACATTCAGCTATCACCAAAGAGCGTTTGAATAAAATAGAAGCCATTAAATTGAGAGCTTGCAAATAATTATCGGTCTACTTTTTGTTGATTAGGAAGATTCTCTGAATAGATTACAACAATAATTGATTGACTGTAAAACTTATTTAGTCTTAAACATTGCAAAAAAGTTTAAGCATCGAACAAAAATCATCGTTTATTACCGTCAAGTAATAGCCAGTAGTGTAATAAATCTGAAAAGTTCAGGAATCGTTTCTGAGGAAATTGGTCTTACTAATTGAAAGTTTCATACAGCTCTACCATAATCATTTAAATGGAAGAAGTTATTTAATGGCAAATAGGTAAATATATATACATGTGTGCATGTATATAGGTATACAGTAGACAGACAAATAAGTATAATATATATGTGTGTGTGTGTGTATATGTGCATGTATATGTATATGTATATATACATAGGTATATATATATATATATATATATATATATATATATACACAACACATATACACACACACACATATACACATACATATGTATACAGCAGTCGCTGCTTCATATAACCACGGATAATTAAACCAGCCACATTATTGCTGAAACAATGTGGTTAATAAAACCAATGCGCCGTTATAATGGGACATTTTCCTTTAACAGGCGACATAAGCATAGCAGAATGGAAATGCTACGAGAAAACATTAATATTGTAATGACGGCGAAATGCCTTTTGTTTTCACTCCTATTCCTGCACTGTAATGGTTCTATCCATTATGAAGCCATTGCGTACTGGCTTCTATAAATATGCTGGAATGTAATGGTTTTGGTGGTCTAGTAGTTGCTTTTTACCATCTCCCCACCTGTTCCACTAGTATGGAGGACACAAGAGGAGCAGCTGGCAGTTTGTAATCAAATTTTTGCTGTTCTTGCATGTTTATCTGACAATTTTCTGCAAATTCACGTGGAGCATGCTAGTCAGCACCCCCCAGTTTCGTTACATTGGTGGTCAGTATGGGCGGGCGGGGGCAGTAGTCCTAAGCTGCCCCCAGTGGTCTCGAACCAGCGATCTTCGATGTGAGATGTTTTTCTGCAACAATCATTACCAAAGACTTTTCATCTTTGGAGTTCGTCTACTCAGCACATTGTTAACAGTTACGTTTTTGACATGGATTAGCCGTACCTGTGTCCTAGTGAAGTTTGTGGCTCAGCAGCGGAAGAAATTGTGGTTGTGCGAAATAGCAAGCTAGCCAGAACCAGATGTAAATAGTAGTGTATCGTACAGAGTGACTGTAGCAATTTGTACAGTTATCTTGTAGTACCCAATGACTACAATTTTATTAAGAATAAAGCTGAGTTGTTGCTGATAACGTTTTGTTGACGAGTAGACATAATTTCGCCGAGTTAGTTCCGAAGATACTGTATACCTGGTAGTACCTGCTGACAGCATGCTGTAGATACTGAGTACGATGCAGAAGTTTGTTGCATGGAGCCAGAATCAAACAGCATGACCTGTTTGTTCTGACTTTTTGCGGGAACAGTACATGGAATCTAGTATCATTGCAGAACGGGCCATAAAATTGCGACCGAAATATGGATATGAGTCATACAAGTTGGAATGCGCAGCGCTTCTTACTCAGCAACCATCTCAATATGTTGTTCGTCATTTTGGCTCAGTCCTTACGAGGTCTTCTCAACTTTACGAGCTTTCAGCTCAATCGAGAAGTCAAGGTAATTTTCTTGTCTTATTTCTCTGGATGGACAGTATGCCTTGCACAGTCATCTCACACACCCAAGGACTCCACATCAGTGGACTAACCAGAAGCAACCTTAGCGGACATCTACTGGACCCGGCTCGAGTGATGCCAGCGAGCCTAAATTTTACTCGACCTTAATTTATTTTCGTAGGTGTTGCGCACTTTTGTAGTTTTTATGAATTTATAAATGCTATGTATCAGACTGTCCCAGTTTTTGTTTATTTATTGTAGGCGTGATGGTGTTTTGCAATTATTCAAAAAATGTTTTCTTTTATAGGCGTTACCACAATAGTCTTTTTTTAAAAATGTTTTGATAAGCATGTAGTATGATTTTGCTTTATTTGCAAAAAATTACTTAAAACCGTAGGCATTATGCACCGCTTTTTTTGGAAAATCTCCATTCTTGCAGCACTCTTTTGATTTCAATAAATTTCAAATTTTTTTCTCTTCCTGCATACTTCTTGATGGTTCAAGGATGAACCATTATCTCAGCACCTGACATGGAGGACACAAGAAGTGCAACCTGGCAGTTTATGATCAAGTTTTTGCTGTTCCTGCACGTTTATCTGACGATTTCTGTAAATTCACGTTGACCATGCAAATCAGCACTACCCTGTTTAATTACAATGTAAATGTTTTGATAGAACAACTGTTAAAAATAAAGTGATGCAAGTGAACAGCTTGTGCATATGTGTGTGTGGCATATACTGTATTAAATTTATTCACACTTACAGTACAAAGTTGTTGTAGTGCACAGATTTTTTTACAACTATGAGTACATAATAGTGAGTCAGTGAATTTTAAAAGTAATTTTATTTAGCTATTGAAATTGGCATATTGTCTACGAAAAGTTTAAAGCAATTGTAGTTGTAATGGACTATTACTTTGCCGGTATTTGCAGTATTTTGTGCTTAGGTGAACTATTTTGGCTTTTCATCTGGATCTGGTTGCACACCATGCCACTGTGACCCTGACGGTGCAATAAATCTTGCTTGTGATGATTTGGGCATCTGCGAGTGCAAAGAAAAAGTGACAGGAATGCAGTGTAACGCGTGTGAGCAGGGTTTCCATGGAAAGTCTACTGGTAGTTTTCTATATTATGCACAATAAACTGGATGTAGATCTAAAAAATTTTAAAGCCAAAAACTATAAAAGGAGTCATTACATATTGAAAACTATAATTTTCATTGAAAATTTAACCATTGTTTAAATTGGCATTTAGTAAATAAATTTAAATGGTTTACTTTGGTGTGCCAAAAAAACTACACTGCTATTTCTTCACAATTTTTTTCAAAAAAGCTATCTTTTTTGTTTTCAAATGCATACGTAGTTGTCTTACAAATTTAGCTAGCAGATTGGCATGATATGGCACTTGCTAATTGAACATATCAGTAAAAACACATAGTTAAATGTAAGTGGTGACAGCTCCATATTTTTCAGGTAATGGCTGCACTGAATGTGTGTGTAGTGATATCTATTCGATGAGCAACATTTGTGAGGATGATGGCCAGTGTCCTTGCAAACCAGGAATTAGTGGTTTAACATGTGATAGCTGTTCTGATGGGTAAGTGGTTGATTTTTATGTATTTGAATTCTGATTTTGCAATGATTTACCAGTCATTTCAGAAAGTGAATGGATAGCCACACTAATTAAAAAGACTAAGCTGATTTTCAGCTGATAGTCAGAAAGACGTTTGCATTATATATCTGATATTTATTCAGTGGTTGTCCTTAGACGCTAATTAGTAAGTGTTTTTCGATTATAAAAATTTTCAGAAAGAACTAATTATGATGGCTTGCAATACTTGTTGTGGTAACAGTCATATATATATATGAAAACATTCAGATGACTTTCAAACTATTGGGTTGGTTACCTGTTAAATAAACCAGACTCATAGAAGAGCAAGTTTGATTGGCAGACACAGAACATGTTTTTGGACAAAATTTTGAGCATTTTTCAATTTCTGTGCTTGTCATTTGTTATCAATTATACCTACTCGTCATGGATCAAGTACATTTATAGTGTTTCTATTAATCTCTGGCCCCAATACTTTATTTTTATGAAGTAACTAAGTATTTAATTACTCAAATACACGAAACTATGCAAATTGTTGGACGACTGTGACTTGAGGAAAACAAGTGTGCTGATGTAACGCATTTTAGCAAGTCTGTGTAAAAGGTACTGCCATATTTGCAGGTATTATAATTTGACTGAGGAGGGATGCCTTCCTTGTGATTGTAATCCTGATGGTAGTCAGGCAGTGGCTTGTGATAAAGAAACCGGAGTGTGTAACTGTAGACAGGAGGTTACTGGTAGTAAGTGCGAACAATGCAATGAAGGTACAGTTCTAATTCAGCATACAGTTTCACGTTTTACTATTTCCTTTGTTTTTCTAGCAATTAACATCTTACAATAAATCATTGCCTAATAGGTAATAATTTGACGATAATTACCAAATAGGTAATAAATTGTTTTAAGTATGTAAGTCATGAATTACTGATTGTTACCCATGGATTGTAGTTTTTCTTATGAAAAAAAGTTCATTTGTGTTCATTTTATGATGTTTTGCTGATCACCACATTTGCTGGAATTCTTTGACAATGTTAAGGATTGGCTTCCCATATTCCATGTGAAATGAAGTTTCTGATTTTTTCACAAGGTCTTTGTTGTGCTTCAATTTTCAAGCTTGTTTAGGGCAATTCATTTTAAATGTTTTTTTCCCCAATGGTTAAAAACATTTAAAGAAAGATGCAACATAGTTTTCGGATGTTTTCCTTTGTTGTAAAAAGTAAATCGTTAATTAAATTGCTGGAATCTTAGCCAAATATAAGATGTAAGGAGCCTGTGAATTTGCTGATTGTTGCTAGTCATTTCTGAATTTTTAATTCCATAATTTTGTTATGTGAATTTCCTCTATTGAAATTTTCCTGTTTTTACATTTTATTGCATTGTGAAATTTTTCTATTCCTAGGTTTCTATGGTCTTGGTCCATGGTCAGAGCTGGGGTGTCTGAAGTGTGCATGTAGTGGGCATACTACTAACTGTACATCAGCAGCTGGATGGTATCTTTCATCCATACGCAGTCAACAACGATTTCCAGATGTGGATGTGGGAATGTGGCCATGGAACGGGGAGGATGACCAAGGGAATGCCATTATTGCAACTCATGAGCCTTTCATTAGTGAAACTTACATCCAGTAAGTGTACTTTTTATAGTTGTTAAGAACATGTAACGATTCAAATGCTTTTTAGTACTTATTAAACTGTTTTAATCTTGTGAAGCATTTTAAACAGCTAATAGATTGTAGAAACTTATTGAACTTAATAATAATAGTATGTGAACAAATAACAACCTTAAGTTTAATTATTTAATATCTCCAATATCTTTATTTTTAGCCTTGTGAGCAGAATCACAGTGGCTGACACAGCACAGGAGATGTACTACACAGCACCGTCAGATTATCTTGGTAACGAACGTTCAGCATATGGCCATGTTCTTATGTTTGCCCTAAGTCAGTCAGACCCTGCCAAAATAGACCCAGATGCCACACCTAGAGAGATTACATTTACTTCCAGATATGCAGATGTCATTATAGTGGGAACAGAAAATCGAATGATTTCTACAAATCTTCCTACGCCACCTCCTTTTCAACGACACAACTATACTGTTCGATTAAATGAAGTATCTTGGAATTCTGGAAATCTTTCTTCTCGTGCTTCACAAGCGACACAGGAAGAGTTTTTAGAGGTGCTAACAAACATTACAGCAATTCGCATCAGAGCAAGGTACAGTTCTTTGATTGGTTCTCACACTGACTTGTGGTTTGTTGAATTGCAACTAGCATCAGCTGATGACGACATGAGTAATGTGATAGTTAACACTGTTGAGTTATGCATTTGTCCTGACGAGTATGATGGTAACTCTTGCGAAATGTGTTCATCTAGCTTTACAAGAGTTGTGCCTGATGGATCTGTGTACTTGGAGTGCACAGCTTGTTTCTGTAATAATCACACAGTGAGTCCCTGTGACCCAAAAACGGGGGTGTGCATTTGTGAGCATAATACAGCTGGTGATTCTTGTGAAGTCTGTTCTGATGGCTATTATGGTGATGCAACTGGTGGCACACCCGATGACTGCAAACCGTGTATGTGTCCTGGAAGCATTCCGGATATGGATATCAATGTCTTTGCATCTACATGTTCTTTGATTGGCAGCGAACCAGTATGTGATGACTGCAGCTTTGGGCATGGTGGGTCCAGGTGCGAATTTTGCATTGTAGATTGGTACGGTTTTCCAGAAGATGCTTTCCAGAATGGTGGTATGTGTCGTGAGTGCGCTTGCAATCGAAGAGCAGATACTTGCAACTCTACAACTGGAGTTTGCATCAACTGTAGAGAGAATACAGCAGGTAAGGAGTGTGATGTGTGTGCAGAGGGTTTTTTTGGCAATGCCCTCATCAGTCCTGTTGACTGCCAACCGTGTAACTGCACCCTCTCTATAGGATCTACGGGAAAGTGTAATAACATCGATGGTTCTTGTGAGTGCTTGCCTAATGTCATCGGTACATACTGTGATCAGTGCGACTTAAACTCTTTTAATTACAGTTCGGGCTTTGGGTGCACGAAGTGCGATTGTGATCCTCTAGGTAGCATACCTGGAGGGGGTGAGTGTGATGTCTTAACAGGACAGTGTAACTGCCGCACGCACGCTGCTGGAAGACGCTGTGATACTTGTGAGAATGGCTTTTGGGATCTGAGTCGGTTTGGCTGTAAAAGGTGTCAATGCCATTCTGATGGTACTGCCACGTCAGTGAGGGATGATGGCACAACTTATGTCAATTGTAATAAAACAAGCGGACAATGCCCATGTAAGACTAAGTCAATTGTTGGTCTGACTTGTGATCATTGTGGCATCCCTGAAATTGATTCATACAAATATGTTGACGTGATCTACCTCGGCGAGTTTCCCAATTGCGAGCCGTGTGGTGAGTGCTATGATAATTTTGTGGTGGAACTAGAACAACTGGGACATGATTTTTCTGCTTTAAATGATGCCAGTACAACTTTGCTACAAAATTTTATTGGCATTAGTTTAGAATTTGTAGAAAAGTCAATTAATGAATCCTTGCAGAAATTGGATGATATAGGAGCACTTCACAATGACACTAATGCAGCTTATTTGCTCTTGCAAAAAACAGCACGTGGCTACAAGGAGCTCATTCAATTGCAGAACAATTATTCAGCCACGTTGGTCGAATTTCAACGTCGAAGAGAAGAAATCAATGTTGGAGTTGTAGCAGCAGGTCGATATAATGGTGAACTGATTCTGTCAAGTGGTCAGACCATTCCGTTTCATGATATCAATATCACTCTTATTCGACAGTTTGTAAGGTTGGATGAGTCGTATGCTCAAGCAAATACTAGCTTTTTAAATATTGGAAACATGATAAGGCAAGCATCAGAATCTGACGAAATTCAACAGTCACTTCGTGAATCAGTTGATGAACTAACTCGTGAGGTAAACATTGCTATGCAGAAGCGTTTGACTTTGGAACAGGCTCATAGAAACCAAGGTGCTGCAATTGTTGAACTGCATAGGCAGCAGAGACAAAGACTGATAAACATGGAAGAGTTTGTATTCCATTACCTTGATGCCCTTCCAACTATTAAACAAGACATTGCTGATGCCCTTTCTGTGGTTGAAAGAATTAAGGAAGATTCGATGGAAATAGCCGATCTATTGTCTGAAAAGCAAGTGGAGGCTATTGCAGCAGAAGAAAAAAGTCAAGAAATATTTGTGAATGTTACCAATGCTCAAGAAACTGTTGACTTTGCTGCTTTTAATGCTGACTCATTCCAGGTATGTGACAGTACTTTTGTGTAATTTTCATTACATTTCACTATTTGTTTTAATGCAACTGAGCAATACACTGATAATACCTTATCGTGGTTCTTAGTAATGTAGAATTATTGGATTACCATTTAATATTATTATTAATATTAGAATTATTATAGTAATAGCAGATTATTAGATATAGTAATGTAGAATGTTATTACATTACCAGTTAATTTTTGTAGAATTTTGCTGAAGAACTGCATTCTGATGCTGTGACTGCTATTCTCGGGGCTCAGTCTTTGCTGGACACTATAAATGAGACCGAATTTCTCATCCTAAAATCTGATAACTTTTCCAAGTCTATTCTGGACAGCAGTCTGCCTGACCTTGAGAGTGTTAACAGAGTTACAGAGAGAATCTTGGAGACAAGTGTGTCAAGCAGACTTATCCGAGATTTGGCAGCACATTCACGGGACAGCCTTGGTCAAGCTCAGGAGATAGAGCTGCTTGCAAAACAAGCTGCGTATGTAATACAACTACTTGTGTTCATCATTTGATCTGCTATATTTTACTGTTATTATTCACTCAATTGAAGCAAATACATGTTTAAAGAAGACACTTTTTTATTTTAATGGGATAGTCTCCAAGCAAGGTTTACTGTATCTCTGGACTCCTATATAACTATTTACTGAAGTAACAACAATACTGGCTTCTATTTAAGCAAGGAAAGCCTTCTTTCTTTTTTGTTTCATCCAATACTTTCATTTAATCAGCTCCATGCTTAATGGCAAACCCTTACCATTTCGTTTAGTTGTCTGAGTCCTGCATAATGTGTTTGACTTATTGTGTCACTGAGGTATTCTTTTGACATATTTAATTGATTACCATAATTTAAGCTGTTGAAACTCACTGCTTACGAATTGGCACATCCTGTTTTGTAGTTTTAGACTTAATTTGCTTTACCACTTTTTCAATTTTGTTGAAAAAAGTTCTTAAAATTTAATTATGGTAGCACGCCGAGTCGAAATGCAATTTATGGTTTGACACAGTTATACATATATAGATAATTGTATCCATTTTAGAGGGATTTCTCTTAACTCAACTTTACTAATTTATACACTGATGATGTGCAGCGCTTTTCTTTTGTTAGCTTAATCTATGATGATATCATCCGGAACACTTGTGACTCTAGTTGTTCCAACTCATCTTTTATTTTCGTCCATAGTCAGTAATTCAGTTTTCATTGCTTACTGTTTACAGAGATTCCTCAGAACTTGTTCTGAAGTCTGTGACTGAAATTCAGGACAATATTGATGCTGTTGCTGAAGCTCTCGTTAAAGTTGAAGATGTGAAAGAAATTATCGAAGAAGAAGTTATGGAAATAAATAACTTTGTTGATGACGTGAGTTAAACAACTTTGCAGCTTTTGCATTTTTGGTGGAAGCTGAAGTCTTTCTTATTTATAAGGGCTATAAGTTTTGTGCTTATGATTTTAGAGAGTATGTAAAAAAATTAAAAAATTTGAGGCATTTGAGGTAAAATTCAAAATTTAAAATCTCGAAAACACATAAGAATGTTGTGAATGTTGTATATTTGGCAATCATACACGATCCTGGCAGTTGCACTCATCAAATTTTAAATGTGAACATTTTTAAAATTTTAAGCTACTACTAATAAGCAATAAGCCTTTTCACAGTTCCGACGATTGACGATGATCATGAAAAGATCAAAGGTTAAGTGAACTATATAACAGACAACCAGACAAAACTGTAATATTAACAGTTAGCACCTTACCTAGTTCACTTTTTCTTGTTCTCAAGCAAGATCCAGCTAGTAAATCACTCTACGTACAGACTAATGCATAATTAACTAAAGTCCACGCAAAGCAACTGAACTGATGCAGCAAACGCCTTTGCTTTTACCCACATATCATGTGACTTTTGTAGTTAAGATGCGTTGCATGGGTTCACTTAACCGTTGATCTGCAGCAACTGCATGAGCGCACAACGAAACTATAAAATAGCTTATTACATATAGTTCAAAACTAACAAACCTAGGAATAGCACTTGAGTCCTGAACTGATAAGCTGGATCAAGTTATTCCGTATTGAATAGCAGCACAGTATGGAAAAATTAGTGTGTGATGACGTTCTTTAGACTAAGTGGGTCCTTATACAAAGCAAACCTAGGGACTGAGTAAACTGAAATAATCGAGGATGATATTTTCATTTACACAAAGTAAGAGATTAAGTAAATTTTGTGTACAAAAAATGTATTCAATAGTAAAGGTCTTTAAAGCAGATACGTATGTCCATTAAAACTGAAATATATTAAGTAATGTATTGGAATGTTAAGGAATGTAGGTTTTTGCATACAGTGCAATTTGCTGTTTATAAGCAGTAGTTTTCTAAACTCTAGTCATTCGATGTGTGCTTTTAACTTTTTTATAGATTAACAATATTGTAAGCCGTGCAGTTCTCCTCGGCGAAGAAGTCCAGGCATTGTTGCGTCGCATTTCAAGAGATGTTAATGACATAGATATTTGCATTGATACCTCTCAATTGAGAGCTATACAATTACAAAGTGATAGTGATGTGGCATTGGAGTTATCTGTCCGCACAGTCTTGGTAAGCTGCAAATGCTAGTTTATATCAATTAAGCTTGTGTTACACTGTGCTTGCATTGAAACGGTAGAGGTTTAAGCTTGTTTGACTGAAATGCGGCAACCCTGTAGCAATTTGCTATCTTTCATAGCAAAAATGTGTTGTATTATGTCTTTTAATCTTCCAGCATTGTTTTTCATTGCCACCTGATTTAAAATGTATTTTATTGTTAACTGTAATTCAGTTATTAAATCAGAAGCAAATATCAATCAAATCAAATCAAATTCTACATAGCGGTTTTGCTAGCCAGCAGTTTTATTCAATAAAACACAGTGTATGCATGTATTGTATATCTTCAAAGAAGTACACAGAAAAATATAAAAGGCTACCTATTGGCAGTCAGACACAGATCATATGATTCTTATTATTTGGTGGTAAACCATTTAGATGCCTTTTAGTACTATTTAGACATTACAAGAATTCATGCAGCCATTAGTAGTAATAAAAATCACAATAACAGTGACCTTGGATGGTGATAGGCTATTGATGTAGACTATAATATTTACTACCCAAGTATACCATTGCTAAAGTACAAATGAACTTTGTTTGCAGATTCATAACACTACTCTCAGTGAAATTGGTGTGGTTGGGCGAGGGTCGGCTAGGCGCAACACGGACATTGAATTGACTCAGTTGCAAGTTGACACTTTAACATCACTTACAAATGAACTTCGCACAGATCTGCAAAATATAGAAGAAATGGAAAATTTACAAGGTAGGCTAGGGTAACAAACCAATCTTTTCATTGTTATCTCATCTACTACCAAAGATGCTGTCGTCCACATTCTCCGGATGTTATTTATTTATAAATCACTGATATATTCACCGTTTGAGTTCTTCCATTAGAAAACTATTGGCAAAATCCTAGGAGTAAAGGATCTTAGTTCCAAGATGTTAAAAGAAATATAATGTACTGATGTCACTATCCTGAGTCTACTCTTGCCTTCATGCTAAATTTTGCTGCCTGATAACAGGAAATGAACAAATAAGTGAACTACGCATGTTCACTTGTCTGCCATGGTAGTAACGTAACTTAAGTTTGTTCTGAGACGGCATGTGTGATTACTAGAGGCCGAAGCTGAGTCAGTTGCTACTACATCAGCTGACTCACACGGTAAATCAGCTAGCTCGGGTGAAGTTGGCTGACTTTTCAGCTGAGCTGCTTAAAGAAAAAAATCAGTTAAGTCACTTAAAGCTGCAAACTTTTGTTAACTAAATAAATGATAAATTGTTAGTTAACTGTTAAATTATTGAGACAATTTTTTTAAATAATTCGTGTTGCTCAGAAAAAGGCTGGTGTACAAATTCAAATAATATATTAGAGGTCAATTTTTTATTATAATAAAAAAGCAATGGATTTACTGCAAATATAATTTAAATCTAACTCTTGGCAAGGCTTATTTTGATTACTGACGAATCAATACCAAAACACCAAAATGACCCCATACGTGTGACTCACGTTGCCTGTTTGACTGTGTTTGTGTATTTAATTTTGAATTGACTGCTTTCTCGTTCAAAAATTTCTAAAGTTTAGTGTATCTGCCACCATATGCACAATCTGACTGCGAGTCTGCGATGTGTTTGCCATATTTCGACTAGTGATTTCATCATCATAAGCCTGTTACATCAATTGTAGACATTGGGCAGGCAGAATTCTAAAATGAAAGAAATCTACCCTCAAGACAGGTAAACACAGCAGTAATCCAGCAAAAAACTAGACACTGCTGTGCCAGTGGCTTGTTCGCAAGAGCAAAAATCTTTGCAGCCTGCGATAATGTCGGCTAGCTCCACTCCCATCACTGAGCAGTTGGCGCGACTAAAGCAGGGTTTTTTATCGGCTAGATTGACTGTAGAAATAAACCGGCTGGAGCTCAGCTGAAATTACGCTGCTCTGGCCTCTAGTTATTATGCTATCATAATAATGAATTGTGAGCTTTGAAAGCACTTCAATTTTATGCTGCTTGCTACTTGTTGTTTGTAATGAACGTCGATTTAAATTGGGTACAATTGATGCATTCATCTTATAATTGAATTTCAGATCTTCTTCAAGAACATATAACACAAAGTCAAGATATACAGGCTTTAGTAAATACAGTCAAGAACCTGGAGACTGAATTACTGTGGTTATTAGATGCTGTACAACGGCAACCATTATCCGCTATCTGCCAAACACCATGATTGACACCAGTTCATTGGACTACTGTTTGACTCTGATGATAATGCCAGCTCTAAATGTTTCATGAGATAGATTTAATATTGAAGGTGCCACAAGCCAACGAGGAACGACTTTTTTGTGAAGGGTACTATATGAAATGCCTTATCTGCGAGCAGAACTGCCTTTCTTCTTCGGTGATAACGAGTCAGAGTAGACTATTACTAATTCATGATGGTCATTCCTGAGCTGATGTGACTGAAAGCAGAATAACTTACAATTGCTTTGCCAACTTGATAATAATGCTGGCCAAACTGCATTTTGGTAAAAGCAAAAGTCAGAGACCAAGATGAAACTCATGTTATATAGCAGTTGCTTACCATTGACAAAACAGAATACTCATGTGAGTACAAACTGGGTGCAAATAAGTAAAAAAGTCAGAATGTTCCAATATGACATCAGTTTTGTTATTTAAAACTTCATGGACAGTTTTTAGCTCTATAGCAATGGATGTTCACAAAGTACTATTCATTCTCTGGCAATTTTAAAATTATTATTGCGAGGATGATCAAAACTATTTTGAAAGGTGTAAAATACTGTGATAGAATAATCTTTGCTTATATAATGGTTCATTTACCAATTTCACCACATGATTTGCATCCAGAATTTTTGATACAAAACCATGTGAATAGTGACTATATTTTGTGTGTTAAAAACTATAGCTATAGCATGTCTTTAGTGCTATTGTGCTAACATTTATAATAAGTGTTCGTTTTTCTATTATTTTACGTGATCACTACGTAATTAATAAAATAAATATAATATTTCTCCTTATTCACAACTTTGTAAACCTCTCTGTAATTCTTACTGTAAAATACATGTAGCTTACTTTATTCTCTCTGAGAGACAAACAGTCATAACGGCATGGCGAATCACCGTCCAGAACAAGAATTGAAGCAGTTCATCCATCCACTCACTACCGCTAGACCTCGCGCCTCATCTCAACCACATAAGATGTTTTTCATGTGTTAATAATTGTGTAGACAATTGCACTACTTTGTTTTCCTCTGTATAATACATAGTCAGGCAAGAGTGTGAAAACTAAAGTTTCCCATATACAGTAATGTTAACAAGGCTTGTTTTGTTGGCATTTTAATACTTACCTTTCATGCTTCACTCTTGGTAAATAAAACAATAGCAATTATGCTTTGCTTTACTGAAGTTTACCACCTATAGCAAAGCAAAACTGTTACTAAAAGCTGACACACTAACAGTCCTGGCAAACTTTATCAGTATTTACATTATCACCTTTAAATTGCTTAAAAACAATGAATCCATCATAACGTAGGTTTAAAGTTTATACTGTATAATTCATTTACATGTGTGGTAAATTAAGATTTAGCTGCTTATTAAATCCTTCTGATAATAAGAGAGCAAAATGTATGTACCATGCTAGTTCTCGAGATGCACGTTTTTTATATAATTGTGTTTTTCGTAAAACTGATTTCCATCCTAGGTATGACCCATCTTTGGACACTAAGTATTGTTTTGGTGGCAAAACTTCTTTTTTTGAGTGATTTGACATCAACAAAGAAAAATACTCTGCTCTAATTAGATATGGATGCTTTTAATGTTATATTTCACAGAGCAAAGCTGAAAGAATTAGAATGAGAGGAGAGAGAGAGAGAGAGAGAGAGAGAGAGGGAGAGGGAGAGGGAGAGGGAGAGGGAGAGCGAGAGAGCGAGAGCGAGAGAGAGAGAGAGAGAAGGGGAGAGAAAGCAAGAAAGCGAGATAGGGAATGAAGAGAGGGAGGGAGAGCGAGAGCGAGAGAGAGAGAGAGAGAGAGAGAGAAGGGGAGAGAAAGCAAGAAAGCGAGATAGGGAATGAAGAGAGGGAGGGAGAGGGAAAGAGAAAGAAGTGCATTCAAAAGTAATATGCATAAAATTGTGAATATTCAACTAGCACTACTAAAATATATTGTTTCACAATAACTGCTAGGTAGTATAGATTACAATTTGTGCTTAGACTGTGCTTTATGTATATGTTACACGACAATTACAAACTCAAATAGTATATAATATCAAGAATGTTGTACCTTGAAAATATGTTTTTTTCATGAATTGTTGGATTATAATTGAGTAATCACACTACATACTTTGATTTCACACACACATAATACTAATTACAACATGTCAGTTATAGTAACATGCAGTTGACTTTGTACATTATACTTAGTTATGCCAAGATTATCAAAAATGATACTTATAAAAAACTAGAAAACTAGTATTTAAACTTTTTAAAAGCATATATTATCTTCAAAAAACATTAATACTAAGCAAAATTTACCTGATTATTAAAGTATACCTGAGTGAAGTTGTTTCTTTTAGAGAATACCTGACACAACCTTATTGCATTTAAGTTACTATGTGAAAAAATTCTAGTAAAAGTTGATCCGGATCTGGTGGAGTGCTTGCCTGTACAAAATGGCCAATCCGCTCTACAGGAATAAGACTAAGTACAAAATCTAGAAGAAGTGTGTAAGATTTTGACTTTGCTGAAGATGGTTTGCAAACATACAGGTGATCAGCATCAACCAGGTGAAAATCTCCAATGCCTGCATCTAAAACATAAAGTTTAAAGTCATAACAGTTTTCAAAATTTAAATATGTTATAAAATGTGATCAAATATATTTAAGGGCTATTGATGAGCTAATAAACACAACACACAACACCAAATGTTTCACAGTGACAAAACTTGAGAAAACATTTTCTGAAACATAAAAAATAAAGGTACAACTACATGCCTGTACTCACATGCATAAAGACATGATTGATTAAATTATGATTGATTAAACAATATGGGCTTTTATTTCCTATCACAGATTATTGATTATTTCCTGTCATTGATTATTTTTTCAGCTGTCGATGTAAACTGAAAATATTATTATTATTGCCAATAATAATTTCAACTTATTTTTCAAAAAATCCACAAAAGGTACATGAAAAGTTGATGTTACTGGCATAATATCAAGTAATATGGCACTATCTTTGTGCAATAACATAGTATGCTAATGCTGCTGGTTAGACACAAAAGTTTGTCATAAGAACGCACACAGTTTTCACCTGCACCTGCCTTTCTCATAAAATACTAGAAAAGGGCCTGGAAAGGTGTGGAACCCAAATAATCGATTAAGAAAATACAACCGATGTCCTGCTACTAGCAAGAGCATAGACACACTTAAAGCAAAACTGACCCAAAGTTAAACTGTTGGTCAAAACAACCTATTTTTTAAAATATTGAAAGGAAACATCCTATTTTTTTAAAGACTGACTTGTGTAAAACAATTATTACCACACAGACGCGATTTCATGTTTGCACCACTAGTTCTTCACTGTTATACACATTTCATCTATCGCTAATTAGACGGGCACTAGCGCCTTCATTTCCGAAATTGTTGTACAAAAAATAGGTGCTGCACCTCTCAGTTCAGATGTGTTCATTTCTGATGTACTGCACACGTTCCACAGCTCATGAATGAGTACAGCGGAAAATTTGAAATATGAATTTTTATCTTAAAACCTGCCGAGTTTTATTACAACACACTGAATCTCTTACAATAGCACTGTACTTCAATTTTCGCTTTTACAAACAGGTGCAACATGCTCGTGGAATATTTTTCATGCTAAAAATTACGTTAGTTTGTGATGTCATCACTAGTTTGGCTCGCCCGTCGTTAATTAAGATTTTAATCTATTATTTAATTATCAGAAACAATTTTACAGCATTATTGGTGTTAATATGTACACTTTTTACCACACTTGAAAATGGGGTAATATATGAAAAATGATCCTGACTTCCATTAAAAAACATTAACGTAAAATGCGCCCCGTTATTCGTATGCAAAATAACTGTTTAAGGTAATTTTTTAGGTATTTTCAAACTCAAATTTTTTGAATCTGGCAACAACTAACAAAGTACTAGGTAGACAAACCTGCTGAATAAGGTGGTACTATGTGTAGCTGGAATGGTAGACCTACAGAACTCTTTCTATTCTCACCAATGCTGAGACATGAAATACCACGTGTTTTTGCTATGTTGACGAAACTTGTGTGAAGTCTTTTCAATGGTTCACTATCTGAAATGTCAAATAAAACAGACAGCTTGTTATATAAAATCTTAAATATTGCTAAATGTTAGTTTCTAAAATGTTGACCTTAGTACTCTAGTTTTCTCAAGGACTTGTCAGGAGGCTTGTACATTGTTTTGTTTGTATCTTTACTGCTTGCTTTTACCAATTCCAAAACTAGCAAGTGGTGTTGGGAGTATGAACAACGGGCATCACAATTAAAGTTAACATTTTAATTCACTATGAATCATCGTTATGAAAAATCACTAACTATGAATCAAAGTTCTCTTGAATTTGTTGGTATTAGTAATACTGCCTGATTACCCCAATCACTGCTATACACCCACTGGCTCTGTGCCATATGAAGAAAGTCTAACACTCCTCCATTGTTTGACAGGCAGCTTTATGACATTGATATCAGCAATGTGCTGCATAATATTAACAATACGTGTTTCCATAACATACCACTTTTAAGTTCTTTGACCTCAACTGACGGAAACAAGATGTACTTGGCCTGATTGGAAATAGTGGCTAGGGAGGAACCACGATGAGGCGTGCTGTAAAACACTACTCCTTTTGTGTTTAGGAAGATTTTTTCATGGTTTAGATCCACCATGGCACCAACCAGCATTTGTTTAACAATCAAACCTAAAACAGTAAATACTAACTCAATACAGTTAAAAACAACAAATATCTAATTTTACATGACTTAACTTAGCAAGCATTACAGACTACAGTGATGTGAGACAAAGAATATACGTACGTTCTTTGACTTTTTTACAAGTGTTCAACTTCAATGAGCACTAGGTGTTTAAAATATGGACTTGATAATTGGAAACAGATTTCTCAAAATATTTTGAGCTTGTTTTCAGCCTTTCAATTAAATTACAAAATAAGTAACTGAGCAGCAGTATTACTTACTCCATATTGTTATATATCTTCTACTGCTAAAGTTTCATTATAACAGACCTTCGACAATCATTGGATTCGTTTAAAATTGAAAAATACGAAATAGGTTCAGAACCACTCTTAACAAATTAAAAAAAAATCATCATTTTAAGTTTTGTTATTTAATAGTTGCATTACTTGACTGATCTATATCTAGTCCTTGGGGAGATATGAAAATGTACCGTGTAAGGCCTAGAACCATTGGATGAAGACCTAAATAACTGTTAAAGAAATGATTAGAAGCACTGAAAAGGTAGTGTCCCTGACAAAACTTTGAAATCTGGCATAATAATACAAGCTTGAGTGCAAATTGAAAACTGAATAAAACTTGTGTACC
Source organism: Tubiluchus corallicola (assembly GCA_030141605.1). NCBI lineage: Eukaryota > Metazoa > Priapulida > Priapulimorpha > Priapulimorphida > Tubiluchidae > Tubiluchus > Tubiluchus corallicola. The sequence continues at coordinate 669,731 of JAQGDQ010000068.1, read as the reverse complement.
TCCCATAGAATGCGTTACAAATATAACAGGTCTATCGCCTACTCCAGCTTTCTTCAGTTTCCGCAAGAGTTCCACACTGCGTTGATGTATTGATCGTCTAAGACAAAACAACCTAATAATTATTTGTTTCTTGAATAACATTGTCTGAAAGGCAGCAACAACTGCGTACACAAAGAAACACCCCGGGTGCTTAATAAATGCACCTCTTTAGTTTTATCTCTGCAATAACTTTTTTTCTTCACATTCAAATCAGTAAATAAATAAGTACACAAACTGATAGGCAAGCTGCAGGACAGACAACCAGGCAAGTAGTGTTACTAACAGACCAGTGAAGCAAATGAACAAACAAAGAATTTTAAGTTGGATTTTCTTCTAGGTGGAGCAGCTTTGGTTGTACTAACAAAAAGGCTAGATGCTCAATGGATTCAAGATTTTAATCAAGAGTTAAAAAGGAGCACTTCCTATGAAAAAGCTGAAGAGCTCTATGCAAAATCCATTTGATCCAGTTTACTCTTGTATGTCAACACAGTCTAACGATATAGACAATAATGCTGCAATATCTGTTATTTCCAACAAACAACACTGACTATAATTGTTGTATGAAAACAGACTAACTTTTCTGTTTCGTATGGACATCTCTGTCCCCAGTCACTAAGAAACGTTTCGTATGCAACCATCAGCACTCGGCAGTTTGGCAAATCCTTGGGCAGCCAGTCCTAATAAATACAAATGAACATGTACTGTGCATTTAGAATAACAAGCTGGCAGCTACAATGAAGTGCATTTTACTGTAACATAGTAGTATATCATGAGTCAATGATAACCTCATACCTTAGGCCAGCAGGAAGTATATGAGTTGGACTCATTAGCAGCACTTGCTTCTTCTACATTTGTTACGTCTGGACAAGGTTTGTTTGCAGAAGCTAAACTGTCATTCTCTAAATCTTTTGACTTGCCTTGGCGCCACGTTAGGAAAGCTCCGCCGAGTAAACCGTGGATAAACACGACATCAGCAAACAAGGGCAAGCTAAAAAAATCCAGGCGATCAAAGGCTGGTTGATAAACTGCAGCATAATACTTAGTTAGTTCATAGTTTACTCTTTGTTTATTTATCTAAAAGTGGAAAAGCATAGTGATATCAAAGTTAGCACATCTTTGTTATAACTGTTGATAATAACAATAGTTGGAGAAAAATGGCTTCACTATACAAAATTGGAACTAAAACAAAACTGGAGTAGCTAGTGGCATGTGGGATTTTTGTGCAGGTCTGGAAACTCCATTCAGCTGTGATTGTTGATTTTGTTTGCATAAGATGCGACAACATTAGTAAATACACGCAATAGTGGATGATGTGTATGCAAACAAGAAACAGTCCATAAAACTTTAAATTGTCTCCGTTGTTAAATGTATTTTACCTAGTTGAACTACTTAAGTGAGCAGCAATTTTTATTATACTATAACAATAATATATATTATCCTATGACAAAAACTGGGGATTATGAATATCACATCATTACTCGGCCATAAATAAAACCTACCTAAGGTATCGAAATTTTTAGGTTTTTAACAATAAAATATCACAAAAATTCAATATCGTCTATTCATTTTAACATTTTAACTTTTCATTTATTGCAAATTTCTGCTAAATTCTTATATATTTTTTAACCTAAAGTAGTTATTTTTGCACTTACTCTGATCGATGCTCTGGCCACACCAGAAATATGCCCCCATCATACTTATTGCGTCCAACATCGCGGTCAAGATTAGCCAGTGCTCGGGCAGCATGTAATCGTAACTTGAGGTTTTCTGATCGTATCCAATGAGCAAGAATCGTCACCCAGCCTATTCCAAGTGAAAAAGTGAACTTTACTGCATTAAAAGTAACTTCAATAGTGGCTGTCACATTTACTCTATTCAACAAGTATACCAATAAGTAATGCAATATTTATTGTTCATTTCATTTTGCTTTAGGTTTTTCTTGTTTCTTCCTGCGGCTGTTTCTATTGCACAGTTAATTTTGCCGAGCGATTTATTCTTTTTTTAATTAGCATTTCTATAATTATAATACTCTTCACCTTATTAGCACATTTACAAGATTAATAAGTGCCATCCATAATTATAATAGCCTTACAATGAACTAGAGCACCCTCAGTAGAGGAGCATAGCTGGCCGAATGAGATCGACATTGTTTGAGACTAATGTAAAGATGTAATTTCTGCATTAACACTTAAAGTGATGTTAAGTTTCTGGGAAAAAGCATCTACCGTCATATGGAGCATTCAGTTAGTTGATATTGGAATTCGATACAGACAGAACTTTAAAAAAACTTTGAACGTGTCCAAGTTGCAGTAATTGTTGCTCATTGTTCACATAGAAATAAACTATATTTGAATTTAAATTTTAAAGCCAGTAATGCAGGTAGAATGAGAAAAGATAATAAGAGAGCTAAATCTGAGGTCTATTACATTGTAATGTCTAACACCTAAAATTTATTTAGCAAATTAGCAGAACTAAGAATTTAAATATAACATATTGGCTACCATCTCATTAGTTGTGAAAAGATACAACCATCACATTTAATCACATAATTTCTCTCTTTCAGACATCTCAAAAACGAAGTCAAAAGAATACAGTTCATGATAATAATCTAGAAAATGCAAGGAAACCTATCTTCAACTCTGACAAGCTTTAATTTGAAAATCTCATAGTTTATTTATTTGCACATTTATATAGTTTCGTTTTCACTCTAATCTGGGAGACAAGAGCACGATGCTAATTTTGTTTTTAGTAACGTGGAAAGACAAACCGTACCCCCATTGTACAAATGAGGATGCACATCTTCGTGTAATGCTAAGTTGCCTATAATGTGTGCAATTACTGTCTGTATTTGCAAGTTATTTGCTCTTTTCTCGTATATTCTGCGAAGCAATGGCACACCTCCCAAACGTACAATCTCCTTGCATTGCTTGGGATTCTACAAAAAGAAAATGTACTTAGTAAACGGGGGGGGGGGGGCAGTTTAAATACCTGGTCATTGCGAAATATAAAAACAGCTTTTTACAAACTGAAATTAATTAGGAACTTGACGACAAATTATAAACAACTTTTGAAATAAACGTTTAAGTACTGCAGAAGACGCATTATGTCAGAAATGTGCTTAAGACCATGGTAGTCCAAAACAAGATTAAGGACAAGAACTCAAATTTTAAGATTAGGACAAAACTGAGACCTAAACTTTTAAGAAGCCAGTATCAAGACCACTAAATTCATGATCTGACCACTTTATGACCACTATAGCTTTGTATTTTGAGAAACGATCTGAAACTACTTTTCTTAGAAAGTAGATTTAGTAAATAAAGCGCTTCAAAAAGAAATACAATAACTTCAAATTCAGTCGTTGGTATGGTACCATGTTGAAAGGGTAAGAGCGTGAACTTTATAAATTATAAAATAAATATCACAACCAAGCTTTAGGTAATATCATGTGACTGAGACCACGACCAGTGCCAGCAGAAGTTACCTCAGAATGGCTTGCTAAAGCGTACAACCAAAATGTCTCCACAGCATCTTCGGGACCAAGACTGAGAGTTTCAGCAAATGATCCATCATGACCAGCAACAGCTCTTAACAATTCTCCCTACGAAAAAGTGGATAGTCAACACTACAGTACTGTGAATAATATAAAAATGCTAAAGTTTGACATCATTTGAAGTAAAATATCAAAGTTACACTTTTGTACTGTGCACTAATAACATAACCTTTTCATGGGGGGTTACAAAAGCTACCGGTAACTGAACAGATCAACTTATTATAGCAAAGTCTTACTGAAACAATAGGGAACCTACCATGCTTTGAACACTTTAACGTGAAGAATGCATCTCGCACAGCTTGTAATCTGACTGGTGCGATCAAGGAAATCACCAAATTAGGATAGCACCAATGCATCAAGTTCCGATGAGTTCCCGAAACTTTTCCAGGCCATTTGTTTCAATAGAAAAAAATCAGTCCAAGAGTCAAAGCAGTGTGAGATGCGGGAGGCTTCCACACAAATTACTGAGGGTATGATAGATTCTGTATTGTTTCAGCAATTCTTTGATGCAATGTATTGCTATATAACATTACTTGTAGTCTTTGTAACCATCCAGCAAAAGGTTATGTGCAAACCTGTACATAGACAAATTTGATTAACACTCGACCCACGGAAATGATGTGTAAAGACACCCCAAGCATCTTTATTTAGTTATGTTATTGCAGTATAAAGCCATGACCTGTCCTCTTATGTGTCTAAATTGTTATCTGTTTGCTATAAGCAGATATCATTTAAACTCACACACATTACTTAGTTTGAGTACAATTCAGTGGGGTACATTTTCTCCGTAGTACCAGATTTGCCATTGTATTAATTTTCCCATCTATTTGATATAGGCAAAATTGAAAATGTAAACAGATGCTAAATATTTTTATAGCGCATGCTAACTAGCTTTGAAATTTTCTGTTGCCTGGGCAAAGTTCCAGATAAACCTTGGAAACATGTGCTGTGTCATAACTCACCAATAAATAAAACCACGTTTTCTTAGCTGACGATTTTCTTTAAGCAATTTTACACGTGTCTACAGCAATTTTTCATTTTGCTAATATAGCAAAGAAGTCAATAATATGATTATATGACATGGGTTTAGTGACCAACGGAAGTAGTGACTGACGATTTTCTATTACATTTTACTGAGTGGCTGATTTAAATATCATTATTACAGACTGACTACAGTAAGTCTTTCTTATGACCACACTTTAAAACACAAAACAAAAGCTAGCAGATCAATTAAAAACTTGTAAAACAATTGGTTTGCAAGTTGTTACCTCATCTTTAACAGCAGTTTTATGAGCCTTTGCTGCAAATTTGGTGAAGTATTCGACACATTTGTCCATGTCGTCTAGAGGCAATAACGATAAAATAACTCCCAACTTATCTTCTGTGCTGTCCTAAGAAACAATAGTTTTAATGGAAATGAACAGTGTCTTAGCTGTTTAAAAAAATAGGAAAACTAGGTTCTGCAAAATGAAAAACTTATTAGCAGATTAACACAAGAGCATGTGTTCATTTCTAGTTAAATTAAGTCTCAGTTCAAATGAATGCTAAAAATTCTTTAAATGACTCTTATGTGACTTTATTCAAACAACTGAAAAATATAAAAGTCTGTTTACAGAAAGAGCAGAAGAGATGCCTGTGCTGCCCTTGCTGCTCTAGATGCCTATTTCACATTCTCAAGGGAAGAAGTAAGACAGGTTTCATTGAAGCTTTATAAATGTTTTACATTCATAAATTCTGGAGTCTATTGATGGCTACGTCAAATTTCCAAATTCTCATACCATTTTACATACATATACATAAGTAGATATATACATCACGGATTAAAAATTTTTTTCCTACAAACCAATCCTAAAAGTATAATACCAAATTTATTTCCCAGTAATAAAGCAATTTTACATAAGAAAGATAAATCATAATGATAAAATAATGACCGAAGAGAGAAATTATAACCTTATCAGCATGTAGTTTAGGTGGTGGACGAAAAAGTCTAAGATCTGATCCCTCTGTTCGAGCAAGACCAATTAGCGTCCTCATATCACAAGCTTGTGCAATTTGTAAAAACTGTGCATCTGCAAAAGAGAACAATTAGGTGAGTTAGTGCTTAATCATTTACCTAACCCCAAACTGTTTATCGAGAAGAAAATTCAAAATTATGTTATATTACAGGGTGGACAACTTTTCACATTATATCACAATTCACCTCACATGTATGTCGTGACTTGCATGTTCGAGACATAAGCTTACACCTGCTTTCAGCCAATTGATTCTTTCCTAATTTTACAAATTTTAGATAATCCAGAACGTTCTAGTAATAGATCGGTTATGCGTTACTTTTTTGAATGTGTATGTTATGGAAATGAATGAAATATCTTCCTAAATGAGTTACTCTGTAACAATTTTATCAGTCAGCAGGAATTTGTAAATTTTAGTTATAAATCTATATGCAAGTCTATGAGGAATTTAATGAAAACTCGCAACAACGAGCTTCTGTTTAGCATAGTTCAAAATTTTATAAAATCAGCGAAAAGGTTTAAATAAAATACGCTAAGTCTGGTAACTTTAATAACCGAAGAATGAGTACAATATTATTAATGTTCTTGCAGATTACAGTTTGCAATTCTTTTGATGTGAATTCATGTATTGTTAAATTGTGACTATTTACTGTATTGTTTAATGCCCAGGTGATATATATTATGAGTAAATGATATATACGTGTGCTTATTTGATGCTACTTGCATTGAAATTCTTATTGATTTTTAAACTAACAAGAGTGTTTCAATGCAATAATGTTACAATGCAATGATTCACAGCAACTGCACGTAAAGAGACTCATATCAGGTATATCTGTTTTGTTAATCCATTAAACAAACAAATATTATATATAATCTTACAAACTGTTTTTCATTCTCCCGTTTCATCTTATTTATCATACACATTATTCAAAACGAAGTTAACGAAACGTAGATTAACAGTGCTACCATACCATGCCAATCATGCTGACTTGCCAAAGCCTTGACACCAAGCAGCCTTACAGCATGGTGCTTGCAGATGCATAAGCTCAGTAACTTCCATGGATCTTCGCTGTATGACTCCACCCAAGACACAATTTTTGGCTTGTGCTCTGCTAGCTTCTGCAGTTGTTTACTTATATCAGCCATACTGGTTAAGCGAGTGCTATATTCTTGTCTGCTAACATGCTGTTTATGCCCTATGAAAATTTTATTACATTCAAACATATTTACATTTGTAAAGAGAAAGAAAAAACAATTATTGTAGATAAAAAATTATGTTACAAGCAGATTTTCAGGAAATGTCAACATGAAAGAAACAATTTTAATGTTAACAGTAAAGTTAAAAATTTGCTGCTAAACGGAGAATGTGGATAGAAAAATCTCAATGTAATAAGAGTAGTTACTAGCACTAAACAGGCTATTATTAAGCAAGGACTTATAGTATACTAGATTACCTTTACAAAATATTTTGAACTACCACTACTTAAAGCATAGGCTGTCATCATAATAGATAATTAATTATACTAACGGGTTAGCAAATTGGACTCCGAGTCTATCTTTGAACTAGATGATACTGTTTGACTGCCATCACTTTTATCTTGACAGTGTGCATATTGCATATGTTTGCTTGCATTGTCATCACTGCTGCTAGATAATATATCCTTGAATAACCAAACAACACTGTAAAAGTAAGGCAATGTATCACAATACAACAGGCATTTTCATTTAATTTTGTTAACTAGCAACAGCACTGTTAGGACATACACACCAAGTTTTTTAATTAAAACTTTTTATATTAAATAAATAAGAAATTCTACTTACAGATAAATAATTATTTATATTTGTTTATTTATTTATTTTTACTGCAGCTGCAAAACCTAAACAACACCCAAATTAAAAAAAAACTCATGCAGCAATAACCTACCTGACAGCAACTGCAGACGAAACTACATAGCCTGCAAAATAAAATTAACATTGAATTTCTTGGGCAACAAAACTGTAAATGACAAATTTACACTTGTAAAATGTAGTCACTCCTTAGATTAATTAGTAGATGTTACAAGACTGAAGAAGTATGGGGAACACCAAACAAATTATAACCTGCTACATGTACAACATTTTACACCTAAATTTTAGAAAAGTGTTGTGTACAGGAATTGTGCATTTTCTTTACTTCAATTGAATTCGTTTTTCTGGGTGTGGGCCACTTAAAGTTATGAAACACAAACACAAAAAAACATTTCACAAAAAATTGTTTTATCAACTAAGTATTATAAATCACGATGACAAATGTTTAAGAAACAGACTTCTAAAACATCTGAATTACCAACTGCAAGGTTACTTCTGTGGCCATTATTTGCTTTGTCAACGAATTTTGCACATCGCCGAGACTGAAATAATGTTCCAAATGCTTCTTGCAGCCTTTTCACAGCCATGTCTTAAACTGCCAAGCCGCTATGTACAATCATCACACAACCTAGGCAGGACAAAGAAAATTCTTTATTATATTTAATCAAGTTATTTGTAAAAGCACTGCTCAGTGCTTGTAAAAACTCAAAGGATGTTTAACTAATTTAATTATTAAGACACGTGTACACACTTACACAAACAATAATGCGGTATCTATTTAAAATCATGCTTTGCAGTTCACCAAATATTTGACAAAACGTAGTAAATTTTGTTACTGTAAATAAAACTTGAACATAAATTCCAGCTTTCATTAAGTTAGCAGTAAGTGCACAGATGATAGACATCCACAACGTACACATATAACACCAGTAACCACACTTGCCAGCCTAGTCCAATCTAATGTATTGATTTAATTAACCATTTGTGAAACCACTGCGATATCTAATTCTTTTGAGGTTTCGCAAGTCAACCACTAGTGTTGATAGTATTCCTTTACGTGCATTGTTTGTTTCTTTTTCTTTCTTGTGATTTAATAAGGGAAGTTTCTACTATCAGAGTCTCGTTCAATTGGTACTCTGTTGTTTTTGACATGTCAGGATGCATAGCTTTCACTATAGCATCGCAAGACAAGTTCATTTACAATTTAAAATGGAGTGCTCAGTGCCAAGCAATTGTCTGAATTAAGCTTAAATTTTGCTCTTACTCCAACTTATTGTATCTTAAATCAGGGAAGTTTAGCTACTATTTTTGTTTTTAATATCCTTATTTCATGCAGATATATACAGTTTTTAAGATGTTATCTGTAATTTTTCAGCTGATGAAGCCCGCAAGGGTGAAAGGGCAATCAACGTTTTCATATCCAAGTTGTTTTTGGTTTGCCAGGTGGCTTTTTTTGCAAGGTTTTAAGGCGATTCTTACTGGTGATTCACTTGGTAATCTTAAGTGTCCTAGCCATCTTAATCTTCGGAACTTGACTTTTCAACTCCAAGGAATTTTTTTTCATTATAGTGTATAAATCTTCACATTTGTACCACCATCTTATCTTTAAAAAACAAGCTTGCTTGTTGCTTTTTATTTTTAATATCATCTTTGGTGTTTGGAAGAGTGCCCATAAATCACTAATCATTTCTAAATCACTAGGAATTTTAAAATACAAAAAATCTGCCTTCAAGACAGGTAAATGCAGCAGTAATCAACCAAAAATCATCATCATTATGTTTTGAGTTCATTTGTCGGAGGACATAACACTATTAACCTTCTGCTACCAAGCTCTTCGGTCCTTAGCTACTCTCCAGAATGAAGTACCTTTCAGAATTAGAGATGTTGCATTGAGATCTTTTTGCGTAAAATCAATACGTGTAAGTAATCTGCTGCCGCTTGGTGTCTTTGACAATTGAATTAATTCATGGAAAGCTTTAGTAAGTAGACTATCTTCTGGTAACCTTAGAGTAAGACCCACCTGATCTGAAGCGCTGCTGACAAGCCACTGACATATATAGTTGTACTTTATTTTGGAAGAGTGCTTGCATAGCAAAAACGTCCATAAGTCGGCAATTAATGTTTTCTAGTTGTTCACAGACCCTGAATCTCCATTTCACAAGGATCATTGTGATATGAAGTTCATTGCTGTATGTTATTTCTAAGCTGAGATAATCCATGTTGAAGTTAAGGTGCAGTCTATGCAGTGAAAAAGTGTAATCTTGAGAAAATCGCTGTTAAAATCAGCCATTGTTTTTGTCGCGTCACCACAAAACACTTAGCAACCATACGAAAGTGTGGTTGCTACGGATTTTGTAAAAGCACATGAGGTTATGTCTAAATCCAGTAGATGGCTCTTCCTGATGAAGATTTGGGCTTGACAACAGAAAAAACCTGAAGCAGATGACAGCTTCCACGAGCTACTATCGGAGTTTGAAAATACAAGTTTTTTGCAACTGCAGCACTAGTTTCTACGCAGAGAAATGGGCACGGGATTATAAAATTAAATTTTTATTATTTTTTGGACATTCTCTTGATAATTTGATGCTAGAATATAAAAGTCCAATATATTTAGCGTTTGTTTTTATAAAAAAAGTAACATTAGACCAAAATTTTGGTGCATTTTACTTTGAAGCATCACAAGTAGTTTTAACTATGCCGACTTATGGACAGTTTTGGTATGCAAGCGTACATATGTTTACCAGTCTTTATGTTTTAATTTTCTTGCTGTCCATATGCATGAGGCCCAAATAGCTAACCTATTGGTATGGTATGCCAGTGGCTTGTCAGCACCACTTCCGGTACATAAATTGTCTTCTTCCTTTTCAAATTCTCATTCCATCTATTGTAGACATTGAGGCATTAACATTTACTAGAGTATTCCATCCATTCCTATCTGCAGCTAACAGCTTAAGTTCTTAAACTCCTAGTAAAGGTAAATTTAGTTGAAGTTGTTTAACATCTTTATTGATCTTAGCAATCCGAGTTGTTGTTCATTTGCCAGGTGGTTTCTTGCAAGATTTTAGAGCTTCCTCCAAGGCAACTCTTACTGGTGCATTTTAACATAAACTATCTTAACATGAACTGTCAGTACTGCAAAAATTGTAAACAAACTAAATAAGTAACATGGGTAATCACTAATCACTTGACATATTTTGTTTCCCAGTTTTCAAGTTCCCAGTTTACCAAACGGAAGCAAAGATTTCCCGCATTAGTGTCACTCACATGTTTGAAAGGAAAGTGTATTTTTAAATACTGTGAAAGTATAGCATTCGAAATGGATTTAGGAGTTGAGTATGATCTTTTGCTAACTGGAGTGGAGTGCCAAAATAAAAGAAATGAGGCTATTATCAGATTTATAAAGCAAAATGAGAATAATTCGAAGGCGCCCGAATTTGATGAAAGTAAGATCCTTTTTATTATGGACTTTTATCTCGTTATACCTCTGTTTATCGTTTTCTCTCGCGTTTGTTAATGTTGTTTTCTCTCTAAACTAAAGTAAAGTTGTTTCTCTGGTGTAAATGCCGCCTTGTAGGAATTGTTGTAATATTATTACCGTAGATTACCGTAAATCGACAGGACGAAGCCTATAACATAAGTAGGCTCTTTGCCCATAGTTGTCTCTCTTTGATAAATCTCTATGAATTGTTTTATCACAAGTTTTCTCTCTCGCGTTTTATAATTATGTTGTCTGTTTCAAGTGGAAGTACCGCCTAGCGGCAGTTGTCATGGTATGGTGAGAAAGCAAGCTCTGTGCTGGTATGGCAAACGGGTCAGATGTGTTGATTTATGATAGACTGAAATGGTGTTGCAGAGAGGTTAGGTTCTAATGCAACGTCCAAAGTCCACTCAGGCTGAAACTGATCATGAAACTTCGTTGGATGATCTTCCCAATACATGTCTAATTTCTTCTTGAATTGATCTGCTGATGTGGTGCTCCATATTGATGTGGTGAGGGAGTTCCAATCATTTATCACTCTGAATATGAATCTGTTCTTGTTTCTACATCTGGGGTTTGTAATCTTGTATCCCGCTCCACGTGGATTAACTGTAAAATGTTTTCTGCTATCAATTCTTGTAAGGTTGTTGTATATACGATACAGCATGATTTTGTCACCTCTTTTTCTTCTGAAACGTAAGGATGATAAATTCATGCTCTGAATTCTGTCTGCATACGGTTGATCTTTAATTGATGGTACTAATCTGGTGACTTTCTGTTGAGTAGATTCTACCTTATGCACTGCTAGAAGTTTGGATGGACACCAAATTACATCACCATAGTCTTATATTGGTCTTATGAATGTTTTGTATAAAATGGTCATCATATCAGTATCCATATAGGTGTAAGAGCACCTTATCATCATCCATAATCATTTCCTAGCTCGTTTGGATATTTCGTCAATGTGTTCATCAAACATGGGAGACTGGTCAATTAAACACCCAAGTCTTTCTGTTTTGTTACTGCTATTATTGGTATTGACTGATTTGTATGGTTGTGTATATAGTAGCCATGAGTTACATTGTCTTTCCTTGAGTGTAGAGCCTTACGCTTTTCCACATTGAAAGGCATTTGCCAAGTTTGTGACCATTAGTCTAATAAGTTCATATCATTCTGGGGTCTATGGTAGTCACTATAGATTTTTATATCATCGGCAAACATTTTCACTAATGAATCTATATTGTCGGGTAGATCGTTCATGAACATAAGGAATAGTATAGGCCCTAATACACTTTCCTGTGGCACTCCGCTGCTAACGGGTCTCCATGAAGATTCCTCATAGTTGATTCGAACGCATTGTGAGCGGTCTTTAAGAAAGTTTTCTATCCAGTTGTAGAGGTTGCCAGAGATTCCATGTGCGGCAAGTTTTAACAAAAGTTTTCTATGTGGAATTTTATCAAAAGCCTTCTGCAAATCGTAAAATATTATGTCAACAGAAGACCCATTGTCCAGAGCTTTATTACCAGTCATTTAGAGACTCGAGTAGGTTTAAAATGCAGGAACTTAGGAACTTCCTTTTATGAATCTGTATTGAGAGACAGTAATAAGCTCATTGATAATCGTTGTAAATAGCATTTCTAATTCCTTTCTCAAGAAGTTTACATATAATTGATGTTAAGGTTATCGGTCTGTAGTTAGTTTTTTGTTCGCACTGCCCTTTCTTTAAAATCAGAGATACAATTGAATTCTTCCATGCTTGTGGTAATTTGCCCTCATTAACTGATTTTTTAAAAATACATACTAATGGTGGTGTTAAACTAGCAACCAATTGTTTTATTGCAAATGGATGAATACCATCTGGTCCCATGGAGGAATCAGCTTTGAGTTCAGTTACGCCTTTGGATACATTCTTTTCAGTAATGCAAACAGTGTTGATCTGTACATTCGTACGAGTGATTGGTACACAGCAGCTTGGTCATCTTCTTCCATGAAAACATTAAAAAAATATTCGTTAAGTAGTTCAGCTTTACATGCATCATCAGCGACTTCCTTTCCATTTTCCTTTAATGTAGGTATCTTGTCTCGTTTCTTTAAATTGTGGTTGACATACACCCAGAAACGTTTAGGGTGCGATTTTATTGACATTACTTGTCATTTTTCGTAATTTTTCTTTGCTTTCCTTATAGTTCGAAGTAATATTTCTAATAATACGGTGAAGAAAATGTGTTATGAAAGTAGCACTTGGTTAAATGGAAGGGTCAGGTCTGGGATGGTAGTTGCTTAGCATTCACTGGGGATCATGGAAACTTTGCGATTAAAGAGTAAAGAATTAAAGAGTAATCCTAATTATTTATAAATAATTAAGAATGAAGCTCTGTTACCTACAGTATACTTTATATAATGTGCTCGCCTATATTTCAATGAAGATTAATACAAAAAAGTCAGTGTGGTTGCAGACTGTGCCTTAGTATTAGCCTTTAGTAACGGAAGTTAAGAATATACCTTAAAGAACATTGAACTTGGCTAGTAAGTGGTTAAGTGAGCGAGACAAAAAAGCTTCTGAACTACCAGTACTACTGTATTGACGAACTATAAATGGGTTTTTTTGCATAAGCTTCTCTGTTTGGAAAATCAAACGTGTTCAAACAGGCATAATTTATTACTGTTTTTACAGACATTCTTCCTGTTAACATTTCACGAATGTTGTCCTTGAGAGAAGATTTACTTGGAAAGGTAGTTGTCCTTGATTTTTGGACTTACTGCTGCATAAACTGTATGCATGTGCTTCCTGATCTACATGACTTGGAGCAGCGCTTTACTGTAACAGGTAAAATGTATTCTACAAAGTAATGCAATTATTTTAAAAATACCTTTTAAAGTAAATTAGGTATAAATTCTATTTTATTTTACTTTTTGATTTCTCTATACAATTCTGTGCAATGTTCACTACAGTTTAGAAATTCTGCTTGAGTTTAATTTAAAATATCAGTATCTGTGCTCTTTTAATCATTGTTTGTTCAGTGGTGTTAGCTGTCCACCTCATACGTTGTCTATATAAATTTTGCAAATCAGGGATGTGCCGATATGGGAACCTGTGTCCCGATCTGAGACTGATTATTTTTACCTATTACTGTTGGCCGATCCAATATCAGACGTAACATGATATGATGGTATTATAACTGCTGTTTATGTTGTAACTGCAGGAAGTCAATAATTATGACATTTTTATCCTTCTGTAAAATACTAATTCTGTACTAGTTTTGTGTACTTAAGTGATGTTTATAATTACGGTATTGTTGTGCTAATAACATAAAGCTTAATCAAAGTTTATTTTAAGTGTATTCAAAAGCGAAAATTTATTTTAGGGAAAAAATTTCACATCGACGCAGCTATTGCCGATATTAGCATATTATTGGCCTAGTCTCCTATCTCTTCCGATATGCAAGTTTGTTTCCCGATCTCCGTTTATGTATCGGCACATCCCTGGTAACAGTGTGTCAATTTTCATTGCTCCATTCACTGGATGCATCAGTTCTTCTTTAGCTATGTCCATTTACAAATGATACAATCTCAGTTTAATTTTCTTCTTAACTTAAACCTTTATTATTGATTGTGGTTTTTTAAAAATCTGGAACATGAGTAAGTATTTTTTAAACTTGATTTATTTTTTGTCATACGTAGATGGTCTTGTAGTAGTTGGAGTTCATTCTGCCAAATTTGATAATGAAAAGGACGCGGCAAACATTCTGCATGCTGTGCATCGGTATAACATGACACACCCGGTTATCAATGATCATTCTCTAGTTTTATGGACAGCTTTGAAAATACACTGTTGGCCCACACTTGTTGTCTTGGGACCAGATAACCAAATTCTGTTGTCTCTGATTGGAGAAGGTCATCGGTAAAATGTTATTATTTATTTTTGTTTGCTGTATGAAGCTGCTGTCTGGCGCTTTAGGATTGTTATACGAAACACTCTCTGTGATTGGAGCGTAGATGACTATTTTCCTGTTCGATAGCTTTTACTGTTCAAATATATTGCTCAAAGTAACTGATGTTGTTCTGTTCTCAAGAAGAGCTATGATAGTCTTCCTTTGGTTGCTGGATACGTTATTTGTGATGTCATAAAGTTAATTTTTGATGAGAAGTTTCGCTTTTTAAGTTTGAGCAGCTGAAACAAAGATAGCCAAAAAGCCTTAAAGCTTGCTTTTGTACTGCAGTGTTTTCATTGTATTAGGAAATACTCTTTTAGGAGTACATTCTATTGTGAAACGTATTTGGTTCTTTCCTGTAGTTCCATTACATAGTATGCTGCTGAACTACCGGGCTGCTTCTTCAGACATAAATGATTAAAGTGGGGAATTGCTGATAAAATTTTGCACTTTTTCATTACTAATATCTATATTATTATTTAAAAATAGGCAAAGGTAATAGCGGTATATATAGACTACACATGTCCTTTCTGTTACAAAATCTGATGTTTTCTATATTTCATTTTAGAGATAAACTTTTTGAATTTGTACGAACGAGTCTTTCATACTTTAAAGCAAAGAACAAGATTAGTGATAAACCTTTGAGTGTCAAGCTAACTAAATGCATGCTAGGAGAATCAGTACTTAGATTTCCCAGTAAAGTGGCTGTGAATCAGGGTGGAGATTGCATTGCTGTGTCCGATACTGGGAATCATCGAATTCTTGTTCTCAACTCACTTGGTGTTATACAGGTATATTTCCTTTGTTCAGGTGTACTGTCATATACTATCATACTCGTTCTCTACTGTACACCTAGCTTGCACTACAATAATTGCTTAAAATCTCACAATCAGGCATGTTAAAGAGGGTTTCCAAATTTTTTGTAAGCCATATATAACAATTAGGACCAATGTCTAAATGCGCTGTGATGATTTCTCAGTTTGATTTGTTGAAGATTTGATTTTTGCACTGGAAGAGTAATTTTTGCACTATCATCGGAACTTCGTGGAGAGAAACTTTTATAGCTGTTATATTATAACAATTAATGTTTTTCAAATTAGGAGCACTGCAGTTTTGTGTTCACATAAACTGATAAAGTCTATTTTTGCCAATGTTTTAATATATATTGTTTGATTAATTGTTAATGACTAGATAGTAGAATGACAGAATTACATGCATGTGCACAGTTATATTTGTAAAGCTTCGTTTTTTATTGCTACTGCATGCTATCAGGGATGTTAGCAAAACAAAATTTTCGTTTTGTTTTGCCGATAATTGCACTTTCAGTTGAGCTTAGTTTATGTCGAAATTTATGAAGTTTCGTAACCAAAACTTTCGGTAATTTTCCTAACATTTTGCCAATGTTTTAGTAGTGTTTATCCAGATTACCGTTTTAGTCTCCTAGATGTTAAAAATTGCTTAATTTTTTTCTTAAAATAGCTCAAATAAAGTGTAAATACTGTTTATTTAACTTGTTTGTACCACATGTAGCGTGCTTTTTACGGCAATACGTCATATCTTTTTTGCTGGTGATTGTGAAGCTTTATGGCATCCAGGCACAATTAACCGAAATATCAAAGCATAATTTGAATAAAACTAAGTTTAATTTTATAATTTATGAAATATAGGCAACAAAATATTTACAAAATAAAACCTGTCAATTTTTTAAGCTTCCTGATCTTTAACCGTAAACATTGTTCTACTTTTCTGTTTTGGAGTTTTTGCCTAGCTACTCCATCAAGCGTGTATCAGAGCAAATATAGGCAAACAAGCAAAAACAAAGTATTTTATTTATTTCAGAATTTTTTCTGTTTTGGTAGTAGTTGGTTTTGCAAAAATTATTTTGGTTCGGTTTCATTTCAGTATCGGTTTCCTCTGTTTCATAAATTTCGGTATTGATTTGTTATTTCAGTCTTGGTAACATCCCTACATGTTTTGCGATATATAAGTGACTTGTTTATTATCTATTTAAGCAATTATTTTTCGTGTGGCTGCACACTAAATTGGAGTAGGTCTCACAAAATGAACATAGCCGGTCGAGGTGAAAAGATTCCCAGGTCTAATGCAATTTTTTGAAAGCAGTGGGAAATTATATATTTTTATACTGATCTACAATAAAGCTAACCCTGTCTCTAAGTGCTTGACATAATCTTCTGACCGGGACACTCTACAGTCCCCCCATTATAATTACATTATGTTTGTCATACAGTAGATTTAGCTTAAGTGCCTTTCAGTAGCAACACTCTGAACAATTTTGTTACATTATTTTTAGGAAAGCATTGGCGGTGAGCAAGCAGGCTTTGTTCATGGTTCTTTTCATGAGGCTCAGTTTCGCAGCCCACAAGGCTTATGTTGGCATGATGATATTATCTATGTGGCTGACACTGAAAATCATGCAGTCAGAAAGGTAACATCTATAACATCTGCATTAAACTTGTTCATTTAATAGCAGTATATGGTTTTTAATTAGCGTATTGCTCTGTTCTAGGTAGATTTGAAAACTTGCACAGTTTCAACTGTAGCCGGCACTGGTGAAATGGGTAGTGACAGGATTGGCGGAAATGTTGGACCAAAACAGCCAATCAGCTCTCCATGGGATGTGTGTTTAGGATGTTCTATTGGTAATGACAGAAGTGATGCTATTGGTCATATTTGTCACATTTCATTTGAATAAGCTGGGGCGGGATATTGTTATACCTGACAGCTCACAGTAGTAAATCAATTTTTTTACCTGAAATAGCTTGCCAAAAATAGGTGTTTTGTTTTACAAATTCTGTTTAGCTGGAGAAAATGTTTTCATATACCGGGTATTTAGGTAACAACTCACGATCTCGTTTGATTTAACATGCCAAGGCCACATCCACATGTTAGCAGTGGAAGGCTTTCTGTTTGCTTGGTATATTATGAGGTTTTATTTTGTCTAAAATTTCCACGCTGAGTTTGACTTTAAAATATTTACGAAGACCAATCACATGTGATTTCTGTTTACACTCAAAACAAACCATTTGACATCTTCTGTTTCGAAAATATGCAACATTTTTAAAAGTGACTTTCACCTTTACCTGAGTCAGTTAGAGAACTAAATATTTTGAGAAAAGCCTTATCCATTAGCTGCTACCGAGCTTACCTGGTTATCCTCAAATTTTGTGTTTGTGGGCTTCAATACTAGCTAGAGACTGTTAACAGATATAAGCACACAGTGTTTTTCAGCTACTCTAGTTTTCCTTTTCTAGGGTAAACTGTAATCATCTATTTATTGGCCTGAGCATGACTTTTTCACAATTTCACAAAGTAGTGAATTTCACATTTTTCTGTATCTGCATTAAATTTGCCTCTACATTTTTGCGTTAAATTCAAATTAAGCCACATTACTTGACATCAATTTTTAATGTAAAATTTATGAAGTCATTTCGTTAGATTCAATCTGATTAAATGTGCAAAGTGCGCTTTGCTTTTACAAGTATAAGCAGTATAAAAATAAAATAAGAGAAAAATAAAATTTAAACATAAACTGAAGTAGTGAGGAGGCATGTTAAAAATCACCTTAAAACAAATTGAAATTAAAAGAGTTTGACTAGAGTTTATGAAGGTGTTTTTGTTAAAACATGAGATGGCTGATGGAATATATACCTGCAAGTTTTAGGTGTCGTTAAAGACAGTGGTATAAAAAAGTGCATAATTTCAATTTGAAACATTAATGAATTTGAAATTTAAGTAATATTAACAAGCATTTTTATCATCGCAATTTGATATCAAAATCACTAAGGTACATTTTCAAATTCAGGCAGTGGTACAGAGGATACATTGTTTATTGCAATGGCTGGGACACATCAGATTTGGGCTATATTTTTGAGTGATTCCACTTGGTGGAAAAATAGGTAGGTAAATTTAATCTATTTCTTCATATGTATTACGTTATAGCTGTGCTTAACAACCTGTATATACATATATGCTTTTGCAAGAAGTATTTTTAGGTGAAAAACAAAATTTTTAAAACATGATTAGCATAATGTAGCAATAAATGAACTAAAATTTCATTGCTGTTGAGCTAACAGCAGGTCAACCACCCTGAAAAACTTTCAGCTAGCTGGGCTTGTTCATAGTTGTCTAACCACATGGTGTTGCAAGTTTACAGTGATCCTTCTGGGAAATAAATGGAACTTTGTATTGTATGTTCATATTTCGATTAACCACATAACTTTCACTGGCCTTAAACTGCAGTATTAGAACGGGTATAATAAACTTAGGATGGTTCGTAATTGATTTTGTAAATGCAATTCACGGACCATCAAACATGAAACATATTACCCCTTTTTTAAACATTTTAGTGTAGAACATGAACGGGCTGTGAATGAACACAAATTAGTTAATTGCAGATATTGTTGTAATTATTTTTATAGATTGTTGTATACTCCAATTAAAAAGTTAAGTATTTTATGCTTAGACACTTAATTCATTTTGAAGTGTCTTGTCAAGAAAGTGCATGAATCTTACAAAACTTGAGTATTCTTACCAGGGATGTTTTTAGCTCTTTAAAGGTAATATCCCTGGTAGTAAGTAAAAAGTATCAACTTAAGTAAGTATGAACTTTATTTATATTCGATTTCAACGAGTATAACTGCTTTAAATGTTGGTAGAGAGAAAAGCAGTCAACTACACACTGAAATGAAAGCTGATAGACAGAAATAATAGAAATGTTACAAAATCACCATATAGATAGATGTTATTATAAATATAAATAATGATAAACGAGTTTATTTCACACATACGTAAAATGTATAAAGCAAATAATAATAATTAAGACAGTGGTGGATACTAAAATCACAATTTAAAATGATGTACAATTTAATTTAATATATGAAATGTAGGGAGGATGAAGTATGATACTTATATAGTCCTTCCCCTATCAGATAATTTGATGAAAGTGATTAATAAAAGTTACTCTTGTAATATATTTCATCTAGTTAAAAGGTGCTGCACATATTAAAAACATGTTTAAAATACATTAAATGCATGTTTTAAAAGATATTTTGACTATTTAATGTACATAAAATGCCGTCAATTATCTATATTTTTCTAACATTTTCTTCTTGACCCATTTTTTTAAAAATATGCACACGAAAACAACTTTTTAAATCCTCATCTAGATCATTCCATAATTTAGCACCTCGAAATGACAGACTCATTTGTTTTCAAAGTGGTTCTTGCCAGTGGTATTTTGCAATTGCCATGCTATCTTGTAATTTTAATTGGATTATTAAAAAACCAGAATCTCTCTTGTAAATTTCCAGGTAAATGACCTTTGTTAGCAGCATGTAATATTAACAGAGCTTTTAAATCTATAAATTCAGCCAATTTATTATATAATTATGTAGGAAAATTAAGACCATAATTTTTAATTAATAAATAAATTGTCACATCACCTTTCTAGTACATGCACTATATTTCTGCAGCAAACATGGCATGTGCATGCGCGTGAACATATGCATAGTTTTATTAATCGGAAAAGTCACAAGAAAAATCACTTCTGGCTGTGAATGTCTGTGAGGGTGCCTTATGAGAAAGTAAAAAAAAAATACATCATCGTGTTTCGTCTTATAGGAAATATACAGCAGGTACTTGTGTATGCATTGCGGGAAGTGGAGCTGAACAGAATAAGAACAATATCTATCCTCACCTAGCAGCATTTGCCCAACCATCTGAGATTTGTATAGGTGGCAGCACTATGTACATTGCGGATAGTGAAAGCTCGAGTATTCGGTCAATGGATATTAGATCTGGGGCAGTGAAGGCAGTTGTTGGAGGTAGCAAAAATCCTCAGGTATTAATACGGAATTAACTAGCTGAGAAGATTATGTTATTGTTTAACTGAGCTGATGAGATAAATTTTATAAGTAACATTAGATTTATTTTATAAGCAATTATATTTTATTTAGGATGGACAAGAATTGGACTGATACGTATTTGTATTTAAAGATCACATTGTCAAGAATGGTCCAGCTGCTTTATATTTGTATTGTAAAAGAAGATAAAATGAGGATTCTTTTTAGTTTTCCTGTTTAGAAAACTGACTGACCGTTAGCCATTCTTGAAGTACAAACACTAAGGTTGGATCAGTTTATAGATTCTGACCTCTTTTATTATAACTAAGTGTGTTGGAACTAGAATTTCTAATGTTAACCGGATCTTTAGCTAGTCCTTCACAGGTTACCCGTTCTTTTTGTTTGATTCAAATTCCCACAGTAAGTCAGTGTCAGCAGTCTAGATGGAATTGAACTATAGCTGTAATCTCTCTCTAAGTCATCGTCTTGGTCGCAATGAAAAGGTACTTAATCACACGTTTTAATGGATGGTCTTGCATTTTGCTGTCAAATGTGATTAACCTGTGGTCGTTTAATGGCTGTGCAAGTTAATCATTTTCCCGTGCAGCTGATTTGAAATCCTGTGCGTCTCAAAATTAATGGCATATCCATCAATTGTTTGGCGTGCCTGGGTGAAAGGGTTTAAAATGCAATGCACATTTGCTTGAAAACAGTTTCTCAGGTAAATTTACATGCAGACTGGCTTGAAGTTCCAAATAATAAAGGCAAGAAGTGTTAGCAACAAAAATCTTTTAACTTTTACATTTTAAAACATATCTACAAGGTCTACAAGATTAATTTCAACATTGAAAGGGCAGGAAGGCTATTACCTTGCACAAAAGCTTGGTGTTATAAGCCTCACTTTCTAACCACTCATGCATTTGCTAGTGTGAAAATAGGTGTTGCCATGTTTTTATTTTTGTTCCATTATCTACAAGCTGCATTGAACTAAAAATAAGTCTTTTTTGTGTTTGCCGGATGTGATTAGTTTCTAAATTCCATAATAATCTGACTAGAATAATCTGACTAAACACATAAGTGAACTAAAAATTCTTTCTACAAAACAGTAAATGACACTTGAAATATTACATTACATGACTTGCAATTAATGTTCAAAAAGCCAGCATTGTGTCAAAATCTACCAAGTCGCAAACAAGATGAAACTGTGGTTCATGTTACAAGTAATTGGAAATTATAATAAGTTTTTGCCATCTTGATCAAAATATGTAACAATTTTTTTAAAGTTGTTTCATATGTGCAAACAACCTTTGTGACCTGTGTTTTTTTTCTAAACTTATGCCTAACATTTTTGGCCTAATCAGTTTTGGCTAATTTGTGTGACCTTTTATGTTGCAGGACTTATTTTCTTTTGGTGATGTTGATGGGAGTGGCACCAGTGCCAAGTTACAGCATCCTCTTGGAGTTGCATTTCATCCGACGACAATGAATCTTTATGCAGCAGACTCATACAATCACAAAGTAAAGCAGCTGCCATATATATGAAATATCATTACTTATTGAATATGCTTTATGATAAACGAATGGATGGTATTTTTCCCGTATGAGACAAGAAACTATAATTTTAGTAGTACTATGTGTTAATCTTTAGGTCTCTCTCTCCCTCCCTCCCCTCTCTCTCTCTCTCCCTCCCCCCTCTCTCTCTCTCTCTCCCCCTCTCTCTCTCTCTCTCTCTCTCTCTCTCTCCCCCTCTCTCTCTCTCTCTCTCTCTCTCTCTCTCTCTCTCTTTCACTCACTCTACCAATTTCTCTGTCACTCTCTCTTTCCCTCCCTCCTTTCTGCCTCTCTCTTTCTCTCTTTTTCTTGTGAACCAAACTTTCTCTTTCTCTCTTTTTCTTGTGAACCAAACTTGAAACTTCATTCTCTGTAATTTTAGCAAATATAGACTCTCCTTCGCAGCATAATATATGTCAAAATGCATGTTTTGTTTAAGTTTATTGTGCAGCTGCTCCAAATGATTGTTTGTAATTGTCTGAGAAGAATGACTTTTGATAAATGTAAAGGGCAGGAAATTAATTATTGGACTGTTTTTGTATACAGTTATGTGTATTACAACATTCGAGTAACTGTTTTACTGATAGTGTATGAAGTCTGCTTTTTAATTACTGAGATAAGGTTTATAGTTTCCATGACTAAGTATGGTTTAAAATGTTTCAATATGTCCTTTAAAATCCTACAAAAATCTAACAAAATGTAAAAGGGCTCAAATACGCACAAATGACAGGCCATAATTACATAGTTATACATGAGTTAAAATAGAGGCTACAGAAGGAAACTGCAGATCAAGAGTACGGTTTGTTTATATTTTTGAGCCATTTTTTAAAGTGCTGGACACTTGAGCAACAGACAACTGCATGTATCATTATTATTGAGGCATGCATTTACACAGTATACGAATACATTTTGTTTTTGTGTCTGTCATTTTACAAACTTATTCAAATTCTCACATACTTCTTCAATTTTTTATTCTTTTGACATTTCAGATAAAATTGATTAATACTGCTGATAAGTCATGTCAGACGATTGCTGGTTCTGGTGCTTATGGTGATGCTGTGGGTTCAGACTTACAGCTTCCAATGTTTAATGAGCCTGGAGGTGTGTGTCTGTCCTCCTGTGGAACACTGTTGTACATTGCAGACACAAATAACAACTCTATCAAAATATTACATCTTGATACCATGACTGTAACAATATTACCTGTAATGTTACCAGCAGATGTACCCGAGTCGGCATCGAATAGGACAAAAAACTTGGCTGCTGAGCAGAATTTTGTCCCTGACGGTACCGCAGTACATGAGCTTGCACCAGTCAGAATTTCTTCTAAAGGTTCTTTCATAGTAAAGTTGGACATCAGATTGCCAGATGATGGATCAGTTAAATTAACAGATGGTGCTTTGAACAAGTTTAAGTTGGTCTTTGATGGTAAGTTAATCTTTTCACTCACGTTAGCTAAGATACTGAAGTTTTGTTTAACATGTTTTTATTAAGTGAGGTCTATGAGTTGCAAATTTCCAAAGTATAAAACGAAGTAAAAGCCAGAGCCGGTTTTAGTGCAGCAGTTAAAGTGATTCGATAGTTCTTGATGAATAGTTGTTGACATTTTAAGTTGGCAGTACATCAATTCAACATGGTTAGTATGTTTTATTTGTTGAAATTGTGTTGCTTTAAGTGTTGTATATGGTGCTGGCATAAATCTTTGATAAGAAATTGTATGTCCTTCGGAGACCCAACAGTTTGGCAGAGATAATACTATTGTTTAAATGCTCAAATATATACAATAGCATTCCGTACTAATAACACCAGAGAGAGGCCTTAATGAGCTTAAGTGCTTGATATTTCCCACATTGTAATATCCAGCCCCCTGTGGTTAGTTTTCTTTTGATTTTCTGTAGTACACATTAGTGTCAGCACTTACAGCTAATGTAAATGTGCTGCAATATTTTCTATTCATAACTATCTTTTCAAATGGATTCTTATAGGAATATTCGCGCTAAAGCACTTTAAACTATAAATACTTAGTAGATTACGCTGAATGCATCATACAGTGACTACTGATGCGGATCCCAAAGATAGACAAAGATAACTATAGAAATGTCATTTCGGGTTATTTTGATGAAGTTATTTAGGAAGCATTTATGAAGAATTCATAACTTAGTCTGTGTATTAGTTACTGCAGTTGCCTATTTTAACTTGTATGAAATAGCACTAAGCATGTGCGTCTCGTACAAATACATGCTTTAAAAAAATGAAATTAAGATAGAGACATTTTACAATCACAAATTTGTGTTTTTAGTTTTTTACTGCTATCTGAAGTGCAGAATTTATATTTTTGTTTATTACCGAAATTAACAATCCTCTTATAGCAAAGGTTACAATATTAGCTCGACTGTTTTGCTTTTGTTTAAGCAAAAATCTATAGGCTACTATACTAAATTAGGCCCTGCCAAATGCTAAATATTCCTCCTATGGATAATCCTTCCTATTCATAATTAAATTACAATTAATAGCTTTAATCAATAGAGGACATGCTTATTTTTAGGCTAACAACTAATCCCTTCATAGTTTGAAAGCATGTTGCATATATATAAAATAATTATGTAGATGTGTCGTTTATATGCTTTCACAAATGTAAACATTAAAATCATTTATATGATAAAAGATATATTAAAAACTTTAACTTTTTATAGAACACAGAATCTACACAATCAAGTTTCAATGTGTAAGAATGTGGAATTCATTAGATTACCAATGCAAATCTATTTATAGCTTAAGGAAAAAAATTACCAAATTACTTCTCTCAAATTATACTAACAACTAGATGACCTATCTCATAATAACTCGAATTTTGGATAACAATGCTACTTATTGCATAATCATTATATTATTGTGTAGTAATATATGATATACTATTATATTATGGTATAATAATAATACTGTATGTAGAATATTATTATTATCGTAGTATGTTATTGAGTTACCAGGGGTCATTTCAAAACAACGCTCATTTTGTTTTTCTTTCATTTTTTAAGATCTGCTTTAATTATATATTTAATTTTGATGCGAATAAATTGATCACATATGATTATATATAAACAGAAACTTTATGTAGACGATAATTATGCATATAGTTAGTTGTATTCAAATAGCTGTTTTAATCAGCTGTGTTAGCCAGTGCCAGAAATTACCTATTTTATTGCCAAATGAAGGGTAGCTAACTTGACGACTTTTTAGTCAATTCGATACTCTTATCTCTTTGAATTTATTACTACATTAATTAGACTTTGTATTTAATTTTATACATTGTAGTTGTTCCTGAAATGGCAAGAGAAATATAGATTTGATTTTGATTTGCTAAACAGGAAGGAAGAAGTTAAGCCATAAAATTTTATATGTATATTCGCAACGAAGCCTTGCAAAAATGGAACATACTTCATAATTCTTCATGAAGAGGACACATAATTGGCAGCAGAATATCTCGCTAGAAAAACTATGAAGAAAATTCCTCATGGGTCGTCTAAGCGAAATGCGCCATAGACAGCAGTGTGTTCCATTGTAGGGAGGAATCCCACAAGTAATTTTTCTTCAAAAAATTTTACTGCACATTTTCTGTGTGAAAATGTGCATAAGTCGTGTCCTTTCCAACATGTGGTTGGGTTTTCTATAACTATTGTACATATTGCAGTTTTAAAGCCTTTTGCTGAGACAATTGAGGCATAATTTGGTCCTTTTGTATGTGTGTGGTCCATAAGAACTTGCTGTTTGTAGAATCGGCAAATTCTTATTTAAAATCTGTTTGCTTAGCTGTATGGGTGAGCTGCTTCAGTGTGGTTAGGCTGTAACTATCAAAAGGGTAGTAAAAAAGAGAGCTCTATAAAATGATGTCAATGCTTTTTTGCCCTGTATCTTGTTCAAACATAACCATATCAATGCTTTTCTGAGCCAGTCTTTGTACAAGGGTCTAGAAAATACACCTTTGAGTTCTAGAAGTTCTCTTGCGACAGAATTCAGCACTTAACACGTCGAGAACAGTTTTCTGTTTATTCTTGGACTTTAGTTTTGCGATGGAAAACTCGTCTGGCTTTTATCACGACAAATGCGAGCTTTTGCTATCGATTCGCAAAATCATTAATGCAAATCATGAAATAACAGTATAATTGAGAATCACGACGCGAACTGTCCAGCGTCTCCCATCCATCAAAAATGCTACTGCTGACTGTTTTTCATGCGAATTTTCTCCAGTACTCTGTCAAGAATTTGACTTTAGAAAATCGAATTTGGCCGAACGTTTCCCACTTCGAAAAATTTCATCAGTTTGTACCTTTCAGCCAATTTCGTTGATTTCCCTGCCAGTTCTATTTGCGTACTAACATCTTAATTTAATCTTCTGACCGTAAAGCTGTGTTCACACCACCAGGCATCAATGCGGCTTATCAAGAATTTATAAATGGATCCTTGCTCTGTAACTTAAGCATAAAGGAAAATAGTTTACTGTTCCTGTTCTATTAATTATAGTTTATCTCATCTAAACTGTTATGGCAATAAAACGGTCTACTTACTATGCTTTTTCTAACTACATTTCCTGTACAATGTACAAATTGCTGGAGTAAAAAATAGTCAGATTTGTCCGACGGTAGTTATTTACAGAAAGTAGAAATACGCTGAGATAGTTGCAGAAAGTGTAGAAGTGCTCAAAGGTAACCTCAGAAAGAAGAAACGTTCTGAGAAGTATAGACACAGAAAGTCATAGCCCTGAGGTAGGTACAGATGGTAAAATGCTCTAAAATGGTTACTGAAAGTAGAAACACCCTGACGTATGTAAAATAAAGTCAAAAACATATTGAAGTAGTCATGGAAAGTAGTAACGACCTGAAATAGTTGTAACAGAAAGTCAGAAGTGCTTATTTTGAGGCGGCTTGTGTTACTTCATTGTGGAATGAAAAAGTCAGGATGCTTCTGTAGCCTTTCTTCCTAATATAAATGTGCTTTACACTTAAATGTGTCTTGAATGAAATTGAAAAAACATTCACAGAACAAATGTCAAATGGACGTCGTTCTTTGCTTTTATAACTCACTTGAATGACGGGACTTTGCTTTTATGACAGACTTGGAAGACGAAGCTGACTTTTATACCTCACGGTGCAATGAATTGATCCCTGAGTTATGGCTAAGTCAGTTGAGCGCTTCCTTTTATTTTTATACGTACTTTTACCCAAAGTAATACTTTCGCGTCAGTGGACTGAATTAATCTGGGCAAGATCGATTCACGTCGAATGCAGCTGAGGTTCGGAAATCAACTAAAGAAAACCGAGAGAGTGTTATTAATCGGTTCAGTCGAGCAGAAAAATTTGCAGGAATCCTGTGGTGACAGTTTCGCGTTGGTTTTATTAAATCCCAGCGTGGCTTTGGCATGCTGGAAAAGTTCTGAAGAAATCAAGAGAGTTGAATGGGACGAGTCGTACATGAAATCAAAATACGATATCTATTTCAAATTTGTTGTAGTTTTGTAGAACAGCACTTAAAACTATTGCCTTGAATAAATTAAGCAGGTATTGACTGCAGCATTCAGTTTAAAGTTTCTTGCTATATTGAACGCAAATAATGGACTGTAACAATAATAACAATTTTGCATCCATGCAGGTGTTTTGAGTATTATATTATCGCTAAATAAAAATCCCACAAAATAGAAATAAAACACATTTCAGACCACCATTGTGAACTATCTTCAAGTGCATAAAAATGCGTAAAAGTTCATTAAAAACTAATCTTTTGAATTCTTATAAAAATACACTCTGATAAAGCACAAGAATGCTCAACACAAAAAGGCACAAGAAAAATATAATGACTACTAATGTTATCACAGAATGTCACAAAGTACAGTAATATACTAACTTAAAATGATTATAAATGTGCTAGTCCTTAGGCTATTGCTATGCTCTTATGCATTTTTAATTTATGTCTCAGAAGGCAATCCATATTGCGCTTCGCGCTTAAACTAACTCACATTTAATACAAGTAACATCAATCTTCTATGAGTATTCTTAGCGCGAGGGACTGCAGTGGTTCAGGATTATTGTTTAAACTGAATGACATTTTATACTCGGAACATGTGAACTGTTCTAGAAGAGTTTTCAGAATTAACTGCATTGTTTTTCTGTCATTCTGCAAAAACGGCGATATGTTTGAATTATTACTTTTTCTTTTTTCCGTCAGCAGGTTGTAACACAATGGCTAATACGTGTAATTAAATGTTTCTGGTGGCTGCGAAATAATTTTATTTCGTGCGTGATAATCAATTTTTATTCGCGTGAACAACAAGGGGTAATTATAACAGAGAGAAAAACGCCAATTTGCATTTCAGCTGAAAAATCGGATATACCATCAACTGTGCAAGGTTGTTGAAGGGCAAACTGCCTGAATCTTGGGGTTGGCTTCACTTTTCTAATGGGGCAGCATAGTCATGCCCGTAACTAATTCTGTGTTTATTACGGCACTGGTAATCCCGGATGAATTTTCAGTCATTTTGGATTAACTGAGAATTTATGAAATTTCCCGGCATGGTTTTGACTATAGCGGCACGACAGTCACTCTGCGACGAATCCGACAATAATTATTTGCGGGATTGCGTTGCCCCAACTCTGCCATCAGCTGCAGCAAGTGTGCCGTGTTTTCATTGCGGGAAGGGTTTTCGATCTGCTTTTCTGACTATTATGATAATTGGTGGTTTGTTGAAATGTCGAGCCGCATTATGGCGTGTCACTTTGAGACTTCCGGACGTCACAGAACATGGCAGTTTGTTATGACTTGAGCTGTTTCGCGTTGTTTTCCTGTCGAAGCAAATTAAAAATGTGAATAATTTTGAACGTTCACAATACTCTAAGCTGAAATCTTTTAACCGCTCGTTGCTTATTTTTACAGATTTCAGCACTCGTCCTGGCCTGTTTTTATTTTACTTTATTTATTTTATTTCACATTTATTAAAAATATGCATTAAAAGAATAAATTATAAACCGACGAAAACATGATTTTTTTTTACTTATATTGCATGTGGTGAGAGGCAAGCTGCTTATCTACGCTTATCATATCCAAGCCATTTATCAGATTTATAAAGGTTTAGAATTTACTGATTTAGATTTTCAGAGGTGCACCCCATTTATCGAACTGGGTAGAGAATTCCGTACAACACGGTTGGAGAAAACATAAAACCATTTTTATTCGTCCTACGAACAAACACCATGAAACTATGATTACTTTTTTTATCAGTGAGTGCTCTTGTAAAAAACTTTTCGGCGTTCAAGTCAACATTTTTATGAATTATGAATTTAAACATAACGTGTAATTTGTAATTTTAAGGTAATGAATCGGCGTTAAGAGTTTTGGCTTTAAAGTTTGGCGATGTGGTTTAATTAGTTAATTTTTGCAATTATTGTGAGTTAGCCACATCAGTGATTGCAATAAATTATCTAGATAAAATACCTTTGCGGATATAGGGGTGGTGATGAATAAAGCTGGTTCTTGTTCTTGGTTGCCGTAGGGGCGCTTCATTTCGCATTTGAAAATAATCCCAAATTTCAAGTGTTAAATACATTTTTGTGGCAAACAACAGGTAAAGTAAGTTGATGAAATCACAAAACTGGATTTATGTTCCAGTACCTCCTGGTTCCTGTTTTATCACACAGCCAGCGCAACAGAGAAAAACTGGCTCAATCACCAACTATTTAGTCATATCAAAGACTTTCTATAATGTTCTTTCCGTTTCTTTACCATTTTGTAAATTATCAGCCAATCGTTAAACAATTGCTATCGTTTGGAAACCAACCTTGAAAATTTCAATAATTAAAGCAGAGGCCTAACTAAGTAATTGTAAGTCACTGCAATAACCCGTGCTTTTTATACAGTAGAAGAAAAGTCAGAATATCGCTTTAATTATCTTTCTGAAACCCACGTGCCCGTGCGTAGGCTTAATTTTTGTGGGAATTAATTTAGCGTGCCTGCTGAAGAAGGTAAGCTTCTGAAATAGTTCTGAACAGAATTTCAGCTTATTTGTTGATTTATCGGAAAACTAATTTGGACAGTGATTAGTTGAAAGCAGAGATAGAATGGTGGTAGTTAGGAGAGTCAGTTAAATCGAGTTTGCTCGAAAATCGAAATAACCGTATAAGTTAAAACTTGGTAATTTCTCGCAGAGACAATAATATTAGAGGGTAAAAATTAGCGCCAAACGGGTAACAAGAAAAGCAGGCAGAAACTCATTGTATCAATGGCTAACTTAAACGCGAAGCGTGGTAAGCTCACACCTAGTCCAGTCAAATTAGCCCGAAAGAGAATATGACCCGGACAAAAATAGTGTCTAGCTGAATTTTTGCACAGACACCCAGAAAGTCGTCAAGAACAACATATTAAAAATCCACTTTGGGAGAAAAAAGTTATGGGGCTTTAAATTCAAAATGTCCACGAACACTGCTTTAAAGTCAAAATATCTCAACTAGTTGGCATTTAAGATGGCATAATGTATTACCAGCTGATATAAAAGTACCTGTCAGAAAAATAGTGTTTCAAGGTCATTCGAGGTCAGAATCAGTCAAAAATGGCTACTAACGTAGCACTAAAGTCAAAGTAACTTAAGTAGGAGGCATTTAAGAAGGCGTAAATGTCTTACCAGCTGATATAAACATACACATGGCTTGTTAGAAAATAGTGTTTCAAGGTCATTCAAAATGGCTGCCCGATGCAGCATTAACGTCAAAGTAACTCAGTTAGTAAGCACTGCAGAGTACATGAATGATACCAACCTTAAAAGTCAGGAGGGTGCTAGAAGAAGATGTGGTAAAACATCAACTCATATTCATATTGCAGAAAACGTGGCTGTAAATTCCGAGTGGATTTATGGGGATTAATAATATGTTGTTCTGGGTGTCTGTGCAAAAATTCAGCCATTGTCCGGCGTCATACCTTATTTTGACCGAACTAACTTGCACTTTTAAAGAACAGAATGTCAGGCTTGTTCACTTTGTCTAAAATAAACTTTGTAAAGTTTTGTGTGCTACTTGCTGTGAAAACATAATTTTAAAGAGTTAATTTCAAGTAAACCTAATACTTTTCATTATTGTTTGAAAAATGGAAGCCGTCGACGTGAAATTCGACTTTGAGCGGCTATTTAAGGTCAAACCCTTTTTATCAAACGTTTCCAGCTTGACGTTGGTGGTGTTGGTTCTGGAATGCGCTTAGATTTGCGTTAACTAGTATTATTTTTGTTGGAATACTTTTCGTCTAAATTGCGTTTTATTTCTCTTTAACACAGTCTTCCTTTTCTGTTGAAAGCATTTGACTTCTGCGTGACTTATAGCTTACACTGCGCTTGGAATTTTAACCTTACGAGACTGTTTGCATGAGATCGAACTTCAGTTGCATTTTGCCATTTCTATTGAAAATTTACGACGACCAAATTCTTCTTGCGTGTACACGGATTTCAGTCGCATGTCTGAACTGGATGCTTATCAAGTTTACCTTGTCAATTGTTCAATACTGCTAGCGTGTGTGACATTTTATGCAAACAGTTTGAGGATAATATCAAGTCTAATACAAACTTTCCAGCTTCCGAGTGTTCTTTGTGCTTTGATTTCTGCCTGCAAGCTGGGAAACACAATGGCCTTGGAAAGGCTGGTTAAGGCGAGGGAGAGAAACGGTTCTGAATACCGTGGTCTGACAACCGAACTTACTTAGTTTGTAACATCCAAATTTAGATTGGTTTGGGGAGTGTTGAAATGAAATTGTATGGATTATTAATTTTTCTAAACTTAACAGCAGGCGGTTGAAATTGAGTTATATAGGCTACACGATGTAATGCATGGCGCCAAACTGGTTACTTTAGAATGTGTATTGATAGGTGTCTCAGAATCTCAGGCTTCCAACTTAGTGACCTTTTAAAACCTGCAACTAGGCTACATTTTTACAGAGTAGACATTCGCGGGTGGTACTTATCCCTGTTATGTAAAATCAGTGACTTCAGTGACCTTTTGTTAAACGGTGAAAGGTCACCCGTCAGTTGTACACATGTTTTTAATCTTGGAATTTTAATTTTACCACTGGTCTGTTTAACCTTCAAAACTTGAAATTGACTAGGAAGACACTTCAGAGATAATTCTGTATTTAAATCTAACCTAGATAAAAAGTCAGATGGTAGGCCTAAGACTAGTCACTTTAGTCCTGAATAAAAACTGCAAGACTTGTTTAAAGTCTGAAGTGCACCACCAGTGTCCTCCACCATCACCACTAGAAATGTGTATAACAGAAGATAAAAGCTCAAAGTGAGCAGGCATGTATATAATATGAATAAAGTTCTTTATTGCTCAAGTTATATATGTTTATAAGTACAATATAATACACGTGAAATAATATTATGTATAACTAGCCGAAGCTTCTTGTAAGCAATAGCGTTCAAAGTATCTGAAAAGTAGCTCATCTATAATATTTATTGAAATATGTATTTTTAAAACATATTTGAAAATACATTTGCAAAAAAATTATAATATACATACATATATTTACTTTTTCACAAAATTAAAATCAAATTACACAGTACAATCCGCAATTAAGAATAGTTCTTACAAACGCACGCCAAGTGTTTAGATAACACCAAGTATTGACCATTGTTATCACACATTGTTCTTGTATTACTTATATAACTTATAAGATATTTTTGTATAGTTTGTTTTTCTTTTATACGAGTATCTTCATATGGTTTGGCTTAAAATGTTCTTATTATGCTTTAATCATAACGTTACGTTAGTCATGATGTATCGATCAAAAACGTTTTTTCATCACCATATTGTAGGGTTTGGGTTCTATACCAAGCGGTTGCTGTTTCTCTGTCAAGTCTGCTTTTTCTGCTTGGGGCATTGTCATGCTGTACCTTTGCATAAAGCAAGCAAAAATAACAAAAATGTCGACCTTGGCTATACTTTCACCTAGGCATACGCGTCGCCCTGCAGAGAACGGCATAAAACTTGGTATTTTTGTCTTGATTTTTCCCTCATCATCCAGGAATCTTTCTGGTTTAAATGCATAAGGGTCATCCCACTTGGTCGGATCGTGATGTATGTTGTAAATATTGACCATAACCATAGTATCTTTGGGAATAGCGTAGCCGCCTACCGATGTGTCCACTGTTGTAGTATGTGGGAGAAGCAGTGGCGCAAGTGGTTTAATTCGCATAACTTCGTGGATTACAGCATCACAGTAAGGCAGGCGCGGCTTGTCTTTATCGTAATTTGGTAATCTGCTATAGCCAGTAACATCATCCAGTTCTTGTTGTACTTTCCTCTGTACATCTGGATATGCAACCATGTAAAGAAATGCCCAAAGCAATGTCATTGCTGTAGTATCAGTTCCAGCAAAAAATATATCAAGTAAAAGATTAACTAGATGAGCGTTTGTTAGTTCAGCTACTTCTTCTTTGGAAGCTTCTTCTCTGGCTAGAAGTACGTCATCACAAATGTCTCTGGTGTCATCTTTATTAAACGTTTTCACGTGTTTATAAAACTGGGCGTAGCCGTATTCAGATAGGCAATCCATCTGTTTTAAGAAATCTTTTTGTGCAGGTGTCCGAGGGAAGTACCTGAGAAATGGTATGTAATCTGGAGCAAAACCAGCAGCTGCAAGAGTGTTAAGTCTATCAGATGCTGCACGCAGTTTTTTAAACTGCTCATCGGAAAAATCGAAAGTGCTTCCAAATGTCATACTGTTGATAATGCTGTACATCATGTTGTAGATGTACTCCTTTGGGTTAAATTTGCCCTCAAGATTATCTATAACATAAGCAATGTCGGTAAAGCAACCGTGAATTCTTTGAACTAAGGAAGCTCTAGAAGCAAAGTGTCTAAATGCGCTGTGTCCGAGTTTTCTTTGAACCTGCCATGTTGGGGAAAGTGTTGCTGCTACAATGTCTTTATAACCTTCTGACATTTTCTCCATGGACCAACTTTCTGGTCGGCCTGCAAAGTCATTTTGTTTTTTAACAAGCGCTTCCAATGCTTCCTCAACAGAATTGATAACAACTGTCGTCTGAATGCCGAAATCAATGGAAATAACTGGTCCATACTGCTTTGCAAGTTGTTGGCAGTATTTATACAATGGCGTGGTAAAGGAATGGTAGTATATTTGTGGCAAGTTACCAACCAGTGGAAAACTGAATAGGCCAGGTGCAATTTTTCTTCTAAATTTTAGATAGTAAGCTAGGCACACAGTTACAAATAGCACCAGCCACACCCTCAGATCCCCAAAGCTTTTCATTATAGAACTCGTTCCTGTCATAATGTAAATCTACAATGCTTACGATAATAGTTGTACGTATATAATGTAGTTTTATGAAGTCTAATAATTCATCAATGCGTTTGTCGCAATCATTTCACTATACACCTGTAATTATATTCATTAGCACCACATTTACGTACTTGCACTCCCAGCACTGCTAAAAAGCCTCTGAAGTGCGCACCGGTAGGCCTCGTTGCTCAGAGCAAACGTGTTATTAGGATAAGGTTCAAGGCCAGCTACTTCTCAAATTCCGCTAGATCGTAAGATCGGTACAACGTCCAATCTGTTGTAAGTACGAGAAGAAATTATTAGTAGTTTTAGGCTGTAGACTTAAAAAGGGGGCAGTAAAAAACGGCACGTTTCAAATAAGGACCTGCGATGTACTAGGCCTAGGGGACTATTGTGCTTATGAGCTCTGGATACTTCATGGAAATCTTGGTGATATAGACCTGTCCTCAACGTAGCCGAAACTCGTCTGTTTCACGGCGAAGCGATTGATTTGTTAATTATTTCTAAATTAATTTGAAATTCTACACGCCAAGATCCGGAATTCATCGATTTGGCTTTCTTAATGGCTGTAACAAGACCGGAACCTAGCTGATTGATTGCCAAGAATAATCTGATAAGTTGAGGCACTGAGCCGATAGGGGTGAAACTGGGTACAACGACAATAAAATACAATACAGCAGCAGCAACAATAGCAGTAACAGAAGCTGTGACGTTAAAAACAGCTGCATCGTTAGCTCCAAACTCAAAATTCTTGTTACCTTACATGCTTTTACTACATGTAAAGACGTCAGAGTTATATCAGATACAATTTTTGGTTTGAGAAAGGCCTTCATTGAATGTTGAGCCTCATTCAGTTAGTCTTGCTTTGCATTTTACACACCGACATTTCAATCTTTTTATTATACATATTATTTAGTTCTTTTTGCCAAATCGTGCTAAAATCCTACCAGGAATGTTCCCGTGTTGATAATGAAAAGGGGTTGTAAAAATTTTATGGCAGACTATATTTCGTGAATTGCAATGCTCTTGCGTTTCTGCAGTCGTATAAACATTAAGAATTAAGAGATCAAAAGCCACAAGTTTAGCATGAGTAACAAAAATCTGAACAACAAATTTAACTTGAACCGATAGGTGAAGAGACTCCAGTATTTTCTTAAAAGCAGTGAATAAGTATTCATTAGACCTTTTACTAGATTTTCTGTATGTGTTTCAACACTTGTGTTACGAATCATTGAAATTTTGTCTTGTATGTTGAATATAACTGTATGCATATGTTTATATGCTTATATTAGTGTAATATGCTTAAAAGCAATATGTGTTATCAATAAATAAAAGGACAAACAAATAAATGACCCCTGCTGCAAGCCTTTAAAGCTTCAGCCACTGAGTTCCACCCTAATGAGCCTCCGACCATGATCTGCAACCTGGTGAGCGCCAACCATAATTTCCAGCTTGGTGAAGTCCGTCCATGACCTCCAGTCAGGTGAGCTCTGGCAATGAGTTCCAGCCTAGTGAGCTCCGGCCATTATCTCCAGTCCAGTGAGTGCCGATCATAATCTCCAGCTTGGTGAAGAGTGTCTATGAGCTCCCACCTCCAGCCTGGCGAGCTCAGCTCGCCGACAAGGTGAGCTTTTAACATGAGCTCTAACATCGAACCTGGTGAGCTCTGACCTTGAACTTCAGCTTGGTGAAGTCGGGTTATGAGCTTCAGTCTTGTGAGGTCCGCACTACTGAATTCTAGTCCGATGACTTCCAACGACATGCAACTCAAATTTTGCACTTGGTAAAATAGACTAGGGTCAGTTTTCACAACAAAACCTAGTCGATGAAATGTGTTAATAAGAAATGGAAAAACAATACCTTTAATTGGTCTATTTGTGACTCGTGACTAATGATTGATGATTTATAAAAGCATATCGCAAAAAACTCTTTTGTGTATTGTCTCAGTTTCAATGTGAATAATGTCTAAACTACATATGTGCATAGAAAACACCTCAATTTTTACCCCGTTTTGTTATTTCCAGAGACGATTTTGTCGACATCTACACCCCCACTGCAGACAATGACGCGTTTGAATCGTCAGCCCGAATTCCACCTAACGTTAATCAGGGAAGACAGTGTGGACTCTCCAGTGGACACAGTGATCGATGTTCAATGTATTTTCTATTTGTGTGCGTCCCAGAATTTCTGGTGTTACATGCAGTGTTTTATTCTCAGACAAGTGCTGCTTGTCGATGACGGGAGGCAGGCTTCTCACGAAATTACATTGCCTTATCAAATCAATTCTTTTCTCGCCTAGTCCATTAGGTAAATTAACTGAATTTCTATTTCATGAGGACAGGATTTATCTCAGTCAATAAGTCCTGTTCAATTGAATGTAGAATTTGTAGGTGTTAAGCAATTACGCACAGATTTATAATGAAATTATTTTTATAATATGAGTGTCGTACTTTCATACTTAAGATTCTTATAATTTAATATCTTAATATAAGATAATTTAATATTATATTATTATATTAAACACGGGATAAGATGGATAATTGCATTGTAAATCTGTGGATAACTCCTGTTATCTCCAAATACCCACATATGTATAATGAAATTATCCCTTATTTTATGCAGTGTTTAATGTATGACCTGAACAGAACAGTATGATTGTTAACAGTATGTACTTCACACTTTTGAATTTGTATATGCGTTACCTTCCAAAAACTGAGTAAATAATGAACTGTATAGTTGGCTAACCTACAGCCTTAGCAGTTATAGTAAAACAGCGTTTGTGTTACTACACAAAATTCTAAAAATTATTTTTAATGTACTAATTTAATCTTTACAAATCATCGCCTAATTTCTGTCATAACTAGTATCCAGACTGTAAGAATGGGTAGGATTATAGCTAAGAAAATAATAACTTATGCTGAATGATTGTTCATGCAAAACGCATAATCATAAATTTATGCAAGCAGTGCTGCTAAATGATGGATATTGCTGAAACTGGAATAGAAAAGTATCTATAGCTAACCAGTCAGTTTCTGTACGTCTTTTTCTTACATCTTTTCTTATCCTTTCACACAAAATACTGCAACTGCATAATGTTACAGCAATGACAGATTATCTTTCCTTGGGGGAGCTGGCATTCCACTCTTTCTTGCTCTTATTCCAATTTACAGAGCTTTCATTTCAACCATCAGTAACTAGTTATTACTCTCTAGTGCGCACTATGCAGATTTACTTACAGTTTCTGATCAAATTTTCCCTGAGAAATCTCGTAGCCACGGGCAACATTGGCATAACAACGAGAGGGAAAGAATATTGAGGCATTTTCTCCACATTTCACATGATTGCTTAAGAAGTCGTCTCTCTTTAACTTGCAATCGAATTGAATTTGCCAAAAAAAATTATGATCAGCAGGCGATACCCGTAGTTGAATATATTGCTGGTGATTTGACATTCTCAAAAAAATGCTAAAGAATCGATTTCGTTGCTAGGCAAAACATTGGTTTATTCTCTTGAAAAGTTATTTCAATTTAATGTAATTATAATAAAGTAGATTATTCTACAAAATTGTTGGAGAATTCATAAACTTCTCTTGAATCCTACACAACAAGCATTAACTTTTCGAACATTTTAAAACATTTGGGCATGTAGTACACAACACATACCTATAGTAACAATTTCAGTTGATGTTAATTCGTTTCTTGGCTTTGCTATTTTTATGCTTATTAAACCAACAGCAGGCAGATCGATCTAGCTGTTTATGAAGGAAAACTGTAATGAAGACTACACAGTCTGCACTCATCATTTTTTTTAAATCGGCCGCGACGCTCTGGTAGAATTCTGCGATCACTGAGACAGAAAAATGTAGCCACACGAACATTTGGCAAACTTTGAGTTTTTTAGCTTTAGTACAGGAGGAGAGACGGCTTTTGTAAGGACCCATTACGTAGTAATTGACCCTTTATGTAATACAAAAATGCCTATTATGTTATAAAACCGATCCATTATGTAATAATTAAGGTGCCTAAAATATAACAATAAATTTGCCCTTTATGTAATAATCTGATGTGTCCATTGTGTAATGTAAATTTGCCCATTCTGTTTGTGAGCGAGCACCCATTACATCCTGCGTATAGATTAATGTAACTTGTATATCTGTTAACAATTATCAGTTAGCCTACGTGATGTGAGTGGTACAGTGTGAACGGAAAGTCCCTTCATAATGTGTAGGTGGTGCGGTGAGGAAGGTGTGGTGTAAGGTTACCCCTGAGGATGGTGTGGCGTGAGTTGTTACTTTGGGTTTATTCGCAGAATTGTTTTGTAGTGTATAGCTAGTAATAATTGTAACAATCATTGAATTATATTTTGAATTACTGAATTATCATTTTAAAACTGTAAATAGTTAATGACTCTACTTAAATTATTACAAGTTGCAGTTAAATGAACGCTTGCTTCAAGTTGCAGTAGACCTAACAATTATTGCTTTGACTGTATTAAAGGATAATTATAGCCACAGTGTATCTGCTTTTTCAAGTTTGATTCAACTGCGGTGAAGTTTTTAACTCAAAGTCATGAAAATATGATTCGATTCGAACCAAGTTGTGTTAGTCGCGCTAAATCATCGATGAATCTTAACATTTCCATGGATAGATGAACCAGAAACCAATTAAGATAAAGCAAAACAATTTTTATGAAATTTTTAGCTCAAATGATAATGAGTTAATGACAAAAATCGTCGTAAAATTTGTTTCCATAAACGATTAGGAAATCCTTCCTTTTTTGCAGTACAATTTACGAATTGAATCAATGAGAAACGATTGAATTCTGTACAAATACAACAGTGGACACAGTAGATTCGAACCTTGTTTCTCCAGCAAGTCACTAAGTTTTTGGCGTTGTTATTAATAGTTTAGTGACTGTAATAACGAAGTCGTTGTTTCTCGTTAACTTAGTGACTGCTTTGTGAAACCGGCGCCAGCAACATGTGGTTTAGCAATTCATTGCAGCGCCATAATCAATTTCAAACTAACTATAAATGTATTAGATGTTAAAAACCTAATGCACAGATTTTTTATTACATTATGGGGCACACCAGTTATTATAAAATGGGTAAATTTTATTTTTATTTAGCTTTAGGCACCTAAGGATACTTGATAATGGGTAGATTTTACTACATATAACGGGCGCGTATTATATAATGAGCACTTGTAATTATTACATAATGGGTGCTTACAGACGATTTGCCATTTGGCTACTATTATGCTGCTGCCACTAGGCGAGACTGCGTTAGCATTTTCTGTGGTCCCAAAAAGCCCTTCCTCACTCATCAGTCGTCATTGCTGTTGGTAATGCGATAAGCCGACAAAGATGGGGGGGGTGCAACGAGGTGGCGTTGCCCATAGCCATCTATGTTTTTGGGGTATCTGTCCGAAATTTTGCGATGTATACACGAAACTTTTAGCTGTTGTACTATGCTTACCTAGGAGTTACGGGTGAGAACGGAGCGTTCGAATAATGTTGCACTTTAACTAAATGAGTTCTTTATCATGAAAACATTTGAAACAGCATTCTATTAGAGCAGTTTAGCTGTGTTTTCTGTGCATAATTTTTAAACGAATTATTAGTATCTTTACTGCAGAATGAAATCAGGTAATATCCATGTTCTTTGTGAGAGTGCTTTTTATTACTTATTCGAAAATCTTTAAAATTGAATTCGCTTCTGATTTGAAATCTCGACATTCGGTTTGATTAGAGTTCAAAAGACACGCAAATTCGGTTCGATTCGAATTGGCTTTCTTATTGAGAATCTCACCCCACCTTAAGATTTGTAGCCTAAGCTTACAAAGGCTGCTCGTGAGGACTTAACAAGGCTGCTCATTTCATTTTGGCTAGCTTCTTTGTACTTCTTAGTCGTTTTCTTATTCAAACAAGCTAAAGCCTGACAGCGACAGAGTGGCTTTTTCTTACGTTAATCCCAGTAAGATTAAATTCTGATTAAGCAATAAGACGCCAGTGAGTGCGGCTGCATTAAAAAGGCCATTAATTTCTAACTAATTAAGCAAAATGTTGAATAAAGCTGCGTCATCAGGCTGCAATGATGGCTGATGAGTGCTGACATGAATTGAAGCTGTAGTAGCTGTATCATGACATCCACGGCCGCAGAACGTGTACAAAATGTGTACAAACCGAGAAGTAGTACAAAATAGGCATGCACACACACACACACACACACACACACGCACACACACACACACACACACACACACACACACACACACACACACACACATGTGAGCGTTCATTCCAAAGTCTGCAAAATATAATGTGACAAACTGTTCATCTCTGTTTGCCCTTTTTGATTCCTGACCTTCGCAAAATCAGCTGGCCTATTGCACTACACCCACTGAGCTCGGTGGTTTCCAGCACTGGATTGGCGACTGGTCAGGTGTTTACTCTCCACCGCCTTAACCTTGAGTTCCTTCTGGTTCATGAGTACAATGAGAAGTTGGTAAACTCTCAAGAGTGTTGTGTTCTCTGTTTAAAGCTCCTTGTAATAGTGTGTTTAATTAGCTTATAATTTTTAATTTCCTGTTCGTATTGAACAGTAGTCTAGGTAAGTTAATCAGATTTTAGGTTTTTGTTCTGTCGCTGCTCCTTAAAAGTTGATTAATGTTTCCACGTTGCGTGCATTGCAACACATTATGTTAAACTACAGTCTAATGTTTAAAAAGCTACTGGTCTATTTTTTTCATTTTTTCACCTGGTCTTCTAAGGTCTATTTTTGCGTTTACTTTGTAACTTGCGAATCTTGTCATAATTTATACGGATAAAAATAAAAGAAAAAGAGGGAGGTATATGTGGTGGCTGAGTAGTTACTGAGTGGCTAGCCACTTGTTCTCTTTGTATGCCGGGGGTACAAAAATAGATGACGTAACCATCTATCTTAACGCCAGACAGTTTTTGCACACAAGAAAGAAACACAAGTTTTAGTTTGTAATAACTATCATCTTACTTGCAGATCCCTTCATCAGTTATTCCACGGACTCTCTCTCTCTCTCTCTCTGCCTCTCTTTCTTTCTCTCTCTCCTCCCGTCACTCTCTCTCCCCCCTCTCTCTTTCTCTCTCTACCTCTCTCTCTCTCTGCCTCTCTTTCTTTCTCTCTCTCCTCCCGTCACTCTCTCTCCCCCCTCTCTCTTTCTCTCTCTCTCTCTCTCTCTCTCTCTCTCTCTCTCTCTCTCTCTCTCTCTCTCTCTCTCTCTCTCTCTCTCTCTCTCTCTCTCTCTCTCTCTCTCTCTCTCTCTCTCTCTCTCTCTCTCTCTCAGAATCAAAAAGCAATGTTAATCTGTAATTAACAGAAGACACAGAGATACAGCATCTGTAGTTACTTTAAAAATTCTGAAAGGATTTCATTTTTATGGCAGAACTAGCCGACCTTAAAGTGGTGCATATTAATTCGTGTCGCGGGATTATTTATGATCGTAATATTCTGTCTATAGTTCATTGGTTACGTGGATATAAAAAGTTAATAAATAAAGTCAGAGCTGAACGAGTCGATGCGTCAACTAACAGTTGAAAATGTAAGAAGTAATAAAATGTGATATAAAAATTGATAGTCTGACTGATTTACCCTGGCTAATGTCGTTGTTACTGCATATGCGCAGTAGGACCAACATTCACATTAAGTTATCAAATCACCGTT
Source organism: Tubiluchus corallicola (assembly GCA_030141605.1). Lineage (NCBI taxonomy): Eukaryota > Metazoa > Priapulida > Priapulimorpha > Priapulimorphida > Tubiluchidae > Tubiluchus > Tubiluchus corallicola. The sequence goes on along the minus strand of JAQGDQ010000068.1, from coordinate 627,440 downwards.
TCGATATCCAGAAAAATGCGGATCAAAAACATCTTGGGGTCACACTAGGAGAGACCACACACGGTGCGTGTACTAATTTAAGTATTAAATTACACCAGTTTCATCTTTGCGATAACTGCTTAATTTTGAAAATTCTGCCTTTGTATTTTCTAATTTAGTCTAATAAATGACCACAATAGGAAACAAAAAAATAAATAAATAAATGATGGCACAAAATTAAATTCAATGTTATCTGAATTTAACGAGATTAAAGAAAAATAAAGTCACTCGGTTGCTCTAATTACAACAGACTTATGTCAACAGTCGCTTTGTTTTCTTTCCTGAAAATTTTGATTAGGTAATGTTTGAATATTACAGACTTACTGAATTGTATAATTTCGAGTTTTCAATCACTTTGATTGGATTTGTTTTTATAGTCCATGCCAGAGTTATATTAGTAGAACCTTGATTCCTATTTAAAGGTCATTCCTGATCGAAAACTTTCGTAAAGAGGTCGTTATAAAGACTTTTTAATGCGCCCATTGGTAGCATTTTGTTTCTTTTGAAAAGTGTCCTACTACTTGTATAATGTAGCGCTAAATTAATGACGGTGTTCCAAGAATTTTTTTATAAACGTATTTATTTGACATAATTGCCTTTGGGAAACAGTAAATAAATGCTGATCGGGTTGCCTTTGTCATAAATTATTGGGTTCAAATGGTTTTTACACGAAATCATTTTTTGGAAGTGTAAAGACACTTAAGAAATCGTGTCATCGATGCTGTCGTGAGATCAGGTTATTCGCACACTACTGTACGCGTTCGCGCTTTAAGATTACATTTTGCGTCATTTTTTCTATTGTACTTATAGGTAGGCTATATCGATCTTTTTAGCTTATGAAAGTCGCGAGATTAAAACTTCTAATACTTTATTAGTATTACTTTATAGTGTTTTATGAACGATATATTATAATGCTGCACAAGAAGCACAGTATGTATAATAAAGGTGCATTCATATTTATCTAAAATAATTACGTCGAGGCTGTTTCAAAATAGCATCTATTAAAGTAGGCGTTGTTCTGGGAAGGACTGATATGCCGATTTCAGGTGCAGTTACTTTAAGTGTTTCAACAGTCTTATAGTTCAATGAAACAGGGGCGTAAGTCGCTTTATGAGACACGATATTTAGTGGGAGGGTTTACGTAATCGTAGAGTAATAGTATTTACATGTACGAAAACTGAGGGCAATGTTTACTTTAATTTTGATTATGAAGCGCTCGTTTCAATAATGCAATACTTTACTCAAAGTGTTCCATTAATCAACTGTATAATAACCAGCAACTCAATAACTGACAAGATCTCACCGCTGTCACCAAAATGTGACGCTGGGTTCATAGCGTGAAAACGTGCCGACTGAAGCCGTCGAAATAAAACTAGGACGATAACCTAGTTTCCAAATTATGCACTAGTTGAAGGACAGGTGTGTGGCTTTCCCATCCCGCAGTACTTACAGTACCTATTCATAATACTAGCTAAACATTCATCTATAGTAAACTGTTCATAACATTAACTTATCAAAATCGAGGTAAGCTTAGTTTCTCTAAGTGAGTTAACTTCATATTATTACTGTTGTGCAAACGATTTTTGAACGTGATGTGGCAAATCAACGCTGAAGCCACAGTGCAATAGGGTGTATTGTGCTATTAAGGTCTATGAATTCTGGGCTTCATTAGTTGAACTAATAAATTCAAAAATGATTGATTCGATTTTTTTAGCTTTAGCGACCATCTTTAGAATGTCCGTTGCTGCTATAATTGCACTTCAGATGAGTTACTAATTATATATGATGTCTTTAAAGACTTAAATTGTCAAAAGCAGTGGCGTAGAGCCTAATTTATTATTGTAAAACAAGTTTTCAAACTGACGTTTAGTTGCACATTATAATTATCATTCTAATTAAAGCTGCAGTTCCTTAGCTAACCTATGTTTGAGACTTAACTTACGCAACTAGGAACAATTAATACAAATGTTATATTAATTTATTCCTATCTTTTATTGTGGTTTTGATACGATATTGATACCTTTCGTTCGTAACAACAATCCATTTATCGTTTATTTTTAAATTTTAGGATGCTTCGCAATCATTTTATCTTATGAATCAATGCCGCTCTATCAGTTCAGTCTTAGAAACTTTCCCCTGACCATACATACAGTGCCATTCGTTTAACAAATTTAACTTGAAACTCAAACTGTCTTTTTATTACCCAACCCAATAATCACATAACTGTTTCCTTTATAAGTTGTGAGCCATGTTTATGCATGTGTTGGCACCGAAGTTGTTCAAACTGAGTAGTCGAAGAACATAAACTTGAGCAAGCTATATTTTTACTTTTGTACTATGAGAAGTGTAAATAATTTGCACATTTAAAGAATTAAAATCCACGCCGCTTTGTTTGTATCTATTAAATTTATTTATTTCAACGTATTTTGACGCATTATCATATCCTTGTCTCATATTCCAGCTTCCACGAAATTTAATTTTTTGCACGAAGTTGCCGATCAGTTCTACTGCTTTCTGTACGCCTTGGCTATTAGATCCCGTACCTCGCTGTGAGCAGAGGGATACAACACTTTCTTTCCTTTTCCTGATACAGCTACTATGGCTCCATTTAAGCTGTCATCTTCCACTATTTCCGCGAAAAAATTTCCAACATCTGAAGCTCTGAAAAAAGAAGTTAATATTGCAACCCCCTGGAAAGAAAAGATACCACTGAAGCGAAAGTATTGGAAATTTAGATAAGAATACAGCTGATAATAGCGTTTGGATACTGTATCAGATTAAGATATTTAACGAATAATTGTGTCGAGTCACATTGCTGTGTACTTTAATTGGTTTTTATATACAAGTAGCAATGAAACACTTTTTTCCATTTACCCTACTCGTTCACTTACTCTACTCATTAGAGTTTAAATGTAATTTTTGCGTTTAGTATTAAAAAAGTTAAAGTCAAAATTTAGATTAGTTTTTTGGCACAGCTCGGCACTTTACGTGCTATCTAGGATATAGCTCTCAACGACCGTCTTATTTAATTTAGGTGGTAATGGATAGACTGAATTTAACAAGATTTGTAATGGGCGGTATATGACGCTGCCTAAAAGCTGTGTTCTATCACCTACTTATGTACTGGCGATGTTTAACTCCGGCCACAAAGCCCACTGTGTCACTAAGGAGCTGTTTATAATATGGAAACTGATCAAACTGATATAACTGCTCAAAAAAGAAAATACCGACGCCCAAACGATCTAAGTTACAAAGCGTCTTGACATGTTTTTGGAGCGAGACATTTTGGTGTTTGGAGACGATCTTTTTCATGTCGATCTCATTTTGTTTTCAACCAGACAGGACATCAGGTTTGGCCAGTAACTAGAGCCTACCCAGTTATCCATACCCACCCATACATTAAAAAAACACAGGATTCTAACCACAGTACTGCAAGAAGCGTTGAGTGACAAACCGTTTGCCCTCATTTCGACATTTGCCCCCTGCCACGCTTTAGTTAACGTTTGATAAATAGTTAATGCACATTTATCCCACCCCAGCTCCATAGTTGTGAAAAAAAATTCAGTCTAGGAAGAGCTGCACGACAATTGTAAAATTGACGGATGTCTACTGATTTTGAACCTTTCACTAAAAGTCACTGTTCACCATACCATTGTCTGGGCCCTATCCCAATTACCTAGCCTGCAAGTTTCATGACTCTAGGTACTGCACGGTTGTACCAGTTTAAATATACCCCCATTCTGTACTAGGTATATCTAAACTAGAGTCAAAGTGCCTAAGGGTGTATCTTAAGACTAGTTATGATATATACTCCATTAGTTACCGATTACCTCTAACAATAGCAAAGCCTAAGTTGCATGTTCATGTGTATTGCACAACGTAACTCCCTTCCTGATCTTCGCAAAAAGTTTTGCGATGCAGTTATGAGATCATATAGGCCTAAATCTAATAATTTATATTTTTGAAGTATATTATTGCTGCAATAATAGTACAATGTAACTGTTTTCGCTATTATAGCTGGCGCAGCCTAAAGGCACAAGAAGTACCTATTTGTTCGTTTTTTCTTTAAAGTATTGAGCATTTGTGGGGGTTTTACGGCATTTGGGATAGTTTTCCATTCGACGGTGCCATGATATTTGACTAGATGTCTCAATATGTTAGTTTTACATTTACGAATATTGTACGTAAGCATTTGTTTACTCGCTTTTATATCCATTATCCATTATCTCTATTATAATAAAAATTGAGCTAATTTTACGCTTTATTTTTGTCTGCTTGTTTTCATTATATTCGTGAATATCTCTGTCACAAATAATCGTTAAAAATATTTGGCAGTAAATTATTTAAGAAGATGATCATAAAACATACGTTTTTATATTGATTAATGTGACCGATATTAAGAACACGCAATTTTTTGAATAAAACTAATTTTAGTATATGTGCTCTAAAGCACACCTAGGCGTATGGATAGTTTAAAACATTTTCACCCGAGATTAAAACACAAACTGTTTGTAAAAGTAAACAGATGAGACAAGCAGATCCTGCATTGTTACACAATCTTAACTAAGGTTTGGTTTGATACCGTAACATGAATTGTTTTGCAGTAGGATCATCGGCTGATTTATATAGGTGCTTGTGGTCTCTCCTCCCAACTTTTGCCATTTCTGTATCGCAAACGAAGTAAGGACATATAGCATTAATTCTGACTCCAGATGACCTAATCTCTTCTAGAGCATCATCCTGTAACAGCAATGTTATCCACATTTTTATATAAACGAAAGTACAATATGTTTCTATACGTTTCATCATTATACGTTTGACCTATAGTGAGATTACAGGACTGAGATTTGTCTTAGCATGTGCCTACAAAAAAGTTTAGATTGGTAATAATTTATTTTTTTTATTTTTTTATTTATTTATTAATTTATCATTTATTGGCACATTGCTATTGTATTTTAGTAACCTGCAATCGAAAGATAGCTGTGCATCTGATACTGGCGCTAACATGGGTTTAGCTTCAACAGTAACACCAAACTTAATAAACTGCTTAGCTTAAGTATAAGGAGCAAATACAATATGCATGTAAGATACTACTTACTTCAGCTATGGATTGAGTGAACCCTACTACTCCCCATTTACTAGCTGCATAGCACACATTTGGGCCTCTTGGAATAAGACCTGCGTGATACAATATTTTTATTAACATGGTTAAAAACTTGCCATTGTCCTTGATGTTAATTTATTAGTAAATCCTGGCATAAGAATTTACAAAATCTATTTCGGGACTGAATTTAATTGCTATTCTAAACTTTTGAACTAAAGGTTGACTAAGTAAAGTAAATAAGCCTTTTCACAGTTTCGCTATGCGCACGTGCAGTTGCTGTAGGTCAAACGTTAAGTGAACCACAGCAACGCGTCTTAGCAACAACCCACACATGACAAGTGGATAAAGCAAAGTCATTTGCCGCATTAGTTATCTAGGATTGTCATTCAAATAAGTAACATGCAACTTGGCAACGTTTTGGCTACAGACTCGAGTCATTTTAAGCATTAAAAGTTTAACATTCTAAAAGCAGCATTATATAGTTAAGCGTCTAACATGACCACACATTTAAAAGAACTCCAGCGTAACAGAATCCGTCTGTATTTTATGGCCAGAACCTCACGTAACTAGCTTTCGAATTTTATTTTGCATTTTTGAACAACTGAAAAATGAGTCAAGTTTGGTTTCAGCCCAGTGCATTCTCTCAAGTGAATCCCAACTGTCAAACATTGGTGTTTCTCAACTCTCTGATATATGTAATGAGTGGTGTAACCCACTGAGCGGTTTTCATAACTGTCACATTTGAAGTAATACGCCAGTGACGGCGAAGTCACTAACTTTGCATACGTTTTGAGCTATTCAGAAGAAACAAACACCTCTCTCGGTCAAGCTGACGATGAAAATATTTTGTTTACATACCGCGTCTGTTTTCGTTTTCAAATTTCTTGAATTTTGTAATGTCATCAACAGATGCCCTTCTTAATAACGTATCACGCTTTTACTTTGTCAAGCAACACCACACCACTCGGTTTCTCTGGTTCAGTAATGACTAATAATAATGTTCTAGTTGTTTGGTTCGTTATTATAGTCCTTTCTCCAAAGTATAGAAACATTGATGAAGTGTGATCGTATATTTTATTGAAGTACAAAAACATGCATAACATTAACACAAAGGAGTAAAAAACTAAACCGAGAGCAAATGCACATAGCTAAAGCACGAGACATGATCTCACTTCTTAACTCTTTGTATCTGCGTTCTGACACTGCTTTTATATGTTCTTCTGTGCTATGATTAGAAAGTCTATTTTTTTGCATCTAACATCAGTTCTGTTCTTAGTACTGTGTTCTGCTGACTGCTACGTCCTTCATCTATTGACTTGCTAGTCAATGGTCAGCAACTATTCTTAGACCATTTACTTTGAGGAACAGTTAGCTGATTTGGCTACTTGCATGACAGCGACCGTTATCTGTCAATCATTGTGATGTCATCTGCCCATTGGTCAGCATTGACTGACCATTGGTCAGCAGCATTGCCAGATACCTATATAAGCTGGAGCAATGTAGTCTGATCCACTAGCGTGCCAGTGCTTCTAGAGTGCAGATATGTTTACATATTTGTGATTCTGTTTAACATAACGGTTCAGTGTTTACTAAATTATATTATATATGGACTATGTTTTATACTTCCAACTTGTAAGTAATTAATTAAGCGATATTAATTTTATGAAAAATTAACAAACATAAAATATCTGTGCGTAATCCTGTCACTGACTATACTTTTTTTTTCTTCTTTAGAATGGAGATTACCCATCTCAATAATTTTGGCATAGATTACATTTCATAATAGAACTCTCTTCCACTAATTGATGAAGAGTGGACACTGTAAGTTCTTTTAATGATTCTGGTGTATTGTTACGTATTCTCCATGTTACTTTTTACGAATGCAACTTTGATATCTTCATTCTTGATCCTTTGAGGAAAAGTAAACTTAAGGAAAAATAATTTTCCGTGCCGCGTCATATTCCTCTTGGTCGTTGCGTGAGATGGGTTCTTCGTTTTCCTTTTTTGCTCTTCCAACTCTTTCGTCTTTTTACAAACAAAAAATCTAGCCTTCCGGCTTTCTAACCTAGCTTAACTGCCGCTTATCACTTTTTTAAAAATCAGTTACATCAAACAAACGTTTACAGGTTTTTAAATTGATGAAGATTTACCTGCAATAGAAGCTGTATTAACTACAACACCGCCATGTCCACCTTTGGTAAGTCCCATGTGTTCTAGAGCACTGAATGTTCCATGCATAACACCTTTCTAAAAAAAGAAGACCTCCATATCCTTATTTAGAGTGTTCACCGCATAATTTACCTCAATTCAAAATTTGGCTTTAAAACCACATTTCGAAGCCTTAACTACTTAAGACAGTACAAACTAACATTTAAAGCTTTATTTACGCGTGTTTCATTCAGAAACATTTCTAATGCTGCATGCAGGTTCATATGTAGTTAGTAAAATTATCTTTTATACATTGCCGATTTATGCTCAACTACAAAGCTTTGCTATACTTTGCAGAAATTACTTAAATGCTGCGAACAATGCTTTCCTAGTCATGGTATTGTGTATAGTAGCTTTAAAATAAATTTCGTGTATCATTTCTTCATAACGTGCGCAATGTCGTTGCAGGTAAATGCTGTTTTATGAAGTAAAACCGGCTGTGAAGTAAGGAGATAAGTATTTAACTCTTTTCAAAGAAAACTTCTCATAAACTCTTATATTCCTATCAGAATTTATCTTCATTATTGCTTGATGTTGAATCCAAGAATAAAAATGCCTTGAGTAAACAAACTACAGTGTATTGTAACTGAGTGAAGCAACTGCATCCGGACGACATTTGCGGTGGGGTTTACCGTTTATGAGTTGGCAGATGGACTTAATCTGAATAAATCAGAACTTTTCAAATTTAGAGAGACAGCTTGATGTTTCAACCGTCTATGGGCAAACTTTATCATAGCTATATCAAGGTCACTCATGGTACTTTGTTTACTGAAGTAAAAACGAAATTCTAAAAATGGAACATTGAAACATTGGGTGGCACGGTGACGTCAAAATAAGTGGTCCCTCAAGAAAGAAAGACACCTATGCTTTAAAAATAGTGGTTTAAAAACAGTAGCCTGCTCGGTAGCCGCTAACTACCACATGCAGTTATCAGACTTACCAGATTTACATCCACTATTTTGCTGTAAATTGATGGATCGCAAACTGGAGACGCTATGCCAGCGTTGTTTGCAACAATGTCCAATTGTCCAAAAACAGCCACGGCTTTTTGAAATGCAGCTGAAAATTTGTTTGCCTTGATATATCTTATTTTTAACAATTTTACAGTGAATATTGGCTTTACAACATTTCGGTCACAGACTCTAGCCATTTTCAGGCATCTAAAGATCAAAATTTAACATTCTAAAAGCAATATCCCCTGTTCAGCTCTGGCTTCAATTTTTTAAAAGACCAGGCCCGCATACACTGTATAACAAGCATTCGAATTTGGTTTTGCACGTTTGAGCAACTGAAAAGTTTGGTGTTAATACAGTGCATTCTCTCAAATGAATCCCAACTGCCGAATATTAAGGTTCCTCAACTCTCTGATGCGAATAGCGAGAGGTGTAACCCGCATGGCGGTTTTCACAATACATACAACATATATGTATGTTTATAATCTTTTTTGCACAATTATACACATTTACAGGTATGATGAAATGCATGAAAATATTACATGTATAACCAGCCAAAGACTGTTGTAGGCAATAGTTTTAAATTTTATTTTTTTTTACAAAAGTTAATTTTTTTTAAAACGTGAATAAAACAGGTAAAATTTACATACTTACATAGTGTAAAATTAAAATTGAATTACAAAATATAACGTCACAAATTCACATCGACGCAAAAAATTTAAAAATAACTTTAACATATGTATTTTTATAGTGAGTCATTTTTATTTCTATTGTTTTATGGAATTTACATTATACTGGTGGTAATATAGAGGCATAATCATTATATGTAGCTATTTTATCATTTTTGTAAATGGCCTCTCATAATTTTTGAGTGGTGTGTTCTTTGGTTTCTTTCTGAGATCTCTTAAACTCGTTGCAGATTTTGTTTCTTGAGGTGTTGAATTCCAAACATTAATTGCTGCTTTAGATATTGAGTTATGACATTGTTAAGTGTTTGTCTGAATTTGCTTTATGTTAAGAGTTCTCTTATTTAAGTGTTTATCTTTAATGAAAGATACGTAATTATATTCAATTGGTTTGCTGATATGTATGCATTTATAAATGAACGTAAAAGTATGGTAATTGGTTAATGGCTTCTATGTTGGAAAATTTTAGTTCTTTTCTGTTTGCCGTGGCTTGATAGTTCTTTATTTGATAACCAAGTGTATGTTTTAAAGCATAATTTTGCGTGAGGTCCAGTTTGTTTAGAAAATTTCTTGGTAGACTGATTAGTAGGTGACAGCCGTAAACTAAATTAGGAAGGACCATGGTTTTGTAGAATAATAATAATTTAGTTTTGATATTAAGTTGGCCTTTTACTTGTTTGACAAAGGAAATAACTTGTCCTATTTTTTGTACGATGCTATTAACTTGATTGCCCCATTTTAATTTTGTCCCATACCTAAGAATTTGGTTTCTTTAGATTGTTAAATTGTTTGATTAAGGACGTTAGGTGTTAAGCTATCAGTTTTACATGCTTCATTTGGGCTTAATATTAGAAATACTGTTTTTCAGGGTTCATTTGTAAGTGATGAAAATCCAGAATAGATTTTATTTCTTCTATGTTTTGTTTTAGTGTATATTCAGCTATATTTGGGTCTGTATTATTTGTATATAGATTGGTATCATGTGCGGTGTCATGTGTCGTGCGTGTATTGTCATGCTGCAGTTTTTTTAGAATGTTCGGAATATTGTTTACATATATGATAAATAACAGGGGACCGAGAAGTGTGCCTTGCGGTACTCCATTTTTGATTGTACCCCATTCTGAATGTATGTTGTTTTGAAGCTTTACTCGTTGTTGTCTGTTTGAAGGATAACTTGTAATTAGGTTAATAGAATGTTCATCAAATCCTAGTAATGGAGTTTTTAAGAAGCATGGAATGAGATAGACTGTCAAAAGCTTCGCTAAGGTCTGAAAAGCTGTGGAAATATATTCATTATGGTCTAATAGATAGCAATAGTTTTCTGTCACGAAATTTATTACATCGATTGTGTTATGATTTTTGCTGAAACCAAATTGCTATTTGTGTAGTATTTCTGTATTATCCAATGTATTTGATCGTACATTATTTTTTCAAATATTTTTGCGATTCCATGAACTACTAGTATGGGGCGATAGCTATTAGGACTCTCTATGTTTTCATTTTTCGGCTTGTGTGTGAAATTTGCAGTTTTACGGGTATTTGGGAATTTAGGGAGCATTATCATTTGGTTATAAATGTGGCATATATGTTTTGCTATTATGCTGCCAACGATTTTACTTATTTTGGGTGGTAAAACCTCAAGTGTTCCCGAGGTTTTAGATTGTCTCATTAAATTTGTGTTGTTTATGACTTGCAATGTTGTTACTGGCTCAAAATTGAATGTGTGATCATGATCCTTTTTTAAAAAGAACTTGTTATACGCGTCTTTGCTTTTTTCGTAGACGATCTTTTCTAAAAATGTTATAGCCTTTTAGAGCAATTGACTCACTAAGAATTGTTTTATTGAGCCAAGTTTCACTGAGGCCTATGGCAGTGTTTTCGCACTATCGTAAATACACCACTCATTATATATACCCAAGAGTTGAGGAACATCAATATTTGACAGTTGAGAGAAAGCACTAGGCCGAAACCAAACTTGACTCATTTCTCAGTTGTTCAAAATACAAAACCAAATCAAATGAACGTTACGTGCAGTTCTGGCCTTAAAAAATCTGCAGCCAAATCTGAACAAACAGGAGATTCTATTAAGCTAAAGTTATTTTAAATGTGCAGTGATATACGATGGTTAAGTTCTCTTTAGATGCTTGAAATGTCCAGAGTCTGTGGCCGAAACGTTGCAACGCAAATATTTATTGATTTGTCTTGGGGCATTTAATGTTGTTAGAATACATCCACAAAATAACATTTTCAAAATTAAGCAACACTAGCTCTGGCTAGTACTTGGGGTGGCGATCTCAGAAGTGTGTCAAAACTTTGCCTATGAAAAACCGCACTTGAAAATGAATTGGAGCTAATAATATGCTGAGATCATGAATTGCATACTAATATTTGCTTTTCGTCGTTATATCAAGTTAACAGTGCTAAACGTTCTTTCAACTTTGGCTCATTGATTACTGCTAATTGAACATAATTTTTTTAACATTAATTTTGTGTACTTTGAAATACTACAAAATCGAACTTAAGTTTCGATGGATATGTTTGATAAATCTATACTTAGTCGCTATGTTATTACTGCAGTTAAACGGTTGATATTGGATATAAAATTCCGCAATATTGTTGATTTGCTATAATTTAAAAATTTCCTTCATGTTTTTTTCCGGTACAATCCCTGACGATGATGAACTGTTGTTAATCGAAACGCGTTGTATAAATAAATTTCATATGTATTGGCAAGCTTTGTCAAGGTATTTTAAAGTAACTTATATTTAACACAAAAGACTTTTGCCAAATCAACAGTTATTAAATTCGGTTGGTAACACCTGAGTGGCATAGCATCAAACCCTAAAAAACAAACAAGAACATGCATCTTTAAACCTTTTTGAGTTCCTTGTAATTAGACTTTGTAAGCTAACTTGAATGTCATTGATTACTCTCTGATTCTGTATGTCACTTTGGATCTTACTGAGAATCTGGAAACAACCAAAAGCTTTGGTTCGAATAGACACAAAATCTTATCTTGAGGCTCGCGAAATGGGGCGGTCTGGCATTTAGGCGTCCTCTTTTTTATGTACCGTCCGAAAGCAGTAACTAACTGACCATCATACTCGGATTTGTCCGCTACATCAGCTTTGGCAAAAATGACTTTCCCTTCACCATATCTATCATTGAGTTTGTTTACGGCTTCGATTCCGTGTTCGTCTTGTACATCTACTACACAAACCCCCTGCAATAACATAAATTACTGAATTATTGCATTTAATCATTAGATGGAGTTTTGCTGCATGTCCGATTTTACTCACTCCTACCATCCGGTAATGACAATTATGGCATTAAAGATAGATATAATGACAATGACTATAGCTTCTGTGTAATGAATGACAATCATGATGCAAACAAAAATGATGGGGCTAACGATAATAGAATGGTGGCAGTGATAACGACGATAATGACAATGATGTTGTTGTTTTTATTGATGATGATGATGACGATGATGATAATGATGATGATGATAATAATATTTATGTTGATGGTGACAGCGATAACAATAAGATGAGACGATGTTAAAAATGATAATAATAGTGGTGATGGCGACGGCAAAGGTGATGACGACGAAGTACTAAAGGAAAATGCAATAGTTACCTTTGCCAACTTGGAAAGCAAAACGTCTGCGATAGCGAATCCAATGCCACTGGCTCCACCGCTGACTAGCGCTACTTTACCCTCGATTTTCATAATTATGTAGGTAATTTAATTGTGTAGACAAACTCTTTTTTCAGGCCGAATATTGCACTAAAATGTAACCCGTTAGAATGGCACAGCATCGAATTTCTCTGGGTGTATACCTGTAGCGTTCTGTACTTTGACATTAGTGTCATTTTTTGTCGTTAGATCGTCAGTATGTTTTCTATGTTCTCTTTCGCTCAACGTCCGCCTGTACTTTGACATTTGTTTAACCACTAATCAGCGCTCTGATTCTCTTTTAGTGCATAAATTATAGACTGCCTTTATGAAGGGGTTGACATAATATCATAACACAATATTTAACCAGTAGTGATGATACCTGGTTAATACGAGGTGCTTATAAAAAGTTAGTAATGGATGGAAAATAAATTTCGTTATCGTTTTACTGATATAGTAGTACAAATATCGTAAATGTCAGCTTTGTTGTTCAATGTGGCAGTCTTATGTCGTTTGTCAGCAATTTTGCATTTCTTTCATGGAGAATGTCAAGTTAGTTTGTTCACGGCGCGTTAAGACCAGCGAGTTTTTTTCGCCAAAAAGCTACCAAGTAACTCGTAATCGTGTTCAGAATGGAGAGCAAAACTTGCTACCGGCTACTCTCCGACAGTAAGTGCGAGGTGATGTTCCCTTCTTTATTCAGTGCGAGAAGAATCGAGAGTAACTCGCCGAGGCGTTCACACTAGATAGTAACTCGCATGACATCAACTCGCAACAATGTTGGATAGTTTGCAATAACTTGCAGACAGTGACTCGCAAAGTAGTTCACACTTGCGAGTTTGCTGTCAGATGTCTCGTTCAGACATAGATACTTTTCTCGCAACTTCCCTCTGAGAGTACAGTCGCACGGGTGAACGGCTTGGTAACATCTCTCGCAACTTATTGCAAATTCAACGAGTTAGAAGTTGCGAGAGATGTTACCAAGCCGTTCACCTGTGCGACTGTATTCTCAGAGAAAAATTGCACAACAAGTTGCGAGAGACGTCTACATCTGGACGCACCAAGAGAGAAAGATCGCGACAGAAAACTCACTAGTCTGAACACGCCGTTAGGTAATTTAGTGAAAGAACGCTGACGTACACTGGGTAGATTTCTGCATGATAAGAGCACAGGTTCTGTTCATAGCCAATGATTAATTCTTTTTCATCAAAAACTGTGCGTCGTGTATACAGTCTGTTTCAACGGGTCTTTTGTTTTTGGTCAAAAAACATGTTTGTATAAAGACAAACATAATGTGCAGTTTTTGTTTAATCATAATTTTGTAGCAGTGGGTCACCTAACTAGTTTAGAGGTTATTGTTTTCAACGGGCACATAGTTCAAATCTGAATATTCTTTCTCGATATGCAGAATGTTCATATGAATCAGAATGTATTTTAGTGCGTTTATGGTTTAGGTTTCTTTTTTAATGTCTCCACCTAGCTTAGTTAGCTAAAGATCACTCAGAGTCACAAGTAAAAAAATATTAAATTATTTGTTGTGCAACTTCGTAAATTTTCACGTTTTCATGTTACCTAAACAGTAGATTTTTCTGGTGTGTTGTGATGACAGCCAATGTTGCTTCGTACATTCGAGGGAGTAGAGCACCCATATAATAATACCTTGCGTGAGTTCAATATTAAAGCGTCTCGTACACTGTGTAAATTTCCTTATTAACCTCTACTAATATAATGTAACATTAGCGTAGACACCGGCACGTTATAACGTTGTTATTAGCCTGTTATTAAAATCAATAAATCCTTCTAATGAACGAAATTTTACATTAAGGTAATCAAAAAATAAGAATTAATTTTGCTAAGTGACCAATCCCGTGGCTTCTGGTTACCTATTGGGCCATTCGGCTTATAAGACAGTGACGTTCTATCTGAAGGAAATGAAAGGAAACTTGTGCACGGTAGCGTCTCGGTGATTTTATAACAGCAAACCGTTTTTTGTGAATACACCAGTCATTTCGTTATTTCTTTTGCAGCAAGTACCTTTAACAGCTGGTTTATCAATTAGGTGGAAGAAAAAAGATTTATAACAAGATCATAATAAAGAATTATGAAATTGACTTCACGGGTTTGTCAAACGTTATTTCCGGTTTACACAGTAAATTTGAAGATACATAGTACTGCACTGGCCCACCCAAATTTACTATACGGCTTAAGTATTTCATTTCTACGACTCCTGAGAACATAGTCTTGAATGGTAGCGTTTATTAATTTGCCAACTTTCGTTTCGCTGTAAAAAACTGCGGAAAAAATTGGGTTTCTCTCTGTTTTTTACTTCAAGAGTAACTTTTCAACCGATCAAAATGGCTTAAAACAATACAAACGGGTCACGATTACTAAGTCTTTGTTTAATCTACACAGGCTGCACAGTGATGCCACCATAACTTAGTAATAAAGCTGAATATTTAATTACTTGCTCCAATTTTTCTAAATGTAAAACCAATTTAAAGAAATACTAATAAATTAAACACATCGTTCTTCTGTTTTTTCCTATATTGTTTATGCGAATGTTGACCGAATGCGGAACGTAAACTATCAGAAAATGTATTATTGACAATGCCTTTTTATGATTTGCTGTTTTTGTATACTCAGTTTTAATAAACTTCTGTAATGTATATACGAAAGAAACAGGAAAATTCGCTTTCCTTGATTTTCAGTTGTCACCATTACATTTTTTTGCTTATAATTTTATAAGAGTTTTATGATTTTTTTTGTATTTTTTATAATGAAGGTATTTGTGTAACTAACATACCTCTTAAGTGGATGTTGGTTTGTTAGTATCTTAAAAATTTTAGCACTGTGTGGGCGGAGCTAAGTGATAGCTAAGGGTTTAGAAATCGCAAATGTACTCTTAGGGGAGAAGTTAAAAACCATTTTAAATTCGCCTCCAACGTATTTAAATCTACGCTTAAGTCTGTACGTGCAATAAGTCTGCGCTCCAATAATTATCATGTTATACACTTCTTTAGGTGAATTCCCTTAAACGAAAGCAAAATACGCTCTAAATTGTTCAGTAATTGAATGGTAGCGTGCAGTAGCTTATGTTTTAAAATGACTAACAGGAGAAAAAGTCGAGAAAGCTATTTCATTCACACTTATTGGTATAATCTTTTGGAAATTTCTGTGATTTACATTACCGGAAATTATTGCTGGCCATATTTCTTGAATATTTTTAGTGCGACTGCGATCCTAGATTTTTAATTATTTTGGATCAAAACTGTTGGGTGATTTTTGAATTACGACTCCAAAATCAGCCCTTACAATTACGTAAGCTATTAATCTCCAAAATTCATGTTTTGTTAATCAAACTGCAGCTTCTGTTTTATTTTTACCGCATAGTAACTAGCTCCGGTAAACCTTATAATTGCAAATAGGCTTTAGATTGACTAACATGCATAGTATCTCAAACTTTGATTCGTATGACAGATCATTCCTTTTTCATTGGTGCAAAAATAAGCAACCATGAAATGACTATTTATAATCTGCGTTCCTAATTTCTTGTTGCCTATTAAGCGGTATACTTGAAGCAGTTATATTCTACAATCCTTAATTAATTCCTTAAGCGGGTCCACCGATGATCAGTAATCGACTAACAGTCTACACAGCTTTCCTTGTTATTGTTAACGTCTGACTCAATTGTGGCTTTAATCATACCTAAAATATTTTTAAAATGGCTGACATAATAATTCTCGCACCATTATAATCCGTAATGCAATTTTTTAAGGAAATAATTCATTTAAGATCCATTCAGTTAGCACTGACTGATGAAAAACGAAATGGTGGAAATCTTCAGAATATTAGATCGATTATGCCAGGCTGCTGAAGCTCTTGCAATAATGTCTGTGTAACTTATTAACATTTAATTATTTGTTTGTGTACATACTGCGGCGGTTTTCTTATAATATAACGCTACAATTATGGCTACGTTTCCTTACGCGTAATAAAATAATCCTTGGAAATAACTGTTATTAGTTATTTATGCACTATTCCTTTGGCGGTGCTTCTATACCATACAATAACAAATTGAAAGACCAAACCATCGACCAACGAAAAAATCAATTGTAAAGATCGCAATCGTACCACCCTCTGGAATAAACCAGAGGTTTTCATTTTCGCTGGTTTTGATTTAAATGAAATGTTTAAAGTTTGTAAACGTTTGGCATGTATCTCAAAGGCCCATGCACGATTCAAATCGAGATTCATTAACATATTTTTTTCGCTACTCCATTCCTTCAATCTAATCAGCCGCTTTTAAACTTATTAATATATGGACTTATGTAATCGTTAAATGATCTTAAATTGATTTATGGAAATTGTCTGAGCGTAGTATACGGCTTAAGTAAACCTCTTTCTAATAGTACTTGTTTTAAAGCTTAGGACCGTCACAGCTTTTATTGTGAACTGTCCATCACAGCATCCATTGAACATCGCAGCAGGTCTCAACTAACGCATTGTCTGACTAAACCGTCTGAACAAACGGCCGCAGCGTGAACGTACTACGACAGATTGTAGCTTCAGCGCGAAGCCTGGGTCTCGATGTGTTGTTCTGGCATAATTTAAATTTTTTGAGGCCCAGCCAGTACTTTTTGGAGACTTGGCTGTTATAAGCTAAAATGTCTATTTTTCTACTAAATAAATGTGCTAAAATACAACCTATGTTGCTTACAACTGCATTACTCGTTCCGTTGGCCTTTACTTTGCTGGTTGGGGTGCTATTTATTGTAAATCATGATGTTTATAACCACGCAGTGTAATTTTAATGTTAGCTGAGTGCATCATAAACGCACAGTTAACGATATGCTAATGTCCATATATTACAATAAGATAACCTCCAGATTTGTCTTAAGAATCTAAAATTAGCTTATTATGTTGGCGAGACTGACGTCGTCAACAATAATTTGTAAAATTGTGTAGCCATTATGAGAAGGTTGGCACTCCAAGAGGAGATCACTATCAAGACAATTCCGTTTCGGATAACACTAAAATATCACTAAATTTTGTTTTTGTTTAAGTCACGGCAAATTTTTCTATGTACTGTTAGCTATATTAATTCTTCAGTGTGCCTGGTAACAGAACTGAGCTAAGCAGTTTATTCACACCGGAAGTGATTACACTGGGATGTTGATACTCGTCTAACAAGACGGACATCTTAGGTTTTCTCCCCTGCATATCCAGAACGCTACATCTGCTTACATCTGAAAATGTTTTTTGTACGAATGCGTTTATTTCTAATGTAAACACGCAATTTAATGCAATTTTGTTGTATAAGTGCCTTATGCTTTACCTGTACTGAAGGGTAAATTTGAATAATTATCAGTTAGACATATAGTCGAAGTCTCTGGTTCAGGCCAATAAAATTTTTAAAAATAAATAAATAAGTATTTAGTTAATTAAAATACCGCTCGTCAATGTAAGTTACACAAACACAGAAAAATTATTTATTCACCATAATTATTTTTTAGAAAGGTCTACATGTATACGTTGATAATATTATAACACAATTAACCATTTTTTATTACAATAATAAAGTATGCAACAAGGATTTTCAAAATTTCATAAAGCTTGGCTAAGTTTAGCAGCTAACGGTGCGGGTGTATGTACACTTGACCTGTCATAAGTGGTAAACTTCGTGCTGCATCTCATACTTCCATTTCTACCTAGAGTGGATTGGAGTTCCAGCGTCGATGCTTCGTCTTCCGACTTACACCTGCAGCGCATGTAGTTAAGAAAATGATGCCTGAAATTGTCATTAAAGTAAAAGTACACGTATGGGTTGCATGCAGCATTGAGCAGACACAATATCACACACCACGTATAGTGGGTAGAGCTCACAGGTACATTGGTATACAACAGTAGTACGTTGAGGACGAAGAAGGGTGTATACATAGTAGCAAACAAATGAACAATTGTTACAAGTAGTTTAATGAGCCGTAATTGTTGGGAGCTAATGCTGCTCGATTTGTTCCCACGCACTCGTCTTTGGGATTCTCTGATTGTGTAAAATATTCGTCCGTAATTTACTGTTATAAACACTGTGGGAATGATGAGAAGGAACATGGTCGCTACCATTATGTAAATTCTACCATTAATGTATGGCGGCCATATTATTGTGCAGTAAAGATATTCTTCACCGAACTGATTGCCGACGCTGAAAGATATTGCTAGTGGGATCGATATGCCAATGGCTAGCAGCCACATGAGGAAAGCCACGCCCACTGCTTGTATCTTCGTTAGGTGTCGCCATTGCGGGTGGCAGATCAGAATCCAGCGATCAAAGCTAATGGCGCTCATAGTCACAATGGAAGAACTGCCGCAGATGAACATAAGGAAGAAGATGATATCGCATAGTCTCTCACCAAGCATCCACTTGATGGTTATTCTTGTGGTGATAATAAAGGGGATGCCCACCATGAAGAGAAGATCAGACATAGCTAGACTGCTGATGAAGACATTTGTCGCCGTGTGCATTCGACTGTGCACCATTATAATTCGAATTACCTAAAAATAAACAAAAAGTTCATGTTTATTCCTAGATCATTCAACTAAAACGACACTTTTTACTACAGCCCTAGCACTGGAACAATAATCTAGTTTGCGATTAGAATAAGCGTCAAAAATGATCTTCCCCTGCGAACAAGCTAATTGGTAATTAATGTTTATGGTGTGGTATCTTTTGTGGCTGGAGCTTTATTAGAAACAACATTCTACTAAAAAACAAACCATTTACACAAATGCAGACTCCCATATTGTTTTCTAATAAAAAACCCTACGGTAAAGAAATGAAAAACATTTCTATTTGTAATGCAAATAAATGTATTACATTACAGTTACAAAATTTAATGCCTTTCTTGTACACGTTTCTGTACAGTTTGTGGAGTATTAAAAATAAAATGACGGTGCACCACAGAGGCACATCGCAGGATGTTAGCCTGTATGCGACATTGGCATTTGACACACCACTATTTATCTTCAACTTATTATCTATTATACCGTTTTACGGTCTGTCCGTATATATGACTTGTTTTGTTATTAGCGGAAAGTAGTACGGTAGAAGAAGCCACTCAGAGGCAGTTTTCCCGTTGGGCCACCCGTCTATTTACAAGCTATATCAATGGTACAGCAAACCCACATTTAGTTTTGGGTTTGTTCCATCATTAATGATAATCTTGACATTAAGATTATTAATAATTGATTAATTACCCCCAGAAATTTCGGACTCAAAGTTAACCAAACAAAAATCATCTAATTGGATAGAATCACTGTAGAGTAAGCAATCTAACATCGCAAATGCTGAAATGGTTTGACCAGTTAGAAAGCATGAACTTTGGACTGTTGTAATCATGGGGAAATACAACCGAAGGTCCTGGTTCAGATTCAAGCTGCGTTCCAATATTTCACATTTCTTGTTTCACACTTTTCGAGTTTGGTATCATATTTAATTAATTGTAGGTGTATTCCACCATTAATGATAATTTTGACATTAAGATTGTGAATAATTGAAGTTATTTTTAGTTACTACATGAAATGACCATTCAGCTGTTCATTCGCCCTATAAAAAGCGCGTATATCCCGCGCAGCGTTTTCAGCTTGGTGTAGTTATAGTGAAACAGGAAGCCTGGATCGTTCCATAAATGTGATAACATATTTTAAGACCTCAAGGGAACGAAGGCGCAAAGATGCGACGATCTGATGCATTAGGCAAAATAAATGGTTCAATACTCCAACGATTGCGTATTGTCGAAGAAGGAAAAGTCCAAGGAGATATAAGTAGACGATAAAACACTCGAACGTAGCCATAACGTGATGCACAATTACATCTGCGAGGCGTGACGAACGAATTTGAAGCAATTATACGAAACACACGGGCGCATACAAACGACTAGCAAGTTTCTCGTACACTCAGTTTACTAATTAAATGATTAACAAAATTGGTTTTTTGAGATGGTACAATATTATACTTGGTTAGAGTCGATATTACAAACAGTATAAGCCAGCTAGCCCGGACTTCAGCCCTTTGTCATCATCAATACTCTTATAACAGATAACTCAACAATGTAACGGTAAGAATACAAAAGAACAACTATTATTACTCTATTTTGCTGCGATTAGTTGAGGTACCTTAAAGAGAAAGAGTGAGTACCACTTTTTAAAGTTTTTAGTATGACCAGGTCACGGAATTAACGCATGTCTTTTCATACAAAAAGCGCCGGTTAACTGACGCCTAAAAGGCAGATGTCAGTTCGTTATTTGAGTCAGATATATGTGAAGGGGGAGGCAATTTTAACTGCTATTATGTAATTGAAATGACATATATTTTAATTCATGCTGATGACTGTTAGTCTTGCAACATCAAGGGTAAAGCGTAAACAGAATTTACCGTTTGTTGAAAATTATTGTGACACAAATAACATATCACTGCAACCGACAAAGTGTCATTTTTGTGTTTCAATCTTGTTGCTGAGTCTGATTGTAATTTGTTAGAAATGCGTACGGGCATTATAAAGCACAAACACTCAGTCACATACATGGGCTCTCGAATATCGGATTATACATGCATCTTGTGATCTAATTCACGAATTCAAGTTCAGGTGATACCGTTGTACAAAATATTACAACTTATTCATGCATTTCACTTTATATTAGGAAAAATGAGTTTTTTGCTAATTGTATAATTGTGAGTACACTACTGTATAATTGTGAAACATGGGGGAAAGAGCGATGCAAATGATTGAAAACCGAATACATGAAGAAGATAAAATGTATGGCTGGGGTCAGATGGTCAAATGATTCAGCACTATTTGATTTATGTATGCTATCACTAGACTCTTTAATACAGCAAAGTCAAATTAATTGGCGGAATAGGCTAATATTATGAAAAGAGATAACGATAACATTATGAAGATAATTAGACTGTATCCCTCAAAATGATTGTAAATTGTTAATGTTTACAAGTCTTTGGTTACCAAGTATAAATCTGGTGAAAATAGGAAAAGGATGATAGGGTTGACCTAAGAAACCGCATACGAGTAGCAGCAAGGCAAGGAAGATGAAAGTATCTGTATTGTGTGAGCATAAACCCAGACTTAATTTCTGGATTTTGTGATTATAGAAATTAGTTTACCACACTTTATAGAAATGTTGTACGACTACGTTTAATTTTTCATGACTTGGCTATTGAAAAAAATGAGCCGAAGGCAACGAAAGCGTAGAGAGATTATATGAATTTTTTCAACCAAATAAATTTATGCAGGACGAGAAACATTTTATTCTAAAAGAACTGAACTGACGCGTAAAATTGGTCATTGTAATGTTTAATGTGACACGACTCGTCGTTGCAGTTAAAAACGCTCCATAAATTGTTGTTAATCATAAAAATTGATCTGTTGTAGTAAAAAACATGTAATTTATTACGAAGAATAAATCTACTGTTACTATTACAGTTGGTGCTGCTGCTGCTACTGCTGATGTTACATATCGTCCAAGATGGAAAAGTCCGTGGAGATATGTGAATGATAAAGCAATCTAAAGCAGCCGTAACGGATTGATTTTGACCTCAAAGCGCCGCGGACAAACGCTGGTCTATCACCAGTAGGGCGTTCGGCGCATTTCAACGACTAACGACTAACAACGTTCTTGAAAATATGTTAAAGTATACTAAACGTCAAATTATGGATTATGTTTCTTGTACCTGGTTAAATAAATATAGACATGTTATGCAACTTGGAGGAGAAAATGTTGAAATGCAGAGTATAAAATGTAAACCATTGATCTTGCAGCTTGGAAATAATGAAAGGAAACTAGAATCCATGGCCATGTCTTTTTTCAATTGGCCAGGGGAATTTTAACAGCTTTTTGTATAGAGTTAATATGTGTGATACTAGTTTATGTCCATGCGGAGAAGAAGAGCTAACTCCTCAGCACATTTCATTCAGATGCAATAAAGTAGATAATGCAAAAGAATGCGTTTCATAGAAATAGCTGATGCCAATTATGCAAGTAATATTATGCTTCAATCAGATAAAAATTTAATAATGGCTTTTACTAACCTGATCAGAGATAGTTTTATACTAAATAATTGTTAATTTAGGCCCGCTCGAGTATACAAAAATAAATTATGTATGTGTATAAAGTTAATTCATGTGTATAATACTTGTGAATTATTTGAAATTAAATTTAATTTAAGTATAATATGATATTCGTTGTACATAGTGTGAAACTGGAAATATTTAAAAGATTTGTTATATGAAAATGTAAATTGTTGATCTGAGCCTGTAAAAAGAGGCAGCTTTTTGTATATACGTTAATTTATTGAATAAAGATTTATTATTATTATAAAAATAACAAATTTGTCCCTGCATAAGAGATTTTGACAAATGTGGCACCGTCGGGCTTAAATTTATTGTTTTCTATTAACAGTGCCAGCTGTCGCAATTTGGTTAAAACTGGCAAACTTATTAACGTCAATTAGCAATGTCAATGTGTCGTCCAACCGACGGGATATTGAAATTGAATTATCATTTTTTGCTATAATATTATCGGAGACAACTGTTTTTTTTAGTCCGCCACTTTATAATATGATACATATTTGATTATTGCAATGTGTTGATCGTATTGACAATTACAATAATTGGTACAATTAATAAAAATTCCACAAAAAGAAGAGAAAAGACTTGAAGTTTCTGTCCACCGCTTCGAGCTTCAAGTAAACATAAGAAAAAACGAAAGGAAAAGAAAATAGCACAAAACGTTAGCAGTGTTGTTGCTTTGTACTGCTTTTGGTGATTTTTATGTACTGTAGATTCTGGGCTTAATTAATGTCTCTTTTCACGGTGTGGTATTTTCTGTGTTTATCAATAGCGGTACAGATATTTTATTTAAAATATGTACAAAACAGTGCAATGAAATTTGTTACAGTGAATGTGTATTTAATCATTGTTTGGGCTTTATTTTTTACTCGAATATACTCCACAATAGTGACCTGAAACGTTACATTCTTTCTTCTTTTTGTGTGGATTTTTTTACAAAATTTTGATCGTATAAACGAAACTGTTTCACCTGCAAGGAAGGATTGAATTATACGCCACACTTCACAGTGTTAATTGCATTTCTTGCCTGTTGACGTCGTATACTTGCTGTAAAATTACCACGGATCGTGCTGAGAATGAATAAACCACCACTTGGCGGAGTTACAGGCGTTAATGGTGAAACATCACAGTTTATACTCGGTTATTAGAATTTTTATGTTGCGAAATAGCGATTTTCAAAGAATTTCGACCTGCTGTAAGTTCAAAAATAAAAATGGTCTGAGGCAGGAAAAGAATTGTGCAATAATGTTTTTTGACTATGTTTTCCCGTTTTCTTAAATAACAGTTTTTGGATTACTCATTTGCGGATAACTCTATAGAGTTATGATGTTCTCGTTCATCTAATGCAAACCTTGCCATTTATTCATTAAAGGAGTAAATTCTTACAAATGAAACATGGCGCAGACACCTCAGCCAGTGAAGTATATCGTCTAAGAAATTGCCATTACGTACTGGATTCCAGATTTATTATGCCCTGGATACCGAACTAAAAAGACGTCCAGAAATCAAATGGGCATTTAGTGAATTAATCCACGGTCACTAATAGATCATAAATAAAAAGTAACGGGTTTGTTATGTCTCAGGAACGAAAGAGCGGTTTTAGATGAGACCAGCACTATTCGACAAAAACTTATACGTACTGCTCATGTGAAACAAAGTCACGTTTTGATAGCCATGGCCTGGAGCGTAGCCGCTAGCATTAGTTTTTTTTGAAAAATTTATTTCCATCCTAGATTATGTCCTGTTTTTTGACGGTTAAGCGTTGTTTCAATAGTAAAAATTATTTGAGCAGATGGTGTCGACAGTCGCGTTCTAATTACACGTTCTAATAGTCTAATAGTGATTTCACAGGATAAAGGTATAATATTAGGCAACGACTAGAACGAGAGAGAGGGAGAGGAAAGAGAAAGGAACGAAAGAGAGAATGTGTGTGAGAAACCGAGAAAATAAGGAAGAAGAGAGAAAGGTACACTTTGACCGAAATTAGCCTGGGAGTGTAGCGAGTAGCGGTGTAAAAGTCAAGGCGATCAAAGAACTTGTTGCTATTTCAGCTAGCAAGATCAGCTTGTAGAGCAGCTAGGAAGCTAAAGCGAAAGCTAAAATTTGGTGGATACTTTGCCACGGTAGCACTTTTCGTAAATAGTGTTCTAGATGACAAATGTTGTCAGTTAGGCAGAAAAAAATGACATAAGCCAGTAATTCAGTGCTTCGCATTCCAGACTAGCTTTGAGTTAACTTCACCTCTGTTGCATTAGGGAGTTTTCATTCCTTTACTAGGGGTGAGCATCGAATGTTCGAGCTCGAACGAGTTTTTTAGTTCAAATACGATTCGAACCTAAAATTATAGATTCGAATAATTCAGTACTTCAGCCACAAATGTTCTTTATCATTAAACAGCATGGAAATAGTACAATTTCGCTGCAGTTCCTGTGCGAAATGTTTAATACTAATGTAGTGGTTTTACTGCCGAACAAAATCAAGTACTATATATGATCTTCGTACTTCGTAAGGCCACTTTTTACTAGTGGTTCGAATCGATTCGATTCGAGTTCGTATTCTGGTAGAGAATGCTCACCGCTATCCTTTAAACAATTTGTATATTATTATTACAATAGCCGCCTTAATAATATCATTTGTTGCTATTACCTTTGTTACAGTTCAAGACGTCAATGACTCATCGTTATCATCAACATTATCACTAATTTCTTTTTCAGTTCTATAAAGAAACTAGTAGAGTTTACAGTAAAAGTGATACTGCAATTATAGCAACCAATATGCAGTGCGTCAGACCAGTTCGTTATCAAGGAGAAAAGGAACGAAATCGGTAAAACTGATTGGTTACAGAAGAAGGCTGTCGAAAAGGGTTAGCCATTCCACACAAGGTGGCATATATGAAGTAAGTTATTCTGAGACGTTTCAATACTAAACTTTAAAACTGAATGTAAGCTGTATTTTGTAATTTTGTAAATTTTGTAAATTCACATGTCTAACTGTTAGCATTATTCGAACTAGCATGAGCTCGACGTTTTTGCTCAGCTACTAGTACTAATGCATAAATTATGTGTATTTTGTGTCTCTGTGAAAATTTAATAGATACAAAGTCAAAAATTTCAAAATTCAGCCAACAATAATGCGCGTACAGCAGAAGACTACGAGATTTGCTAATTTAAAATGAGGGCTTAAACGGCTCATTCGTCTTCTAAACACAGATAATTGACTCTACAGAAACACACAAAATTTTCGTCTAGTTTGACAGTCATCGAAGATGGATGACGGCGAGTTTGTACATGAACATTCATTGACGTCCAAGATTCTTATTGAAGTTTTTACTGTTTCACATCATAATCCCATTACAGAAAAGGAGCTTTCAACGTTGAAAGCTTTTCAGAGACAGTAGGCTGCAAGAGGACGTTGCTGTAAAACTTGTTTTAAAATGAGATAAACTAAAAACAGCCTACAGCAGAATTCGAAAGCCATCACGAGGTCAATTAGAACTACGAATTTACCCCCAACAGCCGGCATTCCCCGAGTAAGAGCACCTGCTATGCGCCCAGTCAGCGAAAATTACTACACTAAACAAAATTATGACCACTAGCGATCATAAAACATCAGTGATAAATAGCCTCAAAGGTAGTTGTCAAATTCGAGTATGGAATGCCACTATAAGACGACTTGTTTGGCTTATAAAACCTGCTGGACAGACGTTGTGGACAATTGGTAACCTTGGATGGGTCTCTTGTTCAAAGACAAAAACATAGTAGGACACATCATCACCTCTTAAATAACATGGAATGCAGGGGACAAAAGAATAGCTCAATGCACTAAATTGGGTTACTTCTGGACGGTAAGAATGGCTGAGACGCGTGTCACAATTATGGTGGTTCCAATTATGGAAATTTTTAGAAACTGTAATACACGTGTCCAAGATGTTACTGTCATCCACTTGTGCATCTCATGCAGTGCCACCTGCAGCACTGAAGCCTGCCACGTTACCGGTCAGTAAATGGCAGACGGGAGTCATTAATGGGTAATACATAAATTTATTTATTGGGTGCACTGTAGTACTACGCCAAGTGGCCAAGTTTTGAGTTTTTCCTGACTTAATATAGATGTTGAAGTAATTTAGTTCCTACTTAGTTCGTGAAGGCAAAGCTAGTTGTTTCAAACGCTTAAATATTCTGAAATTGTCGCTCAAGTATTTGTGAGTCGAGATGTTGCTGGCAAACCGGAATATCTTCAAATCCGACTTTGTCACTCGGATTACGTATATTTTGAATGGATATAGGCCTAAGCTTGTATTTTGAATTATTACTACTGAATGCCTCAAGTATGCAGTATATTTGCTATGTAACTGTGTCTAACTGTGTACATGAGATCTTACGTGCTGCACGTCAGGCATTGAAAAAAATCACGATTGATAGTTATACAAGCAAGAAATTTAATGCGTTTCTTGACTTACTTGCTAGTTCCCTTTCACTGCTTCAAGATTGAAAGGTTCTTGAGGTGTCATGAAGCTGTTATGAAGACTTCACTCTTGCAGTCAGCTTCCTAGCTTTTTTAGCAAAAAAATATCGAGTTTTGTGATGAAGAATTACACTTTGAAGATATTTGAAGTCTTAGGATTAGCGGAGATCATTTAGCATGATGCTACTGACACCTTTCAGCGAAAACTAATCAAATTTTACTACTGGCACTGCATTTAGTGGCGCATTAAGGATGGTACTATCGCGGGACGTCGTTCTTTCATGGTTCATTCATTAGGTGATCCCACTAATGCAAGTTGATCACGTGACAAGGGTATTGAAGCTGCTAGCAAACGCAACAATCATCACGGCATAGGCACTGGCAACGGTTATCGTTGATTGCGTAGCAGCTATTTTGGTGTTTCAGAAAAGGGATCTTTTCTTGTACGTATGGAAAATGCTTTAAACTACATGTATTGGAATCGTATAGACCGTATACATGCTGCATTTCAAACACTTTAGTTAAGAGACTGGCAATTTTTGAGAGTGCAGGCATGCAGTTGCTAAAATTGTACTCTGTTTTATTATGATTAGCCATGATAAACAATTAAGCAGGCACTGTAATTAAATTAGACACAAGAATGTTTTGACAAACGGCCAGACAGGTAGACAGACACTCAGACACACAGTTAAGTAAGCAGATAGGCTACACACTTAGACATAATAATAATAGTAAAATAATAATAATAATAATAAGAATAATAATAATAATGATAATAATAATAATAATAATAATAATTGTAATAATAATAATAATAATAATAATAATAATAATAATAATAATAATAATAATAATAATAATAATAATAATAATAATAATAATAATAATAATAATACTTGAACTTTTTTTAAAAAGCTATTTACAATCCCTATTATGTAGAATTTTTATAACAAAACACATTTTATAACATTGTTAATTACATCAGGCTTTTAAGTAGACGGGTGGTTAACCTAAAGGTTATGAAACAGATCAACGTGCCGTTTCGAACAGGCAAACATTCGAACAATTTTCATATTTTACCTGATTCAAGTTTTACTGGGAAAAGAAAAAATATTTAGCAGTCGTGAACCGGACTAATATTTGCAACGTTATTTGTCGGCATTCTAATAGCTTCTTCACGATAATTTCTTTTGCGATATTTATGAAAATTTTGTACTCATTAATGTTCCGTTCACCATGAATTTGGTTACACAGTGGCACCATGTTATCTTTGTTTATTAAACTATAGCAAAAATCAGATGCCCAGTAGTTTGTTGTTCTCTGTGGTCACAGTCACACATGCCATTGATGCTTTGATCCTTCTGATGGAAAAATTTCTCCTTTATTTAAAAGTAAATTTTTGCCATCGTTTAAACAATCCTTTCTCCTTGATTCAATGGAAGCTCAAGAGGTGTAATGTGCGCTTTTAATGCAGCTTGAGACGGCCCCATAGGTCTATGGTGCCTCTCTTCGTACCACTATTGTTATTGCTGTTATTGCTCCGTAACTACCTCATATTAGCAACCCTACTGTTTATAGCTACCCCGTTTGAGCATAGATAATAATAGGTATTAGTTGTTCTAGCTCTTCCCGCCTTACAGTGGTAATCGCTATTCTATGAAGCACTTGCTTGACACTGACCTATTTCCTGATCGCCGTTACCGGTAAGGAAATAGACGGAGTCAGTCTGGGGTATGTGGCGTTCAGTTACACACACCTCAGAAGTGGTAGAAATGCTTTCACCTTTTAACTAGCCCAGACAAACGTTGAACGATTGTCAGCAGTTTGATGCTTTGAGCCTTTATTGTTTCGTAATTACACTAATGAATGGAGCGCTAGGTGCAAGAACTATTTGCAGTGTAATTGACGTCTAACATAATGTCAATCATTTTCGTTGACTGCCCAGTCAGCGTGCAAGTTCTTTCACACACCCCTGCAGCAGGTACGTTCGGGATATTTAGCTACAGCTCCTTCTAACGCTGTTATGAAAAATGCTCAACTTTTCATTAGTTAGCGGGAGAAATATTGGCCTTGTTCTAGATTTTATTACTGTCAATTGAAATTGCAAGTGAAATGGGGAAACATATAGTCTAGTTTCGTTTATAGGAAGAAATACACAACGCTTACGTCTATGAGTTGCTGATTAAACCATTTTGCAATCACGAAAATACGCAGTTTAGTTTAGTTTATGGCTTTGCAAAATAAAAACAACTATTTGATTAACTTTAAATAAAGACAAAATAAAATGTTTCCTTTCCTCACCAGTTTTTATAAACCCCAATGGGATTTTCACAGTCAAAATTAATTCAAATGTAGTAAAAACTTATATTATACATCAATGTAATATTAGCTAATTGTACTCAAGGTTATAATCAAGGTTAAAAGATACCATTGGGATTTATGTGACTCGGGCATTCAATATAAGGGTCCTCTATGGAATGGAACAATCAAATTTATTCCATTTCCGTAGCCTAATAAACGGAAAAATACAAAAACTTAACAAATCTTGCAGACGAGCACGTGATCAATTAGTATAGAAAAATACATCGCAAACTTGATGTTTGTATGTTTAAATGCAAGAAAGACTTAATAATTTTGTTGCTCGTTTATTGTAAAAAAGCAAGGCTAACTGGCTTATTTTCTTTATTATATTTATGTCTCTGTATTTTGTAGTGCTTTGAAACTTCATTTCTACATTCTGTTTAAATTGAAAAGTCATTTTTTGGCTACTTGAAGTGTTAATTTCGTGTTAAAATAGCTGCTGCTACGCAAATTAGTGTTTATGAAAAAGAGTAATCAGTTTATCTGCTGATTAGACATTAGTTGTGACTGTCATGTTGTTTAGTTTATTTTAGCTTAGACAGTTGTCCTGGGTGAGCTGTTGTCATGAATGCTGCTGAGTGTGCTTACATTGCAGCGGGGGCGGGGCGATAGACTAATATGTTTGACGTCAATTGTTATGAATGAATGTGGTACAGCCGCCATGAAATGGTGATTAGTGGCCGTATTTGATGGACTGGTAGATAATCACACACCTTGTGAGACCATCGTAGTGGTGGAAGTCGGCCTCCGAGTCATTAGAGTCGTTGCTTGAGAGGATTCCCATACGAGTCAGCCATTAGTGAGGCTTGGAGTTCCCAAGACCAATGGTGGGAGTACGCTGGTGGTGAGCCACAGATACCTGTCGTCAGGAGCTCCTTTTTGCTCTTTGTGGTGAACAGGACTTGTTGAGAAACCTGCCGACCAATTGGACGTCTGTACATTATTTCCTCCTTTACTTGTCGTCACGGTATTAGTATTTAGCTAGAGCACTAATATTAATGAAGTAGCTATACGTTATGTACATTTTGTGTGTGCATTGTATTACAACCTAGCTTAATATGTTTAAATTGTCATGTCAAAATATATCATTAAACCTAAGCTTAACTCTTTTGCTATTTATGTATGAAGACGTAATCGACGCCTGATGACTAAAGGAGTAACACTGCGAGAACCCCCCCCCTAGCTGTAAGCCCTTATCACACTCGGCTAGTGGTCAGGTCTCGGTTACTTTATCACCCTAAGAACCGACCCCATTACGCCGTTACACAGCTGGTCTTTCTTCTTGTAATTGCGCTCGATTGCGCAATCTGTACGACCATATCTTCACAGGTACGCGGTACGCCGTAATGTAGGTTTTGGAATACCTCATCATATGCATGGGCACATCTCGTAATTTCAGGTTGCGATCATTTGACTCCCAATTATTTTTGTGTACTGTTTGACGTCATTTGTTTGCTTATTCAGCATAATATTTGCGTTTCTTCAATTTAACTTCATTTTTTCATTTCAACAAGTTTTCTCTTTATTAAATCCACATCATTTTTGTACCATAACTTTAGAGTAAATTTAACTATGTCGCGTTTTACTAAAATGTCCATTGGAGCTAATCCACACATTTGTTCTACTTTGTCTCTAGCTGGATTCCAGCCTGTTCCACTAGCTGTCTTCGTTACATCGTAGAGCAAATCGTCGAAAAAGCTACGCTTTCTAAACAGCCGCACCGCTGAAGTGTACAGAATGATGGATAGCACAATGGCTTTGAATAAACTGATGACAGTTAGTATGTAATCTTAATCTCGAATATCTTCTACAGGTTTTCTTGATGCACAACCACCTATGCCACACTTTTTTTCTTGTTTCACTGGAATACTTTTCATAACACAACTCCTGATCGATGGTTAGACCGAGACCTTTTCGGTCGTGCGAGTGCAGGATTTCGTTTTGTCCAAATACCAGATTTGGCGGGTGATTATAACACATGGCGTGTAATTATAAACATCTTGATTACGTTCATCCCAAGCTAAAATAACTAGCGCTTCTGTCTTATTAGGTGGTGTATTTATCATCAGTCGCCATTTCTGGCACCATATGTAAGACTTTCACAGCGTCTCTGAGCAGTTTGTATACTTAAATCTGCATTCTGACTCAATATACGCAACGTGCCGTCATCGGTTATTTAAATTTCCGCCCGCCAGCAGGCATTTGGTTAAACATTTTTGCAAAAAATATGAATAGCGTCGGAGACAGAGCCGAACCTTTTGGCAGCTAAAGATGTCAACGATGTTCTTCAGATGTGAAGTTGTTGACTTTAGTAACTGTCCTTCTGTCTTTAAGGAAACTGGCAATGAGTTTAAGAAAGATGTCGTTTATGTTTGCACAGTGAAGTTTGCACAACAGGCCATCAATCCATATGGTGTCGCAGGCTTTGGCGAAGTCACATCATATTGTAATTCCGAAGTACTTTTATCGCAGAGCTATATAGCAAGCTAACTTCGTGTTCCAATTAATTTCAATGAAACCCTGTCTTTTAGAATTCGTAGCTTACCGATTCTCTTGTGTGCAGCTAAAGACAAAAGAGAGAATAATGGTACAAAAACGACAGCTATTGTTCGTAACACTATTATACCTCTTTATTACTTGCGTTACCATACCGTGAATTACATGACTTAGGTTTCCCAGTAACATATCAGTTGCAAAAGAGAGAAGGCAAGTTGTGCAGAGCGATGATAACTAAAACATACGCATTGTTGCTTATTTTGCAGTTCATCTCTATAAGTTAATATCAATTTGCGAGGGACACCAATTGTAATCACAAGACTCGTAAGTCACCATTGTTAGCTGTAAATCAATATTTTGCCTGTGCGTCTTATATAATTATGTTCAGAAAAATAAATGAGGAAAGGAAAGGCAAACACATATGACCTTTAACAGCAGACAATGCAAGCTAACGTAATGTCTGTTATGATGGCAAACAGTCATTGTCTGACTTTGATGAAATCGTATGCCCGACAGACACTACAATATAATTATTGAAAATTTGGTACATGGATGTACGCGGGATCGCATATGATAACACAAGTTACATTTCCCGGTATATATGTTATCATGCAATGAAATCAGAAAACTCAATTTTTGTTTTCTTAAATTGTTGTTCACACTTAAGCCAACAGTCTTCCGACAAGAACTTATTTCGTTATCGTTTGTTACTTTTCGGTACATTCAATAGATTGTAGTATTTTAAATTATTAGTATAGAAATGATTCTTAATTACTGTTATAAGTACACAAAGTAAGTACACTTGAGCAAAAATCAGTATTTTGAATACTTTGGTTATTGTCTGTTAATGTCAAACCGAGTATGTCTGTTATGCAAAGCGAGTATTGAGTAATTTAGGTAACCTTCAGATTACTTATTTCTAGCATAAATCATGTAACTAATCTGAGCCATTAAAAAATTTCTGAAGCGGTTCAAGTACCACAAGTAGTTATATACTTCTTCATTACCACTGGTATAGTGTCAGTTGGCTTCGAAAGTCAGGCTGGTAAATTAAGCAATGTAGTAATGCAATTGCAATTGCAATATGGCAGAAGTCAGGCGAGTAATTAAGTAATGTAGTAAACTAGATCAATAAAATTATGAATAAAGGTCTCATTTACCAAGGGACAGTTCTAGGTAGATCTGTATATAATAATAATAAGCAAATCAGAACTGAAAATCCTGCACTAACAGTTAAAAGAGATGGAAAACATTTATTCACGTTTGATCAAACAGTAGTTCGAAGGATCCTAAAGCGCTTCAAAGAGGAGAATCCATTAATGACAACGGAAATTAATGACGATTTAGGAAGCTAACCATTTAACTGTAATTAACTTTGAAGTGTTTTCTCAAGCCAGAATTGCCTACAGCTCATTTAAACTTAACAGAACATCAACTGTGTTATTCGGTACCACGTTGTTAACCTAACTCAGCATAGCTTCAATTTAGCGTGAAATACAATTACTGAAAATTATTGTTAAACCTATTGACAAACAATATGCAGAAAAATGTTGATGTATATTACAATTATGTGTCATTGAAATATTGCAGCAATGATGTGCAGCAGCATCGTATAACGTTTTAACGTTATCATTTTGCTACCTTTACTGCGGATTTAAAACCCAAACGCTCGAGAATGACCATAAATTAAAATCTGTAGAGGACGCTTCAAGTTTATAGTGTCTATACGTTATAACAACCACCGTTTAACACGACGGACAATCCACGCAGCACGAAACAAACCATGACGGAATTTGTGTGGCACATGTTCGCAAACTTTTGTGTACTGTTGTGTACATTGCACATTCAATTTCAATATAGTTTTTAATTGTTACACATTTCTCACTCGGTTTTTCGCATTTATGTACTACATGTATTTATAGTTAGGTTAAATCAAAACTATTAAAAATGGATATCAGTACAGCTTGTCAAGGCCAATCCATTTAAAAAAGTCGAGGACTCTAGTTACTTCTCAGTAGAGAGTAGACAACCAAAATTCTCAAAATGTGAAGCAAAACGAAGTCTGAAGTTGGAAAAAGTTGCCCGGAAGGTACGCACGATCATGGTATAAGAGTGTGGTAAGGAAAAATTCTGGGCAGGGTAAGATAAGGTAAGACAAGGTAATATAGCTGGGTAGGATTAGGACTGTGGACAGTACACATTAAGTAGAATGTAGTAGAAGGGAAGATAGTTAGTCCTACTGCAGAGCAGAGTAGAATAGATATACTTGATAGTTGACACATATTATACTGAATAGCGATTAATATTATTTTGTATACAATTTGTTTTGTGCCTATAGTTATTGAACCTGCCTGTATAACAATGTAACTAGAGATCGATCAGCTTATTCCTGTTTTATTACAGTGAAACTATCTTATCAGAAAAAGCAAACTCACTTTTACTGAAAACCAAAAAGGCTGCCGATTACAATTATTATAATAGTAATTTGCGCAGGAAAGGAATGTCAGAGTTGCATGGAAATGATCCTGCTTGATTTCCCGCTTGAGCTACATGCATTTCAATTCCTTTATTACGTTTATACATTTTAATTGTCAATGTTCATACATGTAATGATATGCCTGAAAATAAAAGACATCGTAATCGTCAGCACAACGTCATTGTAATTATTATGGTATTATGTATTTGTCAGCATTATCATGCTTGTTATCCTTATCATCGTCTTCGATGTCGTTGTAGTGATCATCATCATTATCATCATCTTTGTCATCTCATCATCATCATCATCATCATCACGATCATTACCATTGTCATCATCGTCGCCATCGTCATCACCATCATCATCACCATCATCATCATCAACATTATCATCATTATCATCATCGTCATCATCATCCATTATTTATGTATTCCCGTCGTCATCATTGTTATCGTCGTCATCATTACCTTCATCAGTTTTTGACAATTAAAGGTGATTCTGTGCGTAAAAACACACCTGGCGGGAGTCACTGGTTTGAAGACTGGTACATGTCCTGGGTGAAGACAAATTACTATGGTCATAAACAGCGGAGCAAACGTTGTTACACTCACACAGGCCATAGGCAATTAAATCTTTGCTTGCTTACTCATAAAATCCCAAGACAAAATAACAAAGCTGCATTGCCTCATTATTTTTGTCATTATTTACACATTGGGTGCGTCTCTTTTGATGTTACAAAGTTAAGCTGCTTACAACCAGCGCTTTCATCTTTAAAGTTAAGCAAATGTGCGCGTTAGATATGGGAATAATTACTGTTTTTGTGTTAGGAAAGTAATTACTTTGCAAATCAAATTTTTGAGAAATTAACCGCGCACAGTGGCTGCGAACGTTGATTAATCCTATCTTTTTAGCTTAGTGGCGTAACTCTGTATGCAGAAATAGGAATCAAAATTATAGTTTACACTTAAAGTAAGGCTGCTGTAATAATTAAAATATTACTAAATGGAAAAGCCAGTCATTTAAGTTAACGAATTTATCAGATTTTTTAGTTTCATTCATACTCAGTGTGTATTACACACTCAGTTTCATTTTTGTAAACAAGCTGCAATTTACGTATTTATATTCTGTCCAATTCTCTCTCCCAATATTTATATTTCCCTGTTACTTGGTTCTCTTTCTATCACAAATTTAAGCAAGGAGCCTAAATATTAGGAACGTCAAAATTTTAATAAAGTCGCTCTGCCTTAATCTTTACTTGTATCGAAATTACAACTTCATTGCAAACTTAGACATCATAAAGTTATAAAGCATATCTTAGGTTTTCTTTATAAATAATTAAATAATTTAATGCTTGCTTTTACGGACAATCAACTCCCCTTTCCAAGTGAAAAAAGTTAAACAACAACATACGCTATATAGCATAAAACAAATAAAGATAAATAACAAATATTGTCACAATTCCGTTTGTAAAACGACAATAAATATATGGAACGCTTGTCTACTTAACGTAAAATCTGCAGTGACACTAAAAGAATGCAAAAAAGAACTGAAAAGTATAGTTCTGACGTGCGAAAAGAACCAAGCAAAGATCATTACTCTTTTTTCCTATTACCAATAGTCTGTACTTTATAACATGCTCAAAATGTACAATGCATCATAAGTTCAATAAAATCTGTCATGTGTACACGAAAACAACACATGCTGTGCAAAAACGTTTACTGTACATTTTGTAAATGCATTTATGCAGTGCAATTAATGTGTATTGTATTTGTGTGTATGTTTGTATTTACTATGTATTCCACTTAACGCGTAAGTCTGTTTTAGATCTACAATGACGAACTTCTAAAATGTGTTCATTCATATGAACGCAACAGCGTGAATTCGGAAAATTTCCGGTATAGGTCAACATGCAGGTTAAGTGAATATTTGTTTTCTCTACTGTGGACACTTTTGACTTTGACGAATAAATGTACATAGCTGGCTTCACTCGCGTAAGTGGAAAGCGAAACCCGAGATTAAACTCAGTGCCAGAATTGAGTTTGAAAGTCGCTTGACATTTACGCAGATTGCGGTCGTCGCGGGTTTTATTTCATTGCCGTGGCAAGACGTATAGTTTCCACAACAATTATACAGATCCAATGTCAGTGTAACCAATCTCGGCCGTCTTGGAGAGAGGGCATATTTATAAGCTGTAAATTGACAGCCATAATGCAATTGCTGTAAATGAAAATGTGCTGTTTTGCAGACGTTAAAAAGTACATCTGATCAGCCACTCTGTAACAACGAATTATTTTTGTCACATTTAATAAAATAAAAAATTGCACATTAATGCCATGCAATTTCAATAAGTGAGTGAATGAAAGAAAGAGTGAATAAATGAATGAACAAATGTTTGATTGTTTGACTGACTGATAGACTGACTGACTGATTGACTAACTGACTGACTGACTAACTGACTGGCTGACTGACTGACGAAGCTGCTGTACAAATAAACGAATTACTTATTGAATAACTAACAAACTATTTAAACTTGTAAATGAATGATTAAGTGAATGAATGAATAAGTTGGAACCTCCAAAAAGTTAGAAACGAAGAATTCTAACTTGGTAGCCAAATTAATCGCTTGGGTTGCAAAGCGAAAGTGAATAATATTATTGTCGATGTGTTAAGTGCTTGTCAGACAAACAGCAGAAAGTGCACGCTTTTAGAAAAAAATTGAATAACCTTCATAAAGTATTTAGACAAGGAGCTTACCTGCGCAC
Source organism: Tubiluchus corallicola (assembly GCA_030141605.1). NCBI lineage: Eukaryota > Metazoa > Priapulida > Priapulimorpha > Priapulimorphida > Tubiluchidae > Tubiluchus > Tubiluchus corallicola. The sequence goes on along the minus strand of JAQGDQ010000068.1, from coordinate 590,077 downwards.
ATGATTTGTCAGCTAAATTGTTGCATTAGCTTTTGAAAATTTGTTCCACATTTCAAAGAAGTTCATTTAAATTTAGTAAAACGATCATTTTTCTACTACTTTCATTTTTCTTCATTTTTGCAATCAATGCCCAATGTGAAAAGGACAGGTAACTTTACTGAATAAAATAAAGTGAAGTGCGTTACAAACTGCAGCTTGTAACAAAATGTCATATCTTCAATTCATTTTTAGCTCCTTCAGCAATAGACTCATCAGGAATTTTTAAAACTAAACAAACAAACTCCAAGTGACCTCCTAAAACTATAAAGTACATATAAACTACCTAGTCTCGCTATTTTTATACATGATAACAAAAAAATAACAAGTACATTTTATCCGACCAGACTGTTAAATTTGTTTGACTTTACACGACTTCCTAGAGGCATTCATGGATATGGGGCGTTCCAACAGGAAACTAGATTTTGATTAAACTGTGTTACAAAATTAAACTACAACTGTAACAAGGAACCTTGTGCGAAAACCGTTTTAGGTGACAAGGTCCACATGTGCAGATCTTCTTTGCTTTTCAATTTTAACCTGAAAACTCTTGGGATCTGCTCTGAGTGCATTAACTCAATTCCGACGCAGCTGCTGCTATCAGTAAATTCGGTATCCCCATCAATATTGTATAACTCTTGCATATACTGCCACGGGAACGGAATTTATCTTTCTCGGCGCTCCCTCTTGCAATTTACTTTCCTTCCATTTTTAGCGTTTATTGGAAGTACTAAAGGGCGTATATTACTACCATCACTCATACAATATCAGAACTGAGATAATAAACCGTATGTTACGCCACTATAGACAGCATCGGTGCATTTTAAGTATGCTTTCTATTATGCTCCAAGGTGGATAAGTGACTGGCAGAAAGCGTGTATTTTAAAGCATAGCCCACCAACAGATTCTGACGACTGTGGACGACTCGTGCTAATATAATTATGAGGAGCTAACGTGAAATTAACATGCACTGTAACGTGAAATTAACATGCATCATTGTGTTCAAAAAGCTATATTGCGCTTTCAGTTTTTGACTACCCCAAAGTACCAATTTTGCATTCATATAATTGTGTACTCAAGGGTTCCCAATAACCAGTTTTCTATACAGCTTAACACACAGCAAGCCAGAATGCGCGCTGAACGTCAGGGCTTACCAGCTATATGGTTAATTGATGTTTCAGGATAAAACGCTGAGCCACTAAAGAAGTCTCATCCACAGAAGTCTCAGGTTTCTTTTGAACTAATAAATAAGTCTGAGACCATAAAGAAGTCTAAGACTTCTGTGGCTGAGACTTCTTTAGTGCTCAGCTTTTTATCCCGAAAAATCATTTAACCATATAGTTGGTAAGCGCTGACGTTCAACGTTGTACTTCGGCTTGCAAGTGTGTCACACTATATACGAAATTGATCATCTGGAAACCCTCATGGCACATTTATATCAATTTGAGATTGTTATGGATTTTTGCGTCTTGTTTGTAAACTGTACATGCACACGCCCACAAGTACAACTGCCATTAAAATACAAATGGCGCGGCGGAAAGATAAAAATATGCTTAATATCAGGTGTTTCAAAAGTTCGTCGTTAATTTTAAAAAATTATTAAAAATTAATGGCAGTTAAAAATGACAACTTGATTAATGAGTCTATGTCTCATAAGAATTTTATTGGCACAAAACTTATGCCGTTTTCATCAGGTTACCGCGGCGATCTTAATTCACATCAATATTCCGAGTTCTATGTTATAGCCATGTGGCGATTTTACACCTCTCTTTTACAGTCAACATGGCAGCTGAATAAATGAAGAAAGTGCAAGTGTAGGTTCAAAAAACACCGTAACACGAACATGGTTAGTGGATTAGCTGTAAATAAAATCGAAAATAAAAATAGCGAGGAACGTATCAAACATACTACGTAGTATATTGTCAAACTTTCGGAAAAGTGATTGGCTAACATTATGTAATTTTTATTTTAACCCATGTTTTGTCAAAGATCGCACTTTTCCGGGACTGAGGCGGCAGCGAGGCTTTGATATTTCACTATTTTGACTTACAAAAGTCGCGGTGAGAAAAACGCTTTGTGTTTCGATTGGACACAAAAAAATTTAGGCGATCAAGCAAAAGATAAAATACCATATTAAGCAGATCACTGCAGATTCCGACCAATAAGCCTTACCACAGCGAATTTGTGAAACATTCTGTCGTTTTAGATTGAATTACAGTCAGAACACAAGAGCAATATGGATCCAACTGGCCTTATAGTTATTCTTACAGTTAAGTTATTAATAATTTGCAGGGTAACAACACTTGGGTTAAAAATCCACGGACAAGAAGCCTGGGTAATAACTGACTTTTGTGCATGTAGAAATGTATTAGACAGATAGAGTAAATGAAAATGAAAAAATTATACTATGTAGGCACTGCATTGAAAACATTGAAATTTTTAGCCTACTCGGGAAGAGAACGGCTATTTTGCATATTGCGTCATTACCTCTATCACTACTACAACCATTGCAACTATTTCTGTCACCACCAGAAGCGTTACCACTACCACTATCACTAGCTACTACAACAGCCACTACTAGTAAAACTACCGCTATCACTACAACTGTTACTGTACGTGAACTACGTTCCTCCTCATTGTCGCCTCGCAAGGAGATATAGTTGCGCTTGGGAATATAATAGACGCCTCCGTTCGTGTGTCCGTCCGTCTATAATTCCGTACTGGCTTGTGGCCAAGATTTCATCATTCACTTATATATAGCCCAGCAACGGTGGAAGAGTCCTATCCCCTGGGATCCCAAAGTCAAAGGTCAGGGTCACAGCACACGATACTTGTTCAGCATTGTTGTGTCCCAGAGACAGCAATGAGCTATAAGAGACCAAGTTACAATTATCACGTACCAGCTGCTTACTGGTCACTTTTGGACTTGTTATCTGTTTAGTAACTATTATTTTCGCGCGGACTTGCAATTGTCCTTAGGCAGATGTTATTTGTCAGGTGTAGTTAGTAGGACCAGCAGTTTTATTAAGCACTCTTCTCCCACGTTGCTTCACTCTGAATGATCTTGTGGATATAACTGAACGTCATATTATTCGAATGAGTTGTAAATCAGTATGGTATCCCGCACTGTTAACAACTTCTCGCATTTGAACACGAAATCATAAACCTGGCCATGGAGAAAATATATTGTTTCATATAATAAGCGCACTGAAAAAAAGTTAAACAGTTACACTAATATTTGTAACAGATTTAAATTTAATGGCGACAGAAATTTATTTATGATAGAAAAATCCTATTGTTGTTGTTGTTGTTGCTGCTGCTGTTGCTATTGCTGTTGCTGCTGCTGTTCCTGCAGCAAGATAAACCTCCCAAAGTTATGTGAACCTAATACCCGTCAAGTATATGTAAAGCTTTAACACCAAACGATAATTTTAGTATATTGTTGTCATAAGAATTGCATATCGTGGACAGCATTGTACTGGTACTAGGATCTGTTTAACATTTTAAAATGAACAACCATCTTTAACAGCTTGGCTCCAGATGTAGACAATTAAGGCTTCCACCAAGCCTTTTGAAGAAGTCTACTCGAATTCACATCACACTTATTGCCGGCTAATGCGTCTTAACTCTCAATATCCCATCTATCCATCATTTTTAGCATGCATTAGCACGCGGTGTAAATCTATAGCTTTTAGTGGAAAGTTTTGCATTCTGCGAATTACAATGCATTTGGATTGTATTAATGTTCTGAATGGTGCACATGGGTATTTTCCGCTGGGTTTGCTGTTGTAATATGATGTTACGTGGCTGAGGCTACTTTCAAGGTTTACAGTAAATAAAATCGGAAAAAGTAGAAAGAAAACGGATAGGAAAACACAAGAATAGAGAAAGGAAGCAAAAGCGAGTGAGCATACGTGCGAGAGAAGAGCGAGAGAGAGACACAGAGAGAGAGATAGAGGTAAAGAGAAAGAAAGAAAGAAAGAGAGAGAAAGAGAAAGAGAGAAGAGAGAGAGAGAGAGAGAGAGAGAGAGAGAGAGAGAGAGAGAGAGAGAGGTGCCATTCCTACTGGTAAATGAAAGTGAAAACCTTTGCTTTGCAAAAGTCTGTTACGACAAAACCAATTTGGTGTGCACAGTTACTTCACTGGCTTCGTTGCTTGCAAAATAACATAGGTTTTCATTGCTTTCGTCATCATCGTTTTTCCTCTTTCAGAAGTCAATTTTCTGCAGAAGAGAGGCTTGACCTATAATTTAGTACTGGCTTTGAACGCCATAGAGCGCTATGAATACCACTAACCGAATGGAATGATTGCGTGCAAATTGAATCAGCGACATTCAGACGAAATTAGGCTTCATAATGACATCAAGCGCAACTTGTACAGGTAAAAGGGTTTACCAGAGCATGGTAGTCATACAGCATACCACTATAAAATGATTATAGGCTGCATTGCTGGTTATTTGTTTCCAACAATTATTTTCATTTAAAGAATTATTATCGCGGAAACCTAATTTCTTTTGTCTTTCCTTAGAATTTGTACTTTAGAATGTGTTGATTTTTGGTGTCTCATTCTTACGGCGTGCTCAGATTAGCGAGTTTTCTCTGAGAGCAAACTCGCAAGTGTGAATGGCTTTGTCGCGAGTTTCGCTGAGTGTCAACTCACGCTTACTGTCGGGATGAACTCGCAGCAACTCTCGGGAGTTTGCAAAAACCAGCGACATAACTCGCAGTCGTTCGCATTTACTAGAAATAACTCACAAGAGAAAACTTGCTAGTCGAACGCGCCGTATTTTCGAGTTCGGAAACGCGTACGAAAAGTAAAGTGTCTACCGTTGGATATTCCAAGTTGTGACGTCATTACAAGCTACAATTGCCAGCCGTTCTTTGAGCTAAGTGGAAATTTAATTTTCAAAGATCATTTTGGCATTAATCATTCTAGGTAATAAAATATATATTTTAGACCATATGTCAAAATCAGATACGGTCTGAAAAATTGTCCTAGTTTCCTTTAAAGAACATCAAGTCGCAGGTGGAAGGTCTTAACATAGTACATTACTTCATCTTTCCCAAAAATCTGACTAACCAAATTGACCTACCGCCGAAATGAACGTAATCATACGATTACCCCCCCCCCTAACCCCAACTCCCTAACAAAGCAGTTCATATATTTTTATTAGAATGGTTCCAGATTCGGATTTGCATGTATTCCTGTGTATATGCTGTCATGCTGCGAATAATAAAAGTATTTATTTTACATACCTACAAGTTGAATGTGTTAATTTTGTGTTGCTAAGGCCTTTATTGCGTTTCATTGCATGTGCATTTTAATCATTGCTATTTATTGTTCCCCGTTTATTTTATTTCTAGTGAAGAAAACCCTGATCAATGGATTCTAGTATAGTGTTACATTTTTCTAAAAAAAGAAGAAAAGGACAGAAGTAAAACTTACAATCATCTCTAAACACAGCTACTCTTTTTATTGCTGGTGCAAGCAGGCTATTTCTCTACTGTTTAATTTAAAGTGATAATCGATCACAGCAGGATTTTATAAATGGGTTTTATACTTACCAGTATGTTTCCTAAAGTACCCATTATCATGATCACAACAAGTAGAGAAATTTCTATGTAGACAAGTCCTAAAAATAAAAAAAACAATTATATTTTATACGGGACATTTTAGTTTATAATCACTGTTGGTGGAGTTTTGCAATGGTAATAGGTATTGGTCAAAGCGAAAAAAAATATGTAAGCATATAAAGAAGCATTTGCTTTTACCACGTCCATTTGATTTTTTAGATACATTATGTTTTACTACAACTGTCTGTTAAATGTATTGTAATTTTGTTCCCCTTATCGTGTTTCTCTTATTTTGTTTCTCTTTTTTGTTTCTGCAATTGTTTGTATTGTTTTAATCATTTGAATACCTAAAGACGATATATAGTTTAAGTATCGAAAACTCGATATAAATAAAATTAAATATTTTAGTAGAATATCTATTACTATATTAGCTTACAATGTTCGGAGTTTTGTTTGTTTATATTGTTTATATATATATATATATAATTTTTATTCGTACTCGTGGTACAATCACATCAAACAAACAGATCAACAAGCAAAATGGTGCCTCTCCACTATAGCTTTCACTTCCACGCATCTATTATACTGAGCAGGCTTCTGGCATTTGTGACATATTAACATATATTATAATGAGAAATGATTAATTAAGGTAGGCGTAGAAGCAGGAAGTTGAATTCAACAAAACCAACGTACTACAAAAGGATGCTGGTGGTTTTTGCTGCTTATTATTTTTATCCTCGAGTCCTGTCTAAATTACGAACATGCTAGCATGGTTGTGTTGGGTTTCACTGCTCAGATTTAACGCCACGAAATCGAGAAGCGCATCGTAAATTGTAGCTGCAAGGCAGGTTAATAATGTTCACGTGTTATAAATTTTCCGCGCGAATCAGTGAGATTATTGCAATAAAATACTGCAGGTTTAATCTGAGCCCATAGAAGTTTTCCAATAAACCCCTAATCTTCGTGTAATTACATGTCCTGTATGAAATCCCATGACAATGGACTTCATTGGCAAAAGGTGAGTAACATGTTGAGTATACTACAAGCCATTTTAGCAACGGGTCTCTTTGAAAAATGAAATCATGTGCTAACTATTTATGCCTTATCAACAACAGTATAAGAAAGTTCATTGATTCTTCTTTTATGGTTTTTAGTGCAGTAGTTTTCAAATACCCTATCTGGTGTAGATAGATGTTAATTTATTTAGCAACATCAAAAACAAAATATACATGCTCAGTCAGGATTACAATGTATGTGCATGGTGAGGCCACGAGTGAAAGCAGATCAGCAAGCTGTCACAGTTATTATCCACTTTATTGCAATGATAGCTGGAGTCAGTTGAAACCCGTTTCGGTATATTATCCTTACTGACTAAAAGGTTTGGCCAATGATGGCTACGACTAATCATTACAAACTGTCTCGCTAGGTGTACCCCAAGGCAAATTCTAGCCGCGGTCTTTAACACACCTATCTGTCTCAAGTTCTCAACTCCTTGTGAGAGATTGTTCTAGAGATCAGCGATAGTGTTTGTATAAACATTTTTAGACCAAAAGTATTACAGTAGGTGTACTATTTCAGATAGAGACTTTCATTAGAATACTCCTAAATTCATTGTCAATAGAATACTTCTAAATTCCTTCTGAGGCTATTGCCGCGCCTGTCAGTCTTTTTAGTACATATACGAAATGTTTGGCTACGAAGGCTTCTGATTAGACAAATGTCTGGGACTTATGCTGTAGGGAAGACGTTTTGTTAAAGATGCTAATCTTGTATGGCTGTGTTATGGACTTCTTCCGGAAGACTGCATTTTGACCATAGTCATGGGTCACACCACACTGATGTGAGTATTCGTGAAGAGACCTCTTTTCCAGTTTAAAAATTGCCGGTAATTTTTCCGCCACAATACCAATGGCTCACCCTACTACTTTTTTGCTGCATGGAGCGCTTGTATAAGGTTCTCGGATGACAGATCTGACAATTTGTCTTACTGACTCATTTTCAACGTTCGATCATCGTTCGGCAGTCATAAGTAGTCTTGCTTGGCATTCCCATAAAGGCCATAATGGACTCGCAGGACCAAGCCTGTATCTAAGCGGGATAAAATAACTTAACTGGGCACGTGGATAACTGAAGTATAAACTTATTTGGACAGATTAATATTGTTTTGGTTATACACAACTCAGTCACATTAACCCCATTTCAGGTAAACAAGGTGCAGGCATTTCAGACGCGTAATATTTAACATGGGACCAAATAAGCGTTTTTGGATGTAGTTTTTCCTGATGAACACCTGCAACGGGATTAATTACATTGCAGTAACATAGCCTAACTAGTAACATAGCCTAACTAGCTATGTGATTTTCTTTCCAGGCACGCGTAGAAATTACAAGCTAACATAATGATTTGTAACTGACTAGGCCTGTGGAAGTTGTAATTGTACATTTTTCAGGTGCTGCTATCTATGAACTAATCCTGTTACTCTACCAACTACTTACCCCAGTATAATTGTACGGTGCATTTACTGGATCTCTCCCTAATTTAAAGTACTGGTTTTGTGAAGCCTGTACAAGTATGCATAGTCACCTATACCTATATATACTGACTGGTTTTACAGTCTAGTCACTGTCTAACTCTCAGTGTTCAGTGCAGGACACTCCCATTCTCAGTGTTCAGTGCAGCAGTCATTCTACTTATATGTATGTAGTTTAATAAACACTTTAATAAACACATATATGCAGTATAGTCTTTTATTCTTGTTCTACAAAGTGAGTGATCTACAACTTTAAACATGACTTTCACAAGGCCTATACATTATCCTCTGTTAATATTAGAGCACTTTCTTGAAGGTATACTTTCTTCTTCAACATTAGCTTCTCTCCCTGCACAGTCTTTTGGGAAATGCCGAAAAAGTAATTTAATTTAGGGCGCCCATAAACGAAGCAATAAGTTGCAATATTGCTTTACGTTGCAGATAAATACAGTGCTTCGAAAATGTAATGATACATTTCTGCAGATAAATTTTATTGTACCTATTTCGTTTAAGGCATTCGATTTTTCCAATATACCTCAAAAAGAACCTCAGGGGATGAAATAATACAATATATTCTAGAATACTATGCACGTAGCAGATTTAGACCTACACTACAAATGACAGAATGTGAGTCGACTTGATAGTACAATTCATATCTTTAAAAATAATACCGTTAGTAGATCTTACAAGTAAGTGGCAAGACACACTTATAGTAATTAGGCCTAAAAGCTAAGACGCAGCTTGAAGTTCTAAAAGCGATATCGCTAGGCTGCACAATTAAAATAAACACAAAGACAAAATTGCTAAAGCACCCGAAAACAATTATTTCACTATGCGAAAAAATTGTCTTGAAATTTTGTATCACCTACATGCTGTCTGATTGTGCACTGAACTTGAATTAGCAGCAACGCTGTATAAACTTGAAAACAAACCCGGGGACAACCGTTGAAGCAAGTTTAAATAACAGGGAATAAAGTGCGAAAACGCACGCACACTTCACTAATAAAGCAAAAGTATAAATTACTTTATGTTGTCTGTAAAATAAATAGTATTTGGGTAGGCCAGTGACGTTTTGTGGTGCGCACTGGGATAGTGAGTCAATGACACTTCATTAGTAGGTACAAACATTTTAAATTACCAAGAATTTTCTTTTTCAGTTGCACAAGTCTTTCAAAAACATGTAAGTGTAACGCGGAGTGATATAACTTTGTGTGGAAAGGTTCTTGGAACAAATTTGAAAATTCCCCTTTCTTTCCCTTTAACAAATCACATTGACATACCATAAACAATTTCTTGAGATATGTCACAAGTTAAGACTTATGCCAGAAAAATGAGTTTATTCATGACTAGGCTTTCGGCCTAGTTGTCAGTAGTAGGAGTCACGCAAAAGTAATTTAATACAATTTTTATTAAATATAATTTAGGAATTTTATTAAACTGCAACATGCGCGGTGGATGTAATATAACTTATTAATTCTAGCAGAAAAAAAATCAATAAAATATCATAGGCCCATAGTGAAACAGTATACGTAGTTCTCATCCTATAAGCAATTATCAATTGTTTTATCGTTAAGGTAACGTGACTACATCCAACTGCAGCTGTAGAGCCGTGGCTATATCTCTCATGACCTTTCCAGTCCAGACACGTCCATCTGTGTCTGTCATTTGCCCTTCTCCTTCAAATCTGTTATTTATAAAAGTACCTCTGTACTGGACACCATTTGGCCATTTGTACGTGCCTTGACCGTGAAACAAGCCGTTCTTGAATTCTCCTGTGTACGTGCATCCACATAAATGAAATGATCCTTCACCAACAAGTCTGTCTTCCACCCAGTGCCCCTGCCAGGTTGAGCCATTCTTTCCATAGTGTGTTCCATAGCCAAGCCTTTCTATGCCTTCGCCTTCTATCTCCACATAGTCCCCTTCATATTTGTCTCCATTTGGAAAAATAAAGACGTTAGGTTTCCGTTCTGTTTCTTTGATTTCAACGTTCGATACATCGGTTGTGCTCATTTTGATGCGGGAATATGAGAAAAAGTCACGTATACTTCACTTCTACATTTGTTGAGTTAGTTTGGGTATAAAATTATAAATAAACAATCTTGCGTTGTCACAGTGATTTGATCGCAGCTCCGTGCAGCGTTTGAAGTCTGAACTAAACATTAGGAACACGAAATAGATGTAGTTCGTTTCTATTAAAACGCAGACGGTCACTTTAGTTCAAAATAAATAAATAAATGCTAGAAAAAAGGCAAACACCAATTATTACAACACAAACTAAAACAAATAAATGGCCTAAAAATTTCGTAATTTTGTGTGTTTTAGGGCTTTTATTGGTTGTGCTTGTTTGTTTTACAAGCGTTGTACAGATAACTATATATGGGAAAGGTATTTATATGTAAGGTGGGGGGTGGGGGGGGGGGGTGGCTTAGCCCACAATGTAATTTTAAATGTAATTCTGTACACTGCTTGGACATTATACAAAAGCTTCTGTCAGGTTTTGCTAGTTTCTGCAAAATTATATTAATATGTATTTGAACGTGCTAATGTTAAAATGCTTTTGATAGCAAATATTATTTATTATTCTGGAACTTTGTGAAATTCACTAATAACTGGGGAAGGAAATACCTGTATGGTCACTTTGTGGGCTTATTGCTAAGAAAAGCAACACGGGATTTATTTAATAATAAGAGTGGTTGCTGGTAACCAGCCAAAAATTATAGTTTTGATTATACAGATAAACACATACATGTTTTTGCAAGCTAAGCATTGCAGAACACTAGCGAGCACCTCATCCCCGTATGACGCCTTTTTAGTTGTTTTTTCTAACCACGGTACCTGTGCTGGCCTGCATACAAAAATGATTATTGGCACGATATAAATTAAATAATGTACAATGGGGCATAAAGCCCCCCCCCCCCCGGGAGCCTTTTAACCCACAGCAAGAGGAGATAGCCGGGGCCTTTTACTCTTTGCATTTCAAGACGTGCTATTGCAATTAAGTGCAAATATTCTTACGAAAATGTCAAGATTTTTGCAATAATTTGACAACACTTAAAGTGTGTAAATTTGTAACTATAACATGACACTATGGGATACATTTGGTAGCATTCTACAGGATGTCCCACCCAACCCGTATTTGTAAACGTGTGTAGGTCTAAATATGTTCTTCGTGCTAATAAGCATTGACAATTAGCCTAACGTGTACATTTTATGCAGATTTACAGCAATTAATTCTTTTTGGCAAGTTAACGTAATTTTATTTTAACTACGCCGCTAAGCAAGCGTGTGTAATCTAGGTAATTCTAATGTAAAGTTAGGTATAGATGGTCTCATCAATACATCCTATGTAGTCTAATTTTTAAAAGTATTTGTTTATGTAAAACTTTTGGTGTATAGTAACTCTCAAGCCAAAAAAGCTTTTTTCACCAATATTTAAGTATATAGCACTTCAATATTTTTTCGATCATGTTTATAATTAACCGTGATCGATTAAGCTATTATAAATTTTGCATGAAACAGTTCTGATATTTACTTCAAAAGATGATGCCAGAAATACAAAAATTAAACACCGAATTAGTAACGTTGGTTTCTTTAAACTAACTGCTTTCTTGCTAAAATGAATGTTTTACTCGGAGGAGCAACGTAGTGCAACGGGACGACTTCTGCAATGAATACTAAGCAGCGACGTAAAATTACAAACTCTTGCATTGCACGCTGCTAATCAGGGTACAAAAGAGAGGCAGGCTGAGAAAGAGAGAACCTACCTCAGCAATATAAACAAGTTTTCAACACCTGACAAATCAAAGGCTAAATCAGGCGTCTTGCCTTTGACAAGAGGTATTAATAGAATTACTTTAAGCTCTAAAGCTGCGTCTGATCTAATGAAAGCAGTAGACTCTCAAGAACGTCAGATATTCCTGAGAATTGAAGCCATGCAAGACTTGTGAGTGGTGTAATGAGCTTAGATTTGTAATGGTTGAGTTTGCAAATGAACAAGTGTATTATGCTATTATTATACATGTCACCTAAAATTTCTACCACTGTGCCGTACTTGATGCAGAAAATAAAAAACGGCGCAGTTTTGACGAGTCAACTGGAAGAAGCGAATGCTTACTGTATGGGAGCTTGTGAGTTCGATACCGAAAAATATAATAATGATTCTTGCTGCTGCCCTGCTTGACTCGTGGTGAAAGTCCTTGAATTTTATGTAATTGTTATTACTGTTATTATTATTATTATTATTATTATTATTATTATCATCATCATCATCATCATCATCATCATCATCATCATCATCATCATCATCATCATCATCATCATCATCATTATTATTATTATTATTATTATTATTATGTTTATTATTATTATGATTATTATTATTATTATTTTAGTATTATTATTATTATTATTATAATCATCATCATCTTCGTCGTCGTCGTCGTCGTCGTCATCATCATCTACATCACCACCACCATCATCATCATCACCGCCACCACCACCATTCTCATCATCATCATCATCACCGTTATCGTTAATAAATCATTATCATTGCCATTATCACTATTATTATTATTATTATTATTATTATTATTATTATTATTATTATTATTATTATTATTATTATTACTATTATTATTATTATTATTATTATTATTATTATTATTATTATTATTATTATTATTACTTTTATTATTATTATTATTATTATTATTATTATTATTATTATTATTATTATATACTTTATATTACAGCTTGAGTTACAGTCCATCGGTTTCTTTCGATAAATTTTGTATTTTAAAGCATTTCGCATATGGAAAAGCTCGAATAATTTGTTTCGAGAATTTTTCTTTCTCTATGGCAACACTCTTTATCATTATCGTTTGAATTATGAAACTCTTTGTTCCCAACTCAGCGCATTGCATAACTAAATTTCTGCATAATTTATGTTTTCCCGTTGCACATTAATTATATGATGAGCTAATTAGTTTTGGCGAAACATTTTTTGGCGAATAGCAGTCTGCAACGTGACTTCATAAATTACCACTCAAGCCAAATAGCCCAAACAGATCTTAATTTATATAACTTCGTTAATCAAATTTAGTCTTGCAACAATAAGAGGATTACTGATGTGAATTATGCATAGTCTTTTGAGCTACGAAAGTAAAAATGAACGCAGATAATATTCTTCCAGGCCAACTAACAAATAAGAATCCAAAAATTCCTTTTTAACGTGTAATTTTATAAAGCCATATTTATCATACAATCGTAGCCGCCATGAAAATCCGAGCGTATTTTTGGAAGTAACACTTATTAAACATGCATTTTAGTCAATCCACTGTGGTAGGGAATCAAGACCGGACCGAACAAGGATTAATTGTAAATTCTGTACGTGTTCATCTCAAAGTATTTGGCTGTAGGAAAGTAGGCCTATACCCGCGTAATGATCTATTTGCTTTTTCCGGCTGCACAGAATAAGGATGATGGTATGCATAGACAGGAAGAAAGGAAAACCATTGAAAAAGGGAGAAAGAAAAAAGCAGGTAGATGAAATGAAAAGAAAACATAAAAAATGAAAAGAAACAGAAACACACACACACACACAGAGAGAGAGAGAGAGAGAGAGAGAGAGAGAGAGAGAGAGAGAGAGAGAGAGAGAGAGAGAGAGAGAGAGAGAGAGAGAGAGAGAGAGAGAGAGAGAGAGAGAGAGAGAGAGAGAGAGAGAGAGAGAGAGAGAGAGAGTACATCGTCTGGCTTCGCCCTCTGGTATTCCTTCGTTTAGTCTCGGTTAGTTTAACCAGTTTCCTGAGCTACATTTCACCTACCTGACCAAGAATCCTCGAACTCCGAAAAATAAGTAAATATCCGAGGCCCATGGGAGAAGTAATCAAAGCGATATCCGCTGTTATTACTCATGGTTCTAATAAGTGCACTCTAAAACACGTGTTCTTGTTTAAGCCACACCAATATCCCCTGCTAGAAAAGCGGCTTCTCCTCTCTGTGACAGCAGTACAAATAGTTTGAGCTTAGTCAATTACAGCGTGCAAATACGGTAGAGGAATGAAACCTTTATAATGGGTACACGGTCTTTCGAGCATTAGGGCGTATTCACATGCATTCTATTTGTGCGGCAACGGTTCATGCGGCTGATCCGGAAACGTTATATCTGTAATGTGCGGAATATCCGAAGATGCGGCGACAAATAATATGCATTCCGTTCGTGCGATAAAAAAATGTTTATGCATATTTATGAACAAATAAAGAATTTTTCGTCATTATCGTCATCATCATCATCATCATCATCGTCGTCGTCGTCATCATCATCATCATCATCATCATCATCATCATCATCATCATCATCATCATCATCATCATCATCATCATCGTCATCATCGTCAGCTAAGGCATCTTCATCAGCAGAAAAAATTGTTCATTAGGCCAACGTCTGTTTCGAGTCAGAATATTAATACGTAAATATAATCTTTTAAAAACGCTCTGTCGAGCTCGAGATGACGTAATAATAATTGTCGGCAAAAAATACGCAGTCCAGGACCCCAGAAGGCTTATTCAAGTTCTTTTTGGAGGGGGGGGCAAAGATTTGGTTGCCCCTGCTGCTTTTTTACCTGAGTAAAGTATAAAAAATCTTATGACAATATTTAATTTCCAATGGTTAAAATTTGACTTATACTAATAAAATTCTTGTGAAGATAACAATTGTGATGTTACAAATAATGACAGTATTTTTGCTGTTATAGCTAATAAATAAAAGCAAGGAAGTTTTCAATACACAAAAAGGAAATTTTCTATCCACAAAACCTTAGATCTATCTGAAATTTAAGGACAATAAATGTTATTATAACTCTACTTTTTTGCAGCCGCATTCACAGTTTTATAATACAAGCCTCTCTCCCAAGTTTTATTGCACGCGAATATCAAGTTGACATTCATGGGAGACATCTTTTTTATTTGCTAAAATGGTTACATTTTGGCAAATTTCATTGTCTGCTGTCTGACATGAAACGTGAGGAACATAATGTAAAACGTAAAGAAACACAAAGTGAACTTGAAACACCGTAAAAATTAATAATATATTTACATTTATTTAGTAAAACAAATGTAGTTGGTTGACGAATTTGACAATTAGTTTGAAATTTGAAAACAGGGAATGTGAAAAAGCTTGGTTTTAAAATTTAATTTATTGTGAGTTGTGTCATAATTAATAATAATCTTGATATTTAGATTATGAATGATGAATTTGGCAAATTTTCCAAAGAACTACATTTATGGGATTCGTTACATACCAAATAAACATACAAAATAGATCTATTCAATAGTGAAAACTACTGAGAAAATGACAACACAACAATGGGAACAACCAAACAAAGCCTTAATTGACAATAGTACAAAAAATGCTGTCATGAGAAGTTTTATGTTGGCAACGTTACAGGGACGCTATTGATGCAAGTTTCAGCCTTGGCCCTTTGAAACTTGAATAAATGCCAAATTTGTAACCCTCCGAGAAAACCACTTTGGAAGTAGCTGTCGTGGTATGTTATCTGTTAAGGTAAAATTAAATAACTGCGCATCATTTAGCAGAGATTTTAGATTTGGCGCTGTCTACTTGAATAAGTGTCACTTCGGTCACCCAATAAAATCAATGGGGGGGGGGGAGGGTAAGGCCACACTCATTTCCATCAGGAAAATTTGTCCTTTAATTTACAAAGGTAAAAAAGCAGTATGGACATTAAATTACTTTGGCCCACACAATATCGATTAAATCTTCTGTGCTCCTGGTCTAACGTTTTATAATTATCGGGACAGACAAACGTTACTTTTTGTAGCAATGAAAGAAGTCAATCAACAAAGCACCACAGACACCGACGTACTGCAATACCTGATGGCACGCAGGACGATTCGCACACCGGATGGTTCAAATGTTCCACATCAAACGTGTAAAGACGCATACCGAATCGTCCACATGAATCGCACAGACTCGCGCACTTCTTTGGTGCAGATTGCAATGCATATGTGTACGCCCTTACTTTGCACTGATATTATTTGCCTAAACGAAGGCGGTTTGAACTACGAGGTCCACTCAGGCGTTAAAGCTACATTACGAGAAACTAGGCTGAAAGTACGAAACCCATGAGGTCAAATCTTAAGAAGAAAAGGTACGAAACGCTAAACAGTAGCATTCAACTTGCACTGTGCGATCACATAATAACTTGACCATCAGTCTATGTCACACTAAAACAGATTGCCACTTTATTCAAATCCAATTGACTAAACGTCAACATTCTAAGCTAGTATCCTATATACATGAACGGGCATTATCACTGAATTCTTTGCCCATTTTCCTGGCGAAGCGACCGAGCGTTTGCATTGTGGTGCTGGCTTCGCGTTTGCCAGCACTGTGCGCGGCTTCACGTGGTAGCTGCCGGGGGTCATCAGGAGAAGCTACTGCTTTCTCGTCACCGAACTGTCGCGTCACGTTAGGCGGTAATCCTCTCATGCGGCTGGCGGCATATCGGCTGACTCAGAACTGGAATCCGAAGTTGTTGAAAATGAGTACGTCATTACGACGTTAATCACTAAGTAGAATCTAGTTGGTAATTTAAAAAGTGCACTACTCAGTTTGAATGGGTATGAACAGGGGAAGCATGTTAACTTGACACAGGCTCATTCAACTAAACATTATAATTAAAGATATGACACAGCAATAATCAGATGAACTGCAAATTGTTCCATGTATTCTTCTGGAAACTTTGTACCAAGTAGTCCAAATGCGTCAGATACAATGACTATAAGCCACGAGCTCTGAAACCTATAGTAGCTGGATGACTAGGCTTGATGGCGTGCATATTATTTTTTTATGCAAATTGCGATACCCGAAATGATATATCACTAATATGTTTGTAAGAAAGTACTGGTACTCTAATCATAGGAACTTAAGTCTAATGACATTTCCTTGCTTAAGCAGCATTTGCCACTCAGCATTTGAGTGGCATAGATAGTTATTCACATAAGTGACGAAATTCTATTGAAGTTTAATCATGAAAAGTGAATAACACGCAGTATTAAAAAGCTTACAAATTACTGGAAACGATTAATTCATTAAATGATTGTCTGCTCGCCGATATTAATTTCATAAACTGTCCCTCTCAAGACCAAACTGAAGAGCTAACTCAAAGTGTCGAGTGAAAAATCGAGGAATAAGCGCGCATAGCTTTGAACGGCTTTGAACCCACAGAATAAGTTGTTCAGTTATGGAAGCCTGTCTATAATAAACTCCATGTGTCTGCCTTTTGTTTATTGTGATAGTTTTAAATCAAAAGCGCATGGAATGTTAACAACTAATTCTGATACAAATATAGTCATTTCCGGTTGTAGACATACACTGAGTTTGGATCAAAAGGCAAAAGTCAAGGCTAGAATGGGCGTGTATTTTACAAATCATTTTGTGAGGTCTGCATACAGTCTGCCTTGTAATTTGGCATAGGTAATGTTTCAGAAGTTTGAAATTTTACTCGACTTTTAACGTCTTGACATATTTCGATTATGCCAATGGCATGGTACAAGTCTATTGCAAGTTTTAGATTTTCATGATTTTTAAATATGTCACTACCGTCACCGTTGCCCCTGCTACCAAAAAAACAACAACGCCACGACCGTAGGAAAAAATAATAGAAAACTTAGTCTTGTTCTTGTTTATTAATTTAATTAATTTTCGCAGAAAAGTTCAACGTTCCAGTCCACATATTAACAAGTATTGTGTAGTGTAAATATACTTATTAACAGATAGTGACCATAAAAAGAGATTATAACATAAATAACACATCTAGTTTAAACACAGCGGGAACAATACTTTATGTGCAGAACTGGCTACACATCGCCACTGCCTGCTGGGGAAAGTGGTTGCTAGATAACGAGTTGCTACGTAACTGGTTGCCAGGTGAACAATTTGCTGGAGAAGTTCTTTCAGTACTGGTCAAAGGACAGAACCCGCTTGTAGTTATGGTAACTGCTTACAAGGCAATGAGTTACTAGGCAGGTTGATGAATTTCATACCGTTATACATTGATCGCCTCACTAGGCTTCTCGGCCACAATACTCAAACTGTTCAATTAAATTCACCTTTTAATGTTTTTAATGTGTTAATTAAATTAAAATTAATTTTACAACATTTTTCATTAATTTTACGCTTTTATAAAAACATTCCTATCTTATTACTCCGCCATCACGAACACCACCTAAAATTAACCAGCAATAAAGGCACTTTTCCCATGTTTTTCCACGTGCATGCAAATTTGATGCAAATAATTCTACGCAGATTAAAACTTGGAGCAATGACATGAATTCAACTTCCACAAAATATATTTACAACGTACTCCAACGATTAAATGGCAATGAAAAGTTAAATTATTTCCAAGTGTTTTCTCACATCACAAAGCCGGCCCCTGTTTGGCTTCAGCATCAAATGTTCGCAAAATTTCCAGCCCATGTTGCTCAGAAAGTGCCATTTTGGACTTTTATCAAACGCATGTGTGCTATAAAAAGTCAGCTGAAGGAAAACACAGGGCAATGACTTCTAAATTAAAGCTTTGGCATTTCTTAGCGAGACCGTCAACCTTGTAAAGCAGTCAATGGCAAATTCACAACACTTGGATTCACGTTTTTATTAATCTAACGTGGTTATTGCTATCCTTTTTGGCAAGAAGGTTCAGAGCTGTGGTTGTGAAACCATGCGGTTCTTGCGCTATTTGTACTTATCAGAACCAGATAGAGAAATCATGCTCTGAGACCTATTGAGATCTCTATACCGCCATACCGTTGCCGTCGCTGTTGCTAATTCATAATTGCCAACTTTTTATCAGCATTGGGGAAGTAAATGTTTTCATTTTAGCAAATATCTGATTTCCACGTTAAAATAACAAATTAAACCTTTTCCTTAAAAATTCTACTTCATTTTGAGTTCAATTATAGACTATGGTATTTTTATAGAATGTTATAATTATTATGCAATTTTCGTTTATTTCTAGATTTGCTATTAAAATGCTGCGCATAGGATTGCAGCGCCATCTGTGGCTGCTGTAAAAATCTTACTACATGAGTTGAATATTTTCGGAATGATTAGACTATTGCGGAGCTATTGTTTGCATGAAAAAAGCCAGAAGGTTGTGAAAACGCATAAATTGTGAAAAAACTGTAACATAAACGGACCTAAAATAGACATACTTTAAGGCATTAAGATATGATAATGTCCGTTCAGCATTTCCAAACATTTCTTGCAGTTTTCCACGGTTAGTAAAGCAAATAAATTAGACGAATTAGACGTTTGCAAATAATGATTTACTGCAAAACTACACGCAGATAATCATCGTTTCAACGTTTGGCACACATCTGTGGAACGCCAGAGCGGAATTTCATGCTTATTTTTGAATATTAATAAATGAATTATGACTATTAATAAATCAATTTTGAATATTCATAAATGATTTATTAATATTAATAAATGGGTGATTTTTTAATATTGATAATAATTTATTAATATTAAAAAATGAAATATGAATTTAAAAAATCACGCATTTATTAATATTAATAAATCATTTATTAATATTCAAAAATAAGCATTAAATTCCACTTGGCGTTCCGTACACAAGAGTCAGCTTATTACTGGCTCATCATTGTCCAGTGGTACACAACTAGCATCATAAAACACCTACCACACCACTACGCGTGGCTGCGCTTGCTATATTATAAGGTATCGAGAGTTTAATAGGTACTGTGATGTACAGATCTTACTCTTAGATTGCAAAACTTTATTACATTACCGTTACTCTTTATTGCAATTTGCTTTGCTATAACAATACCCAATCACATTTTTGCCCCTGTTAGCTGATAATTAGGTGTTGACACTAATTAATTATGTTGAGCTTAATTATACAACATGCAAGCAATTTAACGTGTAAAATGAAACAAAAGCGCCCGTTTGTGTTTTAGCTAATATAGTGTCATATTTGCTGGCGCTATCCTACTGCTGTATGTTAAATTCCTGTTAAATTACCTGTATTGTAGAGCTTAGTTTTTACCTGAATGTGACCCAAGACATTATGCTTAATTCTACCTTCTGATTGGTCGATTTGCAAAAGAATTGATTGGTTGCATTCACGTACTCCAAGAAATTTGACTAGTCTCCCGTCATCTTATCAATGACTGTAATTGTTTACTTTCAAGCATGTACGCCTTAGAATTATGTGGTGATTGCTGCAACTCTAATAGCTTGACGGATTTGATGTTGTTGACCTAGTACTGAAATGGTTTACCGAGTGATGTAAAATAGACTCTTGCAAAGCTGTATATATGCCGCACTTCGACTTGTTCAAGTGATTGCCTAGAGAAAGCTCGTCATTCAAGTGGATGAGGCGACGTGGTGGTCGTTTCAGCAAGTTGGCTGGTTTAGATTGGTGTGGACGTAGTAGGGAATCGGAAAGTCCCACGTTGGTTGGCATAGGACGCATCGGATGCCAGGCGGCTTGATGGATGGATTGGGACATCGTGATGGTCCATGGTAGAGGCGCTTATCTAGCTTATTCAAGTTGAGTATTAGACCGGTCTCTAATTCATTATTATGTAATTGAGCAGTATCATTTGTTCTGTTCAATACAGTTATTGTTATTATTAGCAAGTCTTCTATTGTTTTTTTTGATTGTTGGTTTAAAATACTTTCAAAGATTAATTACTAGAAGCATTATGAAGTCATTACACGTTATTATTAAAGCCAAAAAATAATAAAAGAAAAGCGATATCTTACTAATAATAATAATAATAAGTGTATAATAGAAGTTATCCGATATCGAACTCATTTGCTTAAGCCAAAAAATTATTGAACGGATACTCGACAGGTGTGAAGTATGCTTTATTTTGTACTAAGATTTTTAGAGATTAATCCTGACATTTTCCAAATAACATTCACACCGTCACAGATACTATCAGTCACTTATTAAAATTTTTAATTGTTATCAAAATAATCAGCCTCACGATTCAAAGTTGATTCCCAGGGTCGTCCTAGTCCGTTGTTAATCGGCTTTTATTCAAGCCGACGCAGCAGTGCATAGTTGACCTACGTGTGAATGTTAAGTCATATTATTATTAATATTATTATTATTATTATTATTATTATTATTATTATTATTATTATTATTATTATTATTATTATTGTCATCAACATTATTATTATGTATTTTGTTTCTCATCTAAAATCAACACAGCACATGTAAAATGATGTTAGTAGACAACAAGTAAATATACATGAAGGTAAGAGTTTGGAATATTATATGTATGCAACATGTAAGAAACTAAAAAACTGATTTCTTGACAGCACATTTGACATCGTGATTAAAGTGCAACCATATTTCAATTTAGGTTAAAATCACCGTCATTAATAAAACGCAACAATTTCGGTATAAGTGTCTGAGTGGAATTTTGTATTTCTCTTAAAAAGTTGAGCCTTCGGTTGATCCTTAAAAAGTTAACCCTAAAAATTTGACGGCATAACGTCTCATCAGCCAATGAAGCCTAGTTTTTAATGATTTACAAAGATGGTGACATAGTTTCATTCACATTCTAGCTTATGTACATACAATGTAGTTTAAACACTGTGGGACTTTCAGCATCTACATGCATTGAAACAATTTTAAGGCATTTCGGGGCAGAGCACTTGTCACCGTGTGAATTTCCTCCTGCCTATACGAAGCTTGTCGTCGCTACAGTCATGAAAGCACCACCAAACTTAGGAAATAATTAGCAGAAAGGAAACATGTAATTTGCAAGACGAAATAAACCCACAATTAATTAAATTTTGATACCAAATTTGGAAAACACGAAATGTGACACAGTTGTGATACAGCCTGGATTTGAACCAGAAACCTTCTGTTTACAAGCCAGGCGCCTTAGACTACGCGGCCTATGTATCTGTCAACCGTCCAATGTTTATCCATATAGCTGACCAACCGAAATCAGCACTTCCAATGTTAGAATTGCTCACACTAGAGTGAATCTAGCTAGCTAATTATTATTTTTTAATTTTATTAATTTTGGGCTTGAAATTTCTGTGGGTAATCAATTACTTGTTATAATTTTAAAGTAAAGATTATTGTTAGTGATGGAACAGACCCACACAATTGATTAAATTTTGATACCAAACTTGAAAGACAGGAAATGTGAAAAGTTGGTAAACAGCCTGGATTTGAAAAAAGGCCGTCTGCTTACCAAATAGTCGCCTTAGACCACTCGGGCACCGTATCTCCTAGTTCATCCCGATAGCTGGCCAATTTTTAGGACAAAAAATAATTGAAATGAAAAAATAATTACTTAAAATCATTCTAGTGCGAGCGGCCTAACATTGGAAATGCTGAATTCGGTTGGCCAACTATAGGGAAGAACTTTGGACTGCCTTGACCACTGTGAGATGCAATGACCGAGTGGTCTAAAGCGTCTGCTTTGTGAGCAGAATGTCCCTGGATTTCCTGTCTTTTGGATTTGGTACCAAAATTTAATAAGCTTGTTCCATCATTAATAATAATCTTGATATTAAAATTGTAATAATTATGCAATTTGCTTGGTGTTGTTAATAAAAATAGAGTGCTATGTATAATCGCATAATATTAGTTCTTATGTATAAACCTTTCTTGTAAACATAATTCGTAAATTAAAACAGCAATCTGTATAAGTAATTTTTGTTAGGTATTATATACGAGTGTAATGTGTATATTGTGATAACTGAAGAAAGTTTTGTCTTACGTTTATTATGTATTTTACTCATTGTATTGTACCTATGCATTGTGTTAAGTATTATATATTATGTGCATATTGTAATGTACTTTAAATTGTATGATGCCTACGTATAGTATTGTGAACCTATTGTATCTATGAATGTCATTGCTTTTAGTTTTTTAATTAGTAGTTTGTAATTTTGCACCAGACGCATTTGCCTTTAACAGCGTTTTATTATCGAAAATATTTTTACACTGAGGATTGTAATTTTATTGTAATCCATTTCATGACAAATAAAGTATACGTATATATGTATGTACATATATTGGTTTAAGCTTAAAGTGCCGTTTACTTAGCTTCCGGAATGCGTATGCGTTATCCACCTGCGGGATAGCTGTGGAATGGAATAAAAAATCAATACGAAAAATAGCTACAGAATAAATAACGCATAACGCAGGTCTGATATCGGAAATAATATAAATCGATTTTATCTATTTCGCACCTCCATAATGCATACGCATTCCGGAATGCGTATGCGTTTTGGGGTGTGCGGAATAGATAAAATCGGTTAATATATCGTTTTCAATGCACCCGTTTTTATGCAGTATGCGTATGCGTTATTCTTTTTTTTGTAAGCTGTTCCTAGTGCTTTTTTCCGTAGGCTATTCCGCAGACTGTTCTGCAGGTGGAAAACGCATACGCATACCCATCCGGATGCTGGGTAATTCTACTTAAGACTATACTAAGCAGTTTCCGTTCTTGATTATTTAGGCGTCTCTGCTGAGTTTTTGCTACGGAAAGCGCAGAAAAAGATAATTTTGCAAGCTTACAATGGCTCATACACAACGGGCTCAATGCACAATTGGCTCAATGGATCACAAGACTACCGAGTATACCGTCAATTGTCTTAATTTTAATTTGCGATCTGCTTCCAACTTTGATCTGTTTGTCGAGCATCATAAGCTCATTTAGATCACTTGTAATGACTTCTAGGTATTGATAAGCTCCTAAATGGGTTCACTACTTTCATACGACACCCCTTTCCAGTATAATTTTTAGTGGACCATCAGGCGTCCACGTGTTTGTCAAATCCCAGTGGACATATATACAAGCGTGGGCTTCTGACCAATATTATGTAGATCATGTTTACTAAGCAATATGTATTGACGTCTGACGATTGAAAACCAGTGATGCAATCGCTACTAACAAAAAATAATGGTGGCGCAAAATTGGAATGTGACAGTTTCTCTCTATTCTAATTTCAGTTTGATGCGATGATAGGCATGTGACAAAAGACCGCGAAGGTTCCAAATGTTTTGAAAACTTTCCGGTTGAGTGTTGTACCCAGAATCGATAGCTTTTGCCCAAATCTCAACTTCTCTCTTCTCGCATGGCACGGGTATTTCTGCAGTCCACAAGGTCCAACCCCAATGTCTAGGTGGCCTTGCTGAGTCTTGTGAAATCAACTTCGCCTCATACCACGTTTGTCCGCCGTCAGCTGTCAAGTCCACACGAATTATGCTTCTTCCTCCGCCTGCCCAGGCATACCCTGAGACTTCCACTTTATCGTTCTTGACTTTTACAGTATCATCTGAAGAGGGTTCACAAATCAGTGAGGTAACAGGCATGTCCTGTATAGCAGGGCTTTTAGAGAAGTCGACGGTGTCCCAGTCCACTGAAGGACTGAAGCCCTTATAATCATTCTGTTGCCAATGGGAATCACTTTCCGTATCTGACACAACAATCCGGGTGAGCCATTTTACACTTCGTGCACCTATCACACCGGGTATTAAGACACGTATAGGATAGCCGTGGTCTCTGGACAAGGGCTGACCATTCATTTCATAAACGAGGAGTACATCGCCATGAGGATCCATTGCTTTCTCTATGGGAATTGATGCGCCATATGGAAATCCAGCTGGATCTGTATCTGCGCCTTCAAACTGTACATGGAGAATTCGTTCTTCATCTTCTTTGAATCCAGCAGCCTTCAAAACGTCACAGAGACGTGCTCCGGACCACATTGCGTTACCAATTGCTGCACCATTCCAATTAAGCCCTTTCAGTGCTTTAGTTGCTCTCATTTCACTTCTGCGGTTTCCGCCACATTGCAGTCCTGCAACAATGGTATGCATTTTGAATTTTTTAATGTCTGCCAAGGTCAGAAATTTCTCCTTAATACCAATCCCGGTGATTTCAATTTCGTAATCTTTGACGTCCATCTCAGGCACTGGTAGATGGTTACGAACGTAAAATAACTCATTTGGTGTAAAGAAACTGTCTTTCAGTATCACTAATGGCGGTTCCGCGTTATATGGCTTCGTGCTAGAAGGAGTCAAAAGTTTGTGTCGATGCGGCTCATTGGCAAATGGATCTGTGGAGTTCTTAAGCTCAGTGGAACTGCTCTCTGTTACTTTCAAATTTCCTATACGAAACTCTTCTATCAAATCGTGAATTTCCTGATTACGTTGATGTATAGCAAACATTTCCCAAAACGGTTCCACAGAACCTCCAGCTGCCATCATCATTTTGTCCATTCCCGGATGCTTTGGCAGGTATTTAGTAATGTCATACACACCGTTCCTGTATGTTACCCAAACTCCCTTTTTCAAGGTATCGTGTTGGGATACCTCATCCATTGCATACGTGGGCAATCCGTCTTTCACATCGCCTGCTTCCTTGAATGTGTCTTTTGAAACAGGAACCTCCTTTTGAACCTCCTTCTTCCAGAAACTTGCCCATGCTTGTCCAGACTCCTCGCGAGTATAATAAGCTGCTATTCCAAAAGTTGTTCCGACTGCTCCGACTACTGCCTTGTGCCACCACCCTTTGCCACTCTTATTTTCTTTTTCGTAATGGAATTGCCTCTGATCCACCAGCAAAGCTGTGGATGTCACTAGAGTCTTTTTGTTAAATGCTTGGAATCTTGAACCACAATAGAAGAGGGTCCTATACAGCATCATCGTTTAGGCATCAACAGATAAGCCTAAATAAGACAAGAAAACGAATTGTAAAAGTGCATTTATATGTGACGCTTCACTTGCCAGTTGTGCAATTTTGTCCTAGCTAAAACTGATGTAGAAATGCAATGTAAAAACGTCGTATTTTACCTACAGGCAGACATTTCGAGACGTAGATAACTGGACAGGCGGACAAGTGTCCTATCAATATTTAGATTTCCCCATAGAATTTGCCGAGGTATATCTCTACACACTGGACGTCTGTTTACATTCCATATAAAATGTATGCCAACACACAACATGCACTATGCGAATAAGATCAGAAAGCACTTAGGCACTTACTTAATTCACGCACCAGTCTCACACAAATTCTTTGACAATTGGAAATTGTTAAGACACAAGGTGTCAATTAAGTCTTCAGTTGAAATATATGAACTGCCTCTTGTGTAAAAATATCCTTTGTAAAAATGCGTATGTGTAAACCATTGAAATTCAACACATAGTAATACCGATAGAAAACGCCAAATTAAATGTAAATAAGGCTTAGAAGCAAGACAGTTTATGTTTACACAATACGGTGTTAACAGCAATAGTGAAAGATTGTAGATAGTTTTGTCGCTTGTCCTTTTCAATTTTTTTTCTAAAACGTTTATTTTGCCTGACTTGCAATGGCCTTGAAAATAGTAGCAGCCCGTGGTGGTCCTCCTAGGAATGTGCTGCAGTTATTGTACTTACATTTACTTATTCATTTATTCCTTAAGACATTCATTCACTCATTCATTCGTTCGTTCGTTCGTTCGTTCGTTCATTCACGTTTTACTTTCTGGCTTTCGTCCGAAAGACTTTACGACTTTCCGATGTATGAATGAAACTTGGCATACACAACAAAAATGGTCTCAACACAACAAAAAAATCGCAAAACCGAGAAAGATTCAAAAGGGACGAACTATTATTGGTGTTAACGATGACAATCGGGAGATGATAATGACAATAATTTTTTTCTCTGCAAACTTTAAAGTAAAGTTGAGTAAAAAAGTAATATTTTACATTTATTTATATTTTAAGTAAATTCTTCAACATCACAAACTTCTTTTTTACTGTAGAGCTTTGCAAGCCTATAATCAAATAATCAGAGATTTCGTTTAAAACGAGACATAAAGACGCCTTAATTATTTAAAAACTGCAGTCACTTCACGTATAATGGTGAAAATATTAACGTCAGAAATAACTACATAATACCAAAACGGCAATGAAGTAAAACTGTTGGCAAAATTAAACAAAGTGTATTTTAATTTGTCTGCTTTTTTGTATGCGAAAGTGTCTAGCTTTATCCAAAAATAAATCCAACAACGACAATAAGAATAATAATGGTGATAATAATAACAACAACTACTGCAACAACAAAAGTATGTAAATAAATTTGCTAATAAAAATTACTAAAAATCTTGGAAACTTACCAAGTATGTACAGAGTCTACAGGCGCTATGCTACAGCTCGCAGTATTATTATTTTTCATTTACCTACAGCCGTTCAAACTGATTTAGGTAGATTAACTTCTGTATATTAAATAAACAATCAGTAGTTCCAGCAACTGTTGAAATGTTACCATTGCATTTTGCAGGCACATTTAACATTAAGCTCCTGGAGCTAGCTTGAAGCTATTTTATCTTTTTAAAGGTAAATATATTTTAAAGGTACTGGATCTGTGCAGGTTGAAGGTTGTCGAAAGACAAATTACTTTTTTCACGCAGCGTAGCTGTAGCCTGTGGGCGCCTCACTAGGCAATCATGACTGTCAACAGAACTTCCTTTTTAACTTTAAGGATTCAGCTTTTTAGCTGTTTTAAGTGCACAGTGGCGCATATCACTTTTTTGCTTTTGTTGATATGTAGCTGTATCGGGGAGGTGGGGGGGGCATGATCAAAAATGACCACAAATAAGCTATCAATTTTGAGCAGCAGCAGCAGCAGTGGCAATAGTTGCCAGCCACTACGTTGTCATGGAAGTTTGTAAGGTGTTTGAACTTGCTCATTTTTCACTTTAGCTTCGAATAATGATAAACGATTTGCTTGTTTAATTTCAAGTAGCAAAAAATTGCAGAGCTGTGTACAAAACTTTGTCACAGGTGTTTTCTGGTCTGATCTGTAACGTTGCGCGTTCTCAAATCAGATGTTGGGAAAGAAGGGAAAGCTTGTAGTGATAGCATAAACCCTTCACAATCAATTAAATTTTGATTCCAAACTCGAAAGATAGAAATGTGTAAAGATGGAACAGAGTCTGTTTTTGAGCCAGAGACCTTCGGCTCACAAGGCCGACGCCATAACCACTAGGTCGCTGTGTTCCCCAGCAATTATGACAGAGCAAAGTTTAAACCTTTTAGCGGTTAGCCATGTCAGTATTTTCAATGTTAGATAGCTTACAATAGAGTGCATTTAACTAATCAGATAATTTTTATTTGTTTAAATTTGAGCCTGAAATTTCTGTGAGTAATTAATCAATTGTTTGTAACATAAATGTTAAGATTATTATTAATGATGGTACAAACCCACAATTAATTAAATTTTGGTACCAAACTTGGAAAACAGGATATGTAAAAAGTTGTAACACAACCTGATTTGAACCAGAGACCTTCGGCTACATCGTCGACGCAATAATCACTAGACCACCGTGTTCCCGTGATTATGACAGTCCAAAGTTCATACCTTATCGTTGGTCAACTTTTCCGTAAGCCGACCGTCGATCACAGATGACAAACTAATGAAAGCCTTGGATAGCTTTAAGAAAAAGAATTAAAAAAGCTGATTGGCGTTTTCACCAAAGATAGGAAATTGATGTTGGTTTTTAACTTTGCCCAATTAAGTGGTTTTTCCCTAAAGTTAACCATGAATGTGCCGAAGCCCAGGAAGTATAAGGCAAGTGAAGTAACAGGTAAACAAGACGATAACATGTTGCACCCGAATACTCAAAAAACTTTATGATAAAGGTTCTGAGCTGGGTGTCTTTGGTCTAGAATTTTCTGAATACATAGTTTCAGAGAAAAAGAATCTGAAAGTGAAAATAAAGAAAAATATTAAAAATTAATGCTATTGCACACAATGTACAAAAACAACGTTTTGGCCCCGTGCCTGCAGTATTTTACCAAGTTTTCCAAGTTTTAATGAGCTAATTTGGATAATGCTTCGTGGTCTTACATTTTTACATATATATATACATATATATATATATAAAAGTCTCATCTCGTATTTTTTAATGTTTTAAAGTCACTCTCTTGCTGCAAATTTTTATACAGAATATGCGTTAATCATCAGCGCCATGAAGATCTACACATTCTGGAGTTATCTCTACTTTGTCTAGAAAGTCTAAGTTATTAGTGTAAGTTTGCTCTGAGCAATTTTCATTGTCTCGTTTTCTAGTGGTTAGCCGTGGACTTGGCATAACAGTTATGACAGTCTTATTGCTTGCGTCTGATTTTTGTCTCGCATAAATATTCTTGTTCGTGTCGACTCTGGATCTAGTAAAACTGGACGTCCGATCCATCTTCGATTCAGAAGTGCTAGTTTTGTCCAACTTGCGCATGGTAGCCCTTTCCACTGCATTCCTAAACTGACTTTGCACAGGTACCGGGCATACACATTCGGAGAGAGAACCAAGAATCCGGATAAAACAATTCCGAAAGTTCGGATTCATCACGCCGTAAATGATTGGATTTTGGACAGTATTGAGAAGAACGATGCAGATTCCTACAAAGAACCAAATCGAGGCAAAGCGATCGACAAGAATTATTAGAAACAGGATGACAAAAAAGATAAGATACTCAACTGCAAACAAGCTTACAAGTAATATAAACATTCTAACCAGTCGCATTCTGGCTTTAGTAGCCTTATGTCTGTTGGGAATCTTTGTATTGTGTACCTTTAGGTTAGAGAGTCTTTGGTGCGATTCTTTAACTGTGCGAAAAATCATGCAATATGAGTAACTCATTATAATTAGCGGAACGATGAAAAACATAATGCCAAAAGGAATCATATAATACATGGATTTAAACCATCTTGGCCAAAAGACGGCACAGAAAACGTACAGTTCACCGTCCTGTTCAATGCGGTGTACCATGTGAGCTGCAAATACGGGAATGGAAAACAGTATGGAAAAAGTCCACGTGGTGGCTATCCATTTCCAGGCTTTCTTTCTCGTCATCCTATTGCGACTGCTGGAGCAGATGACGTTTTTTCGATCCAGGCTGATCACGGTCAGCGTCAAGATCGAGTTAATTCCTGAGACGAACATGACGCCGTCGAAGAGCGTGCACGCTGCTGAGCCAAGAATCCAGTTGACAGAAAAACGAGTGATGATGACAATAGGAATGCAAGACGCAAACATCATGTCGGATGTCGCCAAGCTGACGATGAAGTAGTTAGTGACAGTGCGCATTCTGTGGTATCTGTAAACGGATGTGATGACCTGAAATGTGATTATTTAAATGAGCGCTCAAATTTCAATTAAGATGATACGAATATTAACATTAAAGAAAGTGACATTTGGTATAATCTGTTTGCTTTTTGAATGTTAATATTTGGATTTGTTTTAATATTTTCTTACATGTACACTTCATCATTACACAATTACAGTTAGGAGGCGTTAATAGTTGCCCCTGGATATAGACATTATTTTACTGTAAAGGTGCTTCACTATTTACTTATATGGGACATTATTATTACTCTACAGTCAGGGGATATTAATATTTGTCACTGTTTACACATATTATTTTACTATATAGACACTAAATTAATGTAGTCACTCAAATTATGATTAATGTAATTTTGCAGACACTGATCTAGACTTGCGTCAATAAATGTCAAATACATCAGGACGTTTTCAATTATTGTTCTACGTTGCAAGTAATGCGTATGACAAACTTAAGAAAAATTAGATGCCATTACAACTTATAGGCTTATTATAGACCTAGTACTTACGAGAACATTTCCTACAAATGAAGTAGTCATGAGTAAGACGAGCACAGCACACTCAACATATGGGGCACCTGAAAAGTGTTGCATTCTTACAATGAGAATTCACAATAAAAAACGTTATGCAGTGCTTGACTGATGATAGTGGTGATGGCGGTGATGAGGATGGTTACGACGACGGCGACAACGACGATGATGACAATAATGATAATTACGGTGATAATGATGATGATAATTGACGATGCTGTTTCTGACTCACAATGAATGTGATGGTGATGATGAAGATTTATTGACGTATGTAAAGACTGACGTGATAACTAACTTACTAAGAGAGACTGACACCACTCGTACGTTGCACTTTTCACTGTGTCGCGATGAACAAAGAGCAACGTTATGAGAAGATGTTTTAAAAGTCTAAACAAATCTGCATACCTTCCCACCTATATGTAAAATCCGAAAAATAAGTAAAGAGACTTTTATTGTCACCCACATCGATAATAACGCCATCGCCTTTCATTTCGAGTTTCTGCACTGCACAACTTTTAAAATGCAGCTTAAGCTGGTGTTTAGCATTTTAATTAATACAATATCCAGTTAAGTGTAACATCTCGCCGGAAACTGTCAAGTGATACGAGGTGCACAACTTCCTTTTAAAGCGGAAGCGCTCACTCATTTTTAGGTGCTTGCATGACATCTTCCATGGAGTGAGAGTTTACGATAATTGATTTTCAGTTGTTACATTTATAAATGACTTAAATTTCCATAAACTACATATGTTGTGTGTCTAAAGCTTTACTCATGTAATATATTTACACGTTTACAACTTGTTTACAAGTGAAATAGTTTGAGAACTTGGAAACATTTCAAATTAGGAACACAAACTTCTGAGACGACAAAATCAAAGGTTAAAAATCAAAAATTTAACATCGACAATAGAAATTCAGATGAAGAGCACAACAAAGATTAAAATGCTCGCAACAAAAAGTAAAAAAAAAATGAAAATTAAAGATTTGAAGGCGCGCAGTCAAACTTCAGAAAGTGCACTGCAATGACTTGACGAGCACGGCAAAAATTCAAAAGTGTTTAGCAAAGATTTAAATGTGCAAAGTAGAAATTTGGCAATGCTTAGCTACAATAAGTTCATAAGTGCTCTGTGGAAATTCATAAGGGAACTTAAAACACGTCGACACTGCAAATATGTATGGCAAGGATTAAATCGTGCACAATTCAAAAGTTTTCAGCAAAGATTTAAAGGTGCACAGTAAAATTTCAAAATGAACACAAAACGTGCACGGCAAAGATTTAAACTAAAAATACGCTGCAAAATTTAAATGTGCGCAGCCAATTTCAATCAAGTGTACAACAAAAATTTAAATATGCAAAGGAAAAGTTAATAAGAGTGTAGCAGAAATAATGCAAGCACGCTGCAAACTGGGAGTACTGAACGTGTGACGGTCTACTCTAGAGGGATGCGGCGGGACAGGAGCCTATATCAAATTCCGAAAAGGTCTACCACAATGCAAGATGGGAGATATACTGGACAGGCAGAGGTAACTCAGCCATGTCTGGATGTGTGTGCAGTGTGGCAGATGAATCCACCCAGCCGGTTAGTCGTCCATTCATTCATTGAACGGTATTGGTGTTGTTTAAGTTTGGTTGCTAAACACACACAGTAGCTGTATATCCATTCACCCCGCCTCTTAAATGGGTATGTATATGCAGTATAATGTACATGCAACCTCTTAATGAATGAAGCATCCTGCAAGCAGTTTGATCTGTATTTGCCCTTCCATTTACTTAGCAGGTCTAATACTTTGAAAGCGAAACACGCATTCAACTATTTCTGTACAAAAATTATAATACTAAAAATAGAAGATCAAGAGAATATTCAAAAAGCTAAAACCCGTAAGCATTAGTTATTTTGTTTTGAGCAGTTCCAGATTTCCAATTGTGAGGTCATTTAGAGTTGCCATGACAAAAAAGTAACATGGTAACGTTTGAAGCCCAATTTAGAATTCAGGCGAAAAACAACGCGTGTATGGATTGTAGATACATCCGCGATAATGTAGGTATTCGTCATCAAACAAGGAAATAGTCAGAACACGGACGTTATAGAATACAAATAAAACACTTCAGAAGATTCAAAAAATCACAAACTAGTCTGCGGTACTGCAGGCGCTAAATGAAAGCAGTTTTATTTATTTTTCGCTATGATTAAACAATTGCGGATAAATTCGAATTGTTTTCAAAGTTGGACTCACGATGCGTCTGTAGGTTGTTATTGTGCTCGAAATGTTGAAAACCTTCTCTTATCTTCTCACAGTTACGATAACTCTTTTCGTGATCGATGTTAACATTGAGTATTGCAAAGCTAAAACGATAGCCAGAAGTTATCTGTCGAAAAATTGCAATCCTGAGTCTGGCAACACAACATCAGAAGCTTGTTATACAGTCCTTGTTAGCAGCATCAGTATATTGAATCTTGGTCGAGTAAGTAGTTTAGTAGAACTAACATTCGTATATCGTAAGCTATATTGTAAGCAATCAAACTGATCTACACAAAATGTAATGCTTCAATGAAATTTTACTACAAAGTTTCCCAAAACCGGTTGTCTAATTAAGATTATTTGAATTGTTGAGTTATTTGAGTTTTATTACTATAAAGTTGGACGCACCTTGGCGAACCCAAAACTTGTTGGCTAGTTAGATCTGATGCTTTACACTTTCTTCTATAATTATGTGTGCCTAGCCGAGACTGACGCTTATTTTCCTTGCATTTGTTTTGATGTTCACGGTTTGCACTGCACAGAGGTGACTAAAAAAATTCATTTGGCTGCACCACTTGACCTAACTACCGTAAAATTTAGACTTTATTTTGTACTATGTCATCTTTCTATATTACCAGATACGGATACTGTGGAACCTTTTTTTGCTGTCGGTAATTCGTGCAACTACACAATGACATTATTTAAAAAAACTTTTTATTACTTCAGTGAAGTTGCGCAAAAGGTCAATTTGGTGTTTGAGAATTACACTTAATTGTATATTCTGGTTATTCATTTCATTGAAAGCCAGCAATAAGCTTTTTCATAGCTGTCCATGAAGGAAAACTTTGGTATTAAATTTTTCGCGGAGTCCCATAAATTTTAAATTATATTCTCGCAAATCTCCAAAACCAAAATATGTGAAAATTACGGGTATGGGTACTTTGCAATAGTGAATGCCAATCTGAACTCAGTTTTTCTGTAACTATGAATCTACTTGGCGATTTCATAGCGTCTTCTGAAGATCCAAACACGGGTCATAATACTAAAGAGATAACATAACCCTAAAAATAGCAAAGAATGGGTTTTGCCGTGCTGGATGCTAATCTACTTTTGGTTTAACTGAATGAACAAGGGATTTTAGGGTTTTTCAAGGACCAACAGAACGATGGGCCGTAGGCAGATATTTCTCACATCCAGGGCCTATTTCAGCCTAAACGAGGCCCGGGGAAGTGGGGTGTGAGAGGCCTCCTTGGGGGGGGGGGGCAAAGCGCCGGGTGACGGGCGCCACCATGGTTGGCTCCCAGAAAATTTTTGAACTGCTAGAACGCCAGAGAAGCATTTTAGAAGAGAAAATATGGAGTTATACAGTATGTTCGCATAAAGTAAAAAAAATAATGTTACCTCGGCGCGAGGCCCCCCTGGAGGGTGAGGCCCCGGGGAAGTATCCCCATTCCCCCCCCCCCCCTTGAAATATGCCCTGCTCACATCTCTTATAACCCTGAAATTACAAGTAACATTTTTAATAATAATGAACACTGATATTGATTTATTTTGATATTTCTGAGAAACAATTAACTAGCGTAAACACACTTGCAACCAGTTTAGAGTAATGCAGGTCAAGGAACTTGAATAGGAGCTTCTGTTATCAATTGACGTAATGCTACAATTTTTTTTCTTGTTACTCCTGTTAGCTTTTCAGAAAATAATGTTAATATTTTTTGTTAGTACCTATGTGTTACCTCATCTATATTTGGACTTATCTCAATGAAAATTATAAGCTGGGCCATATGTGATGTGGGAACAAGTTTCCAAACAGAAATGTGCTAATGTGAATTTCTTTGCTACAAAGCGTACAATACCTCCCCCCCCCCACAAAAAAAGAAATTGCTAAATGGAACGGAGAAATAGAAAAAATGCCTGAGAGAGGTCGCTTGTTAAAGGAAGGTACGCAAGCCTTTGAAATACTTATTTGATAAGAAATGCAAACTCGAATAAAGGCATTCCATTTTGCTTTGCTTTTGCTATTGTAGACACCTTACTACAATGAGAAGAGGTAATAAAATCAGGGTCCGAAATCACTTAACTCAAATTGCTAAAACAGGATGCGATAAGGCACCCCAGTCAGCTTGCTGGTCCATTGTGAGAAAAGTAAAGCCTAGAATATGCTGGCTGTACTGAATGTGACGAAGCCATCAAAAATGTAACGGAGTTTGTGAGGACAGCGGTGCTATAACAAAAGAATCACAGATCAGTCATATACATACAAGAAAAGAGAGTCTTTGTGCCTATATAAAAAATGAACACGAGGACATCATTATCGCTGTCAACATATTCTGAATCGAGTCAGTTGGCACTAAAAAGATGTGCCATTTAGTTGCCTACGCTTCTAGCAATGACAGAGTATGGACGGAATGGACGGAAGCTACAATCCAAAAGTAAATAAGAACAAACGAGGCTCAAGAAGTCTCAAAGGCACCCAACTTTCTCGGACTGAGAGGGTCATAAATCTTAACTTTCAACAAAAAAAATCTATTTTGTATAAAAATCCCATGGAGTGATGTCCTTACATTTATAGGACCCATTTATATCTGCATTGTTTATAAGTCTGTCTTATTATGCTCAATAAATTATTAAATTAACTGATGATGGAAATTCCTAAATTTCCGTGATTCCGTCCTTGTGAGAATTCACCCATTTTCATAAAAGACAACCCCACCCCTCTGTATAGTCTAGCCAATAATTGTTAGTTCCAAAAACTGTTAAATGATAATTATTGTTCTTTGCAGAAAAGTCAAACAGAAGAAGTTGAAGTCAGGCTTGTATACGACATGGAGGATCGAATGCAAGTTCGTCTCGTCGATTCGTTTTTGGTAAAATTCGAATTTAAGCCGACTCTTTTACGATATCCAATTACTTACATTCAGTCTGTAAACAGCAGGCCGTTTGAAATGGTCACCAATCGCAGCAGTATAAAGTTTAAAGGATGTCAATTTGGAGTGAAATGTTCAGCGCAGTATGACGATGGAGGACGACCTCTTAGTGATGAGGTAGGCTTAATTAAAAAAATCAAGAGTTAAGTTGAGACCGGTGGAGCAAAGGACGACGGTGACATTTACGGGTGACATGACTAGTGTGCCATATTTTTTTTTGTTTCCAGCGCTAACTGAGGTTCATCCTTCGTAAAAGAAGTTTTACTATACCTTGTTCGTGTGCATTGACATATAGATTAAGATAACAATGCGTAAGTATTATTAATGATAAATGCTAAAAAATTAAGCATCCTTCAGCGTGGCAGAGGAACAATGACCGTCAGTACTAAGTTAATGGGCTGAATTGTCAAAACGAGCTTTCGAAAAGCAAACGAATTTCCGGTTTATTACGCAAACTCAAACGTCTTTTTCGAGAAAAATATTCACGAATTCACGATTCATTATTGTAGAAAAACAAAGATCAATAGCCAACTATGTCACTAACGGAGTATTGTCTTACATAATAGTTATTACCAACATAAAATAGTGTTTCATCTAGAAATTACTCCCCATAAACGTCCATACATATTTCTGGTGTTTTTAAAGCAAGTAAAAACTTTACGGAAAGCATTTGTTCTAAATGCTGAGCATATCGACACAAGAATGTGTGACATTAAACGAAAACTCCATCACCCAGTTTCAAATCTGAAAGGACGAATTAGACAGTAGTCTCGGCACACAATTTTTATGCTTCTTCTGTCATTAGAGAAAAGAACAATGAAGCAGTTTCCTAGCAGCACTATTACACTAGTCTTACATTGCAGGGATTTTGCTGCACGTGCAGTGATGGAAAAATGAGCATGAACAGTTCAAACAGGGGTGGCCAGGTGTGCCAAACCTACGCTGGGCACACCCAAGATACTCTGCATTGCCTTCGCTTCGATGCTTTGTGGTGGGTAAATTATTAAAATGACTTCTATTAAAGATATACAGTAATTCCTCCTACATTTTTTAAATTTTCATTTAACGTTTTGCGCTCAATTCCATTGGTGCTTATTGCATTATCAGTTACAATTCTGTTTACCGTTAGCCGAACATCTTTTAACAAGAACCTACAGTAATTCTATTAGTGCAGTATGTTGCTGTATATAATGCTGATGCACCATTAGTTTTCTATAGTCATACTTGTATACGTACGTCCGTTTAGCTTGTGTCAACTGTCCAGGGTATTTTTTTTTTAAAAGAAAAACAATAGAACATTTTCCCTTGACATCATTTTCTAATCATTTAACGTGCGTACTTAAAGTACTTCAACTAAAATAGCTGTGAAGCGAGATTTGGTGGCATTTTGCCAACGATTTCATTTGTGAGGGTCTGTGTGATTTTAGTAAAAACTTTTTAGCCAGGCAGAGTCAGATTGCAAAATCTTACATGAAAGCTTGTACATTGTGTAATAAGTACAACGTAATAAGTGTAATTGTGTACAACGCAAAACTATTACAATGTCAAGTACCATTTATGAACTACAAGCAAAAGTTCGTTGTAAGCAATACCATGCACTTTTTCTAAACTATGTGTATATGTCTAGCAGTCATATTGATGGGCTCAGAATGCCTGTTTTATTATCCCACGTGCAACACACTCAGGTACTCCTATTGGCCTGCGCCCAGACTTGCAAAACGTAATTTTTTCAACTTTTAGGTATAACGTGTACACATTGGGCAGACCACGTTTGTCTTCAAACGTTCTAGTGACTCTTTTCAAACAAAAAGTCGAACAAGACGGCGAAAGCTGGGTCCGGTTGACGAGAGGATCGACGCTGAATTTGCAAACTAAGAAAGGCAAAGGTGAACTTTATTTACCTTTAAATTTGTTCACAGGTTTGGTTAGTACATAGCTCACCAAAAAGGCACAACATTACATTCACAATAGTAGTTAACCGTGAATACCAATATCGAACACTTTTCTTCGTTTGATGGCCACTGTTACTTATTTCAGCTTCTCCAATATAGTGGTTAAATACATCATTTTTTTAAAAAAGTGAGTATGAGATTGAGTGAAATAAAGTGAATAAACTAAGAGTACTGTATACGCACTACAGGCTAGTACACAGTGGTTTGCAAATGTTTTTATTTTAGGTGCCGCGACTTATAAATCCATAACGGGTTACGTGTCACTCAATAAACCAGAAAAAGAAAATCTGCGCATCGATGCGTCCAAATACTTGTTAGTACCGCGAGAAGAAAAGAACGGTTTCCAAAGCAGCTCCCATTGGAAGAAACTCATGAAGAAACCGGAAAATTATTTGCTGCTCGATAAGAAATACGTAGACTTATCAGGTTGCTATACATTTCCTGAATCATTTTCAAAGTATAAAAATTAAAGCCCATAGGACTGCAGTCCCATTTCTGAAAATGTATTATAATTTTGATGCGTTTGAGTATTTTACAGTTTTTTTATTGACCATTGATTTCTGACTGTGGATTGCTTGAAATGTTTGGCTATGCAGACTTTACAAGTTGATTTGTCTCTTGTTTGAGTGCTGCTTGTACCACCAAAAACTACGTTTTGTTCCCAAGCTATAGAAAACAGTTGGTTGTTAACTTTTGATCGATTATTGAATGTGATTTAAAATGTTGGCCATTGCTCCTGGTTATGGAAACATTTGAAACGGCACTAGTAAAGTTATTGGAAGTTTTTTGCTAAAGTTTTAGCGCCCGGTGTTTTCATCCATTTTCGATTACTCATTATGGACCAATTGGCTATTCCTGACCACATGTTAGTTAAGTTTTTGTCCTCTATCTACTCACTGGTGTAACCGCATAAACTTTCTGAAAATATGATGAGAGTTTGAAAAGTTATTCACTGATGTTGAAAAATAGCCAGTTTTTAGGGTTTCAAGCAGCTTTTATCACATCGATTTCTGGCTATACTCACTAGTCGGTGAATGCCATCCTAATGATCCATGGGCCGTGCTCAATGTTTATATGATAATATTGTATTGATATATGGCTATAGATCAACTGGTCGCTTTTTACCCAAAATAAAAGTCAACTCGCACTTTCGAAGATTAAGATAGAATACTATTGCCTGTATCGTATTCAGTCCTCTTTTCTGACAAAATTACTCCATACAGTCGTACTCTTTTGTCATTCACTCCTAACTCCATGAGTTGCAGTCTATATAACTTCTATCTCTTTATGTAGTGTCCCACTCTGGTTTCTGATTGTGGCTATCAGTTTTACACATATGTGTTTCTCTCTTTTGTTTTTGTCTGCTTCGCTTTTGTGTTTTTTCTATGTGTTTGTACCTTTTTCAGTGTGGTGTTCTTTTTGTGTTAATAATATAAACAACAACAACAAAAAAACTCCCCTCCCGAAAAATAGTTCATAGTGTAGGCCAAAATCCTGAAAAAGATGCTTCTATAAAGTTCTATGGGCATTTCTTTCTAAAATGTGGGCAACATAGTCAGCCTTCTCAATCTGACCATACTGAATCCGAAAAAAGCTGTTGCCGGATTAAAAAATTAACAGAAAATTGTAAAAAACGCAAAAAACAAAATGGCTGCAAAGTTTTTGCGCACACAATGTAAATCAAAACAAGTTCCCAGAAAATTGATATTATAAAGCGATGATGGCATCTATTCCAGGGCCTTTGAAATCCATTTCTGTTACTTTTAATATAAAAACAAAAGGCAAGTCATTTTTTTTAATTCGACCTTGTTGAATCTAAATACTGCTAGACTAATAACTAATAATGAAGAAACAAGCGAAAAAGAAAGTGGCCGTCGGATCCTCGACGTATAGTCCTGCAGAATCGTCAAAAATTACTCAGACAAGTCTAAAAGTTATGAAATGTAGCACAATGCTAGAACCCGTCAAGGTGATTAATTTTGGATAAATTATCCTCTAATGTGGGCACCACCAATAAGATGGCTCGCTAGCATATAAATGTTGTGCCTTAACTTTTAGAACAGATAAGAT
This sequence comes from Tubiluchus corallicola, assembly GCA_030141605.1. Classification (NCBI taxonomy): domain Eukaryota; kingdom Metazoa; phylum Priapulida; class Priapulimorpha; order Priapulimorphida; family Tubiluchidae; genus Tubiluchus; species Tubiluchus corallicola. The sequence continues at coordinate 550,023 of JAQGDQ010000068.1, read as the reverse complement.
AATGATTTTGGTGTATGAATATAGGTTTTAAGGCTATAACTAACGCTTAAAACACTTATGAGCTTTAACGGCTAAGATACGGCTTTAAAAAACTTATCTACTGGAACAGCCATCTTCTGAAATTTTGAAATGGCGGCAATATTGGGTGATTTTCGTGCGGCCTCATATCCAAAATTAATCACTTTGATGGGTTTTAGCTTTGTGCAAAGTATTGTAACATTTAGACGAAGTGAGGAACTATTTTTGCCGTTCTACAAGAGATTATTATTTTGGGATCTAGGCCAATTTCAAGGTGGCTGCGGTATCTAGTATAATACATTGGCTATATTGTATATTCTAAGGCAGACTGGATGATAATGTTAGTATCTAGATATAGGGCTTTAAAAGTAAAAGCTATAGATTAAGGTCCAATGAAGATCGCCAACGAGATTTCTATCAATAGCATCAGATAAAGCGACATCACAGTTGTCAGAGCAGAAAAGATGATGATTTTGGTATGTAAATGTAGTTTTTCAAGGAATCCAAACCTGGTGCTAGGGCAATGCCTGGCCAACAGTACCTGCCCGATATATCATTTCTCTGGTGAGCCCCTACAGTGTGGAATATGTTGGAGGAATTTTCACCAAAAAAAAAACCTTTCCTTTCTGTGAACAAGCCTTTATGTCAATGTACCAGCTTTGTGATATAGAAGTACAGCAAAACGTTGTAGCACAGCCATGAGTTCAGTCAATAGTTCTCTCTGGTAGTGTTTCTTAAAGATACAAATACCTCTGTTATGCGGGCCAAACCATCTTTTTTCTCTTTCTATAAAAACTGAAGTCTGGTCGCAAAAAGTATTGCCATGGATTGTTTACATAACTGTTTTTTTCAAGATCAATGGCATTCACAATTTCATATGGCATAAGATATGGTTTTTAAAAGTTAGAAACAGCTACCTTTTCAGCCTTTATGAAAATGTTGGTCATATTGGTACTATCCTAAATCATTAATCTTTAAAGCCTACATATAGATGCTACATATACATATTTACCTTAGGTCGTGCAATATAGCTAATATATTACAGAAGCGGCTACAAGTATTTGGCAGCCATCTTGAAATCCTAACTGAGGTGATGTCATAGGTGTTTTTGGGCATCAGAAATTTTCCTTGAAATTAAAAACCTGTCCCATATTTTGACACCAAAGCTGTCATATTAACTGCGCCAACAATTAGAATATGGCTTTCAAAACTAGCAATTATAGGCATCGATTATGTCAGCCATTATGAAAATTGGTCTTAACGTTGTGCAATGTTTTATAACTTAAGCGAAAAGACCAGGTTTTTCACTATTCTGCTAGACAATTATGTCGAGATCCCGTCGGGAATTTGGTTTTCTACTTATTTGAATCACTTTGCATTATTTTGTAGCTAGTAGCAGTTTTCTAGATTCAAGAAGATCCAGTTGTTTTTAGTTTGTATAATAAATCTTATGACGAAACGGTTAATGTAACTGCATGATCAGCAATATTTCGTTATCGGGTGGCAGCCAATTCGAAAACGGTGGACATTTTTGAAATGAAAATGAGAGAAATGGGTTCCTCAGGTCCAACTACCCTAGAATATATGTCATTTTGGCTTCTTAACGATAATTTTCTGAAATTTTCTCTTAATTACATGCAAAAACATGGTGGACATTTTACTTGTTCGTTTTTAATCCCTTTCCGCTAATCTTTTCAGTTGGCAACAGCGTTTTCTTTTTGGATTAGTATTAGTCAAGTTGATAAGACTAGCTATTTTGCCAACTTTTCGAAAGAAACGCCTCTAGGGTTTCATTTTTCTGAAAATGGGCCTAGACTATCGGTAGTTCCTGTAATTTTTGTGATCTTTTCCTGTCTTTTTATCTTTTTTGTGCACTTGAAGAACTACAATTGTAGTTTGAAACACTGTTGCTTTCCTTGTTTTTTAATTATGGAATGTTTTTATTCATCGACTGAACTGCTTGCAATAACATCCTACCTTTTTATAAGATATAATCTTAGAATGCTACCCCCTAAGAACTATATACCGACCAGCGCTATTAACAATTACATAAATAGTAAAATGTACAATACATCTAGTTTGGAATGCAAAGTAGTAGTGGGTTACTCGCTTGTGAGTTTTCTCTGTCCGACTGCCTGGATAAGTCGTTTAGACGTTTAGAATGCCAATTTTTGTTGTCATGACTCTGTTTCGTGAACATGTTATTTAGAACGGGATTTAATGTTGTAATGGATCCATTTTATGGTAAAAATTTTGAATTGAAAGTTACCCTATTGTGACATCGCAATATAAGGTGTCTCAAACGGTCACTATACACTTTGATTTTGAGTTCTTTTTATTCATTTTTGCCTGGAAACAAGTTGCTGTGAGAACGACAGTAATGTTTAAAATGAGGTGCAAAATTAGCCTGGCTCGAGGCCCTTCGATCACCAACTGAAGTTCAACGGAAATTCAGAGCACCTTTTGGACCACATTATAACCTCACTATTAACTTTCTAACAAGAAGCAGCTCTTCCTCGTCACTCTTGAGCTGTGAGGCTTTCTCAATGAAAGCTGCCTGACTTACCACTTGGATTGGTCTCTGAAACTGTTTAAGTCCGTGAACATGATAGCGAAAATAACAAAGCCTACTAGTGCAGTCGTTCTTTTCAGATTTTTGACTAATTTCATTAAAAGAATGGCCCAAAGTTTTAGTTCATCTTTACTAATTTTTAAACATTTTGGTTTGTTCGCTAAAAAATGCAGTGTATAACCTCTGAACCACCCTGTACAAAAACTAGCTAAAACGTATTGCATAGACAACAACGAGAACGAAACAAATCAAGTTTACAAGCAACAGCGCTTTCAGACTAGCGAGTTTTCTTGTCAAGTCAAGCCTGGTCAGAGAGATTGCAACTTCTTGCTGATAGTAACCCGCAAAGCCGGTCGCACTTGCGAGTTTGCATCACATGCGAGTTATCCAAAAAGTCAATATTGTCTAATGCGATATTGTTTTTTTATTTATTATTTATGTAATGTGGCCTTTTTACTGTTTGGTAAATGTCTTCATAAACTTTTTAATGTGACTCTAACGTGTCACGCAATATTTTTAGGTCTAAAGTGCAACAAGATTGGGATTTCTCAATCAGCCTTTAACCGTCAAGAAAACCCTTGTGTGCAGCCACCACAAAGCTGCTTGCACAATCAGCCATACCACTTCGTAGCCTCTGGCCAAAATACCTCAAAGGAGTTTATACTAGGCACTTATGCAGAGCCTATAAAGAAACCAATTGCAGTTCAAGATGAAGCTGGTCGTTTAGCATTGACAGTCTATTACAGTGCTCCCCATTGGGTGGACTTTCAGATCAGCATGCATAATGGCGACTTTACTGTTGTCCGTCGAGGTAAAACCGCACAGATCACTACTGTTTACACGCTAAGCTCAGGAGCTGATGCAGACGTAAAGGTGCTTATCACTAATAACAGATCTAGTGATTATATAGATGCATCTTTAAAAATCAGTCAATGTCAAGATGGCAGGGGTGACAAGAGCACAGAAAATATGATAATCCCAGCATATGGTAATGGAGCATTTCAGATCTTCTATCGCGGCTTGAAAATAGATATCAATGAAACGTACTGCTGGGTAGATGTGCTCAGTCACGCAGTGGTCATCGCTCGACGGCTTGTTCTATTTCAGAAGAATCGCAGATGTGCCTGTGTGGAACGATGCAGGTGTGCATGTTTCCCACCAGGCCGTTCAGAATCTGACATGCGCTGTGATCCAATGGATGAAAATGAATCCAAGATGGCTGGATTCACTGGATCACACACAGAGTTAGATCAAATAAAGTTCAAAAAGTCATCCAAATACAAAGTAGTAACAACAATGTTATTGGTCTTGTTCATACTTGGCTTGCTAAAGGCTGTCCTGGGATTGTTCAGTGAACCGATTGCCTATTTCGGGATCAAGTTTTCTGGTACACATAGAAAACTCAGGTGGAGATTTCAGGAGATACAGAATGCCGAAGACATATCACGCATGAAATTGTTCTTTTTTAATTTATTCTCTGTGTTCTGCATACCTTACAGTGGAGCTGCCAGGCTAGTGACAATTTGCAAAGATAAATATGGAAAAAGAGAAAGTTGTCAGTCTGAAGGTACCGAAATGGATGTACTCTTGAATTCAGAAAAGGCGTGTATGGTTGGTGGTGTACAAGAGTTTGTCCGAGAAAATGTGGATAAGTTTCAGAAATGTAATGTAGGAACTTGCAGCAGTGATGTCTATGATAACATCCAACAAAACCCATACAAAAGTGAAAGCCTGGCTTCTTCAGTCTTGTCCTATTCGACCAGTGATGACTGTATCAATGAAAGGTCAGCAGTAGCTACTGCAAAATCAAGCGCCGCTTCAAATGCTGGCATGCCTTCAAATAGTACAAGCAAAGAACAACAATTTGGTCACAAGCAACATGGAGCGTCTGCTCCAGGCCCTGCGCTTGCTGCACTGAATAGAAGATATAGTCAGAGTAAAATGTTAAAGAAGCTAGCCCAGGCTGGCCAAACAAGTGAGCTAAGTAAAGAAATTAAGAGACAAGTGAGACGTCAGAAACAGCAGTCACCAAATCAGAATAGCAATTCTAATCACCTCGCTATAACTCCAAGAAAACAACTCAATCAAACCGAGAGCCAAGATCAAAGACAGGTACCGGTAAAATTTTCAACTCAAAATACCAATAATAATTCCCAAACTTCACTAACAAAATCTGCAAGTTACGAAAATGATACCGATAATCTAGGCAACACATCATTAGAACCGTATACTTGTGGAGAAATCTTAGATAGTTGGCAACAACCACTGCAGGTGGCAAATGCTGCCTATTTGTTCATACCACCTATAATAGGCAGTAAACAACAATCACAAGAGATTGGCCATCTTTGTTTAAGAGAGGACAGCGAATTCCTCAATAACAAAGAGGTTTTAACAAAAGTCGCAGCATCTGGTGAAAGTACCACCAAACGACAAATTGTCGGACAGTGTGGCAACCTGCAAGGCCAAGAAACCAGACCTTTTAAAGTACCTCTGCTACCAAGTTTCCAAAAAACAGATGCTCGCTGTACATATGGTAAGAATAACCCATCTCAGAAATCAGTTTCAGCTAATGAACTTGAAAAAACGTCTGCATTAAAGATACTGGAAGCCCGTGCAAGCAGCAGTTTAGATACCTGTAAAATATCTGTGCCTCAATTAGATGAAATGGAAAAGGCACAGAAGGATCAGGCCAAAACCGGAGGTAGTGGAGATTATCAGGAAGACCAGTTTTCTGACATCACAAGTGACAATGAATCTATTATAACTGTTATAGAAATGAGTGACGAGACAGCTGTAAAAGGAATGTCACATTTGGCAGGAGAGATGCCACACTTGCGTGAAGCCTCGACAGAGGGCAATGGGTCTAATGAGGTACAAATGCAAGACAACATGGAAGAACCAGAATATGAACATAAAAGACCAAAACTACGAGAGACAAAATCTGAGGAACAGCCACGCAAAAAGGCTAGTAAAACCAGATTATTTAAGCCAAAATTCAAGCAAAAACAACAGCATCAGCATGAGGAAAGTGAACTTTGCTGCACAGGTCAGTTAGTTAAAGCTAGATCTGAGGCCGGAGTGCTGGATGATAAACCTGGCAAACTTAAACTGCGGAACATAAGTCCCACAGAGATCAAACAACATCGTAATCCACGACAATTCAGATTATTTAAACCTAGATCAGTGGATCACCAAAATGCACTAATTGAGTATGAGAAACAAAAAAAGAATCTCAATGAACTGACACCTAAAAAAGAAAAATGACCATTACAGAATTATGCTTGTACGTATTTGATACTTGTACATAAGAATAATGTTTGTAGATTCCTAATAAAGATGACTATATTGTTTTATATAAACATTAATAGCCCAAAAATGCATATACTGTATACCAACAATTTATTAAGTGTAATTTAAGTGATAAAGTATTTCCAAAAAGATAATTATTGCACATACAGGTATAACATCTATAGATTACAACAAAAAAGAACAGTACTAAATAATTACTAACTTTGACAATTTTTTGTGTCACAAAATACTAATGTTGTAGCATTTCACTACTTTGGAAAGAATGTAGATACAAAACTTCAAGAAAGAAGCATTATGACAAATTTTACCTTGGAGTAAGTAGATGATACCGGATATGCAAGTAAAAAATTATGAAAAAATAAAATCATCTTTCTGTGGGACTGCGCTCATGTAATTCAGAGAAAATAAACCAGACAGCAAAATAAAATTTATGGAATAACATAAAGTGGATCAATCTTTAACGTTAATTGACTTTCATTTAACAAGTAATGCTTTAAAAGGTATTTTTGCACAATATTTTGAAAATGTGGAATTACAACAACTTATTGTTACAAAATACACAATACCTTTCTAGTTCAACATTTTCAAATTTCCACACATTTTCAGTCGTAAAGTCATTAGTTATAGGTATTTATCAAAATTAAACGTGACTTTTAGGCTTCTATGCTTTATGCTTCCGGATTTTGCAACTGTAGAATTAACTTGGAAAGTTTAATTAAAATTAACAATGTAGCGCGCCATGCAGGTTTTCGCTTCAAATGACGATACAGACAAACCTTGTTATAATGCTATGATACCAGTCTCGCTTAACGCCCAGATTTTTGGTAAAATAAAATGTGTATATTTGCATAGGCATGTATGTATTAATGCACATTGTTATAATGATCAACCCGCTCAATGCCAACTTTTTCTGGAATTGCGAAGTGGACAGTATAAGGAGGTTTGATTGTATGTACACTAGGTGATATGCGGTATAATTATGTGAAATTCAGTTACAATGGAGTAATACCCGACCAATGAATACATGCATTACTAAAAATTATTTTAAAAACAAAGAATCAATAATGCCAGTATTCTGTTTACTAATATTGTTCCAGCTTTTTGTAGTTATTACTTAAATGTTATGGATCAGTTAAAATAGTAAACATCAATTGTTGATTTTAAACTGTAAAAACTGTCCGAGTTAATTCTGTGGTAGTAATAGTATCCAGGTCATTTTAAGATTAACAAATATTAATAACTAGCAAAACCCTTTGCTCGCCTTGACCTATGTCACAGTCACAGGTGCAGCATTTTCTATCCCTTTGACTCTCTTTTTCTTTCTCTTGCTCTTTGTCTCTCTCTCTCTCTCTTCCTCTTTCTATTTCTCTCTTCCCCTTCTCTCTCTGTCATTCTGGCCATTCTGGCTTGCCTTTATCATTAAAAGCATCTGTTGTCTCATCAGAATGCTATATTCTTTCACTGCTGACACCATATCGTTTAAAAAATGTTGTGCTCTTCAATCAATACTTAACGGTCGAGAAATGAACCATATCTCAGACAGAAATAAATTTTTCAAAACTGAATGGCTCATGGCCACTCTCCAAGGTACGATGATCAAGACGATATAAAAAACTCAACTGGATGTGGCATCGATTTCGAGATTTAGCGCAGACATGTATGTAAATATATACATGCTTTTGCACCACGATTAATAAACTGAAAGTTTGATCAATGCATTGGCTAATTCAATCGAACCATTAGTTTTCTAGCTTGTACATTGAACATAAAAAATCTAATAGTGCAAACCTGTATCATTAGATTACATGGAGCTTTGATTGTGTCCGTCAATACTTACATTAGGGGCTCATAGTAGGGCCCATATTTCAATTCAAAAGCAACAGTGCAAATATGAGCGGCTGTGATCATTTAAGAAATGTCTTATTCCATAGGAATACAACTGATAATCAAAATAATGAGCACAATATCTGCAAAAAAGCATAAACAACATAAAAATTAAAATATTTTTGCAATAGTAACTTGCACAGAAAAACATGAAGAACACAATTTACAACTACCGAAAAGTAAAATATTTACAATTTCCTTATGGCCCAACTAGACTAGAGTGTGGTAGAGGCTAATTTGTATGAGAAATAAAAATGTATTCATTTGATTTTGCGCTTCTGTCAGTCTTTCATTGACCCCTAGTAACTAACACTATTATAATACGTAATACATTTCATTTGAGAATACACAACTTCATTTTGAATAATTTTGATAAAACTCATAAAATTACTTGTTGCAAATGAAATTTCTTTTCCATAAATCAAGCAAGTGAATTGTCACATGTACCAAAATCTACACTGCACGGTTTCATATAACATAACATAAAACAATTGGCTTCCACAGTGAGTAATTTCCGACTTTTGGGCTTCGACTGTCCATGGCTTGCACTAAGATTTGAGTAATAAAGGAAGTCAAGAAGATATAATCAGGGATGCCAATTAAAAATATACAGCCTCACAGAAAAATTGGTTCAAGCAGGAAAATGGCTTCAATTTGGTCCCAACAATGTAAGTTTTCTAAGAAATTACCATCTTCAGCACTGTGCTGCCATTGTTGAATTTCTTCTAAAATGATCTTGGAATCGCAAATGCATATATCATACTAGTAGTTGTACAAAAAATCTGTGCAAGACACACATCTCATTTAAGACACTAAATAACACTGGACAAATTGAATATTTTACAAAACTAAACCAATTGCACTCAATACAATGTTTATACAATGTGTTCAGCCTCCATGTCACAAAAAGCTGGATTTAGTAGTAAAAAAGGGTAAATAGCAATAAAATGGGTAAAAACACACGATATGCACTCATAACAATAATAGCAATATTACAAAAGCTCAAGACATCAAAAGATGCAATAGTATCTATACACGACTAGATAACCAAACGGAATGTTTTACCTGCAATTCTCACAACCAGGTGGCACCAGTTTACAAAGTGCTCACTTGAATAAGTGACAAATGTATCACTGTTACTAAAGTAAGAAAAATAAATGAACATGTGATACTGCCTGCCTACATTATGGAGCATCACCACCATTTGCTGTTTCACTCTCTGCTTTTACCTCACACACATTTGAAAATACAACGCCGGTAGTTCCATCAGAGTTTGGTTGTTGTGTATCGGCTTGTGCACTAGGTGACCGCCTTGTCTTGCCAGATAAATGAGTATGGAGATTTCGCATGATCTGCTTCGGATTCTTCTTGGCATAACATTCAACTTCTACAAATAGAAAAAGGCAAATTTGGTGAAAACTTATATAAAGGGCCGTCTTAATAGCGTTATAGCCCGCCGGGCAAAGCACTGTACTGGGTCCCTAGCTACTCAACTACTCGCAGGAGTAAAAAGACCGAAATGTGAAAAAATTGGAATTAAGTCCGGATCTGAACTGAAAATCCTTTGAATGCAACCCAATGTCCAGTGAAAAATCAATTGCTTATGCAAGTGGGTGCAGTGGATGCAGGTATCGTATGCAGTGCATATTTTTTAAGTGTTTGTTATGCTGGCAAACCCTTAACATATGCTTCTTCATGCTTTAATACTCATATTTTGTATGAGCTTAACAAATTCCTTTTATACAGTTCTGTAGCTGTGGTGAAGTCTAAATTTTTATCATTATCGAGATGAGTGATCATCTGAGAGGAACCACTGAACAAGTTTGGTTGCACATACAGCCTTCACCATGGAGAATAAATGGAAGCAGTATGGCAGATGAAAACCACCCAGCTGCAGCCTCCATTTACCAACTAGACATGGCACTGCTTGACTTAAGTAATCAAGGAAAATGGACACACAGTAATCACACAGCTATTCCCTTCACTTCTGTATCGGCTATACTTAAACCTCATTAACATCGCATTAAAAACAGTTATGATCCAAGTAAGGTTTGTGTAGAGTAAGGTAAGGTAAGTAGAAGGTTTGTGTAGCAATTAAATCCTGTATTGGTTTGTTCCTAAATACACTAAAGACAAATCCATACATATAGGTGCAGCTGCAGGAAATTCCCTGTAGTACATGGCTATAATAACAAAGTACGGTTGTTACCGTTGTTAATGACAGACCCTGCATGTACTAAGTGATGTAAATCCATCATTTAGTTTCCTAAGAGGATAGTGCTTACTCCTATAAGCTGAAGATACCACGTTAAGCATTTTAAAAAGAGATTATATGTTTGTGGAACAGAAATACTACAAAAAACTGGTTTTTATAGTAGTTACTAGTGGTTATATAATGAATGTGGAAACTTTGGTAAATATTTATTATATTATGTAGGTAATTATAATAAATATTACTTATTCTGAGAGAAGTGCCCGCATAGCGTATCTCGAGGCACGGTTTAGGTCTGTTTCATAGAAAACTTTTTTTTTCACAGAAAACATTTGCCAGAAAAAAATTGCCAGAAATTTTATTTCCCAGAAAATATTTTCCCTAGAAAACTCGTTTCACAGAAGTATTTCTCAGAAATGTTTTTTAACAGAAAAATCGCAATAGCGTTTTTAGTTGCAAGATCTTAGATCTCCTATTTTCGTAGGATGAAGCATTCGGTTTCTATTTTCTGTTTGCCTCTCCCTCTCTACCTCCTTCTCTCCTTAACCACTCTCATCCTTTCCCTGTTCTCCCTCCCCCCTCTCTCTCTCTCTCCCTCTCTCTCCTTCCCCCTTTTTCTCAATACCCCCCTCTCTCTTCTTGCTTCTAATTATTTACAGCACTTTAACTAAGGATTAACAGAATCATTGAAAACGATAATACATATCAAATACTGTTGACAGTCAGAATGTGGCAAACACAAATCTATGGCACTTTATTGAAAATGAAGCACATCATTTTCAGGCTCAGAGACAACACATTGAAAGCGGACACATAGGTGCACCTATAAGAACGCGTGTGCAAGAAAGACGTGGATAACAGATACTCTACCTTAATCACCGCTATAGGTTTGGCAAAATCAGCAGAAGGCAGTTTTGTCAGAGCACTGAGTTCGCTTCAAAGATTCATTTTAGACCTATTTCTGTTTGAGCAGCCAGTCTTGTTTTTAAAAATATTTTGCCTTGAAAATGTGATTTCAAAGCACAATCTTGATAAATTAGTTTTAGGCTTAATTCTGTTTAAAAGTTCAGTCTTATTTTAAATTTTTTGGAAAAATGTTACAAAATGTTTGTTAAAAACTGTTGTTACAAAATGTATCTTTGTAACAAATTTTAGTATTAAATTAGAATCAATTTGCATTGTATCATATGCCATATAATCACCTCAAATTTAAGTGATTTTTAAAGGACTTGAAATAAAGTTTAATGCACCAATCTAGAAAATGAAAACACCGAGCCTTATGTTGGGGTCTAAATTTGCCCAATAAGTTATGCTCCTTCACAAGATTTTTTATAGTTCATTTTCAAAATAATCCTCTGAGACGAAATATTGAACAGACAGAGCTGTCACAGTCAAAATCAGGTGCATGTACATCCTCCCTAAATCAGCAAAATAATTCGGCATAACAGTGAAAGGAACTCCCCAAAGTGAGATTCCTAAGCAGTCACCCAGATAATCAGTTGCCAGGTTCAACATTGCTTCACTCTGGTAGCCAATCACACGCTGTGATTACTCACTATTCCGTATATGCAAAGATCAACATGATTCGCTATATAATTGTTCTGATGTTACAAATCTACTTTCTTGCCTTAACGAGTTGACCAAATTTTTTATCATATAATCGGTATTAATCAATACACATAGTTAAAATAAACTACTGTTTATTTTGCGTCATCTCATTGTGCTCTAAAAAGGATTTGTTGAATTTCTGTGACTCTCGTTTTCTTGGAAATGACCGTTCTGGGAAAAAAAATTTCTGAGAAATGGCAAAAAACTATTCTGGGAAAAAAGCTTTTCTGGGAAAGAAGTCGACCTTCTCAAGGCACAGTGTTTATTCTTACTGCTTACCCTAGTAGCTTGGAACTGCTCCCGCAAACAAGTTCATTAGTGAACATGTGACCTTTCCACATGAATAAGTCTATAGATCGTTTAACCTGATGTTCTGCTTAATTACACATTAAATGAACTATCTATTCTATTTCTAATATGCTTCTTCCGAAGTCTATAAAATACATCCACAATCTGTGCAACAACAAAATAGCTTACCCAGCGCTATGTTATCTCCCAGAGACTTCTCATTAATACTGCGAGGTCCACATAACTAGGTATGGTCTACTGTTATATTACATAGTATTAAAGTAAACATTTAATTCATAATGCAATTTTTAGTAGCTTAGTTGCTATGTTTACCATTTCAGGTACTAATTCTATCTTACTAAAACGTTGCTAGGCCATTTATTGTTACCATGCAATAGGCCAAAAACTATCTAAATCATTGAAAATATCATGAGGTAATTCTGCTTAAATTATGCACATTTTAATCTTCTGTTCCTGGTTTTTATTCAGCTAAACATTACAACTATGTAGAAAGATGTAGTACTAACAATTTCACATTTGTTTGGGTCCCGCAAAACGAAGATTACGTTTTTGAACATGGGGCAATTTTTAAGCACCAGTCTAGCTCTCCCCTTTTTCGATTAAAACATTTTTAAAATAACAATTAAAGTCTTTATTTCTGACAACTTAATTATACTAATTGACTGACAGTTTAGTTGATCATAGTGGCCGCCTTTGAAATTGACACACTATATTGCAGATAGAGATGGCACAGGTATATGAGCACTTGAATAATAAACTGATACTACCAATGATTTTTCATTGGCTTTTCACAAGCTGAAAGTTCCAAACATGAAGTTTTTTATGAGTGCAATAAATTGCTATTTGACTAAATATGTAACAATTATAACAATTATGAAAAAATGTAAAACCAACAAGACAACGGTCATTTATAATCTTACTTTCAAGGTCATGGTTAATGATAAAATGAACCTATAATTAAAGAGTTTTGAAAGAAAACATTACATGGTGCTGGACGTGTAAGCCAAAGGACTGTGGTTCAAATCAAGCCTTAGTCATAACATTTTCACATTTCATTCTTTTCAGTCAAGTTTGAAAAATCAAGTACAATCAAACAATTACCTTAGAGAACTAAGCAACACTAATTTCTTGACTTTTAGTGTCTAATATGGCCTCAAAATCTTTAGTTTTTTTACTTAATTTCCAAGAATTAATGCAGATAGTATATTAACCTTTCAGTACAAAACCAGAGTCTTTTATTGTCTTATGTTGCAGCTTCCATATTTGGTATAAATGTAGAAAAGTTCCCATGTAAAAAGTGTTCAGTGCTGACATCACATCATGCTGTCTGTTGCACTCTCTAGAACAAAACATTCTGAGTAAATGCAAATTCTGAGACAAACATCCAACAAACACAGAAAACATCTTATCTGTGAAGATAATAATATATATATATATATATATATATACACACATATATATAACATACATAATAATGAGCTGATTAGTAACACCCAGTTAAACTGCTTCTTACCATGGTTAAGAAATGTCGCAGTATTGCATTTCATTTTGAAGCAATCAAGCAAAGAAAGTCCTATTAAGTTTAAAGATAAGGAAATGAACTACAAGCAAATTATTCACAAGCAAATCCATACATTTTATTAAATATTATAGAATAAATTCATATTTTATGCTCAAGCTACACATATTTTACAATTTTGATTTTTAACAATATGGTTCCGTACGTGAAAATGTTTCATGCAAGGTTCAAAAGTTCTATTAGTTTGCAAGAAAATGTTGTTTATACAATAAGTTTGAAAAATAATAAACAAATAATCAATTTCGAAAATAGTAAAAATGTGACATAAGATGAAATTTTACACGTGTTAATGAAATTACAACATGTGTGACTTTAATCAACTCCAAATCCTCATTTATTAATGAAAATTTTAGTGGCAAAGATGTAAATTAAGCAGACATCCCTTTTAGTCAAGTGTGTGTTTGTCCATGTGTGTTTGCCCTTTGAACATCCAAAAGACTTCAACTTAACAAAGTCTCTAACTCAACTTGTACAGAAAATAATTAACCTGTGCTTCAAAGAGAGAATTTCTTCTCACTGCCCCTGCTGACAATTATTCTTGCAATTCCTTACGGCCAACATCATAATTATGACTGTTTTATTTGCTAACACGAAACATTTGCAGTGAAATGGAGAAAGCTGAAAAATCGTAAAACGAAATGGCTGGGATTCACTCAAGGGGATATCTAATGTCAATGTTGCTACTTGTTACTTACTTGTTGAGGCAGTCTTCTCGTAACGCTTGAACTGCTATCCTTGTTATGTTTATGCTCATCACAAAAAATGGAAAATTCTAAAATACATTATGGCGAAATTAAAATTATAATTTCAGCTGAATTGGTTGTTACTATTGTTTATTATTTAAAATATGAAATAAGAATGAATTGATAGAAGCCTGAATATTCTCAGAGGTGGAAATATGCAAATAACCTTTGTTTTTTACTTAGCAAAATCAATTCTATTTTTTGAGTATTTTAATCTTGAATGAGTCATGATGTGTATTTTGAACTTGAGTGGGTTAAAAATACGCACAACATCGTCTGTTCAGTATTTTCTCTACTTTGGTAAACCGCTACAAGGTGAGATCCAGCATAAAGAGTAGACTATACTAATTTTCAGATTTAACAGGACCGAAACCTATTACATTATGGAAAGAAAACACTCTGAGATGAGACACTGAACCGATAGATGTGCCCTAGACACATTTGGATGTATATGTTATTATCTCGATGAGGTTGTCACTCGTCTAGCAAATGGCAGACGAAAACACTTCGCAGTTTTCCCAGCAGTCACCCACCTACTTACCAGCTTGACCTAGCACTGCTTAGCAAACAGCATACGATCGCTGAGCTCCCTGCCTTACCCCACAGTATAATTTTAAATTTCTGATAAGTAGTCAAACATGAATATGAAGGCGATAATGATGAGGATGCATTGCAGTATTATGTTTATGAAAGTACCATTGCAATCTGTCATCTCCAATTATTTTCTCATTGCTACAACCGTAATCTATATGACTAATCATTCAGTTCATAGATTCATAGATTTATAAATATATGAATTAATTGTCAACCGTAATTGTAAGATTTGAAATGCCATATAAACATATAAATTGACTGTCACTTAAGTAACTGTAATATTTCAAATGCCGAGTTCCACCAGACAAATTAACTACTGGTACATTTCATTGAAAACAGTAAATGTATTTATTAACAGTAACACGCCTTCCCGGGTGGTGCTTTCGTCACCATTCACCAACCAACATTATATTGCTACAATTTTACTTTTCCTTTATAAATCATCACTAACTCTTGTATTTGATTACATAATTATTACATGTTCTGTTTTTTGTAAAAGGTAATAAATTATTACTGACTTACTTGCTGGTAACAGTGATAATAATGAGTGGTGACAATAAAATTTGAATGATGGTCAACTAATTTTACTCCACATTATAATGTGAGAAAATAGATTTAAGGTGAATTAAATATCTGCAAGTTTTCATTTTTTGTCTTATTATATTTGTGTTGTAGTTTGCACAAATATTGTTCTCAAAACTGACAGCACGCACTCTTTTTCACTGTTCTTCTAGCAAAGCAGTGCAGCAATACATTGCTGGCTAAAAGCAATTTATCTATGTCATTCCATTTCAAGCAGCAAGTATTATTTATGATTCTACACACTATAATTGGCCAGAAAATGCAGGTTTTTGCACTGTGGGATGGCATAAAAACGGGAAATTGCTAACTAACCGAATAATGTAATTTTCAAGTTAAGAATAATACAATATAGCTAATGCATTTTTCCAGCATTAGCTATACCACTTTGATTTAAGTATAAATTATGATAATTTTCGAAATTTGTCACATACCTGAGTTTCATGATGAGATAGCGTGTATATGTCTTTAGCAAGTAATAAGGTTTTGTCGTTCACTGTAAAAGCGAGTGCCGTTAGCAATCCCAGCATTCCCATACCTCGGAGATCAGTAACTGGGTCATTACCTGAAGAAAAAACTCAATAATGAATTCTAATTGAGCATAAAGGTGGATAAATTTGTGATCTTCGTCTCAGTCAAGTATAAGCTGTTAACTAATTAAGTCAAATCTACAACTCTCTATTACTGTAATAAGTGAATTAAAATAGATCTTCTACTGGCAACAATCAAAAATGATTGCTTGAATGAATGAAGTTTTAGGCAGTTATTTTTAGACTAAATAACAATTTTTGTAATAATAAGTGACATTAGTTATTAGCACAAGGTTGAGACGTTTTGAATGTGTCAAATCCATTGATTATTTGTCACATATTGTAAAAGATAATGACATACAGCAGCAAAAAAGGTCACGGCAAAAATGCAAGAGACACAATGCTTTTTTTGTTGTGATCTGCTTTGCTATGTATATTTTTTTTACCAAGCTATAAAAATGTATAAGGTAAACAATACAATTTGTCTATCGTGACAAGTAATGTCCACCATGGATTTACAACATTTATATTTACTTTAATATGGTTAATCTCAAACATACACAGACCTACCTTGAAAACCTATTTGTTCCCAGTGGCTACCATAGCGAGGGCAGTCCACCCTATCTCCAGTGAGTTGCCGATATACAGTTTGTAGAATTCTTATATGCACAGACTGTTCATTATCAAAAGAACCTATTTAAAATATGACAAGATGATGGCTAGGGATTTTGGTACATTTTCAAGCGAAACAGAGCAAAATGATCGTACTGTTTTAGTGTCCAGGGATACACTACTCCACACAACACCAATGATTACTGCTTTGTGTATTCAAGTGACACAGATTTCAATGCACAATTCAAATGTTCAGGATGTCAGCTTTATCAGCCATTAAAGTACGTTTTTCAGACAAATCAGTGACAGCAAAACAGATCATGTTTTCGAGAATGAAGCATCAAAATGCATATACTGAAATACAGACATATAAGGCATTTATATATTTATATATATTTATATATATATATATATAAGGCATACATTGTTGTGCTTGTATATCATGTATTTAAGAAAGAATGGAGACAAAGTAGGCTTAGAAAATATTATTTTCTCAAGAAAAAGATAAAAAGCACTGCTTTTTTTACGTTCATGACTTTTAATGAAGACAGTTTGCAACTGTATAAAATATAGGTAAACTCTCAAAGGTACTTAGTTTTGGAGTATGCTACAAAAAACAAAGATGGTGAAATGTCATGCAAGATTTTGAATAAAAGAATTTTGAACATAAATGCTAGCTTTTAATAAATATTTTCTTTGCTTCAATGTAAAACACAGCATGTTGCTAAAGATAACATAACATACTGTATATTACTGCAGTTGTAGGTAGTAATGGCTGCAAGTTTACACTGCTCATCAATTATGCATACACTGCATTATTACTGCAAGTGAGTTGTAGCTTAGTTAGAATAAAAATGCACAACATGCACTTGCTCATGAAATGCTCACTTACATATCCCCAAAGCGAAGACAAAGTTTCTTTCGTTATGAAGATCAGGCCTCAGGCGGGTGCCAAACAGGAAATGTCGTATTCGACCCAAGAGATTCCTATGTACTGTTGGCTTTATCTGACTCTGTAAAAATTATTAATAATAAATAACTCCACTTTCAAGGTATATTGGTTAAAGGGATTGATAAGTAGCCACAGTGAACATATATTAGGCTGCAAATAGATGTGATCATCAGGTAAATTGCTTCTGGGAGCATTCACCTGACATTTTGTCATAAAGCACTATACTGGATAATGAATGTGTATCCGAGGATATAAGACACTTCCGCTGATCCAGTTCACAGAAGATTATCCTTCATGATGAAATAAATTTTGGTCTCGTCACAACCATCTCCTTCAGGACCGCGCCAATCGAAATAGGTCTTGTAAGACCTATGACTTTTCTGCTACTGTATGAGCACAGACATACCGTATATACTCGCATATAAGCCTACATCGCATATAAGCCGACCCCCTAAAAGTGCTTTAAAATGGCCAGTTTTTGCAAAAACCCGTATATAAGCCGACCATCAACTTGTCTAATTTTACTCCATACCCAATCAACAAAATTGATCCCTTTTGTCACATTTTGTTAATTGGGTATTTTTGGTTCATAGAAATCTTTTACTATAAAGATGTAAAATGCTTACTTTTATGTTACATACTAGAAGAAATTATACATTGGGTGACACACAACCAAATAAAGAGTCAGATAGCGATGAAAATGTGTGGCTGGAAAATTGGCATTAGTGTCTGTCCTTGTGTTCATTTTGTTTCATGCGCATATAAGCCGACCCCCTGATTTCAGTACTGTATTTTATAGTTCTAAATTCGGCTTATATGCGAGTATATACGGGAACTAAATTACTATAAATTAGGTACTGTTTGATTCAAGGAAATCTCGGCTATCCAATTATGCTATTTGTTTAAGCATTTAAAACTGAGAAAAACACACCCTTTTCAGGCACTCCAACTTAGCCTACCGAGTAGCTTAGTCTGGTGTACACTTGTGTGATCGTACACACTATTTAATTGATTGCCTGCTTGCAACAACCTAAGTTCGCTGCCATTACAGGAAAAACCAAACGATCAGCCAAGGACTCAACTTTTAATGACAGTTTCTCCTTAAAAATAGAGTAGACTGTGGCGAAAGTGTACCAGAGTGTTCCGTCTGGATAGTTGAAAATTTCTGCACTAATCGATTTCACACAAGTGATACTGTACATTTGTTACAGCGCAAACATTGTGGTTGCTGAATTTTTTTCATTTTCTTTATAAACAATCGATTTTTAATTTCTCTAAGGTAAGCGAAAGCATTTCGTATATATTTTTGCATGAAAGCCCATTGTGTGAGGAGTAGAGACCTGCAAAAATTATCAAGTATAAAGTAAATGCTGCTTAGAGAGAGCAGTTTTTCAAGAACCCATGCAAAATGCAGCAAATGCTTATGGTTCTGAAGGAGTTAAGACTTGGTGCACCCTGCCACTGAACCACGACTGGTTGCTAATCGCCATCGTCAGCCTCATTAGCATCATCACTGTCATTATAATTACTTAATCACAGATCAATATTATTATCACCATTATTGTTGATCATTATTATAATACACGAATTATCAACATGAATGCAGGCAAGTCATAAGATTTGTCAGTTTTTTTATAAACTTTGTAAAATATGTAAGGTAAAATTTTCAAACTCCTTTAAGTGCACCATATATAATAAAGAAAGAGCTGCTTTGCAGTTTATGCGTGCTGAGCAGTAACATTAATGGACATCTGCTGCTCTGAGGGGAATAAAATAAAGCCTTCACGTCGAATAAAATCCCTGCCATATTTACAACTTTCACACCAATCTGGCAGCTTATGATTGTTTTTGGAGCGACTCAAGAAAATAAGAATTTCCTTTGCCACGAATCATTTTTGTCCATTATTACCTTGCTTTTAAAATGATTGCTATATTACTGCAGAGTAAACTTGTTCAGGTTTTAATGATTACTGTGGGAAATAACTTAGCAGATCCAAGATAAAAAAAACTGAAAGACTGCTCATTTTACTGGCTTTCTCAGTATTTCTTTGGTTCTCTAAATGTGTATCCTGAGATACTATAGGGGTGTAAAGATAATTATTAGTAATATTAACATAGTTTTTAATGAAATATTATTAAATCATGTTAGAACTATAATCTAGTTTAATTTTGGAGTGCATTAACTCGTACTTGCATTGTGTTGTGTTATGTTGTCCTGTGTTTTACAGCATTGTATTATAGTGTATTGTATTGTATTCTATTATATTGCATTGTAATGTAATGTACAGTATTGCATTGCATTGTATTGTACTGAACTGTACTGTATTCCACAGATGCCTGAAGCTGACAGATGCAACTTCAAAGCATGTCATGCTTAAGTTATACAGGGAAGTGAAACATCATTCAAATTTTTCTGAAAAGCCAGTTTGATGTTTAGAGTTGACAAGAGGAACTCATTAAAGTGGACTGCGATCTCCACTGTGTAGATGAAAGCAGTTTCATTTTTACAAAGCACAGCACAAAAGCAGTTGAATCTGCCGTATTTGTTAAGGTTGTTTAATAACATAAAAAACAACAAACAACGGATGTGCAAGTTACCAATTCTTCTTTCAGGTCCCGTGAGCGAAAGCAAGAAAGTGCTTCTTCGAAGCTAATAAATGACTCCGATTTTGTTACAGTAGCTGCGCCTAAAGGAAATGAGAAAAATGGCATCATGTTAATGCATCATTAATAATTATAAAATATTGTTATGTCACAATAAGTTGCATCTCGTCATATCTGAACCAATCAGATAAGTGAAAAATACAAAATCTTGTAGTTATAAAAAAACTATAGACTACAACACAGATCTGCTTTGTGTAGTATCACCATAATAATCACCATTCTTAAACAAACAATAAAAAACTATAGACTACAACACAGATCTGCTTTGTGTAGTATCACCATAATAATCACCATTCTTAAACAAACAATAAAAAAACTATAGACTACAACACAGATCTGCTTTGTGTAGTATCACCATAACAATCACCATTCTTAAACAAAACCAGATGCACAGAAAAACAAAAAAGCAAGAATGCATATGTGATTGTAGGAGTTTTGTGTGCAAAAAAAGCACCCATAAAGACATCTGCATGTTACTGCTACCACCACAAACATTCTGTCTTAGCTTGTAGCTAAGCAAAGGAACGATATAGTGGTCAGTTATGTGAAAAACGTATCTTTTAAATACTATAAGTTTTCACTTGAAATTGTTATTCTCTTTCCACTAAGCCAAAATGTGACATTTTTGAAATTTATCATTTTTTATAGTAACAAAATATTTTAAGCTCAACTCGCCACACAGGGTCGAACATAAGAATATAAATTCAGATCCAGAAAATTAGAATTCTTATTACTAATTTGGTAGTGACAGATAGTAACTGCAAATGTTCCTTGTAAGATAGGTAATCATCAGGGAAACAAATTGGTGATAACAGATAGCACAGATAAGCAGCCCTAGCGAAACCTAAGGCAAAACTACAAGCAGCAGCAGCAAAATGAGTTACTATCAAACTGTCAGTAATTAAGAAGGAAAAACATCTTGTCAGCACAAAATTTTAATTTCTACAAATTAGAGATAAATGCACGTGATGAGCAAAAAATTGCAGGATCAACTTGATATATATATATATATAACACATACACGATAACTTGACAAGGACATTGCATTGCAGACCATAGAAAACATTGGATGTCTCGAGGATTATTAAATACATGCCGTCTCCCAGTGCTCTAAAGTTTTATTAATATGCTCAGTTTCTAAAAAAGTATCATTTGGATCTCCTTAACAGAGTAACTTTGACAAGCAGAAAGGTTTTGTTGGTCTTGACAGATCGGCAAATCTGATCAGCAAAGCACTCACAAAAGACAATGTTGTAATAAACTGCAGCCAAAAGAAAGTAACAGATACTTAGCATGACCACTACTGCACAAAAACATTTGAGTATGAAAGAGATAACTCTTCTAGTTGCACATTGAAAACAAAGGCGAATACAGTTTAAAACCAGCCGAAGAACTAAAAAAAATTAATCTAGCAAATTCATGATTCTGCTTCAAGCATAAAGGTGTGCAATGAGGATGACTCTTGTTAAAAACTTCTTGTCCAGATATTCTATACAGCCAGGGATCTCGAACCTAATTAGGTGGAAATATCACAAAGATAACTAAGGTTGATCATCCACAAATGCATTACGATTGCACTTGGGAACACTAAGTCAGCAGGCTTTCTAGACAGAACTAAATCATTAAAAGAGGCTTCTTTAAATGAAACCACATGGTAACAAAAATAATCTTAGTACATGGAATGCTCTAGATGCAATATATGAAACAGCTACGCGTTCTTTATATCTGTTATTTTCAACAACGGTGTAGATCCTTAGCATCAAAGAGTTTTTACATTTCAAGAACAAACCTAGTTTCCATTTCTGACCAAACTGCTCAAGGTTTTTACGCCAGTGTATTCTTTGCATAATTCTACACATGTAAACCTGATTGTTTTTTTTATAATACAGCTTTATTGTTTCTTAAAAAAATATTTAAAGTTACCTAGTATCTTTCCCAAATGTAGTAACTCCAGAAAAGCTAGTTACTCCACCTAAACCTATAATTAATAAAGCATGCCAGCAAATCCTCACCTTTGATGCTTGAAGGACTGGACAACAAGAATCCTGTAGCTAAAGGAGTGTGGTTAGCAGTGGGGCATCTGAAATGTTTTGTATTCCCTTTCTTGTGATTTTTTTTTACATTCAGTGTCAATAAAACCCGAATTTTAGACTTAAAATTTGTAATAAGTATACCTGTGCCATGCAATACTTGCAATTTCTCCATGTTATACATTTTTTATTAAAAAATATGGTAACAACTGTGGTGAATAACTGGGTACAAAGGGGTGTCTGGCAGGCTATGGAGTTACTAGGTTTTTGTCTTTGCCACAAATACGGAACATGGAGTTACTAGGTTTTCGTCTTTGCCACAAATACGGAATATGGAGTTACCTGCTCATCAAAAGTTAGGATGCAGGAGTTGACCTTGAGTGGTCGAGATTCGGTGATTATTTTTTACAAGTATTGCGCAGCCTTTCAGATAAAATCAAGCTTTGATGAGAAAGAGTTAAGAGTTATGTTTGTAAGAAGAAAACAGCAAAAGGGTCAAGATTTGGTATGTTGCCTGTGGGGACTAAAATTGTCCAAGAATTACTATACTAAAAATTTTCAAGTAATCAAAAAAAATGAGCATGAAAACAAGGGAACTTGATTAGAAGATGCTGTTACACGTTTAACACCGGCAATGGAAAGTTGGCATTGTGAGCAGTCTAGTTTTCGCTTAAGGCATTGCACATGATGCATGAATAGCTGAGGTATTGATTGAGATCAGGAAAAATGTGTTACAGATTGTTGCAGAAAAGGGAATAACCAGTTCAAACAAACAAAAATGGCAAATAAAGCCTTTTTAACTTGAATTCTGAAAGGGAAATGCAAATGCAGGTTACTAGTACAGGTAACTTGTTTAAATTATTTATCCTAGTAAAATACAGAATAATTATAATTTTATAGTTATAAAATATTAGTTATAAAATTATAATTATAAATTATAAAAAGTATAATAAATTACAGAACTCAGTTTTAATATACAATAAAAATGAACTTATTTCATTCCTAATTTTGGGGATTACAAAAATAAGTGCAAGTCTAAATCACATTTCAGCAGTTACACAAAAAACACCAAAACTAATGCAGAATTGTTGTTAAAATCTAAAACTGCTGCATCTTTCCTTGTTGTAATAGGATTATAAGATTGCATTCATAAGTTTTTGAGATTTTTGTAAACTAAGCCCCGATGAGCATGTACTTACAATTTCTAAGGTAAAACAAAACAAAAAATGTTATTTTTCAAATTCTTCCATTTTACGAAACTCTCTTCACCGTTTGCTTGTTTGTAAGATTTCTGTTCATATAATCATTTTTGCTCTATTAAAGGATCGTAACAGACTCTAACAGAACGAAAAGCAAGCACAAAGGTGCATCTTGTTGTATTGTTAATTGTTAAGATGACAAACTTTTGACGAAAAATGCAAAATTTTTCATGACATTCACACTACAAGTCGTTATTTATAAATACATGCCAGTCAAATTGTTACAGGAGCATTTACACAGAACGTATGTGACACGAAGACGCAAATTACATGAAATCTAAAACAATTTGAATGTTTGACAGTCGTGTAGGCTGCTTAAAACTGCCGTCAGTTAAAATACTACACAACAATTTCAAAGCAACCAAAAGTCTTTAAGCAGTTAAACATCAAAAATTTTCGATTTGCCTATTAGATTTGCTTCATTAAGCCGGAGGCTAGGGTTTCCATCTTGTTGGCTTCCTTATCTGATGTAATTATCTGACATTCCGTAACCAGGGAGCGAAACGACAAATACATGTACGTCACTGCCACTAAAAGATACAGCGAAGAGTCATGGCCAAAGAATATTCGAGAAATAACTAAACGTTATTACATTCATGGTCAGGGAGACTCTAACTGTGCTATACGGGCACAAAACTTTAACATCTTACTCTGTAAAACAGTTGCCAGTTTTGTATAGGCAAAAGCCGTGATAAAAACACTGGCAAGATTTCTAACACACGTTGGCGTTTTACGAAATAAACAGTGAGGCTAGATATCGAATTGATTTATTTGGGAGCGTAAATTTAGCTTTTGGCCTTGCAAGATCGAGGTATTCAGAATTTTATAATAACTGTATGAAGAGAAGAGGGTAATCATTATGGTACGTATAATTACCTAATGAGAAGAAGGTAATCATTATGGTACGTATAATTACCTAATGAGTGTAATTTTCAACTTCATGTTTCTGCTGCTAAAAAGACTGATATTCTGTAACACGTATTTAACGCTAGCACGTGAGTGCATATTTTGCCACTATCCGTAAGGCTGCACTACTCAGACAGTTTGTCTTTTTTAAGGCTTCACTACTCAAAGAGTTTGTCTTCAAGCAACTAATGACTGAGCAGACTTAACTTCTTAGTTTTTCCGTTTATTTTGAAGCAGTGTAAGTTGTCTAAGCTTCTGTATGCAATTTAAGAGGTGCAGAACTCCAAAAAAACGCTAATTAATGCCAAAACAAATTATTATATAATAAATTTTAGTAACTACAAGACGACATCACATTGCTTTCTTTAGAACTATTCGGTCTAGAAAATGATTCATGCACTGGCATAAAACTGGACAACACAGAAACCTGTTACGATGAATTTATATTGACAATTAACGGGGGAGTGGACTCACTTGTAGCTAATGACAGAGCAATGTGCATGTTCGCAATTTACGATTATTAGTCGCAATGTATACTGAATGGTTCCTTTATATCTAGTTGCGAAGGTTTAGTTTTCCAGTCACATCATCAAGCACAGATAAAAACTAAGACTAGTTTGATTAAAGGATTCATCGATGTACGCCTGCAAATTTGAATGTCATTCACTTAAAACAAAGGAGAAAAATATGAAATACCACACAGAAATTTGTGATTTCCAAAAAAAATTCAGTATAAAAAAATGTAGCCTTAATGCGAGCGCAAGTAGCAAAACTAGTTATCATTGTTGATTTATTTACACTAATTAACATTTTTGCAACAATGTACAAGGTATAGTTTTTATTTACATTTATAAGCATAATATTTCGTGAATCTATCTGCTTCACAGTATTAATAATTATACAATAATCAAGGCGTAACTCATTTTCAATAATAATAATAAGAACTTGAATGAAGTTATGTTAGCAAAAAGTGGTAACCAAAAAGGCCTTAAGCAAAGCAATCAAATTCTTTAATTTTACAGTTGAATCACATTGTTTGTACTCGTGACCTGTTATACTCAACCAACTATATAATAATTTAGCGAACCTGTTGAATCAAGCAAATTAATCGTGCAATTAGATTAATGAAGCCATTAGGCAGGTTAGTCACACATCTATCGCTTACCTATACATGATTAATGACTTATAAAACCTCGTTTAAGAAGAACTAGACATCTCCGCTGACGATTTATTTTTTGAGCCTGAGTAAATTGAGCGAGGCCAAATATATTACGGTACTTAAATAACCAATCACTCATCTATAGGCCTTGACTCTGCAAGGGATCGCCCTCAGTGGATCATTAGTCGTTCCGGAATTATTCTGATAACCAGTTAATATAACATGTAGCTGAGCCCAGACAAGTGAGCAGACATTTCGACACAGGGGCGCCTCACCCCAAAACTTTTTGACACGTTTTGAGAGTCTCTACGATAATTTAAAGCTAAATAGTTAATCAAAAGAATACAGTTTTGTGCTGATTTGCCATTTCTATTGCATGTGTTTGATGACAGAAACAAAGTATGCCAACATGTTGACAATGCCAATTTGAGCAAGAAAGCATTGAAGCTTTGTTCACTGAAGCTCCCTACTCTGTTGTAAGAAATTCAAACAACATAACCTGTAGAAGAGTACAAGACCTACTACAAGTCTGTATGACTTTGATCCTTTAACGCACAAACACACACATTTAGGAGTGACCATAGGATTACTCCATAGGAAACGCATTTAGGAGTGACCATAACCATTTTGGGGACATATAAATGAGTTGTTTATTGTGCTATGATCGACTAGTGAATGCGAGTTGATTAGTTCTCAAAAAACTAACCAAGCACATTGTTTTCAAGGAAGCTATGCTTGCAGATATCGTGATGAGGCGACGTCAGCTACAGCGATAATGCCGAAATTTATTCATACCAGAGGCGACAGTGATTAGTCAAGCACAATTCTTAATCACATGTCAAACTGTGCGAACTAAAATGTTTTTAACAAGAAAAATGAACCGTACCGGCATAAAACAAACTTTGTTCACGTAAGGCGTGTTTCATTTTTGGAGGTTGCCTCGCAACAAACCCATTTCAAGAAAAAAATTATTGCCCGTTTTAACAATTTGTAAAGAAAAACTCCCAATTTTTTTTTCTAATGTTCACCATTTTATCTTAATTAATATCCAAACCGGTTAGTCTATAATATATTATTATCACACTTGAGTGTTTTTTCCCAATTTAATTAGCGTGCAAAAGGAACGGCTAGAAACTGCGCCGTGTCTGCCCACTGCCCTATCGTATCAATCGTATCTGCCGCAGTTACCGTAATCGCCGCAGAACCGGCACCGGATGCAGATATCCGCATACTACGAAAATGCACATGTTAATATTTATTATTTTGACCAATAGCCTGCAGTTACTGGTAAAGAAATGGGTTCGAGGTAGCTAGAACAAGAATTTGATCCAAAAGAAAAATATGTGTCCAAATAACTTATGTGCCCAAACTACTTTGTGGTCCTATGTGTCCAGAACACCTAGTGTCTGAATGGCCTATATGTCTAAATACCTATCTGCCGAAGCTGCCTGTGCCTATGTGTCGAAAATGCCGGTATCTAAATAACCTATACGTCCAAAACTGTCTGTGACCAAAACGTTTGTCTCAAAGTAGCCTGTGTCTAAAATCTTGTGTCCAAAACGTCTGTAACCAGTCGTGACGTTTCCATATTAGTTACAGATACCGTCGTCGCGTATACAGCATTAACAATGGCTTTGTAAAGGTGATTTACTGAGAATAAATTACTTTTTGCGGTAAAGGCATTGAGTACGTATATATGCGCACATATATTCAATTACAAGAGGGATTCAAGCAGACATGAACTTGCTAAACTATTACTATACAGTAGGGGTGGCGTTAATAACAACGGAATAAAACAGGCAGGAACTGTTTAATCAATATCACTTGTGGATAATCAATCGTTGCCCTGCCAAAAACTGGACTCGTGGAAACAGAGAAAGCCACGACTCAAGTAATTAACACATAAGCTATACTGCAAAATTATTCTGCGTCGCTAGATAGTACCTTATAAAAGACTCTTATAGGTGTGCAATTTAAGCTTGAGGCGCAAATTTAACCAGTGGCTACTAGTTAGCCTAGTTACTTTTCTATTAGAGTTCACTGTGGCAGGTAAAAAGAGTCAGAAGGTGTAACATTAGGTGTGCAAACATATCTGGTCTCTAGTTGTGATAGATCTGCAAACAGAACATTACTGCTACTGATATACTCGTTCCAGTAGTTCGTTTTGTTTCATCCGCGACTTTCTGTCTAGTAACAATGATTGGACATGAATAGTAAATGGGTGAATAACCAGGAGAAAAAATATTCCTTGATAGTTTTGTGTGAAATACTGCTTACGACTAAGTTATTTTTCGTTCAGAACGGATGTCATTGCATTAGAACATTACTGAAACTTCTCTGCCCATTAAGTGTCTCATTAGAGAGGATCATCCTGGAGAATTACCTAGATCTGGTCCCGCCACATCTATACAACAGTAAAAATAGGCCCTAGTATTGAGTGCTGTATCCCGTCTTGTATCGTGTTAAAAGCATATCAAAGTATGTCACATTAATACTATTGCAAGAACCAAGTAATTAATACTTTTAATCATTTCATTTATCAAACTTGCATTGTAATTGCTATTAGCCCATGGATTCTGACGCTATTATTTACCTAAGAATTAAATGGACTAATCAATTCTGCGTGTGATTATCAGTTAACTGAGGGCGCTTTATCTCAGACTCTGAGGTGAATAGATTAAGCTACTCTTTAAATTAACTGCGATGCGACTTCGTTTAACACCGCAGGATAATAATCAACTGAGTATTGATCAGGCAAAGCTCTTTTGAACCAAACCTGATAAAGCCCACAGACTGTAGTCCGCTACTTTGTATTGTAAGGGAAAGGCGCTCGCAAGTAAGGAAACCCCTTGAGTTGGCCGAGCAGGAAAAAATGAAATGCTTTAAACAAGATATCCTTTCAATAAATTGTGACATTTATATCTATATAGGCTACATTTAGAAAAATAATATTTGTGGGCGTTCTTATAATACATGTGTAGGTTTACCGAATCCCGCTCAACAGTGACTTTATTTAGCATTATTTTATCAAACAAAAATCCCCTAAATAATACTAACCTGGACATTACTAATCAATGCTTTCTGTAAACTGCCAAAATAGCCAACCAAACACTGTCAGCTGCCTTAATGAAAAAATTACCTAAAATGCAGATTGTACAGAATAAAATGACTTCAGATACTGCATAAAAAACGTTAGTACTTTCCAATTCAAAACAAACTGGCAGTTATCCTTGTGAGTTATTGACTGTTTTGCTTTCTGAACTGAACTGAGGTGGTCTGACCTTGCTTGCCAGTGTTAAATTATTTAATGTCTTAAAGAATTTGCTTTATGAACAACAATTAGTGGGAAAGGCTAAAAGCCACAATTGACAGTTAATAGAGTAGCATCAAATGTTAAGTGGAAAGACTGTGTCCTTTTAGGGAATATCACATTTTTGATTATCTGCTCCCCCCTCCCGTGCCTGTTGTCATAGGTTAATTAATTGGGTATGCATAACTCATGACTCATACTTGACCTAATGAAACAGCCTGGCACTCCAAGAAAGCATTTTCTGTGTATAACAGGGGCCAAAATTAGTTTCTATTCTTTACAGCATATTTGAAACACATCTAGAGAAGTTTAGTGGATGTTACAGGAACTAATCCCTTGATGGGAGCCTTATTCCTATATATGATCAGCCATGACCAGCTGCAGAATCACTCACCGCAGTTCTGAAATCATTTGGGTTACCCATTAATGTTTTACAATGAAAAAAACCGGTGCTGCATCATTTTATACTACGTACTACAATACCACTGTAGTATTATCCAATATCCTATGCCATACCAATAATGGTTTCGTCTGATAATATGGCTTTGCTTTTTACATATCCCTGTTCCACCCCAAACACGTGCTCAGCATTTCAATATTCCCTAATTAATGATTTAAAATATACAGTGGATTCATCAAACAAATTAGACTAAGCAGATAACTACTAGAGTTTTATTGCTTACTGTAGCTACTTTACCATGTGTTGCGATGACCATGATCGATAAACATAAACAGCAAACTTGTGCAAGAAGCAAATCAAACTTGAAAGTATTATGAAGTGAATTTTCTTTATGTAGCAAACTTAGCAAAATAAATATAATCACCAGCACACAAAAAGATAAAATTACATTTAAAATGCTTGATAGCAAGAGTATTAAGCAAGAGACCTTGCAACGAACACATGAGCTGTGCAAATTGATCTTTGTTCGTCTTCATTATTTTGTAGCAGAGCATTTTGATTTTAGCAATTTGTTTTTTATACGACGGCCATGTTACGTAAAGCCCAAAGCAGCAAATCTCATAGCATGTACATGTCTTGGCTTTTAGAGATCGTGCATTAGCCAGTAATGTATACCACAAAATCTGTCTAAGTGTCCACACAGAATACACAAGGTGGTTAATGGTGGGAAAGCTATTATTTTTCATTATTTGCATGTGCTTGTCAGGCAAACTGTGGATTTTTACATTCATTTTTCAAAGTCATATGTTATTGAGATGAAAAGAAAAAAGAAAAGAAAGTAGTTGTATGCAATGTAATCCCACGAGAGATTCAAATTTCAAAGTGTGTCATAACGAATAATATTTACAATCTGACACGCACGTCGTAACGCATAAGTTTAAGACAATAAAACAATTTCTGGAATGAAGTGCCTGAGCTGGGAATGAAAATATCCAGTACACTACTCATTAGACCATGCTGAGCAGCTGAATTTAGTGAAGGTTGTTAAGCAACACGAATCCTGAATCTATTTGCAAGATTAATTTGATGTGGCTAAATATTAGAAGGTCAATTGCAAGTATATCTCTATTATATTGATCAGTCCGATTTGAATACATGATTAAAAGATTCATGTAGTATAGGCAGTCATGAAAATAATTTATTAAAATTGTCTTCATCGTTTCAAACTAGCTGTTATTGCTAACTTCAACCACCACATTTTTTGAAACGTGTTTTTTATTTTAATATCCAACACACTTGCTTTTGTTTCCTTGAATGTTTTCAAAATTTATAGCAAATTTTTTACAATGCCCTCACACGTGTTAAACACAGAGCGTTAAAAAGTTAAATCATCAGTGCAGCTTGACAGCACTTGTGTCCCCAATCTTATAGCCAGAAACAGCAACACATGCGTGAAAACGACCAACCATACCAATTGTGAACAAAACTGGAAAAAGAACAACCCCTCTATTTGCCATAATCCATTACATACAGAAAATTCTTGGGACTTGTGATCACCTCATTACACATTGCTTAAGGTATAAATTAACAGGTGCTCTAGAGGTGCAACCATTTCAGTGTATTCTAAGCAATACGTATATTAAATAGCTTACACATGCACAATTAGTGTTATACATATTATTAATAAGCATCGTTTCTTTTATGACAGACATACATGTAGTGGTAGAGACAGGAGATTTGAAACCAAAGCGGAAATCTGATGTGCAAATGCAGTCAATGTATTTCTGCAAGATAAAGCCAATCAAATATTTTACCAAGATACAAGAATTTTGTCTTTTGGAATAAGGATTACATTACAAAATAAAAAAAAATGTTAGAACATATCCTATAGCTCATCAAACAGTTAAACAGTGCTCATGTAATTAGATGAATATATATATATTTCCAAGTGAACTTGTAGAATAATAAATGAAACTTAACAAAATAAACAAAATCGCCACGAAAAAGACAAAACAGCAACATTTAAAAATGCTTGATACAAGGGTAATTAGGGTATTAAGCAAGAGACAATGTAACAAACACATGAAGCTATGCAAATTGATGTTTGTTGGCCTTCATTATTATGATTTTAGCAATTTGTTTTTATACGACGGCTATCTTAAGTAAAGCCCCGAGCAGCGAATTTCATTACATATACATGTCTTGGCATATATATATATATATATAGAGGGAAGCTGGACCACTAATAATGCTATCAGGGCAAAGGCTAGAGCTTTTGTCACTCTCATTAGGCTGGCTTAAATGAAATCCCCCAAGAAATTTCATCTACAGAGAACCCGATCTATTCATCACAGCTAGTATTGTCAAATAGTCAATATTACAGATAATTACATTCATGTCACATTTGTCATATCCCACTATATTATAGAGAGCTTCAAATTCTCCAGGAAACACGTCAATCATATTTTGATGAAATTAGCAGCCCTCCACAACAGCAAATATTGTATGCTTTATGCCATAAAATTTGTTCTTTTTATTAAAAAAATTACGAGTGCTAGCAAATGTTAGCAACAATCTTTAACTTTGTTGCATTTATTAAATCAATTACGAGTGTTATCAAATGTTAGCAACACGATTGGGCAAGTTTCTTTCTTACACTGGCATTATCACTGTTACTGACATTATTGCAGTTCTTACAGCTGATATATCCCTTAATGGAATTACTATTTTAATTTTTCCTGAGCTACTATGCTCAAATTGCTTAACAACCCTCCTACTGTCTTCTTCTTGTTTTGTAGGCATGTCTTATTGTAACTTGTGTCATTACCATATTTTGCTAAAAGCATGGTTACTCACATACATATTTTCAATGACTAATAAATTTAATAGAATAACCTACATGCTTTAAATTATTGTTGTAAAGCAAAGATTTACATATCTTCTAGTGAATCTTGTGATAAAATAGTGTTTCAAATTGGCTTGGGCACTTTCTGTTTCAATGGAGATGGTGCTACTTATTTTTGTAAGTGAAGATTATATCTTTTTTTTATAAAGTTCAAAGGTGAGTGGTTGCAACACAGGCCTTAATGGAACTTGATGAATATTGAATAATCATAAGGCTATACCAACTTTGTTATACAAACGTTATAGTAACAGTTGAATGAAGTGAAATTTTACAGCACCGAATAAAAAGTTTTTCCCTGTTAAACTCTTTGTACATTCTTTGCACGTAAAATTTATAGGCACTGTTGATAACAATGTAGAAGTTGTCACACTTGAGAAGCCTTAATTTTACCAATAAAAGAATTTCATGTTACTAATGTGACTGTATATGTAAAAATGGTCAGGTCTTGAAATCTGCATGGCTGAAAGTTTGCAGGTAAGCTAGATCTGGCATCTACTTAGAGATACCTCATTATCTTGCAAATAAATCAATAAGATTTTATAGTCGTTGCATTATAAACAACTCCTTTCAAGAGATATTGTTACCTTTAAGCAACACTAACTGCAGCTGCAGGCCTGCTACAATATGACACTTGTCTACTGTAGTTAACAAACATTTTACAATAGGTTACATGTACGTGCCACAAACCTGGTGTAACGGTTTCAACATTTTCCCATTCTGATTGAGCTGCAGCATAATCAGCAGGAGTCGTTTCTTTTGCTGCTTCTGTATTATTGACATCAACACTAGCATTTACACTTTGGTCCTTAAACTGTTCTTTAGAATGTTTGGACACCATGTCTTGTATATCTGTATTTTGTCCACAATCTGAGGAAGTGTTTTTGACTAGATCACCATTTTCAAACTCCTCACTGGCATTTTCGGGGTTATCGATACTTTCATCCTCTGAAAACACAAACATATAAGCTTAGGTCTATTCTACATGTATAGATGTATAAATATACTTGTAACAATTTTGCTGCACAATGCAACTATGCTGACATTCTGTCAAAATGTTGGAGGAATCTTTTTCAGAGTAGTTACACAATGTTTGGAATACCACAAGACTGACAGATTTTAGTTCCAAAATTTAAGTGCAATGCAATGGAGTGTATATAGCAAAATGGAACAGAATAGTCTTAAGAATAAACGAATAACTCTATAAAACTTTAAAAACTGATACAATCTGTTTAAACAGTTGCAAGTAAACTTTCAAAATACAGTGTTTTAAGCGAGTTTTACATGTATGTGTTACAGGTAGAAAACAACGTTCTGTAGAATGCCTAGCATTTTATGGAGTGCCAAAGCAAAAACTGTCAAAAATAATTTCTTCTACACTTTTCCTAGGCATTATATATAATGCAAAAGTATAATTAACAAAGTGTGTAATTCTTAGATTTTGAATGTAGCTACTTTTCCTAGACATTTTATGAAATGTCAAATAAATTTTAGGTAATGTAATAAAAAAACAAGTAGTCAAAATTTCTGACATAATTTTCTTAGGCATTTTGTAGGAGGTCAATTTTCGTTTAGGGAAAGCACGTGTTTCAATATACTGGCAAATTACTGTGGTAAATATGTTCGCCTTTTGTCCTGTTTGAGAATTTAAATTCCTCGCAATGTCATTCCTCTTCTGAGGGGGTGATACTGATGACTCAGGAGACCAATTCTTGCATGAAACACGTAACGACAGAGATGACATTTGAAAGTCGATAGACCCAGACTGGGGCTTAAGCTTGTCGACTCTTGTGCTGACGTTATGGTTCTTCTCTCTTCTTCCTTTTGGATTCGAAATGCTGGCCTTCACTTGTGAATAGTCCAACACCTTTAGGAACGCTCCTGGCATTTCGAACGTTTTCAAATGTTTGACTTTGATGATTCAGTTTGTTTGAGCATGAATTTCAATTTATCTTTACAGTGGCGAAGAGGATATTATCAGGGTTGTACTTGTGGTTATGGGTCAGTTGTGAATTTGCTGAAGAGAATTTGAGGAGTGGACTCCCACATATTCTCCTGACAGATGAAAACAGTATTTCATGATGGTGGACACGATGCTTTGGCTGTTTGCTCTTTTGAGGATGATGATGCTGGAAATGTACTAACACATCTAATGTTCAGCATGGGCAAAACTTTTCTTGGAGCACACATTCAAGCTTTTTGATGTCAAGACGATAACGAGTCAAAATTTAACAGCTACAGAGCAAGATTAAAATGACGACAGCTTGATAGTCCACGAGTTCCATTTCTGGGTTTAAATCTGTGCTGTTCAAGACTCGTATTTTGCAAGTTTGGGCAAAGACCATGCAAGTTGCACCAATTCGATGCTCCATATTTTTCAAGTGCATTTGTTAGAGAGCAGGCTTGTTAGATACAGAGTACAGATACTCTACCTGGCTGAGAAGTGTCAGAGACACTGAAATTCCATCCATTGTGAATAAAACAATTAACTCTCTGGGTTACTTAAGTTCTTAGCTTAATTTAATACACTGACTAATAATAAGACTATTAAATGAATGTTATATACTGCATACTGCCTAGGTAATTTAATATCTAGGCAAAGTCAGGTTCATCAAGAATTGTTCACTTTATAATGCCAAAGCCATTTTACTCATTACAAACAGATTCTAGCTATTATACAAAACGTCTAAGTAAAGTATGAAAGTGCTGCAGCAAAAACACTCATTTCGCACTTTTCTTGAAATGTACAGGTGTTACATGAAATGCCTAGGAATTTTATAAAATGTCTAAATTTTGCCTGTAACAGGTATACACGTAACAGAAATACATGTTATCTAAATATACAACACTAATTGTAACTTGATCTAGCTCATTAGGATGGTACAAACAATGTTGATGTGATTAAGAATATGCGAGTATTTATAAAGGATTGGCATGGAAATAAACTCAAAATAGAATTTCATAATTAGCAATTTCTTTTACTAAATGTTAAAAAATCATAAAAAATTATCAACAAAAGTTGGCAATTTAATACATCTAGTTATATGTCAAATTGCGAAATATTTATTACTGAATGCCATAAAAAAATTATCAACAAAATTTGGCAACGTAAAACTCACAGGTTCAAAATATTACATTAGTAATATTAGAAAAATTTTGTAAATTTTATGCATAGTTCTAAATGCTGGTTTCTGAATTATAGTTCCATAATTGACCAGTACCATAGAGAAACAGAAGCTGGATGTCTAGTGAAAAAACCAGGGAAAATTTTAAATCTAGAGTGGCTTCACTCCTTAAAATAAGATACTCAAAATCATACAGGTGCTATAAGTTTATACTACTAAAAAAACTGTGATAAAGTTTAGACAAATCATTAGATTATTGTCAGAAACAGTGAAGACATATTTGAAGATTCTCGATAGTCAATGCCAAAAGCAACCATAAAAAATACAAAAGTGTGGAGATAAAATAAATAGCTATTAAGAAGACAAGAAAGGGACAATAATGACAACATATATCAGGATAGCAAGACAAGAAAGAGACAATAATGACAACGACGTCTGGGAACATCTAAAGGTACAGAAGATCAAGTAACAGAGATGGAGGCAGGGACAGAGAAGCCACACATTCTGACCTGAATTCATGCCGACAGTGAGATTCTCAATATCTCCTTCCAGTGGAGTGGCATCCTAAATAAAATATGAAGCAATGCTACATTAATTGCTATTTTTTTGCAAAATCTTCTACTCACCACATACTCGAGCTAGTACATTATAACATATTTAAGGTGGGATTTTGAGGAAATTCAACAAAATGTTTAGTGCCAGCACAGTATAATTTTCACTTGCCAATGCCAATGCACAACAAGATTAGAAACACTGGAGTTCAATATAGCTAATCGAGGTGTTAATGAGGTGTTAGAATGCACAGCAGGGTAGGGGTGCACCGAAGGCACATTTTCATCAAACGAACCGAAACGAATCGAAACTTAATCAAATAATCAGCCATGCCGCCAAACCGAATTCAGAATAAAATATCAAGTTAAACTGGAATGCCGGACCGAAGTCGAATAGAATTTTTTACCAAAATTCACCTGAATTTTCTTGTATTTCTATTTGAACTATAAGAATTATAAACTCTTCAATGTTTTATTGTATTAAGTTAGTGGTGATTAGTTAGTTGTGTAAATCTGCATTTTGTATTTAATACTTAACGTTATGTAGTTGGTGATTAGTTAGCTGTGTAAATCTGCATTTTGTATTTAATACTTAACGTTATATAGTAAAGTGTTTGACATCAGCTTTTTTCAGATAAATTTTCATAAGCATTATAGGAAAATATTCGGCATGTTTAATATAATTTTCACTGAATGGGATAATTATTAAAAAAGTAACATTGGTGTCAGTTTTTATAAGCACTATAGGGAAATATTCGGTTTGTTGAATATAATTCTCCCCCAAATGGGACAATTATTAAAAAAGTAATTTTGGTATACCAAAGATTCACCAAACATTAGGTGATTATAACAGAAGCTTACTGGACTGGATTTTTATATTGACATTCAGAGAAAAGGTTTGGTAATTCGAATAATCGGTGCATCCCTACAGAAGGGTACATTCACTCTTGTAGAAAGTGTCGTTTAAACTCTATGCTGGATTTACTGTCAAATGATTAACAGCTACAGTATGAGTTATTTTAAAGTCAACATTGTTTGGAAATGAAGATGGAATGTCTGTTTAGTGTCATTGACACACTGTTATTAAAAAGAGGTGGCCTAAACAATTTTTTTACATTATGATGTTAATTTTTATTTATAAACTTCTGTTTATAAGGACTTTTAGTATGCTAAAACTACAAAAATGCTGAACAAACTGTAAAGTTTACTGTACCTCTATGTGCTGGGTTAGGTACCGGGTGGTTTAGATTTCGGATTGCAACCATGCATTTTTGATACTATTGGATACTAACTCCAGGGCCTACACCCTACGTGTATGTTATTCGTACCTGTATTGATGTAAGTGTAAGTCGCTAAATAGCCATAATTGCTAATGTTGTCTGTTAAATGAGTAAAGGTAAATAAATCTTGTCTTTGTCTTTTTGTCGTTTAAATGATAACTTAAATGATATTAATAAGATCTGATTACATCTCGCTGGTGAATACGATTTGCAAACATACTCATATCATATGTCTGTATAATAAAGTGTGAAGTTATGTGTGAAGTAAAAATAATGTAATTTCCTACTGGCAAACCAAAAAAAACAAGATAATTAATATTTTCCTAATATATGGAAAATAATATTAAATTGGAACAGTAATATTATTGCCATTTATTTTAATAACTTCACTTCATTCTCATTTCAGCTACTTTTTTATAAGGGTGGCTGCCAAGGTAGAAGCTTATGCCTTAGTGGCCATTTCTCCAACAACATTCTTTCCATTTATGTTATCTTACTGATGTATTGTAGCAATTAAAAGTAGAAATAAATGATAGTGAATGATTGAATGTTTCAGGAATAGTTATATACTTGATAATCAAAATTTATCTAATATTAATCAGTTAATAGTGATTCACATTTGTTACCTGGATAACAATGGAAGGCACACCAAGATTTAATGTCTGTGGCTTCCCATCCATGGCTTTTGCACCCTACAAATTCATAAAAGCAAATTCTTAAAGGATTATGCAAAATTTTTCATTATATGTTAAACACTTTACTGAAAAGCAACCAAAATAAGCCTAGATGCAGGTGAATACATAATACTTTAACTGTATACAAATGATGGTATTGCATCAGCAATGCAAACTGTAGTGTATATTAGCTTAATTTGTCGCAAAAAACTACATAGCAATATGTGCAGACTGCAGGATTGCCAACAGATAGAAAACAAAATGTATAAGATTTTACAATTTAGCTAGAGGCGTTGTGGGAGTGCTGCAGGT
The DNA here is from genome assembly GCA_030141605.1 of Tubiluchus corallicola. Classification (NCBI taxonomy): domain Eukaryota; kingdom Metazoa; phylum Priapulida; class Priapulimorpha; order Priapulimorphida; family Tubiluchidae; genus Tubiluchus; species Tubiluchus corallicola. Next base: position 511,950 of record JAQGDQ010000068.1, on the reverse strand, counting down.
TACTGTAACAGCTGATTGAATTTTGGAAGGCTTAAAGGACAAGAAAAGGGGCCTTTAAGTGGTTTTCAGAAACATCGCCTTCAAAAATTATATCAGTTTATAGCAATCTTAGGAGCATATCCTACTCATATTAAAAGAAATTCCAGTTTCCTTTCATTTTAAATCTCCCGAGATACTGTTACGCCTGCGCCACTACTTTGCGTCATAAACACACACAACGTAGGCATAAATGGTACATGCACAGTAGCAGACCTAGTGAAGCTGCGTTTAAACATTCGTCATGTGAGAGTACTTTAGAGTGTCCGAGGTGTGTACTGTGTACAGTACTTTCCAGAGTTTCATGCATAACTTTTATCTATTTTCTGATTGTCTAAAACCATTTGGTGGCAGGTTGAGTCGCCAATTATTATTAAAGACTATTGCTTCATGGGATGTCCACGAAGAAATAGTAATAGCATCCCATCTGTGATTCACACAGTAACAACAATTGAACTTTGTTTTCAGTTTGAATTTAAAAAGGGTGTTCTTAGAAATGCAGCCCTTGCATGTGAACTGGATTATACTAGCTATGATAGTCCTGACAAAAAAGTTTTATGCGTTAACCTTTTATATTAGCTTATAGTTAGATTTTGCACTGAGGATTGCAAAAATTGTTATTGTAGGCTCTCTTTACTGCACCTGGACTTTTTAAAACCACTAGGCTTAAAATTTCGCATGAGGAAGCACCTGTTTAATTTGATAGCGATGTATTATCAACGTTTTACCAAACATGTTTACTTTTTAAGGTTTTCTAATTTTTTTCATAAACTATTATACTGACTGAACTAGGCAGCATTTATACATAATATTTTACTTGTCGGTCTGTGTTCTGTGTCAATTGCAGTGTAAGTATCAGTGCTACAATTATGAAGTACTGCATTCTTATGAAGAAAATGTACAAATTTCATTATTTTTATCCCTTACAATCCTCCCCTGGACCTGCTAGCTGTTTTGGCTCTAATATCGCTCTCACTCATTGGCACAAGTTTATAATTGCACATTGAGAGCTATGGAAAAAACAGAATTCCATAAAATTTACATGGAAACGCACCAGTTATAAATTAGCGCTCATAATTTTTTCTTAACATTGCAAAATCGATCATTTTATTATTTTTAATTTTATCCCTTACAATCCTGCCCTAGGCCCCCTAGCTGTTTTGGCTCTAATATCACTCTCACTTATTGGCACAAGTTTATAATTGCGCATTGAGAGCTATGCAAAAAACAGAATTCGATAAAATTTACACGGAAACACACCAGTTCTAAATTAGCCGCTCAATTTTTTCTTAACATTACAAAATCAATCAGCTGCAAATATTAGAAGCCGAATTATAAACAATAAAAACTGACATTGTGTGAGTAGTTACTGATATGCAGAATTAACATATATATTACAGAATTGATAACCTGGTAGTCACTATACTTAGAAGAGATGTTTTATTGAAAACTTATTCAACAACACACAGAAACACCACCACTTCACTGGTAATCGCCATGACGCGAACTTACGCGCCACTGATTTGCGCAACTTGAGCCATACACTATATCTGTGGTCACACACACTCGGTCACAGTTTGATCATTGAGGTGTTAGTAGGATCACTACATTCAATCAAGGTATCAAGTTATAGATATAATTTACGTGATTTTGCTCTGAGGGTAGGCTTGAGTGCGAGTCAAATAAATTTTAGTCTAATCTAATAGTTTTTATTCTAACAGAATGTGTAGTCATCATCATCTAGGTGATGCTAGGTTCTAAAACATGGCATGCCCTACCTGTTGATACAACACATTCCTGGCCACCACACTGCCCACGATGCATCATCCCTCAAATCTAGAGTGTTTTTGCTAAATCTTTTTATATATGTTTATCTATTATATGTCAGTAGCTGACCCCTCTCGGCTTTTTTGTCGTTTCAAGAATGTTATGTAACATGCTATAGGAAGAGGCGGCTCTTAAGGTAATCTTAGTAATGCATGCCCAATCGAATGCTACCTTCCTACTTGTTTACTCCAAGGATTCTTCTTGACTACATCATACGGATCATCATTGGATATTCTGCCAGGCCATTCATTGTTAATACCTAACAATTTTCTATAGAGACATCTTTTAAAAGTAGCTATGTCCTTCCTCTGTTTAACTTTTATTGTGCACAGTATTGTACAGAAACATAGGCGCAGCTAAAGTTGAAAGGATCCGCACATTTGTTTCACTGAAGAGAAAGTTTAGCTATTGTTTTCAAAAACTGTTGTGAGATCTAAATAAGCAGATCGACAATGCAAAAATTTTCTTTATATGTATGTCAGCTTTGGTGTCTAACAAGCTACCAAGGTATTTACACCCTTTCCATGAATCTTTACTTCCCCTTCGAATATGGTACTTTTCCGTCTTTACATTTTTGACTTAAAGATTATACTTTTCTGATCGCGCATTTTGCATCTTGTAGTTCCTCTGTTAGCTGTAATGTAAGCAATATCATCTGCATATTGCATGTAGATTTAAGATGAAAGTCTTGCGAATGTAGTATGAATATGCTCAACTAGTCTATCTGGTCTGGAGTTTTCTGGATTAAAATCTGTATAGGAATGGTGTTTCAGTCCTTCACAAGGTAGTTGTCGTCTGTCATAATTACAGCAAGATAAAGAGGGAAAAGGGTGGGACTCAGACAATCCCCGTGAGGTACACCAATGTTAGAACAGAATGGCATGCTCATCCTTCCTTCATCAGACTTGGATAGTAAGATTTTGCAGGAATATGCTAACAAAGTGCATTTCGTCATCTTTTAAAACTTCTGATACTTTGTTAAGTAGGACATTTCTTTCAACTGTGCCAAGAGCTTTTGACATATCGTGAGCTGATATTAAAAAAGTTCAAACTGTAGTTTTTCTTAGAAAATTGCAATCGAACCTTGTGACAATTACTAAACTAAAAAAACAAGATCATATTTACTTCTATAGAGTTTTATGCAAAGTCAACAACCGGAAGACCCTGCAAAACAGCTTAAATATGCAACATTATTAAAAAATTGGAAAATTTTGCAATCCGTTATTGCAAATAGAACCTTTTTAGTTAAAAGCCAAAAGAAAAAATAGAACAAAATAGTTCCATTTGTATTTTGTTACATTATTAAGTTTACATTTTGATTACAACACCTTCACCATCCATTTTATGTGTTAGGTAACCATATTTGTGTCATGTATGGTGAAACATCAGGACGATAAGGTACGGTGAAACAAATGAGCATCTTTCTTCTTTCTGTTGGATTGTTACTGCAAACACACAGTTAAGGCTCAGCACTCTTGATTTTGCAGTGTCATTGAAGTTAAGCATTGAGGAAGCTGGGCCACACATGGATGGGTGACTACTAGGAAATCTGTTGTGGCAGATCAGACTGCATGGGATGTAGGCTTAATTGTCGAGCGATAAATACACCTCCGTTGTTCTGAATTAGAGTTAACCTTATCACCTAAAAATGAAAATCACTAAGTCCTATAGGGTAGTCCCCACCTTTGAGTGCCGCATGACTTGTTGAGGATGAACTTGAAGCAAGGTAGACAAAAAACCTTTATGACTGCGTTATGGTGAAAGCTAACTTTATTGTTCTGCTAAAGCCCCAAATACGTTGTCAAGAGATGCATGATACATCACTGCCAATTATTACTGAACCCATCAACAGTATCATTTTTATCACAGGGTGAATATTGAGTACAGCAGCATCCAAAATTCCAAAAAGCTGTGTAAGACAGACTAAGCTTCCGTGATAAAGTAGCCTTACAAAATGAGATGCACAGACTATAATAGGCTGTGTATTATACTGAATGCTTTAATGCTGAAGCTCCGTATCATTCAACTACAGGCATCATGTCGAGCTGTTCCTGCCACAGTAGGAACAGTTGTTCAGTTAACGTTTAACTAGTTTGAATAAAATATTGTAATACTGCTGTTACTGCGGTGGCATGAACTTCAGCATTTCCGTCAAATCTTTCTCTTTTCAGTAGGCAGTGGTTTAAGTTTTTGGCATCTCGGAGTAGAAATGTTAAAATTTACTGGTTCTGTTCTATTTTTTTTCTTGTCTGTCTCTTTAAACTGATAACAACGTCAAAATAAGGATCAGTTTCTTGATGTGACAATTTGTATTACTCCAATTCGTTGGTAGAGTCATTGTTGCAAAATATGAATAGTTCAATTGTTAAAGACGCCATATAGAACAGCTACAGCTGCTAAGAAGCAATAAGAAGCAATCAGGCTCAGGAATTCAGAGAAGCTATTTTTCGAAACAGTCATATTTGTTTGGTGAAGTTGTTAACTGATAATGATCCCAAAAATATGGCAGTCAATTGACTGGTCAGGTAACTTCTCTGATTTTAATTTAAATGATGAGCGCCCTTCAAACAGTGAGTTTTGTAAAAAAAAAAACGTTGAAACTCTCTTTAATTCACCCAATCGCAACAATCTAGTTATTCCTGACTCGGGTGTCTATATGCCAATACTAGACGAGCCTATTTCGCCTTTGGAAGTGGATGAACAACTAAGTCAATTAAAGTCAAATGAAGCAGCAGGACCTGACGGGGTGCCGCCAGGGTTATTTGAAATGCTACCTGATTCATAGATACCATTAGTGACTGTTGTTTTCAATATTACTTTTGTTCTGAATATCCAGAATCATGGTCATTAGCAAAAATGTTTACGATTTACAAAAAAGGATACCGTTTTGAACAAGAAAATTATAGAGGAATAACCATCCTCTCTGCAATTGCCAAACTGTATGATAGTATTTTAAATGCTCGTTTTTCACGTATAAGCCTAGAATAGAGCAGGGCTGGCGCTCAAACAGGCCGAGGTTGTTTAGAGCAAATACTTACTGTACGACTCTTAATTGATTTGCTCAATGTAAAAATAAAATCTTGTATTTGGCTTTCATTGGCTATCAGAAAGCATATTATATGGTTAATGGAAAAAAGTTGTTGGAAATGATGGATCTTAAAGGATGCGGCAACGGGTATCTCAAAGCTATTGGCGAAACCTTGAAGAAATGTTCCAGTGTCATTGAGACCGAGACGTTTGACTCTGGTAGATGTGTTCGGCAAGGAGGCTCTACAAGCTGGTCATTGTTTACTCTGTTCCTACGTTATTGACTGAGTTAATTTTTCACCAAAGGACGAATGGCTAAAATATTTGCATCTGTTATTACTGATGAATAACACGGTTCTTTTTGCCTCATGCAGACCTGCGTTGGCTGATAAGTTGAACAGACTGTACAGTGCAGCAAACGAAATCGGAATTCATCCCTCTAAGTCCCAGTTTATGGTTATTAATTCTGAAGACACCGAACCTTTTGTGTCGGCCCTGTTAACACAAGGAGTACACAAGGAGTTATATCAATTTGGGATTCATAATAACCAACTCTTCTATAGCTCACCAAGTTGAGACTTACATGCAAGCTAAACAATCACATTTTCGTAAGTTCTCGTCATTTTTAGCCAAAAAACGCAGATGCTCCTCATTTTGTAAAAAGAACTGCCTGGCAAAGTGCTATGAAAAGCGCATTTCTCTATGGATGCGATACCTGGTGGAGAAAAAACCTATCATATGTTTGTCAGCCTACTATACAGACTTTAAAAGAAATGCTTGGCGTGCGTCAACAGACTTGTACTGACATAGTTCATACTGAGAGTGGTATTGCTTCGTGCAAAGCTGAGATGCAGGCATGGTAACGGAATTTCATAAACACGTACAGAATGATTTTTATATAAGAAGCCGTTACAGAAAGCGTTAGTTCTTGCTGTCCGTAATAATACACCCATGGGAAGTTGTCTCGGGTTTCTAGATTCAATACAAGAAAATCCTAGAACTGACTTTTTAGAATCACGCAGCCAGGCTATTCGTCCCTCGCTGTGAACCAGGAGAAATACCTACTTAGCCATGAACCCGTCGCTAACCACTCATCGTATTTATCAGACATATGATGTGCCCGAACACGAAAGAATAGCCCTAGCCAGACTGCGTTGGAAGCTCATTATCTGCGAATCGAAACAGGACGCTGGGCAAGAATCCCCCGCTACCAACGTCTATGCATTTGTGGTCTTGTGCAAGACGAAGAACACATCATGTGCCATTGTAGCTACACTAGTGATCTAAGAACTGATGATGAAGCAGCTTTTAGTTCGTTAGATGCTTTTATGGACTCCACTCCACTCAAAGTGCTTGCCACTATATGCAATAATTGTCTTTCTAGGGCAACGGTTCTCAACCTTTTTAGATCGGTAACCCCAAGTCGACCACTCAGTGCCTCCATTAACCCCCATCTCTACCCCTGGAAGGAAAAATGACTGAAATAATGCAAATTTCAATTTGAAACACTAGTATGCAGTCCCAGATTCCAGGAATTTGATTGTGATTGTAACAAGTTTGAGGACCGTTCCCATGAGAAAGCCACCAAGATGTCAACTAGCTACGTCAGATTCAATAACATTGCGTGGGTGGGGGTAACAATATGCTTTGATCTCACTGTGACACTGTCTTTAGGTTTATCACACGGTCATATCGCTTAATACATCACTCTGCAATCTAATAACAGGCCTGATCTAACAAATAGGTGATTTTTTTTCTTCTGAGTGTAAAGTCCCATTAACCCCCAGAATTGGTGCCATTAACCCCCTGGGGGTTAATTAACCCCCGGTTGAGAAACCCGGTTCTAGGGCAAAGGAGTTTAATAGACAGTAACGTTTGTCATGTTTTTCCAGCTACTGTTAAAACATTAGCAGATTTGTACATTTTTAGTCTGTTATGCCAACTTTTTTGTTGTGTTTGTGTGTGATTTATTTTGTTTGTTTTATTTTTGTTCTACAGTAATATTAAACGACTTGTTTTTTTCTGGACATAAGATGGATGTTGTTATTTTACTAGCAATATGTCTCACTCCGTGTAACAAGATAATCTTTGTCAATAAATTACTACTACTACTACTATGAAACCATGTAGCTGTTCTTAATAAACTTTATAGTTGAGAGTTTTGAGAAAGCTACCTTCTTAAAATGAAAATTTTTGTCGCATGAACCGAAGTCTCTCACGTCTTTTAATTGTAGTTGAATGATACTGAATGGCTTCCTTCTGTTTGCTTTTAACATTATTCACATCAGCGAAATTGGTGAAAAAATTTTGATACTTTGAAGCATGACGCTAACTGGCTGTGAGCGTTGGCCACTTCCTGGAACTCCTGGAACACTGTATTTCATGACAAATTGAATTGACTTGTTTGTCACAGTTCAGAATAGTGATGTATAAGCGACAACGTTTGATATGTGGAATGGATTACAAAAAATGTGATTCCAAATCAAACGCAATAAATATTTTTATCATTTTATTTTAATACTATTAACTAATAATACAATGGCACTATTGGCACTGCCGATTACTTAATAAAAAATGTCTTATTCAACAATTTTTATAAATCCTGAATTTGTACTTCGTCACTTTTCGTAAAGGTTGTCTTAGATGGAAACTTCGCTTTATGGCTTTTAGTGCCTAACAAATGAGAGATCAAACAAGCAAGTCAACAAATGCTCATAAATGCAAGAATGAATAAACGATAAATTAAGCATTTGTTCTCCCAGTTTTTAATTAAACTCTCATTACTCGTTTTATTACATTTACCAGACATGAGCTACAAAATTCTTTATTGTTATCACATGTACCTGCATAATAAATTTGTATAGCAAATGCAAATAAACTGGAAATTGGGGTGTAGGAAGATATTCATAGCCCAGAATCCCAGTAAGCTTGAGAATTTGTAAATCTTGTAATATCAATGTAACATAAGATGAATTACACTTTAGTTTCAGGTGTAACATAGTATATTAACAATGATATTCTAACCAGATATAATAGATACATATCCGTCACTTTTGAGTACGTGTGAAAATGATGTTTGTGTTTCCGAATAGTACCAATGACACCGAGATAAAAAGTATTTATTTTGATTAAGTATAACTTACGACACATTTACAGTCGGAAACAATATAGAAACTATAGAATTTCGCATTGTATTGTATAATAATGTATATTACACTGAAATGAAAAATATTCTTATTAAAAGGTTTTTTATAAATGCGGTTAGCACCATTACAGAAATATTGTAAATGGGATTAGATTTTTTATTTTGCTGTACTGTAATATAAAGGTTTTTTTGTCTGTTGTGTATTTCATGTTTGAGCCATTCCATTCTTGTCTTCAAAATAACGTTTGCTTGTTTGTGATTTAGCTCAATAAGCATATGATATATAGTACTAATTGTGCAGAATTCATTGTAATGATGTTTTAAAACTAGTACTGCAATGATATTACTTACGCCTGTATTAGAGCCACAAACCAATGCTTACCGTTGACTCGTAACGTGAAGGATAATGTGATTATCCTAGGTTGGAATGATCATGTTTTTTGGCCACGGAAAATCAATTTTTTGGCATTCTTTTTGGGTCAACTGTGGTCGTCCCAGGCACGGCATTGTAGCCGATATTAGGAGGTGCTAAATATCACTATGAAATTCGATCAGCAAAAAGAAATGTTCAAAATATCCGCAAAGAAAAAATGGCTGAACATATTTCAAATAACAGAAACCGCGATCTTTTCAAAGAAATCAATGCTACTAAAGGTAAATCAATGCTAGTAGCAAACTCTGTAGAAGGGAAAACAAACCCGACCGAGATTTACAACCTTTTTGCAGAAGAATATAACAAATTATATAATGATATTTGTGGAAATTGTAACTCTATATTTTTAGGTGCTGCCATCTATTAACTAATCCTTTTACATTTTACTAGTTAAACTCACCCCTAGTATAATTGTACGGTCCAGTGAATATGCATATTCACTGGATCTCTCCTTATTTTACAGTAATGGTTTTTGTGAAGCCAAGTTTGCATAATTACCTATACCTATATATACTGACTGGATTTTACTTTCTAGTCACTGTCTCACTCTCAATGCAGTGCAGAAGTCGTGCTATTCATGTTACTCACTGTCTCGCTCTCAGTGCAGTGCAGCAGTCGTGCTAATCATGTTACTGTCTAACTCTCAGTGATCAGTGCAGGACACTCTTGTTCTCAGTGTTCAGTGTAGCAGTCATTCTACATGTGTATGTAGTCTAATAAACTACAACCTCAAACATGACTTTCACAATATTAGCTACGATCATACCAGTATGAACGATTTAATCTCTGAGATCAACTTAAAAAATAGTCACCGAAAATGACGTTAATCCTATTAGGTTTACATATGCCGATGTAGAAAATGCTATTTCCCGTATTAAGTATACAGTAACAAGAGCGACCCACAGAATGGGATGTTTTCAGATATATTGATTAGCTGTTGCAACAGGCTGGTGTGGTGTGCTGTGGGTGGTGTGGTGTGGATGATGTGCTGTTTTGGGGTGTGATGTGGTATGGTGTGAGTAGTGTAGTGTAGGCGGTGTATGAGGCTAGTGAGTCGTATGGCGTGCGTGGTTGTACAAAATTTGTGTGCGCAAAATTCTTTTCCGGGGTTGGTATAAATAGCTTCAGTTGCTTCAGGTGGGTTTACGAGTGTTTGTAATTTCACTGTTTCGATTATGCGTATAATGTTTTGCATTGTTTCACTAGCTGTCATTTTTGTTATTGTTGCTGATATTGCTATGGTTGTCATCGTCATCTCCACGTTCGTCATCATCGGCAACAGTGGCGGCAGTGTGGGGTTGGAGATGTGATGTGGGTGGGGTTGTGTAGTAGGCGTGTTGTGATGTGGGTGGTACGGTGTGGGTAGTGTGGATTGTGATGTGGGTGGGGTTGTGTAGTAGGCGTGTTGTGATGTGGGTGGTACGGTGTGGGTAGTGTGGATTGTATGGTGTAGGTAGTATGTGATTATTGCTGTTTGTTGTAAAATTATGCGCAAATTACTCTTGCGGTGTTAGACTATAGTCCTTAATAAAAAATACACGGCGTCAATAAAGCCAACAATGTGTGTCGCTAGTAATCATATATTTTTCAACTATATATCCAACGATATATTCAAAATCATCTACTCTGTGTCACATTTGGAAAAAATGTAAACAGTAGTGTAATTACTAACATACAACAGAACAAAACCATTTCAGTTTTATGTAACAGATTGAATCACTGAAGTCAGATAAGTCATTGTAAATCCTGCGAGATTTAGGATGCTTCATCTGGTTGTCTAAAAATAACAGCTTTCTCTAACAGACCTACATGTACTAAAAAGTTTTTTAAACCCTTTTCTAAATGCAGTATTCGATGCCGCATATATTAAAGGGTTCGTGGCACTGTTCGCGTTATTAAGCCACACTAGAAATAAAGCTTCTCGTGGAAAACACGCAAACAAACCCGGATCCAGGAGGCAGCCTTCAGGTGCATTTCCTACAAATGGCCAGAAAAAAAAGTGGACACCAACAGATGAAAAAAATTACTGTGACCAAGCCCAGAGTCCTCGTGGCTTTCATTTCGTGCGCTGCTAAGTTACTTTCACTACTTGGTGCATTTATGCGTAAAAAGTGCCTTCTTGCTGTTTTCCATATGATTCCGTATAGTACTATCATCAGTACTGTGGGTATGTAGCAAGATATATACACGCTAACTTTGAAATATATTTCAATGTTTTCTGGCCCTAGTACTGCCTCAGTATATGTTACAAATGTGTCTGCAAAAGCACCAATCCAACAAATGCTTGTGCCAATAGCCAGTGATTTCTTTGTGATATATATGTAGTATTTATAAGGGATGTACGACAGCCAAATATCTCTCGGTAGACATAAGATATAGATGATATAAACTAGCGCTCAAGGTGAAATTTAAAACACTATCAATAAGCCATTTAAGAAGGGAATTAACTCTGGGATAATTGTGATGTAGTAAGCCAATAACTTTAAGGGGAACAACTAGTCCTGTCAGTAAATATGTAACAGCAAGGGACACAATAAGCGAGTTCATCCTTATTTGCAATTCTGCGCATTTGTAAACTGTCGTCAGCACCAGAACGTTGCCGCCAATAATAACAAAGTCTAATAGCACAAATAGCGATGCCATTAACTTTAAAAATACATGCCTTGCGTAAGTTCTGTTGATTTCTGAAGTTAAATTAGCAACCGTGAAGTTTTCCATAGTTATAAAATTTACTGTTCATATAAATTACTTTAAACCGTCTGATTTATCTTGGGTCTTGGTTTACACAAATGTCTGTTCTTCTGCTGTGTGCTAATCGATTTTTAAGCTGCTTACTTGAACACCAAAAATGAGAAAATTGTCATCTTGGCTGAGCAGGCATGCTTCCTCCTGCCTATATGACTAGCACGGAATGGAAAACATTAGGTTTGCCGCACACGCGCACGCAGGCGCGTATGTTTTGTCTCCACGTATTTGTAAAATGTACATAGTTTAATATTTATCATTCTACATTTCTGATGATGTCTTTCCGTCGGTTTCTTTAAACACTTCTGCAATAGTGCAATAGTTATAAAATAGTTCATAAATTAGTCGTATCCTAAAACAGTCTTGTGCAGAGCTTTTAGCATATTGCATATTTTTAACATCATTTTATTTCGAATATACTTTACATAAGTATTTCATAAAAAAGTGTTAGCAGTCAAGATTATTTACACGATTAGTGATAAAAAATAACATAACGATAGTAAAAGAATTAATGGGCCTAGTATTTCTGATAAGCAGTACATATGATAAGCAGAATATATAAGCAGTACAATTTCTTTCAAATTAACATGTAACAATGTAATTTAGAACTGATTGCAGCTGTGCTGTGTTTAAAAAATTAAAACATTACATCCTCAGCATTCGACGCGCAGTCTCTAGCCATATTAGCCATGTTGTTTTCCCATCAAAACCTTTTTCCTCACTGATCTCCTTGCCAAAATATTATATCCATTTTCTAACTGATAACTACTACAGTTCAGCGTGCGACATATAGTTTTATGTCGTAAATTAAAACCCATTGCTGATTTAACAGTAAACAGAGCTTGGTGTGCCACAAACTGTGTTATTACTTTGTTTGCAATTAAAGCAGTATTTAATAAAACGCTTGATAAACTGTTGACTGGGACGTACAATATTGGCAATATAAGGTAATATATAAGTGTGCGCTCGATATGGGAGGCACCATAACTTACGCACGGCAATATTCCAGGAAGTATCGATAAATTTTAAATTACAATTATCTAGACGCCATGCTGGGCTTCCGTAGAAACTGTGACAATACGTCACGAAAATTTTTGTTTTGCCAAATGTAAAACGTTGTGGTACCACAATGTTTCCACATTTCCATATTGCCTCAATACTTGCGAAAATATTGTCACAACATTGGCACAATGTCGTCGTGCTGGCTGGGGCAGGTGTCAGTCATAACCCCAATATTGTTTATATTTTACATTGCCGATATGTTTGACAACATAAAGCAGTCAGTTAAAGTATAAGTGTGTTTATAATGGATCTTTGCATGTGTCAAACACAGACCCGCAAACCTGTCGTTCAACAATTGCACAGAGCTGTTGCGTTGTGCTTTATAAATGCTGTCAGAAATGGTTTTTAAAGATAAATATTTATCTTTATTTGTTAGTAGGGTCATGGGATGAAAATAACAAGCCGAATAATTTAGAAACAATAACAATGAAATATAGCCTTATATTGTTGATCGGAAATTAACTTTTCGCGGGAAATTAACTAAACACGCAGGTAATGTGCATAAAAAGGTGTGATACATATCATTGAAAAAACCAGTTGCTGTAAATAGAGAGGTTTGCGAATTACTACCATTGTAAATGTTTACAAAACCACCATACAATTTTGGCGTTTGTACCGTATGGTGCTATAACATGGTTAGATAAAAAAAACTTTCGGTATTTGAAGATGTAATTTATGATAATTATAATGAAGTTGGTTCTGATTTTTAAACCAGATCGAAGTAATGTTGAAATACTTTGTGGCCTTCCACCGTTAGACGTGATGATTTAGTCAAACAAAAGACGTCTGTCAGAAAGGTATAGTTATAAAAATGTTATGTATACACATGCGCAGACTTTGTCACTTGTTAGGAACTATTTAAAATTTGTGTGGAGAGAAAATTTCCGTACTACAGATCTTGAAGAAATTCCAGAAAATATGTTGAAAATACTAAACGTCAAACTATGAATTATGTTTCTTGTACATGGACAAATAAATATAGGCATCTTATGCAACTTCGAGGTGAAAATTTTGAAATGCAGAATATAAACCGTTAAGCAATGATCTTGCCGCTAATGAAAGAAAAATAGAAATAATTGTCACGTCTTTTCTAGCAGGCCAAGGAAATTTTAATGGCTTTTTGTATAGACTTAATATGTATGATACTAGTATATGTCTATGTGGAGAAGAAGAGGAAACTCCTCAGCACATTTTATTCAGATGCAATAAAGTAAATAATACAAAAAGAATGCGTTTCATAGATAATAGATATAGATAATGGATGCTAGATTTGCAAATCTGATCAGACACAGTTTTACACTAAATGACTGTTATGTGCTCAAGTTCCACATTAACCATTACCACTTCACCAGCACCAGCACTGCGACTAGCATACTATTCACACAATTTGATGCTCTTTTAATTTACATTTAGATCTGGTTAAATATAAGCGATTAATTAAAAAGGTGTTGTGTTGTTTGTGCAATGTTGTTTTTGGTCACCAAAACGGTGTACCATCCAATTTATTCATAAACATATTTTTAATCGTGTAACGCACGAAACCAATACTAAGTAGTTATAATATCTGAAAAATTTACTTTTATTAGGATTCGGAACCCAAATCTTCCACTTTCCCAGGGGCTATGCTAGAAGTTATGCCACAGATTGGTGTACTCTGTCTTTTCGGACTCAGAAATTTAAACCAAGATCTGTTAACAGTGAATCACAGTCCACACTGCATCAAGACATAATACGATATCAAGCACAATGAACGCACTAAAGCAACACTAAATTAGAAAGTTCGCAAAGGCGCCTTATAGCGAAATGAGTTTGGCCATTAATTTCGTTTGCCATAAGGTGTTTTTGGTGATCGCTAAGGCGATAATTAGTTTATTTGTGGGTTTTACAGTGCATAGTTCATTTATATCATAAGAATTCATAACAGAATGGTCTAATGAACATTAAAAAGCAATTTTTAAAAACCACGTTTCGCTAATACTGCAATTAGATACGTGCAGATTATTGTGATTTGCATAATGAAACCCTTTTTAAAGAAATCAGTTATTCTGTAATGAGCAAATTTACTTAAATATGTATGAATGAAAATTGGAATTGTGTAAAGTAAAGTAACGGGATCTTTTGGTTGGCTCATTTTGAATCAGGTAAATTAACGAATTACAGTAAGAAATTATTCATTCACGCATGTCGCCGAAACGGAGTATGACAAAACGCCTTACTGTTTACACACAGTAAGGAGCATACCGAGGATTATGTCAAACACCTTATAAAAAGATGGAAGACACCTTTTATAGATTACGGATTATCATCACAGATTATGGTTTGTATCCGCAGGCTTTCTCTGTATGACACGGGCCTAATGTGAATTCATTTTTGAGCCAAACACTGGAAAACAGTTTACAAGTTTACCATTTTAATTCTTAAATCTGTGCTTGAATAGTAAGATTACATTTCAAAGGCGAAGACAATGCGAAACGGGTAAAGCTTGAAAGCTCGGGTAGGTTACTGCATCATCCATTAATTATGAGAAAAGAAGATTATTCTTTATAATATAACCGCCACTGTGCTTTACAAACTTAAAGCGGTGATCGATGATATGCCTGAAAACAATTTATTGAAAAAGATGAATAATAAAACTCTATACATACATTGACTTGTAAAGCTGTAATTCTTTATACTGAAAGTTGAATATATTTTTACTGCTTTAAGGTGCCATGTCGATCTGCGTCTAAGCGTCTACCCTACCCAAGTATCATAAAGACTGTATATTATAATTATCGTTATCATATTATTTAACTATTACAATACGTACGTTGAGAGGTCTGTGCGTGCGTGCGTGTTTGCGTATACACGTCTCGGCTAATACACGCCTACAGAGATGAAACTTGGCACACCGACGGAGTTTGTGAAAAGGGCGTCTGTTTAATACGACGCCGCAATCAAGAATAATATAGGATTTGTTTTATCTAAAAAATTCTATACCACTGGCCTTCAAATATTCCCAAATTGAGCATTAGAGGGGCAAATTTAAAACTCTCCACGTTACAAAATTTTCATGTCTGCATATTCACTTAAACTAGTAATCGTCGCGGATATTTCTTCTTCTTCTGTACAGCTCTACTATACAGCGCTATGCATCTATGGCAGATACGAAGCTACATTAATTTCGGTAATATATACAATTATATTGTTATAAGGGCGAAATACCTTTTATTTTCGCCTCACCCCTCTACATTGTGGTGGTTCGATTCATTACGAAGCAATTGCATAGCAGCTAGTAGTAGTATGGTATGGAATGGCCTCGTTGGTTCAGTTAGCTGACGGGCAGGTGCGTTTTCCACCTCAGCAACTGCTCCGTAATGACAATAGGCATGGAGCACAATGGAGTAGATATCTGGCGAGTAATTTTACTTTTATTACAGCTTTTTTGCGGTTTCCTCACAAGTACGCCTGACAAGTGTATCAGCACTATCCACCCAACGTTACAATATCTATACTAGCAAGGGCCCCACAAAAAATTTTGCATATAAATACACTTATAATCAATAACACGCGAACATCCTACATAGTCCTCATTTATAATGCAAAGCCAGTAGCAGCTTTGACTTCAGCAAATTTATGGGCAGAGTACAATAAAATGATGTCAGACAATGCAACGTCACTGTAGCTTCTAAGCTAGAATTGCCCAAAGTGGAACCCCCAATCAACTCGTCGCAGCTCCTTTTGTTGGACGCGTCCCAAAACGTAACCCATATCATCGTGTAGTAAGTCTTATAGGCCTGTTTGGTGAGGGATAAGTGTAATCAACAAAGTTAGATTTTTAGGTATTGCATGAATTATAGTCCAAATTCAATGACGTCATTTATAATTATAATGCCTTAAGATTCACTTGTAATTTTTGTTAGTACATGCATTTTTTGTGTGCTGTTAACGCCTTCAAAAATAAAGTCACTATTCTAATTTTATAACAGTTACCGTAAAGAATCGCCAGGAATGTCGCTTATCTACATGTATTACAGTTTTGATTTTGATCGTACGCAGCTGCTTCAAATCGAATTGCTTGTGGCACCGTGGTGGATATTTGCAAAACTGCATGCGTTCTTCTGCAGGGAATTTATCTACAGAAAATGAAAATGGCTGCCTCCTTCTGCAAATGGTTTTCTGTGAATTTGCAACGCAAAACTTTGTCATCTGAAGTGTCTCGAAGTGAGTTTTCAAAATGTTTTAGACAAAAGTTCTTTCGGTTCGGGAATTATTGTTGCTTTAATTCAGCCCAAATCCAGGATATTGGAATGTCATTTAAGACTTTCCTGTGTATCCTCACTGAAAACTTTTTCGTAGTCTTCTTGATAACGTCAATTTTTTTCTGTCCTTGTTTTTATCTTCGAGGCTTTTTGTTTTTTCCTTCTCATTTGTATTTTTAGATCGATTCCATATTTCTTTCTCAGCCGCATCACGTTCGATATGCGCTCACTTAATTCAATCAGTAATTATTATTTATTTTTTTATTATTATTATTATCACATCCAGTACAATATAAAGCACACAGTGACATCAAAATTATTACATCTACTATATTAAATTGTTATGTTTCATACACTGTCGTTATCATAAAAGAATAATTGTACTGCAGTGGGCTAGAGAAGCAAAGGCTTGTATAAGCCCACTGTCATGTGAACCCGATAAAAAATGGATGAGTGAACAAAAAAAGAACTGGGAGAAAGGTTAGATCACACAGGAAGGGTAGAAGGATGTGTTAGTGGAAATGGTAGGAAGAAAGATAATAGATTGTGCTGTGTTGACATCAGCTTTAAAGATTTATCAATGATGCCTTGTTTTGCATAATCTGTACCAGTTAATCGACATGATCACTATAGAAGTTATCTGCAGTTGTTGTTGTTTCTCCCAATATTTCTATACACTACTTGCATAATAGTAGCTGCTCAGTTGTATCCTCTGTATTATAACAGAGCGGGCAGGCCATATCTAATTTTAATTTATTTCTGTAATTTGCTTTTAGTGCAATCATATTAACTTTCCATTCTGTTATCTCACATGCAATCTTCTTATCACACTCTTCCAAGTATTTCACTGGTTTTTTTCCACTGAAAAACATAACCTTGACAAAAACGCTGTTAAAGTTAGCCATTGTTTTTTGTCGCGTTTCTACAAAATACTTAGCAACTGCACAAATATTAGTTACTACAGACTTTGCATGATCACGTTGAAGTTATGTTTTAATCCAGTAAATGGCTCTTACTGACAAAGGTCTGGGCTTGGCAAGAGAGAAAACCCGAAACAAAATGACTGCTTCTATGAGCTACTATCATAGTTTGAAAATACAAGTTGTTTTACAATTGCAGTACTAGTTTTTTGCCAGAGAATCTATAAAATTAGATTCTTAGTATTTTTTGAACATTTTCTTGATAATTTGATGCTAGAATACAAAGTCCTGTGTAGCGTTTCTTTTTATAAAATTGGCATTTGACCCAATTTTTGGTGCATTATACTCTGAAGCATCATAACGTACTTTTAATTATGCCGACTAATGGACGGTTTTGGTTTACAAGCCAAGCACACACACACTATTTTATATACTATGTGTAATAATTTTAGTAGTTTTTGAGTCATGGCTGCAAAGATTCTCCATGTTGAAAAATTAAATGTCTGATCAATGTCAGCTATAATCATTAACTGAAAAACAGCTAAAGCATTCAAATCCAAGTACAGGGCAGCAAACATTAAAGAAATCAACCAGTTTACATCTTGGTCTTCACTGATAAAGATTTGCTGCCAAGAAAGAACTGGGACTTAATCGTCTGGATTACAGTATCTGGAATTCCCTTCAAGAGAAAGTGTACAACGGCTGCACAAAGCTGTTTGATGCAGAAGAACTAAAAGCAGGAGTTGCTGAATGTTGGGACCAAATATCCCTAAAAAGTGAGAAACTGTGTATGCTGTTGGAACAAATGCCTTCTAGTTTGTAGTGAAAATGGTGGACACGTATAGCACTTCAACAATAGTGACAGAAAATTTTTCCGATATTTTATTTTTTGACTTATATTTAAAACTTCCTTTTTGGGAAACATGCGAGAGGATTACCTAAAATTGTTGGTGTTTATACATAAACATCTGTAACATCAATGCAATCATTTTCAAGTGAATTTATTATTTACTTATATTGTTGTAATCAAAACTTTGTGCTATCGGATATATATTTGTATATATACGTATGTGTATACACACATATATTAAAAAAATTTGCCAGACCTCAACCCATAAAAAACACTGGAGCTATCCTGAAAAACAAAGTGGTCCCTTGGATAATCCAAGAACATGCCATTGATCAGTATTCAAGAAACAAACTTGTGAGACATCTGCAAGGGTCACTGCTCTGATCAAAAAATCTACCCCACAAAATTGCAGGCTGTGCGAGACACCCAAACGTTCCACATTAAATTTTGGGCCTTTTAATAGATTTGCATATATATCTTAGCAGTACTTTTATGTAATAAATTATTTTGTATGATTACCCATTGCTTCTGTATCTGCCTTGCAAAAACTTGTATACCATCTTGTATATATCACTGCATAGGACTACTTCGTCTTTTTAGCAACAAGAACTCGTACCATGCGTGCAGAAACTGAATGAGTTTTGATTGCTGTTTGCACTTTTGTCCTTCTTGGGAAAACTGTTGATTTTGTGCTAGAAAAGAGTATCAAGGACTACATTAATACAAGGTGGCCATTGAAGGGGAGGGTTGCAACATGGTTCTTTTTCCTTAATTACAGAAATGTAAAAGCCTTACAACACTTTGTTATCATTTCAGTCTGCCAGGTTTCAGCAATTGGATACAAGTCTGTTTGTAATTTACCGTCTACAGATTCCACTTCGCAGGACAAATCTGCGTGCAAGTCTATTGAATCTGTTGATGAAGTCTTGAAGGATGAAAATATGGTAAGCTTAAACTGTGAACTAGGCATAATATGTGTGCTAATGGCAACCACCAAATAGGCAACTAGGCACTTGTGTGAAATGTTATGTGCAATGTTAATTTTTCAGTCATACCTGCTTAGATGGATGCAGTTAACTATTATTTTCTCTTAATATGTATCAAGGTTCACTTCAATGAGGTTTTTCTGCATATGTATCATTGAATAAGTCCCCATATTTCACTTACATGCAACCCTGTCCTACCGCTAGGTAAACTAGCCAGTTGCCTAGGGTGCAAAATTCTGGAAGTAATTCTTTAATTTTAAGTTTAGTGTCACGGTCGTGTTTAGCAGATTAAAACGAATAGTCATTTAACTGTAATAACACGTTTACGTGGCATTTGAAATGTATTGTATTGAACCTGTCATTAATAACTAATTAACCGAATTTGGTAAACGTTATAAACTGGTGGCTCCACCTATTGGGAGTTCAACAAAGAAACGTTACGGTTCAACTTTTTGGACTAAATTCTGGCTTCATGATCTCATACCTATAGTACCGCTGTGATTGGATGATTAACTGGGTCACGACAGGTATGACTTGAGAAGTGCAGATTATTCCAGGAGGTTACGATATAGTTGTTAAATGGCCGACTCAGCTAAAAGGCCAATTGATTTTGTCTTTGTCGGGGCGTTGGCCGACAAGACGTCACTTCGGATACTTTTATAATCAACTTCATGATACAATCAACTGCAATAGCTACGTGAATTGAATTGTTCACACTACCATTCATTTATCTTGAGTAGACAGAACGTGAGCCATACGTCTAGTATTTGGCAAATGACATCTTCCTGTGATGGGTATGCTTCCATGATGGTGGAGTTTTCAACCAAGACGACACAAAAAGTAGACTTCTAATATATTCTGAAAGCCTGGTACCTGACTCATTAGGAGGAGACGTCGTCAGAAGAATCCTGGTGGTCTGTCATCTCATTAAGCCAGTCAAGCGAGGGGAACATTGGTGCAGTCGCCGTTGCCGACAAGACTGTTAGCAAAGTGATTCCAGCCACCTAAGTGTGTGAAACCCGGAACTTTACGGGAGACGTCCCGCTACGTGAAACGCTAGCAGACTGTTATTAAATGAGGGGTACCCCGCTGCTCTGGTGCAAGTTGTGAGTTCTTTTTGTTTATTGTTTTGAATTAATTAATTAATTATGCCAATTAAAATGTTAAACCTATGGCAAACAGTTTGTTTATTTATACTTTGTTGTGTTCACTGTTCCCGTTCACACTGTATCACCATTGGCCCATTCTCTGTACTTTAGGACAGACCGACCCCTCCTGAGCTTGTAACTGCCTTAGAATTTAAACAATTATTGCTGCTCTTTAACATTTGGAGTCACCAACCCGTTCAGCAATCCATCTTGATTTAAGATGCCCGACCCAAGTTCGAGCCCCAGTTGGGCTAGCAAGGAATTTCGTGACCCGAATGTTACACTGGTGTCAGACGTTTTTTGTCGTGTCTAATATCAACTTGAGTTGATATCTTCATCCGTTTTGTACAAGTCTTGGTTATACAGTGTGAGCTAAACAAATGCCACGGAAATGTTAATTTCTTTCATTAACTACTAGTAGGAAATATTTTTGTCCGTGTGATAAACGATTCAGCTTTACTTAAACGAAAAGTGAAAAACCGGGCAGAAAATAGTAGTTACAACAGTTTTTCTATTTAAACTTTGTAGGTACACCAGTTAAATCAATATTTTGCAGTTTAACCTAGATATTGTTCCCTAACTGTATTCTGGTGTCTAGTCAGGTTTACATAGGACGTTATTGAAAATTTGGCATAAGTCCAGTTTCTTCGCAAACTAAATATAGAAAAAGCTTCGTTGGCAGGAAGTATACATGCTGCATGTTTACCTGGCTTCTCTGTTGCTTGTTCTAAGCGTTTATAGCTTTTTAAATTTACTTTGCGCATACAAAATTCTGGCCAATACATTTGGTACTAAAGGCCTACGCTCAAAAACTCCAGTTTAATTGTACGGGTTGAAGCTCGTTAACAAGAAATAGAGTTAAAAAACGTTTCTCTTTGTGTTTGAGTGCAAGAGTGTGTGGAGGCGTGAGAAGTGGAAAATTAGGGAAAACCTATCAAACTATAACCCGTAGCTAATTGCATTTTCGTTTTCAGGCTTGAATTTAATTATTGTTTCAATAATGTCTGAGAAACGATATAAACTGTCACAATTAGTTTCCCTTAGCAAGAAACAATTGCAAGATATCGTTGCAGAGCATTTGCTCCTGGTTGACCCACGAACTACGAGAGCGAAGTTGATTACTACAATTTTTAAAGCAGCAGGGCTTCCCGAAGAGGGAGCGGAAACTAGGGCGGACTTGGAAAATCCAGAAGGTGGTGAGATGAAAGATCCACTGGATCAACTGGATCGCATGTCAGAGGAGGGTTCTCTCTCGGATAATGACATGGAGCTGCCCCTACCCGCTACAGCCGCTTTAAGTGAACGAGAGGATACTAGTGTCAAGCGCAAGCCGCTTCATTTCGCTACAACAGGGGTGCGAACCATTGCTGCCGAAAAGCCCCTGCTAGATCCGGTCTCGGTGCCAACGCATGTAAATAGTGTACCTTTGCCTACTCCTAGGCGTCGTAAAACTGCGTCAATTAATTTAGAAGCGCTTTCTACTACTGATGAGAAGACAACCCAAGCCTTACTTGAAATTAGGCGATTGGAACTTGAAGCTGAAGTGTCCATAAAGAGAATGGAACATGAACAACAGATGGCTCAAGTCGAATTGAGACGTCAAGAACTTAGGTCGTCCCCCGCACATAATATCTCCTTCTCTAACCCTAATACTTCAACTTTAGATTCTGCTGCTGATAAGATCAGGCATTTTAAAGTCCGGACATATGAAGAATCTAAGGATGATATTCAGAAGTACTTGGATTGGTTCGAGTCTTGTGCGGTTGCCAATGATATTCCTAAGACATCTTGGGCAGCCTGCCTGGGGCCAGCATTGACTGGCAGGGCTGCTGATGCGTTTCAGCAATTGCCAGCAGACAGTTTGCGAAATTATGATGCATTACGTAAGGCGTTGCTTGGTGCTTACATTCTCAGTCCTGATATGTACTTGGAAAGATTCCGAAGTATTAGCAAACTGAAAAATGAAAGCTATACTCAACTCGGTCGCAGGCTGGATAGTAGCCTGCGAGATTATCACAAAGCTCTCGGTGTTTCTACCTATGAGGGAGTTTGTCAAATTGACGCAGTTGAACAGATACTTTCCTTGATGCCGAACGACTTGGCGGCATGGCTAAGGAGGAAAACTCTTCTGAAATTAGAAGAACTTACGGAACGCGCAGATCGATACGTGGCTGCAAACTTGGTAACACCACATGAAAGGAGTACTCTGGTTTCGCGTCGTTACAATAGATCTACCCAATCCAGTCAGCGCTCCAAAGAAAATAAAGGTGGTGGAGGTGGCAATACAATAAAGAGCACACGGATACAGTGTTATCGTTGTGGCAGGGCCGGGCACAAACGGAATGAATGTCGTGCAAACCTTAATACGGAGGCAAGTCTCAAAGCTGCTGGATCTACTTCCGCTGGAAAACAATTATTCGGCGAGGTTGACAGTGATGACTTAGCTAACAATCAATGGCGGCATGTGCCAGGACAGACAGAACCTGTTTGCTTCAAGGCTCTCATTAATGGGTTGCATGCCGATTGCGTCCGTGATACAGGCGCCTCTGTTTCTATGGTGAATTCGAGGTTTGTGCAGCCTGACCAATATTTAGATAAATCACCTCAGCAACTCACTTGTATTTGCGGCGATCTAAGCACTTGCTTTCCTGCAGAGATTGAAATTGAGGGTCCTGGTTTTTCCGGCATCCTTACTGTGAGTGTGAGCTCAAAGTTACCTACAGATTTTCTACTCGGTAATAACTACCTTTCTGCTTTAAAGCCCCTTCCCAAGCCACGTCGGGCCATCGCCGAAGCAAGAGTGCAAATGACAGAGTCAGCTTATGTTGTAACCCGCTCACAAGCTGCAAAGCAAGAGGCTGATGCTAGGCGCGACTCGCAACAGCATCAATACGCGTTGAATAGGGCGGAGAGTGGACAAACGGATCTGCACCAATCCACGAAAGTGCACGATCAACTGCTCAAAGCTAGTGCAAAGGAGTTGGGGCAAGAACAAGAAGAAGATGTGTCCATTCGTAACCTCATTGATAACGCAGGAACTCCCGAAGCAGCCTATAAAAAAGTAAGCGGATATTTCTTGCGTGATGGCATTTTGTTTTATTTATGCCGGGAAAGGAAAGGACAATCTCCCCGTGAACTTCTCGTACTGCCCAAACCTAGACGTAAGACAGTGCTTGCTTTAGCACATGGCAGTCGACTTGCTGGGCACCTTGGCATAAACAAAACTACGCAACGTATACTTCAAGAATTTATCTGGCCACACTTAAAACGAAGTGTTCGTAACTATTGTCGCTCTTGTGATACTTGTCAGCGTACAGCTAGAGTACGTCAGGCAGACAGAGCACCTCTAAAACCACTGTCCATAGCCGACACTGCGTTCCGTACTATTGGAATGGATATCATTGGCCCCCTGGATCGTACTCCTAGTGGAAACCGATATGCATTGGTACTGATTGATCACTCAACCCGCTACCCTGATTGTTATCCACTTCCTAACATAGAAACAATCACTGTACTGGATGCTCTCCTTAAGTTCTGTTGCAGGTATGGAATCCCTCGACAGATAATTACGGATTGTGGTACACAATTCACTTCTGAGCTTACTCAAGAGTTAGAGCGCCAATTAGGAGTAAAGGGTATCTTTGCCAGTCCCTACTCTCCTTCCACTTGTGGTCTTGTCGAGAGATATAATGCCACTTTGAAAGCTTCCATTCTTCGTCTACAACAAGACAATCCTTCTTTACCCTGGGACCAAGCTGTAGATTTCGTCCTGTTTGCTTACAGGGAAGTGCCCCAGGAATCGACCAATTACTCACCCAATGAACTTGTCTTTGGATATCCTATACGTGGTCCTTTGGCTATGCTCAAAGAATGCTGGGGATGCTCCAAGCCCCCCAATTTGGAGGACATCGATGAATATGTAGCCCGAGTTATCAATACGATAGAAACAACTACAGAGGATGCCCACCAGTCTTTGAGGGAGGCTAAGCTAGCCCAAAAACGCTGGTATGACAGGATTTCCAAGGAGCGAGGCTTTGAAATTGGTGACCGTGTTTTGATCCGCAATATGCGTAAGGGCAAAAAGATGAGCCCAGGTTGGCGTGGTCCCTTTCCAGTAGTGGATAAACTGTCAGACTGGAACTACAAAGTATGCATAGGATCAAAAGGCAAGCGGCGCGATGTCCGAGTTTATCATGTGAATAAACTCAAGCACTACATTGACCGTCAGGAAAACTTGGTATTGTGGGCAATGTGTACTAGTAGTGAAGTTCCTGATCTAGAAAGAGACTACACCGATGAAGTCAGTATTACGGAGGGTGAAGTGTTCTGGGCTGGAAATGAAGAGGAAGTAGAAGAATTGCAGTCTGAGCCAGCGATTGGCCAAGGTGTTGTACAATCTTCTGGGCTCCCTGAGTATGCTTTTCTGCCAACAGCTAAGGCTACACAATCTGTAGATGATTTAGAGCTGTCTTCAAACCTCTCCAGTCAAGCTAATACCCAACTTCGCACAGTCTTCCACAAATTTCCTGAAATGTTTACCGACTTGCCAGGGAGGACCATGGTAGTTAGACACCACATCAACTTGTTTGACAAAGCACCAGTCCGTCAACATCCATATCGAATTCCCCAGGCACGCAATGAAGTGGTACGACAGGAGCTGCAACAAATGTTGGACCTCGGGATTATAAGACGCTCAGAATCTGAATATGCGTCCCCTATGCTTCTTGTGCCAAAGCCTCATGATGAATGGAGACCTTGCGTCGATTATCGACAGTTGAATGCACGTACCATCTTTTGTCCGTACGTCATGCCCAGACCTGATGACATAGTGGATGACCTCCACAATGCCGTATGGATCTCGACTATCGACCTAGCCAAGGCATACTGGCAGATAGGACTTACGCCAGAGTCGATCCCATTGACAGCATTTGTAACATCGTTCGGGAAGTTTGAGTTCCTTGTGATGCCATTTGGGCTAATGAATGCTGCTAGTTCAGCTCAGTCATTGATGGATCGCATCTTAGAAACTGTCTCCAACTCTTCACGTGGATACATTGACGATGTACTAATTAAGTCATCAAATTGGGCAGACCATCTGAGACACGTGGAAGACACATTGACATGCATTCGCAAAGCAGGCTTAACAGCCAAACCCCGCAAATGTCACTTTGCTCTGCAAGAGGCCAACTTTTTAGGCTACGTAATTGGCAAGAACCGTTTACGGCCACAGCCCCAAAAGCTAGAACAGATCCATAACTGTGCTCGTCCTCAAACTAAATCCCAAGTGAGACGATTCCTTGGAATGGTAGGTTTCTACCGTCGGTTCATCGCTCAGTTTAGTACTATTGCTGCTCCCCTATTTGCTTTGACTGAAAAGCACGCTTCTATTCAGGTCCAATGGTCAGATGCTTGTGAGAAAAGTTTCCTCCAGCTCCGAAATGCCCTGACCTCTAAGTCTGTACTACACTCACCCGACTTTTTCAAACCCTTCATTCTCACCTCTGATGCCAGTTTTGTTGGTATAGGTGGCGTGTTGTCTCAGGATAGAGAGGATGGTTTGGGTGAAGTGCCGATAACTTTCGTTAGCCGAAAGTTAACCACCACAGAAACTAGATATTCTGTTGTTGAAGTTGAACTGCTGAGTGTGGTTTACTGTGTTCAAAAGTTACGTTATTATTTAGAGGGGCGGAATTTCACCCTGGGAAAGACCAAAGGAGCCTTTTGGCACTTGACAAAATGCGGCGCAATAACCGTCGTCTTTGTCATTGGGCCCTACTTTTGAGTGAATTTGCATTCACAGTTGATCATGTGGCAGGTTCACAAAATTTGGTGGCAGATGCATTAAGCCGTCTATAAACATGCATTTGCGTTATAAATACCCTTTTCTTTGGTGATTTAAAAAAAAAGAATTTAAATCATTTATCTCATGTCAGTGGGTTAATTTTCACCAATGGTTGGATAAACCCTTGTTTTTTCATGAGAATTTTTATCATTTATTTAATGACTCTGCTTATTCGTTAGCAGGGAAGCTATTATTATCTATGGGAAAATAGCATTTTTATTAATATTAATGCAGTTCGTCAATGATCATACATCAGCC
Source organism: Tubiluchus corallicola (assembly GCA_030141605.1). Taxonomy (NCBI): domain Eukaryota; kingdom Metazoa; phylum Priapulida; class Priapulimorpha; order Priapulimorphida; family Tubiluchidae; genus Tubiluchus; species Tubiluchus corallicola. The sequence goes on along the minus strand of JAQGDQ010000068.1, from coordinate 485,430 downwards.
ATATTTCTTTTCCGTTTAATACGAAGTAGACTCGGGTAATGTGTTTAGTTTAAAGGAAAAGTCAACCCAATTTCAGTTATACCCGAAGTTAAAGTTTGATGTTCCTTTATATCCTTGTTGTTCTGAATGTTAATTGAATGATTAATTACTGACTCGGTCAATCTTGTATTGGTTTGGCATAAATATGCTTTTGTGTTATTATGTGTTATTACTTGCGCATTTAAATGACTTTGTTATAATCATGTCTGTTATTAAAGAATTATATGGGATATATTCTTTGGGGGGAGCTCTGTCACGGTCGTGTTTAGCAGATTAAAACGAATAGTCATTTAACTGTAATAACACGTTTACGTGGCATTTGAAATGTATGTATTGAACCTGTCATTAATAACTAATTAAACGAATTTGGTAAACGTTATAAACTGGTGGCTCCACCTATTGGGAGTTCAACAAAGAAACGTTACGGTTCAACTTTTTGGACTAAATTCTGGCTTCATGATCTCATACCTATAGTACCGCTGTGATTGGATGATTAACTGGGTCACGACAGGTATGACTTGAGAAGTGCAGATTATTCCAGGAGGTTACGATATAGTTGTTAAATGGCCGACTCAGCTAAAAGGCCACTGATTTTGTCTTTGTCGGGGCGTTGGCCGACAAGACGTCACTTCGGATACTTTTATAATCAACTTCATGATACAATCAACTGCAATAGCTACGTGAATTGAATTGTTCACACTACCATTCATTTATCTTGAGTAGACAGAACGTGAGCCATACGTCTAGTATTTGGCAAATGACATTTTCCTGTGATGGGTATGCTTCCATGATGGTGGAGTTTTCAACCAAGACGACACAAAAAGTAGACTTCTAATATATTCTGAAAGCCTGGTACCTGACTCATTAGGAGGAGACGTCGTTAGAAGAATCCTGGTGGTCTGTCATCGTCCGCTAATCTCATTAAGCCAGTCAAGCGAGTGGGACATTGATGCGGTCGCCGTTGTCGACAAGACTGTTAGCAAAGTGATTCCAGCCACCTAAGTGTGTGAAACCCGGAACTTTACGGGAGACGTCCCGCTACGTGAAACGCTAGCAGACTGTTATTAAATGAGGGGTACCCCGCTGTTCTGGTGCAAGTTGTGAGTTCTTTTTGTTTATTGTTTTGAATTAATTAATTAATTATGCCAATTAAAATGTTAAACCTATGGCAAACAGTTTGTTTATTTATACTTTGTTGTGTTCACTGTTCCCGTTCACACTGTATCACCATTGGCCCATTCTCTGTACTTTAGGACAGACCGACCCCTCCTGCGCTTGTAACTGCCTTAGAATTTAAACAATTATTGCTGCTCTTTAACATTTGGAGTCACCAACCCGTTCAGCAATCCATCTTGATTTAAGATGCCCGACCCAAGTTCGAGCCCCAGTTGGGCTAGCAAGGAATTTCGTGACCCGAATGTTACATTTAGCATATACAATAATTGAAATAATGCATGTGTAATTGCTTGAGTGTGCAAAACACTAATTAAATAAAACAACATTTTGTTATGTGCCTGTCAAAATGTATGATCTGCCCACAGCAAATACTTTCTACTTTTGCGTTAAAATTACGTCACGAACTTCGACACATTACTCCACAGACACTTTACTCCACTGTTTCTGTTGTATGCATAGAGATGCAAAGCTAAGGAAGTGCTTACAGTAATGATCTTTTCATTGATAAAAAGTTTCTTACAATAGCATTTAAATAAATATGATAGATAAACATAAGAATCAAAGTCTTCTGGAGCAGAAAACAGGAAGCAAAAGGTAAAAAAGCTGGCAAGTTGCGAGATCGAACGTCAAAAAGAATCTCTAATGAAGTATTTGCAACCAGATCAGAGTTGCAGTTGTGAAGACAAAGAAGCTAGTGAAATGAATGTGTACGTGAAAAAAGTTAGGGTTTCAAAAATTTCTTGATGAAAAGGCTGATTGAAAATCTAGCCAACTTAAAAACCACTAAAGCTACAAACTTGTAACTTTCACAGCTAAAAGTTAACATATCCGTGATATCATGCTGTGAAATTTCAACTTTGTAGTTTACTTCTAATATTCTAATATTATTGTAACCTAGACTTCGGCACACTGTGTCTGTTATATGTGTGTGTGTGTGTGTGTGTGTGTGCGCGTGCGTGCGTGCGTGCGTGTGTGGCTGTAATATACATTATCATTTTTCTTTCAGCCTATTTCTGACATGGACAATCCCTACAAAAAAGAGAAAGCAGTCTGCGTACTGTGCAAATACAAAATTGAAACTGATTACAAGGTAAGCTTTTTGCATGTCTTTTTATCATCAGCTACAAAGGTATTTTTAGTGGAATTCAGTTCATCTATTCATTTCACTGTTTTTCATCTTGACATAAACTGTGAGTTTGGCTAAATGCTCGAGTGGTCAAATACGTATGCTTTGCGTAATTGGCTGATAACAGCCTAGATTCGATACTTGCTCTGGGTGTTCATTCACCACACTGATTATGGCTATTTACCTCATAGAGAGAGAGGATGTATATACATTCGGATTTGACTAAGAAACTTCTGCCATTCAGCGATTCATCTCAGAGCCCTATTCTTCATAATGCACCAAGCTCCAGCGGTCTCTTGCCACAAGAATATCAATGTTATGTACCAAATTTCAGCTTTCATTGCGAATAAAAAATAAATAAGTTGCCCAGTATAACAAATCAAAATTAATAAATCCGCAAAAAATGCCTGTACTGATTACTGCTACATTACTGAAAGTCAAATGCCTCTCACCTAACAAACAACAAGACATCCCAAATGATAATATTTTATCATGCTGGTTGTAATAGCACTTGTGTCATGTTATGTACGAGGTGTGAAAGATGGAAACCCATGGTCATCTGTAAATGATTGAGCTTTTTTTTCAGAATGTCCGGTTACTTAGCCAATTTGTCAGTCCATATACTGGTGAAATAGTAAGCCAAAGTGTCGCTGGTCTTTGCAAATATCAGTACGATAAGCTAGTCAAAAGCATACGTCGATCTCGAAAAAGTGGTAAGTTTTTATAAACTCACTCAGAAGTTTTGTTGTCTACAATGCATTAAGTCATTAGGTTCTGTAGCACTTGTACAGTGAGCATCTATACGTTGCAACAAACATCAGCCAATTTCTTAACCTGGGTGAGGTACACAATCCTTACATGTCAATTTTAACAAATTTTATTCATATTTAGCATCAGCAAGTTTTTAATTTGAATTTAGCAGTCTTGTCCACATGGGTTCCAGTTTCTAACATGATTGTCTTTTGCGTATTCAGGACTGTGCAGAGAAAAGTGATCTTAATTTCATTCCAATCAGGCAGATACCACTTAATGATATTTCCGTAGTTAAAATTGTACAAGTGCACAATTGTATTACAATCAATATTTTTGTTGTTTAACTGGGCTTTAATGTTAAACTTGGGGAAAATGGTTAAAAATGCATATCATAAATAACAGCTTGCTTTTGTCCTTGTTGATGTCATTTAACTCAGTTTTTCATTTATTATTGATCAAAAGGAACATCACATAGGATTATTTTTTCATTTCTTTTAACTAAAGACAGTGACATTTCCTCATTCACTCCTTTATATGACTGCCATCTTTCTGCCATTGTTATTATTACTGTCATCACCGTCATCATTACCATCAGCATCCACTTTCTATGTATCAAGATGGCTTAATAATTTAGGAATAGCTTTAGCAGGTCAAAGAAAGTTATGTTTGCAATTACCGTTAGTCACCAGACTTTAATGCTGCCTTAGTATTAAATTAGAAGGCTTGAAAAACGTTACATTAAGACTTTCTGCTGTGACTTCCAATTTAAGGAGCCATGTACTCAACAAGCTTTACATCCTCTTTACACTTTGCCAATGGTTGTTGCTGTCTATTTTGACTTGCATTGAACAATTTATTAACACTATTTTCACTACCTAAAACACAATTGAGCTATTTTGTATCAATTGCTAAGAGGTTGCATTATACTATTAAACTTAATTACATATTAAAATAATTAGTTGTCAGCATTAGGAATTGTGCAATGCCATCCTGTGCTACTAATGTGACCTAACCTTGTACTACATTCTCTGAACAAGTTACGATTTTTGTTTACCAAAAACTATATTGGCAAGTTAATAAAAGTGAGTTAGATGTGGTAGTAGTCGCAAAAATGTGTCACTGTTTAAGAAATAAAGTGCATAGCATTATGGCCTTCTTGCTGCCCTTTTAGTACTGCAAAATTAGATGATTTCTTTGTATGTTTTGCTTGTATTCTTTTTCTAGGTTTTATGCCATTTGCTAATAGACAACCTTCTTACATCCTGGACCACAGAATCTGCGATCCACTTTATCCAAAATATCGAATCTTGTAGGACATTTCATCTAGGCAATTATTTGTATATTTTTGTACACTTTTAAACATAGTTAAACTACTGTTAATATGTATAAGTTCAGAAGAACTGACTGTTTTGTTTTTTGACATATGTATAGATTTGTAGTTTTTGGGTGTGCATTATTACAATTACTTTCGGGTGTCTAAGTTAGCTTGATAGCTAGAGAAAATTCGATACCTAGATACCATAAAGAAAAAAATGCTGTTGTACCATGTTTGTGGATGGATTTTGTCATATACTTGTAGCCGCGTTGCTGTTATAATTGCCATTTTGCTGTTCAAATATGTCCCTGGACAAATTAACGCATATGGTAAACAGATTTTGTTTCTGTTTCTATCGTTAGTTGCTAAGAAAAGCTGGCTTTAAACTGATTGATACTAAAGTGGCATTTACGTAGTATCCGTATGCGGATGCGTTTGGGGGGTGTGTGGAATAGATAAAATCGGTTTATATCGTTTCAATACACTCATTTATGCAGCCTGCGTATGCATTATTCTTTTTCTGCAGCAATTTCTTTTGATTTTTTTCCACAGACTATTCTGCAGGCTGTTGCACAGGTGGAAAACGCTTCCGCATATGCATCCGGGTGCTATGTAGACGAACGCTACTTTAGGTCATCTTTTGCTGTAACTCCCTGTACAGTTATGGTGTGCATTCCAAATGCTGTTATTTGTTGTTGCCGACTTACACCTTTGCCATCAATGTTGTTGCTGGTAAAAAATAATGACGATAGTGACTCTGATGATGATGAGAACGACAATGATGGCAATAATGATGAAGATGCCATTATTAATTTTAAAAAATCCTATTTTGTTTTCTTTGTAAAAGTTTTGTGAATTTTACTAGTGGCTAAAAGACTTAGAGGATCGACAGATCCAAAATACACGAAAGTAGTTACAAATAAATTACTCAATGCTCTTTGGTTATGATAAATGCTAATTTTAATCAGTTCTTTAAGATAATCACTTTTTTCACTGCCGGAATTGCATGTACCACGTTCTGGTATGATCTCACATTGCAACAATGTAGATGGCATCCAGTATGAGGGACGGCAGTGCATTTACCACATATCACAGTCTCAGGGAGAGTACCTAACACCACATTAATCTATTTAATTTGAAAAATGCCTAATTGTAAGTTTACAACTGTGCCAACACATTCTGCATACAAAATTCAAAGATGATTTATTGCAAACTTTTTATTAGTAAGAATTGAAAAAAGTTCACATCAACAAGTTTCTAATATAGCATAATCCATTTATAATGAGCCTTTGGCTATTACGCATGAATTTTGAAAGTCCCATCAAATGTTAGGCTTACGTAATATACTTAACTCTTGCTTGCATTCTGACGTTACAAGTTTTTTATTATGAGGGAATTTTACTGCCATGTGATTGTACTTCCTGGCATATGACGAGCGTGAGTTCTTAAACAATATTTTGCAGGCTAGCAGTATGCGTTATAACACCATCAGGACAAAAAAGTCACTCTGTACTACGGGAATTATAATTAACAATGTAACAAGAACAGCATATGCAGATCTGCTGATGTTCTTGTGGGTGACGTGCACTGTGCAGCTTTGCTTCCATGTAGCTGTGATTTTATGCTAAATAACATAGATAGCTGATCAAAAACTTTGCTGTTAGGTGCCTAGGCCAATGGCAAAATGCTTTATAATCATAAAAATTTTACTGTGTCCGTAATGTGCGAATTAAATAAAAACCAGTCATGTTTCCCGCACAGCTAACTACATCCAGGTCTTGTGCATTCAGGCATTTAAGCAAGAATAAATAACACGCATGTAAAGCACACTCAGTTGTCAGCAGACACCATCACGAATGAATCCCAGCAGTGGTTTAGAAAAGTAACTTACAAGTGGTTTTACACAGAAATTTATTGCATAGATTATCCTGGGTTAATCCTAGATACAACAGTATTTAAGCACTATAAGTTTACTCTGCGATAAAATAGTCGCTTAACAGTGGCACTTACTAAGTTTCAAAAGAAAGTGCTCTTTTCATTATTGTATCATATCCATCGAGTAGGCTTCATTTCTGTCTTGTACATCCACTTAAACAATTAACCTCGACTATAACGAAACTCAGTTGTAGTGAGTACAGTTTGGTGGGAACCACGTTGTAAGCAGATCACTGTACCTATTTTTACAGACTTTGGTGACCTCAACAGTTGTGGTCCCGTAGCTGTCAATGACGGAACATTTTGGATACCTTAAAGCAGCTTTTATCAATCATATGCTAAAGCTTTCATCTGGATGCAGTTGTTATATTAATTATATTAATTTAACATGCCCATCTCTATATTTCAGCAACTCAAAAAACAGATTTACTCGTTGTTTTTGCTTTTTTTACAGTACTGACACAGTTCAGATCTCAATAGCTGAGTTACAGATGCAGCGGTAGCAGTTTCTGTTGATTAGAGCGATGAGGCTCTTAGCTACAATGAGTTCCTAAACTGGACAAACCTTCAGTGAACTGGAATTCACTTTTAATATGTTAGCTTGCTCCATTTAGTGGCATGGCCTGGCACAAATGCTTATTTAACACACTGTTACATTTACAGTGATTCAAAGCATTCATCGTCCTCATTGTAATGCATCAGGTCTGCTGGTATTTGTAGCTGTTCCAATAATTGGACCATAGTAGGTTTGGGCTCTCTGGCATGTTGCAGCAATGTCTTAAGCATCTCCTGATTGGCATTGGTCCACTTTTTGATAAGTTCATCCAACTTTTCCAACTTGTTCTAGAAAATCACCAGAAAAATTTATTCAGGTTTAGCAAAAGAAACACTGCCCACACATATTACATGTATGTTTAATAATTAAATACATTATTGAAGGGCTAATTTCCGTAAAAAGTCAGTATATAACTTCACTGAAGTAATGAATTCTGCACTGAATTTTTAAAAGTCAAACTTGTTTTTCAGAGAGTTTATATATTTACATACCACTGCTTTGTTCACAACTGTAACTAAAGTCACATGGCATTTACAATTGCCAATTTATTTTGATCCATTGACTTGAAACTAAGTCAGCATACTTGGAATAATATCACTGTGATAATCAAGAAACCTGTACAGTTTTATATAGATAATAACTGCTGATAGGTCTGCGAAAACCTTTGCTCGAGGGATGTCTGGCAAACAGTTTGAGTTATACATAGTTTACTGTAGTTGAAAGCAATAAATCCACTAAATAAATGAAATTACTAACATTTTACAGCATAACAAACAATTCTGCTTTTTAAATTACCTTTTTTTTGTATGTTTTTACCAAGTTAAGTTTTCGAAGTACTTCTGTTTTCCCTGCAATTTCTGTGCGAAGCGCAATAATTTCATTAATTTCTTTGCTACTAACAGCTGATTCCTTCGCTGACAAAGAATCTGTACTAGTTACATTTGGAATTACTTTTGTGCGCACATCTTTGGAATAGGAATCGCTTATCTTTTGACGTTTGCTTTTTGGTGAATATGCCCCATCCTTAAAGTCTGAGCCACCTTCTTGCAAATTGCTTGCAAACAAGGTCTTTTTTGATTCATTGAATGTCCTTACACATCTGACAGGTCTGAATGGTGTTAAAACTTTGGGCTTTGTGCCATCTTGGGTACTTGTGGTTGTAGCTGCTGATCTGTAAGCTCGACCACTGTGCTTCAGCTTTTCCTTTAGCTTGGTACTTATCTAAAAGTTTTTAAACAACTGTGTTATAAAAACCCAAACATAAATTCTAAGTGATACATGAAGTACAGTAAAAATCTAAAAAAGAAAAATCCATAGCATTGTTTTCAACGCATGATAAAAACGTTAGCTAAAAGATGCCGAAACGATGAAAGCCTACAGATAACAGACATTCCATGAGGTCTCGTCTTGGGTCTCACTTAGTTACCTGATAATAGCAATGTTCTTCACTGATTTCATTTCTAAGTTTAGAACAAACACAAGCAGCTTTCTACATGCATCAGTCAATTTTACCAGCTGCACATCTGAACTACTATAGCTAATATGAGATATGAAAACTAAATTCGTTATTGAAGTCTGGTGCTAAAAGATTCTAATACAAAAGTTAATGAAATGGGAAAGAATTATGAAGGCATTGCAAAACAGTTATAAGCTTACATAGCGTATGCATAGAAAATGAAAGAATAACAAAAGTTAGAAGTAACGTTTTAAGCACAAGATCGTAAAATTACACATAGAAAGCAAAATTTATGTGAATTTCAAAGTACTATACTGATTTGTGAACCTGCTTGTTCTACACATCAAACATACCCTAATTACTGTTAACAAACTTTAAGGAAAACACGAAATTGTTGTTTATTCTTAAGTGTTAACAATTTCTAATAATAAATTACCTGTTTGCTAGGAATCATGGGAGTTTGTACTGTGTCATTTTCATTTCTTTGTTTGAACTCTGAGTTGTGCTGTCTCAATTCTACAAAGCAGAATTTATAATGTAGTTAGCTTAAAGGAAACACAGCTAGTAATGAAGTTAACTGAAGAAAAGACAAAGTGTTAAAAACCCCATGTCACACTTGCAGCCCAACGTTACAAAGCAGCATTGAATTATTGAGGTCACACAAAACTTTGTTAAATGCAACTGAAGCCAATTGCACAACAAATACAGTCTGTCATCTTAAAATTAAATCATTTAAGCAGTTAAATTTTTTTCAGTCAAATTAATGAAATGTATTGCATAATAATATTACATACTTGTTTGCGCCTGTTGGCAGAGCTTATCCAAAGCTGTGTTGAGTGCTGCCTCGTCACCACTATTGTTTATTACAATGTCATAGTCAATACCCTCATCCAAAGCACATTCAGAGCTTGCATCATCTATGCCGGCAACAAATTTCCACCCTCTTGCCCACCTTGCAGTCTCGTCAGCAACAACTCTCACCAGAATGGTCTGACTAGGATAATTCTGCTTAAAATAACTTACATCAGTTGGTCGTCTAGCATCACTCACAATCCAAATGGGGTAGTTAGCAGCATTGTTTTGTGATATTGCCAACCTGCAAAAATAATCTGGATCTTTCTGTCTCATAGCCTCTCCCCATTTGATCATATCTGCTCGATATTTCTCCTTGTAAGTTGTAGCATCCAAGAGTTGGTTGATATTCAAATTATGGTCCTTTGCATATTGTGCTTTTAAGGGCTGAGACAATCTAAGAATGACACACTGATTGTGTGAAAAATGATTAAATAATTTGTCAGTCACATAGTCCTTGCCAGACTTTCTCTTACCACTAAATACAAACAGGACTAAAGGGAATGTTGGCATTGCTTTTCAAATTAAGAAAACTTATAACAAAGATTGCAGAGAATACACTGAGGTTAAGGTGCTCCTTTTGCTAATACAAGCTATTAGTATGATGCCAAAACCTTGGAAATCAGACATCTAAACAGGAAATTTTTACAACAACTGTTTATTCCAAAGTGAGTCGATCGATTTGTCCTGTAACTTCTGTTTCAGCAGCAAGTTTGACAGCTTCTTCTTCTTCTTCTTGCTGTTTAAGAATCTTTTCTTGTGCATCATGCTGCATTTTCTCTAGTTTTTCAAGGGTAACTGACTTAAGTGGGAGCAACTTAGGTTTGCATAGTACAAGTTTTGGCGTATTTTCTTGGTAGACAAGACCTTGCTTGGGCAATACTTCTTGAAAAGCCTTCTTTTGATCAGGCATCTAATAAGTAGAAAAAATCTTTAATAATTAAGCAACATGAATCTAGAATAACTCTACTATGAATAAACAAAAAAATATGATTATAGACAACAGCAAACTGAAGGAGTTCCTACTGGGCAGTCAATAGTCATTTCAATGACAAGCCATTTTTTGTATAAAATATCGGCTACTCATTAATCTTAAAAATACTGTTTGATTTCATATTTCTAACTACAATTACACAGCAAAATTATATAGTAAGTTGTCCTATAGTGTTAGCTTTAGCTTCACAACCTAAGAAACTAAACTAAGAGAAATGCTAGAAACCACAAACTATTGATTTTAAGATATATCAATTGACACCAATGTCACTAGCCTATTTGCTTATTTGTATAATTTGCGAAACCAATCTACTTCAATTGCAAGTAGACCTACCAGTTTAAGAATATTTACAGGATTGGCGAAAGATAAACTGTCCCAAGTTTTAGGATTCCTTCCAGTCTGATTGGCACCCTTACCACATTTTAGATTAACACTTACCACTTGCAACAGATTCTAGGACACTTGGGCCACAGACAATTAAGCTATAGCATTTGCTCCCAGACAATATGGGCCCAAGATATGCTGAGCCTAGTATTTGGGTCCCAGACAATTTGGACTCCAGCAGTTGGGTCCCAGACATTTTTTATCATTGGCTTTAGGTGAAAGTTCAAGGTCGAGTGCATCTTTCCATGATTGTGTGCAATATTTGAATGGAAAAGTACACAGCCACCAAATTTATATAGTCGTAAAGCAAATTTGTTTGTGGTTTTGGAATCAATTGCAGAATTTGTTGCAGTGGTGCACCAAACTTGTTATTTATTGAGGTGTCCAACTTTTTTGTTTTTATCTTTTATTCTGTATGGTTAGTTAGCATTGTGACAGAAATCTGAGTTCCTTTATCGAAAGAGTGGGGCCTATGACTAGCAGGGCCTCCATTGCCCGAAAATGAGGCAAACTCAATAAGTGCAAGCTAGAGTCAAGAAACTCGCAGGGCGTACAATCCAGGTAAGGACCCATGCAACTGCCTATCGACCTTTGACCTTGAGTTGCGGAGCCAAGGCTAATTGTATTTCTTATCTGTCTCCCGGTGCAGTCACAAGTTGTTCGAATACCATAGCAAATTCCTTCCATTACGATTTTGTCATAAACAGTTTCTCATTACTTTTGCCACTCAGTTCTTCTTGGAGTCTTGGCTCTAGGTCACTTGCATAGTAGTACTTGGGTAGTGGACATTTAGGCAGTGGACACTTAGGCCGATTACACTTGGGCAGCAAATACTTTAAGCAGTAAAAGTGCTACAGAAAATTTTCACAGGATTACTACCTGCCTATCTACTATTTTTACCACAAATGCAATGTTTTTCTGAGAAAAATGCGTCATAACTCGTTTCTTTCCCCCTTCTCTTTCACAAACATTTTTCAAGCTGCAGAAATGGTCCAAACACAAAAGTTCAGCTAAAACTTTTGATTTTGTGAAGCAGACATCATGTAATTTGATGAATGCCTAATACGTAACTCGTAAGCTCAGCTATAAAAAAAACAAAACATCTAAGTGTTATAAACAATTTTAAACTGAGAATCATTTAGTTATTTAAAGAAAGAGAGGATGATTTTTCATCCCGATTTTCAAGTTAGATAAAAAGTGCCCATCTTACTAGCGTATGGCAAAATGTATGCAACAGCAAAGAACTAGTGGCACGAACACGAAACTGTGTTTGTGTGGCAATAATTCTTTCACGTAAGTCATTTTTGAAAAAAATAGCATGTTTTCTTTCAATATTTTAAAGAATAGATTGTTTTGACCTACAGTTTAAGACTGGGTCCGGTTTTGCTTTAAACTGCAGCACGTATTAATAAAGCGTGGTTAGTGGGCAAGTACCTAAACCGCTAAACGGCGCCTAACAAAATACAAAAGTCTCAAGGCTGAACTAACTTTATTGAAAATATGTCAAAATCTTTAGATAAAAATACTACAACTTGTGCTATATTTCTCGATCTTTCAAAAGCCTTTGATACTGTTCAACATGATATTCTTCTTCCAAAACTAAGGCACTATGGTATTAGAGGCATTGTACTGAAACTGCTGCAGTCATACCTTTCGAAACGTAAACAGTTTACCATAGTCCATAATTCATCATCAGAGTTATCAATATAAATTGTGGAGTCCCACAGGGTTCTACCATAGGACCTTTGCTTTTCCTTATATATATATATATAAATGATCTACCTTCAGTTTCTAACTTTGAAACCCGTTTATTTGCAGATGATACAAACCTTTTTATTTTGGACACCAACATACAAAATTTAGAAGCTCGAACTAATACAGAGTTGTCAAAAATCAGTGAGTGGATGAAGGCTAATAAGCTGTCAGTCAATACCTCTAAAACTAAGTTCACGATCATTAGTAAAAAAAAATCAAGATACACCACAGGTTACTATTAAAATTAATAACCACAAAATAGAGCAAGTGCCTAGCATAAAATATTTAAGGCTTTACACTGATACAGACATGAAATAGAAATCCCACATTAATATAATTACAAGTAAACTGAGTAAAACTGCTGGTATTATTGCTAAACCCCGACACTATATTGACAGAAACACATTAAAACTCATATACCATGCACTTGTTTATCCCTACATAAAATATTGCATTCTATTCTGGGGAAAGCCAAAATTACTCACTTCTATATGTTAAATACTGTACATAAAAAAATTGTTAAACTAATGACGTTTGAAAAAATACGTGATCCTGCCACACCCTCGTATATTTCCCTTGGTGTTCTTAAATTAAAAGATATTTATGCAGTAGAGCTGTTGAAGTTTATGTACAAGTATGAAAATAATATGTTGCCGTTCTTGTATGCTAGCTACTTTACACTAATTAGAGATTCACACTCGTATATTACTAGAGCAGCTACTAGGGGGCACTATTTCCAGCAACGATGTTCAACATTTTATGGTTTAAATTCCTTGCAATTTTTGGGTGCCATGTTGAGGAATAGCCTTGAATCTTCTATTAGATCTTCTCCATCTTTAAAAATAGCAGTAAAAATATCGTACTAAAATAATTTCCAAATATTAATGAGCATTAATTCTTTTTTGAATTAATTTTTGCTACATTTATTAATGATCATCTTAACCTATAATTTGATTTATAATTCTATGCTCGTTAATCATTTCACATCCTGATAATTGTGTTTGTTAATATTTCCAGAAGCTTAAGATTTGAGATAAAATACTGAAAATGTCCTTATGGAATTACATTATACGTGAATGGTTATTCAGTTTGCAGATGTGAATTTAGTGAAACACTTATAGTCAAACCTGTGGTAAGTGGTGTATGTCCTCGCTATGCTTATGGCTGCAAGTGGTCAGTATCAATTAACAGTTACGCTATGTGACAAAATGTTGATTAAATTTTAATTTGTAACTTAAAATTATTTTCACATAATACTGACTAATCCAGCTATGCAAGCATAACATATGCATGTGCTACTAATTAACAACTGCTGCTATACAAGAATAATGCTTTAGCCTTTAGATTGAATATAATTAATAACACTTAAATCTTTAACGTTTAATTTAGATAGCTCACAGTGCTAATCTAAGTAGAGTTTTGTAATAAACTTAGTAGAAGAGTGGTAGACTTGATGGCCTTTCGGTCTTTTCGCCACCCTGTCTCTCTTAGCTGTCACATCATTTGTTAATGCTATGTTGACTATTAAGGCGCTATTACACTTTCGCACCGCCTAGCTTTTTATAGGTTATTATTCGTTTTTAGGCTCGTAAGTCATCATTCTATTATTCTTACGTCATCAGTGAATGTTTCCGCTAATCTAATTGTAATTTAATAATATATTTAGGTATAATTACCAATAATTACGCTGTATTCATAGTTCTACGCCTATACAGGGCGTATCGCCATCTTGTTTGTGTGTGTAGTCACGTGACAAATTTCGTACTAGTTTATGCATTATCAGGGCCTAGCTTAAAAGGCACGTGACACACTTTCATCTTCACCGCATTTACTAAATAAAGAAAAAACCTTTACTTTTTTTATAATCTAATAGTAATAATACTACAGTAATAAATAAAATTAATGATAAATAACTGTAGTGGTCCAAAATAATTTCCCGCGGTACGATACAAACTCCCGTAGCTGCAACCCTAATAATCATAAATTATGCGAAGAAACTAAAACTACAGGTTAAGGGCCACACACGTCACTGCGCGAGAGCGATTGCGCATCAGTGATGTAAACACGGTTATTCACGTGCAGCTTTTAATGGCGGCTGTAGGTAAGTAATGCATGATTTTAATCTGGACTTATAAAGCGCAAGAAGCAATAATATTATGGGAATATGGTGTATATTACGCCTGTTGGTCTGCTTTCTGGCCTGCAGGCGTGAAAACAACCAATAGGCCAGGAAAAGCTAGGCGGTGCGAAAGTGTAATAGCGCCTGTTGACTATGTTATTGTTAATGGGACAAATAAATTATTCTGTAACCTTATGAGAGTACTCTCACGGCTTTACCGTCACAAAAGTTATGACTACACATTACAGCCTAAATTTTTCTTTTTTTGTGGTAAGCTGTTAAAAATCTCAAATCATTATCAAATTCTGATAACAGAACTTGCAATTTGGAATTTTCGATAGATAATGCCAGCAACATGACAAATCTTTAAAAACTTCCTATGAAACATGACGAAGATAAAATATTTTGGTAACCTCGGGTTTTCCCGGTGCCGTTCATAGCTTTGGGTTGGGACAGTCTCGTTTCCAAGAGAAGCTTTTTAGTACTAGAAAAGTTTAAAGCCAGAAAAAATTTTTGGCGGACAAAAATTTGTAGAAAACATTTTTGCCAAGGAAAGTTATTTGCCAGAAAAAGTCTTCCCCGAAATGCCATTTCCTAGAGGCCACTTGCAGCTTGACACCTTGGCTACAGTCTGTTGAAGTGTTATGCTGTATTGATTATTGTGGATGTATTTTGTAGAACAATAAATTAAAAAATGTATCTCGTCTCGAACGAATATCTTGCTAGTGAACTAGAAACCGCTTCTGTCATAAAAGAACCTGTAAAAAATTGTGCGAAGGAGCATAATTTATCAGGCAAATTTAGATCTCAAGATATTCACAAATCTGTACAGTTCGCAAAATCTTGGTGCTTTAATTTTCTGTGATTAAACCTTTTCAAATGCAATGAAAATCACTTTTATTTCATCCTACAAAACAACTTGGAATTGTAATAAAGAAGTTTGAAAACAAAATATTTTTCGAAAGCAAATATTAAGTAACATAGGTTGGCCCCTTAAACATCCCGTCATTTGATGTGATTCTGATATCTGAGAGTCGTTAGTCAGTGCACGTAGATAATTGAAAAGCTGAGATAAAATGAGGAAGGGGGCAGGAGAGAGAGAACGAGAAGGAGAGGGAGCTAGAGGAAGCAACAGAAGGAGAGAAGAGGAGAGGCCAGAAGCTTGGAAGGGAAGGGGGAAAAGAGAGAAGTAAACAGAGAGAAATTGAGGGCTTTATATTGTGCTGATGCAGTTACAAACAAACGTAACCCTGATTTCTCTGTTTAAAAATCCTCTTTGAAAATGTTCTTTCTGTGAAATGAGTTTTCTTGGAAAAATAGTTTTCTGGGAAAACGTTTTCTAGCAAATTACTTCTGGGAAGTTATTTTTCTTGGCAATGTTTTTTTGTGAAAAAAATTTTTGGTATACACTTTTTCTGGGAAATGGACCTAAAGCACAAACCTTATTCGATCTGAAAAAACTGCTTGACCGTGAAATGGATGCCATCACCTAATCTGAGGAAGCTATCTCAGCTGTGTATGACGGTTTTGTAAACGGAGTTGGACAAAACATGATATTGTAAGACTTAAAATTGGAAAGAATTTTCTTAAAGCAAGAGTCGATAAACAACAGAAACAGGCAAGATTGATAAGCTTAATCAGTGTTGTCGCAAAGATTGCCTTGAGATTTCTGACATACCTATGATATGCTAGAGGCAGCGAGGACGTCAGCTTGCAATAGGTCGACGATCCGGTTCTTTTCAATAAGTCAAAAAAGGGTTGTATAATATGATCAACAAATTATCAGACTACGCATCTAAAATTCTTCTTCAGATTCACTATAAGAAAACAAAAGTGTGATATTTGGGGAAAAACTTCTAGTCACATGTTCACATGTAACCTAAGTTCCATATCAAATGAAAAACATGTAAAATATTTAGCCGTCTGCTTTACAAATACGGGAGCATATACAAAACGCCGGAAACAATGAGAAAACAGAGCTCCAGGGCCTTATTAAAATTAAAATCTTTAATATTCAATTACAGTTTTCCCATCACCACATTAATATATTTGTTTGATGCCCTTGTAGTATCAATAGGAATTAATGGATGTGAAATCTGGTCACCTACTTATATAGCAAAATTAAACAATATAAACAATCAGGACACAGAAAAAATACTCAAAACCTGGAACCAGTTGCCCTTTAAACATATATTAAACAAATTTGCAAAATGGCTCTCGGTTTTCGCTCAACTGCCTCAAAAGTAATCACGTAAGATATATAACAATTTGCTTATTTACTTCCTAAAGTGAGTATTGCTGATTTTGCTTTGTTGACTTTTCTAGGCGTGTGAGATATTTACGAATGTAAATACCTGCAAATACGAAAATGTATACAAATGCAAATTACAAGTCGCCTGATGTTTCGTTAATATATAGTACTGTGTATCTCTTCGTGGTTTTACAGAGTGTAATGTTCAAGGTCTTTGGCTGCAACAAGGGTATTTTAACAGCAAAGATAAAAAGTATTAAAACTTTGCGTTTATTGTGTACACTTGGTCATTAAAGTGTCGTACCTTCGACGTGCATGATATCTCACATTTTAGTTTACTTAATGTGAACAGTGCTGAGGTATAATATGCTTAATAATTGCAGTTAAAACATCAATAAGCTCTTGCGAAGGTCTGTCGATGAATGCCTTTACAAGAGAGACTAGTGCATAGCAGCAAATATACAGTCTCAGTTTAGCGATTTATAAAATTAAGGATTATGTGTAGTGACAAGCTTTATTCTCCAGCGGACCTTTCTGACGTAATTTGCTGGAAGCCAGATCCAACTAAAGTCACCGAAATTGCGAAGTTCATTAATACAGTGAATAAAAGCCTCGGGCTGAAAATTCAAACTTACCAGGACTTGTGGACTTGGTCTGTCGACAACTATGATGAATTTTGGAAAGAAGTTTGGAAGTTTGGCAACATACGGCACTCACAGACATTTTCTCAAGTGGTGGACAAAGGCAAGAGCATAACAGACAGACCGCAGTGGTTTAGTGGTGCTAGGTTGAACTATGCTGAAAACTTGTTAAAAAGAGTTGGAGACGGGGTGGCGATTTATGCAGTTAGAGAGGGAAAAGAGGAAATGATCGAAACTCGGTCTTGGAATGATCTGAGAGAACGTGTGGCTCTTTATGCCGCTGCTATGAGAGCTATGGGTGTGAAGTGCAACGATCGAGTAGTAGGCTACTTACCAAATTGTTGTGAAGCAGTAGAGGCCATGTTAGCCACAGCAAGCATTGGTGCAATCTGGAGTTCCGCATCACCGGATTTCGGAGTTGTAGGAGTTTTAGAGCGATTTAAACAAATTCGACCAAAATTATTATTCTCTGTCGATGGTGTTGTCTATGATGGAAAGTTGCATAATCATATCAGCAAGGTAATAGGAGTAGTTGATGGTTTAAAAGATTTGGAAAAAGTTGTTATGATACATTTCGCAGATGTCCGAATTTGTTCGCCAGAGGTAATTCCAAATGGCGTGTTTCTTTCTGAATTTTTGGCTGGTGGTCTTTTGTCTAACGGTTGTGTTCCAGAACTGATATTCGAACAACTGCCTTTCAACCATCCATTACTTATTTTATTCACCTCTGGCACAACTGGCGTGCCCAAATGTGTTGTGCATTCAGCGGGTGGAACACTTGTGCAGCAACTCAAGGAAACAGTGATAATGCTCAATATCACAGAAAGAGATATTGCTTTACATTATACCACAACGGGATGGATGATGTTTAACTGGCTTATTGGTGTTCTGGTCAGCGGGGCGTCCATTGTGCTTTATGATGGGTCATTTCTTGTGCATAGCAAGAAACACCTTTGGGATTTGATAGACAACATTGGAATAACAACTTTGGGTGTCAGTGCACGATGGCTTGACATTCTCGGACAAAGAAACATTCGGCCGAATAAGACGCATAGTTTGCATAGTTTAAAATTAATAACGAGCACAGGATCTACACTCAAACCTGAAAGTTTCGATTACGTCTACCAAAACGTGAAGAAAGATGTGCTCTTGGGTTCAATATCAGGTGGAACAGACATAATGGGTGCTTTTGTAGGATTTAGCTGGATCACACCAGTTTATCGCGGAGAACTGTCAGTTCGTGCACTTGCTATGTCTGTTGAATGTTTTAACAAAGATGGAAAACCTGTGTATGGCGAGCGTGGTGACCTTGTTTGTACTAAACCTTTTCCAAGTATGCCAGTATTTTTGTGGAACGATAAAGATGGTGAAAAGTACAGGAAAGCATATTTCGAAAAGTTTCCTGGTGTGTGGACACAGGACGATTTTTGCATATTCAACAAAAAGACAGGAGGACTTGTTTTGCTGGGTAGAAGTGATGGGACCCTGAATCCGTCTGGAGTGCGTTTTGGAAGTTCCGAAATCTACAACATTGTGGAAACATTTACAGAGGTTGAAGATTCACTGTGCGTTGGTCAGTACAGAAGAGATGGTGATGAACGCGTTGTTTTATTTTTGAAACTACATTCAGAAGTCAATCTGACACAGAATCTAATTGAGCGCATTAAGCGTGACATTAGGGGAAAGCTTTCTCCTCGACATGTGCCTGCATTGATTCTAGAAACGAAAGATATTCCTTATACCATCAACGGCAAAAAAGTGGAAGTGGCAGTTAAGCAAATTATTTCTGATTTGGACGTGTCTGTTGCACGATCTGCTCTGTCTAATCCAGGTGCCCTTGATTTGTATAAAAACATTACTGCTTTAGAGAAAACAGGCTCTTCCAAGAGAAAAATAGTTTCAAAGCTTTAAGCTGATATGAAAATGAGTTTTCATTATTTTAGTTGCAAACGTCCCGTATAGTCATCACTGTTTGTGGAGAATTGAAGACTAAAAAATAAGGCAGGCAAAAAGTAATACACGTTGTGCCTTTTTAAGAAATTTCAAATCTATTTCATAGATATATTTTATTGCAAGCTAATTCACCTTTATGGTGAGGAAAATTTTTATATTTTAGCTCATAATAAACCACTCAGAGGTAATGCGCTCGTTTTGCATGCAAGAGCTTGTGGCTTTGCCTGTACAGGTAATTATACTAAATGTACTTGCTTTAAATTAATAAATTTTTAATGCTAATAGCTATTTTAATGATCTTTAATATCTTACAATACTGTAAAATTGCAGCATCTGAACATAGCTGAAACACCACTGACGGTTTAATGTCTCATCAGAAAAGATTCTTCTGCGATAATGAGGTAGGTCCGGTCTTGCAAATCAGCGAAATGCACTATTAAAGTCTTCAGCAACTATGCAGTCAGATACGGTATGAAAACTTATGTAATAATGGAAGCAACACACTTATCTCAGATAAAAACGTAATGAGTGGTGGTATTTAAAAGCAGTTATAATAGATGTTATTTTAGAAGGATACCCAATTTTTCTTCCATTGAAATAAAAAACTTTATTCAGTTACTACAGTGTACGGTAAATATGTACTAAATAATGTTATATAGGGCAAAATAGACTAACGTTGGACATAGGCTAATGTTGGAAAATGAGTTTTTCGATTGCCTAAAACCCATTAAATTACTGGACGTTGCTTTTTCCTTTCATTGTTAATACTGCCACATCCTATCTTTAGACTGGCATTTTCACCATTGCCTAGCAGTTCGTCTGCTGGCAACCGTATGGTCATGAACATACAAGCTTGCTCGCCGAGTACGTTGATCCTTAACTATATTACCTTTTTTTATTTGCTGATAAACAGACCTAACGTATTGATTATTTATAGCAGCCTCTTCAGAGATGATGCACGTTACTTCTTCTCTGATGCTTTTATGCTTCACTTTATGTTATCATATTTGTTTGTTTGTTATACAATTCACAGAAGCATCCCACTTCACCAGAAGGCCTAGGCTAATGTTGGACAACTAAATTTTTGAGTCCGACTTTTCTCCGGAACTAATTGTTTGTGTAAATAAATGGCATTGATTTTTTTGGCCGTTTGAGCCAAAACGTTAAAAGAATACGGTGTTAATCGTTTTAGAAACATGGGGAGAAAACCGTTATCGAAACACTGGTAAAAATGCTGCATACATAAAAAATTTAAAGAATAAGAGAGGAAGACTTCAGTATGATTAAATGCAATCTGCCATCAATGCAATTATTCACAAATGAGCATCACGGAGCATCATCGGCGCTTGCCTATTCCATTCTACGACATTTCTCTTATTTCGTCACTGATCAATCTCGATGTTACAAACAACGTAAAAGGATTTAAATGCTATAACCAAAAAGTGGTCAATTAGGTCCGACGTTATCTTGCCCGATATTGCCCCATTTTTTGAAATGACGTAGCAAAGCATTTATTCATCACAGCTTTTGCATTTTGTGCAGCCACCCTCTTTTCTGTATTTCTTGATTCCTTAATAGCATAGCTTTAGTTTATCAGGCATTATTTCAAGAAACAAAAATAATGATAGAAATCTGAAAAAAGCATTTTTGTCGAGCACTGGCACATTTTACCCTAAAATGCAACATGCATTGTTTGTAATTTAATAAATATAATATGTAATAATAATATTATAGGGCTATATACAATATGTCATATGCCTTGTGTAATAAACTACTGTATTGATAAAAGTGTAAATGGAAATAGTAAAAAACTAAAAATTAATGGTAAACTAGTTTTTGGTCGATGTTTTTGTTGGGTGTTGTTATTGTTCTTGTTGTTGCTAATTTCCTTTTGAAAGATGCCCAAGACATCGTGTAGTTGCAATGGATCGTCATGAAACTTCACACCAATACACTGGAACGAATTATGCATCAACTGACGAAGGCAGATTTTCGATACATTATTTAGAATTCAAGATGGCGGCGTTGGTGTCATTTCCAGAAAACCCTAAACTAAACTTAAAAGTGTGAACGAATATAATAGAACAAATTTTCGTATTTATTGATTAAGTCACATTTTGATCGATGCGAAAAAAATCAAATCCTTAAAAGGTTGGTGTAATAATTACCAAGTGCAATGGAATTAGGCTTACATATTATATTGTATTGTATTGTATTGTGTTGTGTTGTGTTGTGTTGTGTTGTGTTGTGTTGTGTTATGTTATGTTATGTTATGTTATGTTATGTTATGTTATGTTATGTTATGTTATGTTATGTTACGTTATGTTATGTTATGTTATGTAATGTTATGTTATGTTATGTTATCTTATATTACGTTACATTATATGGCATTGCACTATTATTATTACGTTACTTTATATTATATTATTTGGGCGCAAAAATACAATAAATAACAAAGTAAAAAAGCGCATAAAGAACATAAAAACCGTATGAACAACACAGCTTGCCAAAGCAAAACAGCAAGCTGCCTGCTGGCCCATATTACAGGTGCAACACAAATGTTGTTACACTTCAGCTTTGCATTTAACGAATGCTGAATTTCTTGGAAAACTTGTGTACACTTGAAAATGTGGCAGGCCAGTTTTACTGAAATTTTTGGAATGCAATGTTACCGTCATAGGTCCGGCATTGTTGAATTTTAGAAAAAATTTATTAGTAATTGTATTTTTCTTTCTTAGAAGCTTACATCAGTCTTTACAACGTAGCATTTTCGTTTTGGGGATTTCGCTTATTGAACATATATACTCAAACATGCATTACAGACTTGCATGTGCATAATTTTTTCTCCAGACAGTATGGGCACGTTTGCCTAAGCAACCTCAAATATATTTTCAAAAATTTCACTTATTTTTAAAGTAAGTTAGAATATGTTGTGTGATGGCGGTCGTTGTGTATTGGGTACACAGGTTTTCGTCAAGATAGAGTGCTGGGTATAAAGGGCAGTATGATAGTAATAAGATGTTTGTTTACGTCTAACTTAGTTTGTGAGTTTTACAGTGACACATCTAGGCTCTAGGAGTAATTACGAATATAGGACATGGCAAAAATTTGTTTGTGATAAGAACAATAATACATAATAAATAAAATAGAAAATAAGTTCAATGTAGGCCTAATATTTTCCATCATTTTGGGAAGTGAAAAACAATCATTACATTAGTTTTTATAAATACATAGTTAGTTTGGCTTTATTAACTTATAAATGCAGAAACATAGAAAACGCAGTTTGAAATAATGTATTAATAGAAGTAAATCGAATTATCATAACGAGAAAATGGATTTTGTTCAAAGAGAGTAACTTATAAGATTGTGCTGCCATCTGGAATGTAAGGCGGAAACGAACACTCGTTAATTTCTCTAAGTAAAATGTTGTTGGATCTGTTAACAAAACGAAGAAGACAGTTTATGGCAACATTTCACAAAAATACTGAGTCGTTTGAACAGTGACTACAAATATACAAGTGCCAATAAATCATACCTGTAGGCTAAGACGATTGTTATTGAACTATATTGTTATTGTTATTATACTACTATTGAACAAAATAAAAAAACCTATACTTTATAATAAATTATGATTAAGATGATTCGTGAATAAACAATAAACAATTATTATAAGATTATTTATAATAAACTAGGCACAGATGCTAAATGTGTCAAAACTGAATATTATCTACACCAGTGTGTGCTCAAGCGCCGTACTTTTGACCTATAGGGCTGTTTCACACGTCCAACTGCATGTCCCTAGCGCGCACAGTGATATAACAGAAAATCGTCTCACTTGATCAAGAAGTGCTGACCCTGTCACAGAAAGCGCCCATAATAATTTAGTGTTTAGCAGTGAATATATACTTGTTTATAGTTTACCTGACCTTTGTAGAATGGATTTGCACAGTGGCAAGCTTGGTCCTTTGGAAGGCGATGCTGATGTAATATGTTGGAAACCCGATCCAGACAAGGTCACAGAAATAGGTAAATTTATTAAACATGTGAACAAAAACCACAGATTACAAATTCGAACGTATCAGGAGTTATGGACCTGGTCGGTCGACAATTATGACAATTTTTGGAAAGAAATTTGGGTATTTAGCGACATACGGCACTCACAGACATTTTCTGAAGTGGTGGACAAAATTAAGTGCATAACAGATAGACCGCAGTGGTTTAGTGGTGCTAGGCTAAACTACGCTGAAAACTTGTTAAAAACGGTTGGCGATGGGGTAGCGATATATGCAGTTAGAGAAGGAAGAGAAGAAAGTATTGAAACTCGAACTTGGAATGAACTGAGAGAACGTGTGGCTCTTTATGCCGCTGCGATGAGAGCTATGGGTGTGAAACGAAGTGATCGCGTGGCAGGCTATTTACCAAATTGCTGTGAAGCAGTAGAGGCCATGTTGGCTTCAGCCAGCATTGGTGCCACTTGGAGTTGCACGTCACCGGATTTTGGAATTACCGGAGTTTTAGACAGATACCGGCAAATTCGACCAAAATTATTATTTTCAGTTGATGGTGTTATTTATAATGGAAAAATTCATAACAATGTAGATAAATTAAAGGGGGTAGTAGACGGTTTACCAGATCTGGAAAAAGTGGTTATTATACCATTTGCAGGGGAACGGCAGTGTAACCTTGATGAGACCCCTAACAGCATTACTCTTTTTGAGTTTTTGAACAGCGGACTTTTGCCTGATGGCAAGATTCCAGAACTGATATTCGAACAACTGCCTTTCAACTACCCAATGCTTATCTTATTCACTTCGGGTACAACCGGCGTGCCCAAATGTGTCGTGCATTCTGTGGGAGGAACGCTTTTGCAACAATTCAAGGAAATTGTGATAATGCTTAATATCAGAGAAAGCGACATTGTTTTGCATTATACCACAACCGGATGGATGATGTTTAACTGGCTTATTGGTGTGCTGGTCACCGGGGCATCAATTGTGCTTTATGATGGATCATTCCTTGTGCACGGCGAGAAACACCTTTGGGATTTGGTGGACAACATTGGAATAACAGTTTTAGGTGTCAGTGCGCGATGGCTTGACATTCTCGGACAAAGAAACATTCGGCCGAATGAGACGCATAGTTTGCTTAGTTTAAAATTAATAACGAGCACAGGATCTACACTCAAACCTGAAAGTTTCGATTACGTCTACCAAAACATCAACCAAGATGTGCTTTTGGGTTCCATCTCTGGTGGAACTGATATAATGGGCGCATTTGTTGGGCTTAGCTGGATCACACCAGTTTATCGTGGAGAACTGTCAGTTCGTGCGCTTGCTATGTCTGTTGAATGCTTTAATGAAGAAGGAAAACCTGTATATGGTGAACGGGGTGACCTCGTTTGTACAAAACCCTTTCCTTCTATGCCAATATGCCTGTGGAATGACAAGGAAGGCGAGAAATACAGGAAGGCTTATTTCGACAAATTTCCGGGTGTATGGACTCAGGGTGACTTTTGCAAATTCAACAAAAAGACCGGAGGATTGGTTTTACTGGGAAGGAGTGACGGTACTCTGAATCCCTCTGGAGTGCGTTTTGGAAGTTCTGAAATCTACAACATCGTGGAGTCTTTTAAGGAAGTTGAAGATTCACTCTGCGTTGGGCAGTGCAATAAGGAAGGTGATGAGCGCGTCGTTTTATTCCTTAAATTGCAGAAAGAAGTCAGTCTGACAGAAGAGCTGATTGAGCATATTAAGTGTGATATTAGGGAAAAGCTTTCTCCTCGCCATGTTCCTGCACTTATCTTAGCCACTGAAGATATTCCCTACACAATCAACGGGAAAAAAGTGGAAGTGCCAGTTAAGCAAATCATTTCCGGAATGGAAATATCGGGTATCCGCTCTGGTTTGTCTAATCCACGTGCCTTAGATTTCTATAAAAATGTTCAAAGTTTGAAAAACTGGTAGGAAACATGGTTTTTGAAACTTTTAAAATAGTCATTTTACAGCAGTGTTAAGTAAAGTATAGATGATTTGTCAAAGTTTCGCAGTTTTTGTTTTTGGTTAAGTAATTTTTCCAAATTTTGATAATCATTTTCCTGCGTGAAGTAAAGTACAACTATAAATCTTCAAATGCACCTTCATTATCTACTTTCCTTTTGTTAATGAAGGTAGACCTTAACATAAGGCGGTCATTGTACCAACTGACCAGCAGTCGTTGACAATTGGTCTCTCTCTCTCTCTCTCTCTCTCTCTCTCTCTCTCTCTCTCTCTCTCTCTCTCTCTCTTTCTCTCAGTCTCTCTTTGCTTATTGATTCTTCAATGTGGATGGACTTATCGTTGCTTTTGGGTGTATTTTCCCTCTGATGTATAAGAGGACTCTTCCATTATTGGATTTCTTCGTGGATTTGATGTACGCATTTCACAATCTGTTTACTTACCTCAAAATCTGAGACACGAAGTACCTCAAAAGTACAGAATTTATGAAATTTGTTGGACAGACATATGGGTAAGGGTTTAATGGTGTACTGACATTTGACCTTGAGTCAAAGGGTCAAGATGAGTGGACACAGGCTAGCGATTACGCTCAAGTGACTCCTATGGTTTTTGTGCCATGTTTAAATTTTACGTAGTTGTTAGTATTTATGCCAATACTCGAATTTGAGATCAAAAACTAGAAATTGTGGCGTTGGCTTTGTCACTCAGCCACTTTTATGGTACTGGGTGTGGGCAAATCATTTTTTGTATAACTACAGCGATGGTGTGGATAAAAAGTACAGAAAACATGTAAGGCTGGATTCCACGAATAAAGGCAAAATGTGACTGGGTTGGAATTGGTCGGTTTCTTTTCAATTATTGTCGAACTTCTCTCAAGATTTTGAGTCTGGTTCATATTTTTACGAATGGGTGCTGCTAAATCAGGTGATAGAAGCTAATGACACAGCTGAAAGTTTTTTACGTGCAAGTTGCTGAAGTGCGTAAAATGTTTTCGAAAAAAATGAGCATGTTTCACGAGAAAGTGCCCAAATTGTGAAAATGGGTCACCTCTGCTTGTAAATCACCAAATGAAAAATCTAGCTAGGAGAGAAGGTGCTGCGCTAATTAGTTGATGAGAAGATGTTAGGAAACGTCCCGTACTGGCATCGTGATTTTGGATTTGGCTTTGGGAAATTCTTGGTTCAACTAGGCTTTGCTTGCTTCCTTTTCATTGTCTTCCTTTCAGTTTAGTTTTGTTTCAAACCTTTAAAGCAGCTCTGAAAATTTATTTCATCAGCAGCATAATTCTCGGGTATTTTTATTTTTTTTACTATTAGCATTCCCTGTTTAAATGAAATTACTGTCTTGTGTTATGTTGTTTGTAAAGTTGTCATAGCATTTTTCCTAGCTACTGAATTACTTCTTGACTGACTTACTATCTTACTTACCGGCTTACTTTTTTGTTGGATAGAATTATTAAATGCAAAAAATATAGTACTTAATACTTGTAAATATAATAGTCTAGAACGATCTTTCATCATTCCTATTGTGTTTTGTCAATTTATCAATTATAAAAAGAGAAAGGGTATTGATACTATGAGATTTAGAACTGTTTTTTATCATTGGGGTAAACGTGACCGCATAAGCCATATAGGCCTAAAGTACATCTAGAATATATACAGAAGATAATCTATTTAATGCTTGGGTACATACCACATGAAAACCATCTAGGTCATGTACTCAGGTTTCTCTGTCTAGTTTTCCACGACAAAACAACAAAACAAGCTGTATTTGGTTTCTCGCTATGACGTAGCATCGTCCAACTAGTATTTTCATCAAATGTTCGTATATCTCTTACATAATTAGGCATAGATACATTTTGCTTCAATATTCTTCACTAATTGACCGAACCTTGCTAGCGGTGAATACTGCAGAAAAATGAAAAACGAAGCTCAACATAATATTAATACCATTGTGTTACCCTTTTAATTAAATTGAGGTTTCTTTCTGACAAAAGTGCTAACTATTTTATGCCTACTTTCGTTTCCTCATAATTTTCATTGATCCTCATATTTTGTTTTTTACCTAGCAAACAGTCGTACATGCTGCCCCAGAAATCTGGAAAGAAATTTATTTTCAAGTTTGTTAGCATTTTGTAATGGCACACAATATCAATTTTTATTCAAGATTCTTAGGTTTTCGACCGTAGTCTTTCCCAATACACAGGTTGAGTCGACTCTCAAAACCCATTAACTGTTTGAAACTAAAGCCCGTAAGTTTCCAGTCAACCCAACCATGCTCAAGTCAAGTTGTTTCGTTTTTGCATTCGTCCCAGTTTTCTACTACTTCTCATCCCAACGCGATATTTCTTCGTCATCCATACTTTACATACCATCATCGCTCATGCATTTAAGCACCAATTCTGATTCTCTCAAACGCTCTGTACATCCATCGCAGCATGATCAGGAGTAATAACAAGCTATGATTCCAGACTTCTGGTACACCCTGTATTGCAAAGGGTTTTGTGACTGAAAATGCAAATATGTTGATTACCGGACTAATGATTTTTCCACTAGTTACGCACTTAAGATACAGTTAGAGTCGTGAAGCGTAAAGATACTACACAGGACCGTGTTTTTCCTTAAATTTATGGGATTTTGTTTGAAATTTGTGATGGCGAGGCAATTTAATTCGCTCTTCTTAATGAAATATGCAGCTCTGAGCGCCTAAAGTTTTACGTGAACGCTTAGGCAGTATCATTAAACTGTCATTTGAGTTGCAAAATAACCGAGTTTAGTAATCAGTGAAGAGATTTACGAAAGCAAAGAATTTTACTGGCACATAGCTTAATAAATTTTGCTCGCTCTGCAATTAGACGGCTCTGCTAACTGTTTAAAGGGCGTTTTATTTAGATAATTCCCAAGTGGTTTTATCAGCAAGATTCCTGAAACTCTGATAGACTGTTAAATTTCTTTCTGCTTACTGTCAAGCGAACAAAGTTTTCACTTGTTGTTGTATTATTTATATTTTGCTAGTATCGCAAGGTATTTTCTGTTGGAGCTGTTTTTCCCAAGTAACCTGGCTAACAAAAATAACCACTGCAAAGCGATTATTGAGCTATTGTTTGGGTGTTATGGGAAAATTAAGAAATACTACAAAGTCTATAATTTTTATTTTAAAACGTCACTATTGAAAAATGGGGCAAATCACTTGCCGAATTCTGTGATATTTTAGCACGTCTATGTAGAGTCTCAGCATTGTGTTATAAAAATTTCATGATTTATATAATGTTAAAATAATGTTAAAAAACATTAAATTTATTTCATTAGAATGCAAACTTAGAGAAATTTCGAGTTGCATTTCCCTTAACCGGTCTTATCAAGTCTCAATATTGCTACCAAGAAAGAAAATTTTTTCAAACATACTTAATATGTACAAATAATCTATATGTAGAAACTTTTTTTTGCTTTGGCAGTTGTTACAATGTTTTATAAAGCCGATTAGACGATATATCGGGAAAATAAAATTTTTTGCTTTCTCTTTGCATAACCAAATAAAAAGTTCTATTCAAATTTCTGTAATATATATCGCTTCTATAGTAGTGTAGCCGTTGACCGATATTCGACCAAGCCTGGACAAGCCAGTAATTGGCAGTAAACCAACGCGTTTAGTCTCTAGAGCCAAGTAGTCTTGTGAGATTTGGGGCCTTTGAACATTCTTCTGGGCGACCACTTTTTAGGCTACTAAAAAAGGACATATTTAAACATGTTGCCCATGCTGGAAATTTACAGCGGAACTTAATAAGTTTTTGTCTTTACGACTTAGTAGTTTCAAACCCCAAACCCACGCGTCCAGAAAAGCACGGGCTCTTTAGCCCCCCCCCCCCGTTCGGGTCACATGTGCTTTTTGCACGTAGACCGCCCCTCTGCACAACCCAGCAAAACCGTAACAGTTCTCTCCCTACAGTTTATGTCGAAAGAAACGAAAGCTAAACGTTTAAAGAAAAAGATTAGTAGCCTATTAAACTAATTTAGTAGCTTACCTAATTAGCCAAAATCAATGACGAAGATACTACATTCGTTAGCGGATACAGAGAAGCAGGGTCCGCTCCAAAATGCCTTAGCTTAAGTTAATTTAACTCAGCCCAGCCTAGTCTAATGTAGTGATTTCAAGTTCAGGTTAAATAACTGGAACAATTTTTTTAATAACCCTAACAAAATTAACCAAGGTTCCTTATAAATGCACAATGTTTGCAAACAGAACTTCTTTTAACAAATGCTGCCAACAAAGGGGAGGTGTGGAGAGCTGCACTAATAACACTCACTTTCTTGTCGAGCTGAAGAAGCTCTGTTAGGATTTATTTGGTCCAATAGTCAACATGGAATCCATTGCGCCTTTTATAACTTCGGATGTACAACGTTTCTTTACAGATGTATTAAGAGCTCAATAATAATAATAATAATAATAATAATAATAATAATAATAATAATAATAATAATAATAATAATAATAATAATAATAATAATAATAATAATAATAATAATAATAATAATAATAATACACTTCACAACCAGGGCCTAGAAAACTATCATTTTTGGTGCGGCCATATGGCAATTTTTAAAGTTATAATATCTGTACACTAATACTGTCTAGTAAGTAACAAGTTAAAAAAGGGAAAAATGATGCCTTCATATTACAATATCACTACCGCACCGAATTGTTAATATATTTTTAATAATTTTTTTCACCGTTTTTGGGACGTCCGTTATTTTATGCATAAACATGTTCACTCATTATTGATCATTAGCATGCAATTAGCACTTATAACATTACTGTGGCAGGTATTATTGACTAAAAATGTTTTTGTGACGTCTTGTTAATTTTTAGATTACTCGCGGTTTTATTTTTCGAAAACATTAAGCAAAAATAAAACATGTTTGGCGAGATTATAAGTCAAAATAACAGTGTTAATAGTAATAATAAGATAACTTGGTTATATATACAAAGAATAAGTTTGATTGTCACATTATACAAAGTTTACACGTAATTAATGTGCTTTGCGTTCTTCTTCGCAGACTTTGCAATTTTGTTGTTTGGTGAATGTATCATTCCAGTATATTTTTCATTATCAGTTCTTGAGCCAACTGGACTGTAACTGAAAAATAAAACAAAGAACTTACAATAGTGTGCAATGTAATGCGTAATGTACATAAAACACCATTATATATGCATATCGTGCTTTATTTTGTGATTCTTATTCAGATCGTGTCGCCGCTTGTCTTGTAAAACAAACAAGGTTTATGCAACAGCCCAGTTGAATAAGGAACCTGACCTCGAATACTTAGGTTCCTAGTCTAACCAATTGATTCTGATGCTTAATGTGCAAGCCTTACATAACTATTACTACGATTTGTCTCCATGGTCGTTGTCATAAATATTGTCACATCATAATCACAGTCGTACTCACAGTTATGGTCATGATCATGATCATGGTCATGGTCATGGTAATCGTCATAGTCATAGTCATAGTCATAGTCATAGTCATAGTCATAGTCATAGTCATAGTCATAGTCATAGTCATAGTCATAGTCATAGTCATAGTCATAGGTATTGTTTGGGCACCTACATGTGTTATCTCACTGACTGTTAATTTTTCCTCTCCTTACATGACAAAACATTGCTCCTTAATTGAGCATTTTGTTGAAAGTAAAGTACACGAGACTGCCACTAACTAAGTGCAACAATTGCATTCAAAATGTGACTGGACTTTAAAAGCTTGTAAGCTGCCAACAATGTCTACATTAACATCTTAAAAAACACTAACAATGTTCTGAAACAGCACAAATGCACAGCAGTTCTGAGCAGCATGTCTTCTCATATAGTAATATGTCACGATCTGCTTGAAACCTATTTTGAACAACATATAAACGAAAGATTACACTGTCGTGGTGGGTGAAATTAAATTTTGTGCAGTATACTTGAAAGAGAAAAACGTAATGCCTTTATAGTCTCAAAGATGATAATATTTATTTAAGTAACTTTCAAGCTAGCGGGCCTCATCAGCTGAACAGAAAGTGCCCGTTCTTTTTTTCACAAAAGTTGACCAAACACCAAGTACAAAAAAACATTCATGAAGCACATTGGGGAGGTCTTTCAGGGTGTGTTATAGCTCTTTGGAAACAGGAGGGATTGGCCACAAGATACGAGTAATTATTATCTCCACCATGCCAAACAACTACGAGTTTGTTACAGGTTAATTTCAAGAAACTTTCGTTTGGAAACCTGTGTTACGCTCTCTATAACATTTGTTTATACATGTAGTCTTAAAAGCTGACATTGTACGGGAATATACTTGTCAGTCTATTAATATCGACAAAAATGGCTAAAAAATGTAGACAAGTACTAAGTTGAGTGTTCGTGCAGTACTGATTAAAATTCTGCTTAATGAACAAAGTACTTTGTCAGTCTTTTGCTAGTGTATATACTACTTAAACAAGTATTTTTTGCATGTTCGCTTGTTTATCTTTGTTTTACGTTTTTCTATCAAAAGAGCCAGACGAACATGTTTAGGATTTTTCGATCTTGGTTGATCGCATCCTAGTTTTATTATAAAAATTATTAGCATCAAAATAACATATGTGCAATTTTTCCTGCTTTTCGTATGCCATTTTTACCAGTGTCATTTTTTCCTGTACCATTTTACTTACATTCTAATACGCATACTCCACGACCGTCATTTCTGTATAATTAAACAAACTGTTAATGCGTGATCCGATGTCGTAGGGGCTTCAGTAATACAAATAACTGAAGTTTGCCTAGGTAGGTGGGACTATTAGTGACATGTAAAGTTTCATTTAATGTGCTCCGACTGCCCGCATTTGTATTCATCTTCATTATGAGTTATTGCGTAAGCCATTAGCCATGTGGGGTGCATGGGTATTAGCTGTCGCCCTCTAATATATTTTAAGCGAAACAAATAAAACGTAGGACATTGATCCAAACATAGGACGGAAAAACATAATGTGTACACTGGTGTGAGTAAAAAACAATCAATAAAAAACAAAAAGCGTTGGATCATTCACTATTATAACCTGTCTTGATCACATAGGCAGGTTGTCATTGTAGTTTTAAGATCATTGGTTTAACCCATGTTTAGTACACATTTCACATTAGTTCACACTTCTTTCCTCTCAGTCAATGTGTTTGATTTATTCTGCAATCGTTATCATAAATAGGCTTAATTAAACAGCATGGAAAAATAACACCCTGTCTGTGGGAAGTGTTCGCAAAAGCACAAAACCGAGTCCTGTGAATCCGAAACTTCAAAAGTCTAATAACTGCGAAGGTGGACATGTGGCGTGGAGTAAAATGTGTCTAAAGTATGAAGAAGCCGTACGCAAAAACAGGTGAGTCTCCGATCTTTCAACGTGTTAAATAAACACAGTCAGTGCAAAGACACAACTAGTTAGAAGTGTTTTTTCTTCCTCGACGCAAACGTAAGAAGACTTCTTGCCAACAACGAGACTTTTAAGGTGGACGAACTTAAGATATTAACTAACGAGAAACACCATGATGCGGTTCTACTGACAGAAACACGGTTCGATCACATTTCCGTCAACTAAAGATGATCAAATCATAATACCGGGTTATCAAGCGCCAGACAGGAAAGGTCGAGATAGAAATGGGGGCGAAATTGCTTTTTATATTACAACTCCTATTACTTTTAAGGTTCGTTATCATATTATACCTCAAAATTGCTACGAGTTTTTGTGGTTTGAGATTCAATTAAAAGCTAGTAGTATTTGTATGTGCTTATGTTATCTTTCGCCCTCACAGGTATCCCATCAAGACTACGAAATATAGAAAAGTTACAAAGAGTCATCTCACTCATCTGACAATCTTTTAAACATTGAATCAACCACATTACATTATTTTCGCAGGCGAGTGCGAAGCGAGGGAGAACACAATTGGTCAAAAATTATACCAATTTACAATCAATTAATCCAGCTTATTAACGAACCAACACTAGTTAACAAGAGCTTGGTTGATCTAAATCTTTTCTTGATCTCATAATATCACTTATTATTTGGATGCTTCATTGATTTTGGAACATTACCACAGATTTATTCTTGCGACAATAATGCAATTTTTGGAAAGCTGACTCAATTTTTCAATCCCAAAAAAACTTATGCCAGAAGAATCTCGGCAATGTGATTGCAAATGATCTGAGCTGGTCCCTTTATATCAGTAAAATTATAGAAAAAAAACAAACCGAAATCTGGATAACTTACGATACGTAAACCACTGTTTACTCGTGCGACATGTGAAAACTTTATAATAGCACCATCTTACCAGCAATTGAATGTGGATTTATGATTTTGGTCGGTATGCCAAAACTACAATCAGAAACTACTAGAAAACGTGCAGTTGGGTGCTGCCAGAATTTACATAGGTGCCATGCTTAGATCTTTGCCAGAACTTGTTCTTAAAGATTGTGGTTTTACCTTGTTAGAAAAACGTTTTAAATTTCATCGTTTGCGTATGTTCTTTAAAATTGCTAATAATTTTGCTCTGTCTTATTTATGTAGAATCTTACCATTGCAAGTTAGAAACATTACAACTTGTCCCTTGTGCAATGCTGAAAATTACAGGAATTTTAACTTCGACACGTTAACTTTTAAAAAATCGTTTTCTTTCGTCCATTGATCTGTGGACACAGCTATCTATCTATACGTGAAATAAGATCTTTATAGAAATTTAAACTGGAACTGAAGAAGTACTTAGATTTTCGAAAACATTCAAATCATTTTTCTTACGGTAAAAGGCCTAGTTCAGTTCAATACACGCGCATGTGCACAGTGAGATAAATTATGACCTGCTACTCAAAAATTGAAAAAATAAAGATACATGATTAATAATAATAATCTCTAGTATCACCTTATGATTCTTACAGTGTCTCTCTTAAAACATATGAACATTTTTTTCTAAATTGTCTAAACTATATAATACCAGTAAAGATTCATCATTTGGTTTTTGTACCTACTCATACGAAGTCACTATAACATAATAATTTTGCAAACATTGTTTATGTAGATTTATGTATTACTTCTACTAGTTGTTAAATTTACTAAGCGAGGAGTACCCGCGCGAAAGTTGTTGAAATTTTCTGGTACGAACCGCGTAACAAAATTATCGCTGTTTTAAAATTAATAAAATAACAGCATGGAAGCCAAAGAAAGACAAGCACACACTGTATGTCAAAAACACTTTGACAACGTCCATCATCAAATCTACAGATTTACAAAGCAGGAGGAGGTTATTAAAGTGTTCTCGCTTTTATGTATCTCTTGTGAAGGAAAGGCAGTCTCGAGCCATTTAGGCGTTTTTGGACACGAGAGGCAGAGGGAATGCGATTCGATCCTTGAGACTAAAGCGCAGTGCACTCATCAGTGGCGCATGCAGTTCATTTGTCTAAAAGATTCTGATGTTCGGTATTGGCATATAGGAGGTCGGTGGATTGATGATATTCTTTTCATTTGACTAATGTCAGAGATATGTTCGAGTCTGTTCTGACTGAACATAGACTATCATTTACATCGAAAGATAAGTGCATGCTCAATAATTTTACACCATACTGTACAAATATCATAAATACATAAATGGGCCTCTAGTTCCTGGCAATTTTTAACTTACTATGTTACTGAGATAGTCAAAAATTATAGCCAGAAAAATACATTTGCCGCTATCAATATCATTACACAATATGCCAAAGACATAGTCAACCTAGAAACTGATATTTATGATAATGATTATAGGGAGAGTGTGCATTTACGTGAGCAAATCTAGGCCTAACATAACACATAATAAGTCATAACACTGAAAATTTCAGTACAGTAATAAAATGTGCAGCAGATTAATTAGTAGCAGCAGCACAGCAGTACAGCAAATACAGCTGATCAATTAAACATAAAACAACAATAAAATTTTCTTTTCCATTGTTACAAACGCATCAAATAAAATTTTGCTTCGTAGTATGTAATCGGAAATAGTGCGATCTACTAATTCTTTTTCGAAGTTTAGTCACTTTTTTGGCTTATAAGGCCACAGTGCAGATATAAATGTTCAGCTGTTTTGATGCTCCATGTCCACAGGCACAAAGTCCACTACCTATATATGCCGGTTGAACAAAATTGCCCTATCCTGTTGAAAAACTGATAGCCGATGTTTCAGATGCTCGAAAATTCACATCAAGTGGTGCACGAGATATCACACGATTCAATGAATCATTTGTTGCTGCGATTACAATATCAGTTGTCGCAGATTTTGTAAACGACTGTACCACCTATGGGATATGTAGGAGTTCATGTTAGCTTTTAAGAATGTTAGAATACGATTGTCGATATCACTAGAGGAGAGGAGTGACGTGTGCGTGTTTCCACGCGTTGATTAAATACCGCTTGGTTTTTACACAAGGCATATACAATACATGTTCATAATTATGACAAGTCTGGTTTGTCTTCATGAAAGATTATCCTTTTGGATAAATTTCTGTTTCATAATATCTGAATTGGTTTTAATATTTTGAGTGTATACTAGAAATGCTCTCTTCTAATTCTTTAGTAGTGGTCTTAAGAATGCGCCTTCGCAATCTGTCAATCATCCCAAATGAGTTAAAGTAACAAGCTGCTCAGCCCAGCCCAGCTCAGCCAAGATGTGACTGCCGTACTCATGCAAGGTCTTATATATTCTAAAATAAACTATTCCACAAACTTCAATCTTATCCCAGAAGTAACGTTGAATGACCATTGGTGTTAATTGTTTAAGATTATTTGGCTTAGAAAAACGGCTGAGAGCCACGAACGCTCTCGCAAATTAGTATTTTCAAGTTACTTTAAGCATCAATTATATCAATCTAGGAGTATTATCTTTGTTGATCCTTAGCAGGAAATTGTGATGAGATATATTGCTCGCTGTTCAGCTTGCTGAAAACATTCTTGTTTTGCAGTTAATGTTATGACGTGGCTCTCAAATTATTTTCTGGAATTAATTTCACTGTTTACCCGTTGTGCACTAAAATCAAGTATAGTGCAAACACAATGTACGATCTTGTTCACATTTATTCGGTTTGTAAACCCTGCAAAACAGCGAAGTATTACAATTGCACTAAAAGAATGTAAGTTAAATTGCTACGTTGCTCAGCGAAACCAATTACTGCATTAGTTGATACACTTTGCTGTAATTTATTGCATATAATTATGTATATTTGGTATTGTTTAAAAAATGATGCTCGATGTTGTTTTAATTTTTAATATATATATATATATATATATGTGTGTGTGTGTGTGTGTGCGTGCGTGCGTGCATGCGTGCGTGTGTGGATGCAGCGGGTCCAGGCAAAGAAAGTGGGAAACCCAAGCAATGACCTGTGCGATAGACTTGCAATTTATTAAAATATTAGTTATATCACAAAAAAGTACTTAAAACCTGCTAAAGATTAATTACTATTCAGACAATGCTAAAAAAATTTGATTTAAAAAGACTGAAACGAATTATTGCTTTATGATTCTGGTGACTTGAAGCAATTTCTGTGATTTTAAATTATTAACTAATTATAAAAGTAAATAGCGACTTACATTTACTGGTGACAACTTTGGCTGGACAAAATATGAGTAATGACAACAAAATTAGCATAAGAATTCAGGCACAACTTCACGGCATGATTAGCATGACGACAACGAAAAATCTATCTACGCATAATGATAAAATACAGGTGTGAATGATAGGTGGCGTACACCACTAAACTAAAGCTTAGGTCACATGACAAACTGGCTTCGTTTTAAAGACCTGGATTAAAATTTGCAAATTCAAAAACGCAAAACAATTTGATAATACTAAGTTTAAATTGCTTGACAGTGACAGTATATATATATATATATATATATAGAAATAAAATGTTGGATAAGTAAGAATTAATTGCTCAGCAAATAAAATCAACTGAACCGAATGTGCTTGAAAGAGGTTTAAAAATACGTCGACTACGAATTCCATGAAAATTCGACATCAAGTTTACGCACACGTCACTCCTCTCAAAACGTATTTGACAGCATTTCAAGTATAAATGATAAGATGTGCTGAGTTTTTGAATAACTGCATTGGCAGCAGTGAAACAGACTTTAAACGGGTGTGGAAAGCGCTCGATCAGATGGAAATTCGCTGTCGACACATATTTCACTCGAAATGTCGTTCCAAAATCTGAATTAAATGCGTAATCTCTCTCTCTCTCTCTCTCTCTCTCTCTCTCTCTCTCTCTCTCTCTCTCTCTCTCTCTCTCTCTCTCTCTCTCTCTCTCTGTCCCCCCTCTCTCTCTCTTTCTCTATTTTTTTCATTATAATTTTTCAATTGTAAATACTGTCTATTGCAAATATTTTGGGTATATGAACTTAATGTGCATATAAAGCAAATAAAATCAAAATATCTCTCTTTTCTCTTTTTCCTCTCTCCCTCTTTCTTTCTTGCTTCGTCCTTCTCCCGATTCCATCTGTAAATGAAGAAAGATCTATCCAAATTAGGTTCACATTTTAGCTTTCTTTGAAGGGTTTGTTAAGTAGCCGCCGTCTAGATAACTTGAAAATAACGATGACTGCTAGCTAAACGAGTACGTAATATGGGTAGCACGTGATAAAGCGGACCTAGCGCTCTTGGTAATGTTTTTCTTGTTTCTTTGCAAGCGCAGATCTCTTAATTGATATCACTTATCGCTGGGAAATGATATCCTTATTGCTCTTAATGGCTGCAATCCATATCCGAGCACGAAAATCACAGCTGAGATCTGGAAAATGTCTAAAGATACACACGCAGAGGTAGAAATTGTAGAGTTAGTTTAATAAATTCATCAAATTTGTTGTTGGTTTGAATCTACTTTAGCAGCGGTCTTAAATGATACCAGTCTTGATGCAGGCTGCATTCACATAGGGAATTTTAGGACCGAGGCGGATTTTTTGGGGGATTATGTCGTCCAAAAAGTGTCTTGGTGAACAATGTTTTATTGTTGGTTTGCCAAAATTTTGTCATCCACAGAAATCGTCTTTCTTGGCTGTCCGCTAGAAATGGATGGCTGTTGTGGTCGGGAATTAAAGAGTGTAAATTTTTGTACAACAAGGCTCATTACACACGATTTTAGAAAAATCGTGTGTAATGAGTATACGCCAAAGTTCAGAAAAATTTTACAGTACTTTACTGAGTATTTCTGTTAGCAGTTGACATGCATCGGCGCGCAGAAGTGTCACTGCTTCTTAGAAAGCAAAAACTCATCCTCAAATTTCACATTCACATTAATTCTAAAAACATTTTAATATTACGTGCAGATTTAGGCAATCTGGTTTGTGGGGCCTATATTTTAGGTGAAATCATAGTTTTTCTTATCATCGGGCTTTTTGTACATTAATCTACTTACAATGAAGCGGATCCTATAATCTCAACTTCTGGGACCCTTC
Source organism: Tubiluchus corallicola (assembly GCA_030141605.1). Lineage (NCBI taxonomy): Eukaryota > Metazoa > Priapulida > Priapulimorpha > Priapulimorphida > Tubiluchidae > Tubiluchus > Tubiluchus corallicola. The sequence goes on along the minus strand of JAQGDQ010000068.1, from coordinate 446,660 downwards.
GAAATATCATAGTACTTATATGTGGTTTGAGTTGTCCTGGGAGACATTGGCGTTACCCACCTGCTCAAGGTTTCATAAATCTAATAATAGTACAGGCGGAACGTCAGCAAATCCCAACAGTCTAATCACGTGATACCAAAACACGTCACAGTTGTGGGTATGACGCACAGGCGTGTATGACTGCGAGAGAGAGAGAGAGAGAGAGAGAGAGAGAGAGAGAGAGAGAGGGCGTAGAAAGAAAAAAGGAAACAAGAAACGTAAGTACTTATGTGACGGTAACACGTCTGACGGAAAGCCGAACGTGTAGCGTATTACAGAGTATTTGTTCAGACAAAAACAGCTGCGGCAAGAAAGAAGTTTCACTGATCCAGTTACAGTTTACAAAAGGCAGCTGACAATAGTTTCCCTCTTGTTGAAAGAGTTGAGGAAATTGACTTGCTTGATTTCAATTGACTAGACAGAAAAATTGTTAATAGTGGGCGTCACCTTGGGGAAAGACCTGGTCGCTCTGCGGGTAAATGTCTCAATCCAAAGAGTTTAAATTGGAATTTCTCTTGCAGGACTGTTATCTGAATTGAGTTGTATTAAGAAAACAGGAATTCCAATGGTCTTAGCAGTTGGAGTTAAATAGTACGTCAGCTGGAATGAATTCCAATTTAATTTATTTTTGATAGTTCTGTTAAACACATTTCAAGTGTTCATGATTATTACTGCGCAAAAACTAGATTTAGTTGACGTGCCCGATTCAAGTTCTAGTAATTTGTTTAATATTAGTAATCCACATTGAATTTTATATGGTTTGTAAACATTTTGCAAACAGTTCGATGCTCTCGCTTCTCATTTTTTAGTAAATATTGTTATCAACAAAGATAAACTGCTTAATGTTTATTTTGGTTACACTAAAATCAGACTTTACTTCAGTTTAAAAATAAATGAAGGAATGACAGATATAAGTTTTTTTAGTAAATCGTTTCTTTTGTTTTTCTGTTAAAGCTACTTTAAATATCTAACGCTGTTATTTTTTTAAATTTTTAGGTAACGCTAATGGCGCATGTCCTAAAAATCTACAAAAGTACGCTATTATGTAATTGCCAAATTTGAATGTGTATGGGTTTACATTTTTAATTTGGTGTGACTAGTTACTCCGAATATTTCTGAACAAGTAGAAATACATAGAACAACGCAAGCAGCATTAGCAGCAAAAACTGTACTAATAAAAGCGATTAGAAAGTCATTAAGAGAACCAAATAGTTATAGTATTTCGAAATATTCAAAGGATGTCTCCTTATTTAAAATTATTATAACTTTACATGTCTATGAGCAGAGCAGGCTATTATAAAGTTTTAATGTCAAATGAGAAATTTCCTGAAAAATACCCCAAAGAACGATTGCCATAACTGAAAAAATCAAATTTTCTTTTGCCAAACTACTGAAATCTGTTAAAGTATTACATTCGTTCTTGAATAGGTTGTACTTGACGCTTATGATCACGCAAGCAAATGGATTTTGGTGGGCCTATTTAATTAGACAGACTTATTCCTCAATTTGCGCCACAGTTCCAGCTTTACTGCGCAGAACTTGGAAGCATACTGAACTAACACCGAAAACCAAGCTCCAGCATGAACAGATGTAACCCAGAAGATCATTTGATAATTTCTTACGAGTAACTTAATATAATAGCAGCTAATATGATGCACCTTATGCAACACTTGCAAATGAATCAAATCAACAATCAAAACAAACATCAAAATAATAACATCAGTGGGACATATATATAATAACCCGAAACGCGAATAAAAGCAAAATAAAGTAAAGTTCAAGGTTTTTGCGATGTTCGGATGGTATTTTGAATATTAACCGAAACGAGAACATACCGAGAAGCATGCAAAATTTAAAGCGAACAATTATAACTTATCGACTCACGGAAGAGGCATACGTAAATCCACGACTGGAAACACTTGTGACACAGCAGACGTCGTAGAGGAACAGCGAATTTAATTTACTAGATTTTGCGTGCAATTACATCGTCCCCGTCTTTAGATTAAGCATACGTTTGAATGCTTGCGAAGATTTTCCGTACTGTATTTATAGTTTTAACTGGCTGTGCCTTCTTTATTTTTAATAATTGTTTACAAAAATATTTCTTCGGCCGTTTTGATTTAATTACTTAATGAAACCCGTATAGAAAATGGGCAATTGAATGATAAAAAGCGCCGCATTATATTATGTACATGACTGTGGCCGAAACATTCAGACGGAACTGCATGTATTGCAAAGCTGTCCAATATCTCAGAACTTAAGAGACGGTTGTATTCATATTAAATAAATATTCATATCAAATATTCATATGCAAAGGAGTATTTTCAATTAAGGAATCTCTTAAAGTTTGCGCCAAAATATTATCTGAATATGAGTAAATATTTTGTTCTAATTTGTTTTAATTAAAAAGGTTGAATGATGTGCAGTAGTGTGTCAGGAATTAAGGTTGAATTGATATAATAGAAAAAGAAGAGATAAGGCCTACGCAATTATTTTAGGCGAGTGTCGTCAGATTTATGCAACATGAGGAGAGAGAGGGAGACAGAGAGAGAGAGAGAGAGAGAGAGAGAGAGAGAGAGAGAGAGAGAGAGAGAGAGAGAGAGAGAGAGAGAGAGAGAGAGAGAGATTGAGAGAGAGAGATTGAGAGAGAGAGAGGGAAAGAGAGAGAGAAAGCGAGAGACAGAGGGGGCAGAGAGAGGAAGAGAAAGAGAGAGAGAGAGAGAGAGAGAGAGAGAGAGAGAGAGAGAGAGAGAGAGAGAGAGAGAGAGAGAGAGAGAGAGAGAGGGGGGGAGAGTTTTTAAGGTTATAATATGTTCCGTTTTTATTAAGTTACATACAAAACGCTGCAGATTGCGTAACTTCGGAGTTGTATTGTATTTTCATATCACTGTTTTCATTTTTAAAATTATTAAATTTTCCGAAATGTGACCACGCCGAAGACTTGATTGTGGCACTTTTAGAAACTTTCATGTCTATCACACTCATAAAAATAATATTTTCCCGCAGTGGTTGTAATACAAAGATGTATTGCCCTGATATGCTTGAGTTGATACAATATGCAAGAATGTGTCTGGAATATTTGAATTAAAAGTGCATAGCATAACGCATCATTTAACTAATTAAGGTATTCGTCACCGCACTGATACGGCTGTGGGACTAGAACTTTGCGACACTAATACTAGTTAATTATTTATAATCCTAATTTTAAGGTTATTGAATGGAGTTTGGTTTCAAAAATTCAGTAAATGCAGATTAATCGTTAAGGTTATTGAAAAACATTAAAATAAAAATTATAAATGATTAGCTAGCTATGCACGAATCATGTTCCTTTTAGAATTACGGTCCTTAAATAAAATAAATAATCAGGCTTGTTGCAGTAAAATCTAGCATACTTTTCTTTTTTTATGTCAAACATCGCAGAGTCTTTTTAATAGAGACGTCAACTAGGCTATTGTACAATTATTTTTGTAATGATGAGAGCAGATATTACAGGACCTAAACTCTTCTTAGAAAAATTGTACCAACAATTAACCATGCTAAATGTCAGCTGAAAGCTCCTATCGCTATCAGCTTAGTTAGAAAGTGCAAAAACACAGTTGACAGAAAGATTAGGGAAAGTTTTCTGATCCTCTTCTTATACTTGAAAATTTAATGTGATAAGGGATGGCCGTTGTAAGTTTATTTGCAAGAAATCAATTTGAACGGAATTTCACTAAATTTGGCGTCAACAATATTATAATCTAAGACATTGCATATTATATGTTTGGCTACATATTCTTGACAAGGACGTGGTGCTGACAAGCCACTGGCGTAGCAGTGTCTAGTTTTTCTTCTGGATTACTGCTGCGTTTACCTGTCTGAAGGCAAATTTCTTTTATTTTAGAATTCTGCCTGTCCAATGTCTACAATAGACGTGACGGGCGTATAATGATGATGATGACAAGGACGTGAAGGCGAAGAAGAGGAATTGCACTTTATTAAAATGTTCTTGCAAGGCCGATGTGAAGGAAAGATGAGCACGTCATTCTGTTTTAACATTGAAGGAGCATTAAATTATTGTCCGTTTTTGTTTAAGTGGTTATAATGTGTAAATATTCTTATTGTTTATGCTACTGTCAAATTTAAAATAGTGTTGCAATTTCGAAATAAGTAGTAATGATAATGTCTATACAGAGATTAATCCAGAAAACGTCAGACCAGATACATTAGTTGAACATAATTATGCTACTTTCAGAAGACCTTCATCTTTAATTTCCGTGCAATATGTGGACGATATTGCTTACATTACCAGTAATAGAGAGCAATTGCAAGGCACAAAACGCACGATCAGCCACCGTTTAGAAAAATATAATCTTCAAGTGAACAATACAAAGCAAAACAATACCACATTCAGAGAGGAGGTAATGATTCGTGGAAAAGATGCGAAAACCTTGATAGCTTGTTAGACACCGAAGTCGACATACAACGAAGGGAAATTATAGCATTGTCTGCTTATCTTACGACGGTTTTTGAAAACACTAGACTTCCTCTTAAAACTAAACTCCGGATCTTTTCAACCTTAGTTGAACCTATGTTCAATGCTCAACTACGGACAGTAAAAGTTAATCAGCAAAAGGAAATTAATACTTTTCAAATACGTCTCTATAGGAAATTACTAGGAATTAAATTTCTTGACAGAATATCCAATGATGATCTGTATGATGTGCTCAAGAAGAACCCACAAGATACCCCTGTTCCTATAACATTACGTAAAACTCCTGAAACGACAAAAAATTCGAGAGAGGGTCGCTACTGCCGTATATAGATATAATGCAAAAAAATATTCAGTAAATACAACTTTAGATTTGAAGGCTGATGTATCACGGGCGGTGGCGTGGTAAACAGGAATGTGTGGCATAAACAGGTGGAGTGCGCCATGTTTTAGAACGCAGAAGCACCTAGATGATGGTGATGAGGATGATGGCAAGGACGTAATATCGGAAGTGGTGCCGACAAGCCACTGGCATAGCACTGTTTGTTTTTTGCTTGCTTACTGTTGTGTTTACCTGTCTTGGGCAGATTTCTTTTATTTTAGAGGTTTGAATGCCCAGTATCTATAACAGACCTAATGGGGCTTATAGCGATGAAGAGAAGGACGAAATTCTGAAATATTGATATGAAAAACAAAAATAGACTAGATGTTGCTGCAACAAGTGTGGTTATTTATTTTATTTGCAAGTTACAGAATGATACCAACTAGTTAAATTGTTTTCATTTAGAAGCTGATATCCGATGCTCCTTATTTGTAAACTAAATCTCAAAAACTCATACTTCTAGTACGTAACAATATCATACTTTGCAAGTGTTCCTCTGGACAACAGGAATAAACAGTTCTTGTCTTGCTGCAGTGGTCTTTCAAGAGAGACATGATTCGACTGTATGGTAAAAGTAGAATTAGGACAACATATTTTATTCTTAGGTTAAACATAAGATTGCGCCTCTGTTTGTTCTCCCAATTTATATTATTGATCCATCAAGAAGCCAACAATCAGTGACCAACCTACCACACAATAAGAGTCTTGTATTCATTCAGTGAAATTCTAAATTATGATACTGGTGGGTTAGTTAATGGTGCGTGACAGGCTATTAGGATTGGGATTGGAATGAATAGTCATCAATGAGAATGTTAACGTTGTCATCTGAGGCTAGTCCGACTTAGAGTGATTTGTGGTCAAGCATTTCCAACCGCATTTTAGGAAAGAAATTCCGCATCTAAAGATGGGTTAGTAAATCAAACGCCGGGCCGCCGAGGTTGTAAAAAAGAAGAAGAAAAGCGAGAGAGAGAGAGAGAGAGAGAGAGAGAGAGAGAGAGAGAGAGAGAGAGAGAGAGAGAAATTAGTCGACGGACAGTTAAGTTTGTTGGACTATCTCACGTTATTTCTTCTTTCAACTTTCTTTATTTTGCATGCGCATTTGCCTTGTTGCCTGTCGTTACGAAACAAAGTTCTGGGCCACCACCACTCCAATCCTTTTTCAATTCTTAAATTCGGTTGATTAAAGCCAAAGTTTAGTGCCAATTTTCGCCGGCAGTTTTAAATAAATCATTATTCTAATCAGTTCAAGCAAGGCTAGCTCCCAGGAGCTGCGAGGCACAAATGTTCAAATTCAATTTTGTTAACTCGATGAACTTATTGGCTGACAGTAGTCCCAAATGTGTATATCAGCAGCTTTATTGCTGCTTGTCTAAGTATTCCTCAACCTGTCAAACATTTTAGTTCTTTATGAGGCCGCTGCGGTCGTTTGTAAAGTGGATCCTAAACTGAAGGGATTCAGGCAATTGCGTCTGAAAAACCGAGAAGCACGTTAGCACAAGAGCAATAAAATTTATACAACAGCACATAACATCGATTAGCGTGTTTTCCTTTTGTCCGGTTATCAAAAAGAATATGGATTAAAATTCAATTTAGAATAGTTATATGCACCCATACGGATACAGCTGCCGTAGGCTCACTCTAGTTGTGCAGTTACACGTAGTTATTTTAAAATAGTTACTAAGGGTGCGTAATTTCGCTTGTTCGACAAATTCATGTGGTACTTCATCACAGTTTAATGCTGAAGTTGTTTAAAATGGTGTGCAAAGTTTCCTACAAAAGTTTTTTTAGAAAACAATAGTTATGTGTTTATATATGACCAATAAGTCAATCAAGATACATTTTGCAAAAAAATCCACTTCACTTTCCATGCATATGAGAGTACTTAATTGTGATACATCGTGTAGCGGCAACTTTCAACCTTTTTTCGTATTTGAAACTTTCTACTAGAGTCTGATTTTACATTGCCCGGTGTTCAGTATTCTGTAGTTCAGTAATTCAGTATTCTTGGCTCTAATCTATTTAATCATATATAAACAAAATTAATCGTGCATCGTTAAAGCAGTTTGTGTTCAAAAGATTTTACGTTCGTCTTGGGAACATTAAACTTCGGAAGGAGAAATCATCATCATAAATTAACTTGAAAAGTTCCGAGTTACATTTTGTAGGACCGCTGTTTTCTGACGTTGGAACAGGTGCTGTACCGCTAAATAAACATCGGTAAAAATTCAATAAAACGTGCTATGATTTACGTTTAGGTTACCGTGTATACCACATTTCCGTAAAACACCCGAAGTTTTGTTGACGATTCTGTTTAACTAAAATCAAGTACTGTAAGAATTCACTCAATTTCTTTCACTGGACAAATTGAGTGCTTAGAAAGTGCAAATATTGTGTAACTACTATGGAATGAGCCCATATAATTGTTCAATTGTTGAAACCAAACTTCACTGAAAGACGTACAATTGTAAAAAAGTTGGGACCAAGCCTGAGTTTGAAGTTGAACCAGGAGACATTGTGTTTTATGTTTAATAATAATTTTTGTGTTCACACCATCATTAATTCAAAAATATATATTTTGAAATGAATATTGTAAATCAGTGATCTCTGTTAACAAGTGAACCCGACTGCAGACAACAACACTGAGATCACCCAGTATAATTTGTAAGAGTAAAATGATTAAAGTAATGTGTATCCGACAACCTATTACGATTCGTGATTATCTTTTCACAGATCTAGCACAGATCGAGGTTCTTTTCTTTCTAATTAATTACATTCAGGCCATAACGACTTTGCCGTTGACGACGCAGCTGTTTAAAACAAATGAATTTATAACTTCGCCAGTCACCACATGCATCATTCCCTCAAGCTTTGCTGAACAGCTGAACACTGAAAGAGTTATGAAAGATGAAATTCTCATTAATTTAACTTACCCTCTGTCATATGCGTGCCGGAATATCTGTGATGTTAAGTAAATTCCGATGGGGCAGCACGGAAGCATGTCGTCATCGATACGAGCAATAATCGTTCCGACGGTTTTATTATATGAGGCATCAAAATGCCATATTTCACAGTCCGTCTGAAGTTTTTAATGATTTTACGCGCGTGGAATCAATTTGTTGTCCGTCAGCTAGCCGGCTACTTAAGGAATTGATCAGTGTAAATGGCTATTCAGCACTCAAGGGTAAGGTGCTCAACAGCTTTATTGTTTTAATGGTGTGGCAGGACTGGACCTGGCTACTTACCAGAGGCAATTCTATGGAATTCCATGCTAAGCCAGCAGAGGCGTTTGAGCCACACCAGAATGTCGATACGTACCATTCATTCAAAAGAAAGAAATAGTTAAAGACGGCATATGAAACATTCGGGAGCAGTATTTCTGGTGGGCGCTTATCTACTTACTATTTAGGCGCAGCCTTCCTTAAAGGACAAGAAAATTGGTACCTATTGTAGGTTTCAGAAAAAAATCGCCTTAATAAATTATATTACTTTATAGCAATTTTATGCATATATCGTACGCGCGTTAAAAGGATTTTTTGTTTGTTTTCATTTTAAATTCCCGCACTACTGTTCCGAAGTCGCCAGATCAGGGTAAGAAGGCGCTATGGTAAATTATGTCTCAAAAAAAATTCCATGCAAATCTACATTACTTAGCATTTCGCTTATCTGCTAGAAAGTCTTATGTAACTTGAAATAATAATTTTAAAAATTGTTCTTGCCAATTTGTAAAATGTCGCTGACTCAATCTGATTATTTTTCAAACTTCACGTAATGTTATCTGAACTTGTTTCAAACGATCTACCGTTAAAATGGCTGCGCCTAACGCTCATTACTGCCAACGCGAGCCGCGCGTGCACAAAGGCAGTATGCAGGTAGTATAAAATTTCAAGACGAATTTTTAAGCTTTATGCAAGTGGAGGGTTTTCTTGTGCTTTAAACTTGTGGTGCATTTTGATCTTCAGTCGCTGTTTTGTGGATTATATTTTATATTATATTGTTCTATTTGTACTCTGTAATGTGTTTTGGAGAATTACTTCACATTCAAATTATTTCATGTTGATTTGTCAAATGTTTCAATTAGATAAATAATCTCGCTGTAATAATTACAGAAATGCAGTCCCTTTCGCAATTTTGGGGCAATCTATATTTAGTGTCTAGTCTTTTGGCGATTATATTAAATTTAAAAGCGCGCCAGGCCTCAATGCATGTAGGCCTACGCTTAAGCCTTGCACATATATGTTCAAAGTTCAAATATGAACTATTTGAACATATTAACTATAAATTAAAAAAATCCCTAAAAATAGTATTAGTGATTCCCAGTGATTTTCTGTCCTTAGAAAACCAATAGAGAGAAACCCGAAAATATATTGTAACAGCAGTTTGAGACGTCGTGTTCTTTATTTTTTCTTTCTTTTTCCTCGGTTTTTCATTGTGGGATATTTTAATTCCCGATATTTGCTTTAATTGTTATTATTCCTGTTATTAAGAATTAATTTTCATTAGTGTACAATTTTATCTGGTCATTATCTGTGCTTGCCTAGCAAGGTAAATGTTTCATATTCAGACTTTGGAAAAATTCTGAGAAAAGAGAAAGTCTGATTAGAAAGAAAATGTTTGAATTACTGGTCACCAGGGTGCCTCCAGTGCCCCCAGACGCCTAAATATTAACAAATTTGCCAGTGCTTGTTCCTTAAATTGCCAAGTTAGATCTTTTACACGATAACAGTGCCAATCAGTTTCAGTTTGTATATAAACAGTGTACATAACGCATTATGCTTAACAGTTGCTGATCAACCAGATCAAGTGATTCAAGCTTTAAACCCAGCGCGGTTTAGTAGTATTCTTGAAAAGGAGGTATTGTAGATAACTTCATTGCCATTGGCTCATCCTCCCTTTGTTTTTGTAACGCGATAATGTTTCAACCAGCCATTGAATAATATAACTCTATGATTTCATGGCTTTATCACAAAACGAGTTTCAACTTTTATGTTACCCGGCCTTTTTATCACCATTATTGATGAACATACTTGAAAAAGCTTGATCTAAGTCAAAAATTTGTAGTATGTACTAGATTAATTCCGGTGTAACAGGCCATAGTATACCACCATTCAAAACTATACCCAGAGGTTGAAGCGGCTTGGCTAATTAGACACCGGGTATATTATGACCTAGCTCAGTTCATACTCCCAGGCCAGATTATATAACATTTACATATTAAAATAAAAACACGTGCCTAAGACAACGTAATGCGATTGAAACATAATGTGATAAAAGTCATAACGTCCCGAAACTGCTACTTCTAAGACTAGCAAGTCCTCGCTACAATATTGAGCTGAACAGGGAACAGTGCATTATACAGTTTTATTCATAGGCACCAGGCCAGCCCAACATACAGGTAATGTTATGACCTCCACTTTAAACTAGGAAACCCATAACATTACCTGCGATTGGTTGAGCAGTGGTTTCCTGTGGAAAGAACGAACTCGTGACATCGTCAGTTGTCTTCTGGTTGTCGTGGAATGCACTTCTCCTGTCTGCCTGCCGAGTGTCGTGGATTCCATAAGGTTTGAAGCATTGTCATCAGGTTTTGCTTTTTTTCTATTGTGTTGTTCTTCTCAGCCGTCCCTTTTGAATTCTAAGTTTTGGTTTTGTTGTTTCTTTTTCTTTAAATTTCTACCGGAGTGTCCGTTATGCAGCGCTTACCCCCATCACCGATGGCGGGCCGTAAGGCTATCTACCGGGTCGAACCCCGGATCAATATAAACATACAAAGTTAAGCACTGATAACATCAGAATAGACTATGACAGTTTATCTCCCGGGGTATACTCAGGCCAGGCCAAACTTTACCCGGGTTTAGTCTGGGCAGTGGTTAATTTGGCCTGCTATACCTGGACAAAGAATCACATTTCTACGAAATACTTGCGCTATTGTACGAGAAGTGTTCATTGTTGTTACGAAGCATTTGTGATGCTAACGGTTTCAGAAAAAGTGTGAAAAACCGCCACAGCTATCTTTTACAGAATGTCATGGTGAAAAGGCATTTATTTATTCATACATCATTTAATGAATAAATAAGTTAATTTTCATCCATTAGTTTACTTAATTAGTTAGTTTGAAGTAAGGCGAAACCGAGTTTGAGAATGTAATGATATAATGCATAAGTTTATTGTGAATTCTTATTATTACCATGAAGAATGTTAATTATGGTCAATGTGGATCAGTGTTACAATTTTGTTATGCCTTTTGTGTTAACAAACGTTAACAATCCTTAAAGGGATAACACGATCAATGACAAAGCTCCTGAACAGCTGCTGGGAACAACAAAAGGTCCCCGAAGATTGGAGAAATGGAGTCATCGTGAAGTTGCCTAAAAAAGGGAACCTGACAGATTGCAATAATTGGAGAGGAATAACTCTGATGTCAATACCTGGAAAAGTCCTGAGTATAGTGCTGCTAGATCGGTTGAGAGATGCTGTTGATATAAGACTAAGAGAACAACAAGCTGGATTTAGAAAAGGAAGATCATGCTGTGAACAGATATTCACTCTCAGAAACATCATTGAGCAATGTATGGAATTCCAACAGCCCTTATTAATCAATTTTATTGATTTCAAGAAGGCTTTTGACTCTGTTCACAGGCAGTCTCTATGGAAAATTGCTTCTCTGTATGGTATCCCACAGAAATTCATTTCAACCATCCAGAACTTTTACCAAAACAGCGGCTGTTGTATAAGAACACAAGAGGGAAACACCGAGTATTTCACCATCGAAACTGGAGTTAAGCAGGGTTGCATTATGTCGCCATTCCTGTTCCTACTGACGATTGATTTCATCATGAAGAAGGCGGTTGATGGTAAAGATCTAGGAATGCAATGGAAACAACAACAACGATTGGCAGATCTGGACTTTGCTGACGATATAGCTCTTCTGGAAACATCAAAAGAAAGCCTGCAACAACTGACCACAAGTATGGAAGAAGTAGCGGGAAAAATTGGATTGAGAATTAGTCAAGAAAAGACCAAAGTTTTGAAAGTGTGGACAAACCAACAGAATGATGTACATATAACAGTGGGAGGCCAAATGGTTAAGAACGTTACCAGTTTTTCATATCTGGGCAGTGTGATGACCTGTAATGGAGGTACAGAAAATGACATCAGGGGGAGAATCGGCAAAGCAACAGCAGTATTTAGGAAGATGGGAAAAATCTGGACAAGCAAGAAAATTGACATGAAAATCAAACTTCGTCTGTACAACGCCATTGTGCTGCCAACGGCTCTCTATGCCAGCGAAACCTGGAAAGTCACAGCGGAGTTATCAAAGAAACTGAACGTCTTCCACCAAAAATGCCTTCGAAAGATACTAAAAATCTCCTACCGCGACCATGTCACCAATGTAGAAGTTCTTCAACGAGCGCAGTCATTGCGGTTACAAGATATAGTTACAGAGAGAAGAATGAAACTGGCTGGACATATTCTCCGTCTATCAGAAAGTCGTTACGCCAAAACAGCAGTACAGTGGGAACCACCTGGTGGGAAACGAAAAAGAGGTCGGCCAAAAACAACGTGGCGCAGATCCTTCAAAGAAGACCTTCGAGCTGTCAACATACGTTGGGAAAACGTAGAGAACGAAGCCGCCGATAGAACTCAGTGGAAAATGCTGTCTGCCCAATGTGCATCAATGCGCAGGAAGGACTAAGGTCTAAGGTAAGGTTTTGTGTTAGCTTTATCAGAATTTTCGCCAATCTTCACTGCTTTCCCGGTACTTTTGATCTCCCCCTCCTCTAGGGCTCCTCTAGATCTTGTGGCTGTCTAGAATGTCAATGACTGACAAGTGTTGGCTAATTCGTGTAATCTGTAGCGTTAATTTTATTTGTTTCACTTCATGTTCAATTTAATTTGCATGGAGAAACATTCACTAAGCAGAATCAATAAAATTTTAATCTGCTTGCGTAAACTGATCAGAATTTCTATTTGAATTTCATTTCTTCGACTAGGCAGCAGTTGCAGAAAAGTCAACAGTTTATCGGTTTGACCTCAACGGAGTCTGCAATTAGAATTTCATTGCACGACGGGGTGGAACTATGCATTTTATGCACTGGCAGACTATGTTAATAGTATGGCGTGCCAGAGGCTAATAAACTTTGAAAATGTTGCTGTAATTAGAATTTATTTGTACAATTGTACAATTCACAAACATGTGTAACAATGCAACAAGAACAGCAATAACAACCAAGAAATTAAAGCCACTCATTTCACAGAGATTTGCAAGTTCGACAATAAGTACTAAATTACAACCATGATGAACAAAATGACATGCAAAAATACGATTTCAGTACAAAATTATTTCACTACTAATGTAAATGCTTAACCGAAATATCTGTTTTAATTATTTTTGCGGAAAAACTAGTTGTAGGCCTATACGGTCACTAAACGGCATGTCGTTTTGAGGTGAATCTTAGATTAATTTGGAAAATTTTCTCGTTTAAAGCAGGTTTTAAAAGGAGAGTATTTTAACACCACTCAATTTGTTGTAGATTAAACTAGTAGACATCCGATTGCGAGTGAACGTGAACTTTGTACATATTTTTGATGATCAGTCATCTTGAATTGGAACGATTTGTGCGATTAAGAACAGGCCCGATGACCGTCATGAAATCACAGATTTAAATGCCATGCGTGCGCTTCCTCAAGCAAAAAGTGAAGCAACATTGAGCGCCATGTTGTAACACAAATCCTATGGTCTGTTGTATGGCAAACAATGGGCGCCGTGGTGTTACAGTAGGCCTGCTGTAGAAAAAACTGCATTCGATTGTCCAGTAGGCAAAAACAGTCCTTGATTCCTTGAATGACTCACTTTTGAAGTATTGTTTGATTCGCAGGCTAGCAATTTCTCTCTGCGCATGCGTGGCACTTAAATCTATGCCATGAAATATAAAAGATTTGGGGAATAAAAAATTTAGAGAATTTGTCACACAAAATTAAAGCATTGAGCGTCTAATATGCATGTTCGACATCTCTGTTTGCCCAAAAAAGCAGTACCCACAGCCCGAGTACCCACAACCTTAAAACTCAATGAGTATCGAGTGTTTTGCTGCAGCAAAGTTTGAGCATGTTTTCAGAAAATTTTACAGCTGTTTACAAATCACACACCTAATCTTCAGATATTTTCCGCAGTGGATAAAGACGGCCTGAATCACGAGGAAGTTAAATACAGTGAACGATATTGAGGCTGACAAGCGATTAATTCCTACGTTTATGCAATAAACAAAATCATTAATATTTAATATCAGCGCTGGAAGACAATAAAATAGCTAGGAACTAATAATGATAAATTGACCCACTAGGGACGCAAGAAAGAAAGTCTCAGAATTACTCCATATCCGATGTTTTATACAAATTGTCAGTCATTTGCTCGGTCGGCCCATGGTCATTCGTTTGTTTGCTTGCTTGTTCGGCTGGTCATTAAGTCTACTCGGTCTGTTAATCAAATAATCGACCAATCGCACGATTGACCGACTGATCGACCACTGATCGACTAACCAACAAATCAATCAATCAATCAATCAATCAATCAATCAATCAATCAGTTAATCATCCAATAAAACATGAGACAACCGAAAGTGACAGTTCACAAAAACGATATCTCTGTTAGATACCTATCTACTATTACATTTCACAATATTCTCGTGCATTTGGATACGCTAACTGATTGTTTAAAGATTCTGTCTCATTTCATCTAAATTTGCTTTTTGCGAAAAAAATTGAAAACAATTTGGATTACAGTTTTTTCCTTCTCTCTTTGCTAGAGTTTTTCAATTACACCTAATCCTTCAAAAGAACAACATTCAAAACAGTGTCCACACGATCAATCTTCACTGACAATTACTCCGCACATAAGGACTTGTAGAAGTATTGGTCTCTAATCTCTTTTCAGTTCGGAAAACGCGCCAAAACAGCTTGTATGAAAACGAGCTTTGTTTCAACATGTGTTGCAAATCAAATAAAAAAACTTCGGCAAAGAAATGAAACAAGAAGTTATTATCCGGTATTTCGAGAATTAAACGCAGAAGCACAAACAAATTGGACAACACCAAATATGTTTTATTACTGGACAAGTTTTCAGCTCGAAATAAAGGAGAGAGAGAGAGAGAGAGAGAGACAGACGAGAGAGACAGACGAGAGAGAGAGAGAGAGAGAGAGAGAGAGAGAGAGAGAGAGAGAGAGAGAGAGAGAGAGAGAGAGAGAGAGAGAGAATGGCCCATTTACAATAGCGAAAATTACATTATATCATCACAATAAGTATAAAATTTAGTACAGTCACTCATGTACTTGCAGAATATGATCTATGTAGTCGCCTCTTGTGAATAATTCGTTGTTTTTGGTGACACCTCGCCCTTTACGCACCAGCTATAAATGGGTTATTCTAACTGAGACACCAGCGCGCATTGTTATTGGCTGTTCACTCTGAGAATGACGACCGACACTGATGAAAATCAAGACCATCTTAGTATCATCAAACTTGAATGACATTCAAATTTCACTCTCATTCTCTTCGTCCACACGGTCCTTCAACGCTGGAGAAAGACAGTGTTTTAAATGACCTTGTGGACGACCTGTTAGGAAGTGTTAGTTACTTCGAAGTAATGGTCAAATGCCCACGTAGGTCACTTTACTTGGAAATGTATTTGTAACACACGCCCAAACAAAAAAGGAAAAACAGGAAAACCAACAGCATAATGAAACATAAAAAACAAACAACGAACAAAACGCATTATTCACTCATTACTACAGTGTTGTGCTTTGTTAACTTTGCATGTACACTTTTTTCT
This sequence comes from Tubiluchus corallicola, assembly GCA_030141605.1. Lineage (NCBI taxonomy): Eukaryota > Metazoa > Priapulida > Priapulimorpha > Priapulimorphida > Tubiluchidae > Tubiluchus > Tubiluchus corallicola. Next base: position 430,942 of record JAQGDQ010000068.1, on the reverse strand, counting down.
TTATGAAAAGTACTAGAAATCAAAAGGCTACACCCGGCAGCATTAAGATAGACCTACACGACAATTTAATGCAATTTTAGTAATGTAGGCTATTCTTGTCTCGCAATAAACCTTTATTATGTCGCATATATTGGGCCAATTGAAAGTAATATTATGTGAATTGTATCAATTTCGAGGTGTGTAAAATTGCCATTTTGAAAGGCTGGGACTGAATTCATTCCGGAAATACTATGCTTGGGGAAGCGAGTGTGAAAGCTATGCGCACGTCCTGTTGTATAATCGGTGATCTAAAAGTCCGGTAGCCAAGTATGTTAATCATGTATAGAGCTTTTTTCAGTGGATTTTTGTTGCCCGCTTAAACAATTCGAACAATATTTTGGTTGGCTTGCTTTCAGTCAGCTTTGAGCAAATTGAGATAACATCTAGATATGCCATACAATTTTAAGATCTGCCGTCTTGCTGCTGCTGTTTGATAATGATGTGGTATGGGTGTCACAATATTCACTGCAATATATTAATAAAATACCATTTTATTCTTTATTGTTGTTAAAGTAAACCAGGTACTAACAAGTCTATATTTAAAAAATGAAAACCTGTTAACCTATTAATTAATTATATTTTTTATTTATAGACATGTTAATTCCGCGTTTATTTTAACAACAATAAAGAGAGGCTGCTTAAGTGAAGTAACTTTAAAATGCTAATTAATTAATTAATTAATTAACTACTTTATTAACTACCCGCGGATTATTTAAGGCTTTAAATTAATTGTAAGAAGGTTAATAAAAGTTAGTTAGTACTAATTCTAGGTGAGTAAATTAACCTTGGACATGCTGAATTTATTAACCCGCTAGAAAGATCAGATTATAAGACCTGTTATGCTCATTGGCAATCTTAATCGCCATGATGTTCGCCTGGTAAGTGCGAGGTCCCTGCTTCAAATCCAGGCTACATGTCAGCTTAAATAGCAAACTTTAGTTTTAATCAGGGAGAGGATCTAAATTTAATTGAATTTTTGCAGCATGTTTTCATTTTAACCAGGAGTACATTGTAATTTCATACTATGTTTATAGCAAAACGTTTTAGCAATACTAGGTTTATTACCAATGAATAGCACCAACAGCCGTTTTTATTTTTACCTATTATTGCACTCTCCCAGTCACTTTGCAGGGTAAATTACAAACATTAGCAATAATCACCTGCATAAAGCAGACAAATGTGCTGTCCTAACCAATTTTCAGAATTAGCACAATGCTTAAGTTAAGGATGTGAATTTTTCTTGTGAAAGGCTATAATAAACCTGTCTTTGTGAATAGAAATCAGATGGCTGGAAATAATGGCGGCACTTTTGGTCAAAAAGATAAGAAAAAGTCAATTTTTGAAAAAGCTCATGCCCAGTAAAGCATGCTGAAGTCATTTTGTGAAATGTGTGTGTTTTTAATATCTATATTGATAATTATTAGGCTCATTGCGTACAACAGTTCGATATCGATAGCAATTTTCCAATGCTGCCATCTAATGATCTAGGAAAATTCTCAACCTGATAAACAATTAGTAATATCTATAGGTAATTATTTCACATTGACCAGCTCAAAAAATACCAACTATAAATTCTCTATGTTCATAAATTTACGTGTCCTTGTCTCAAATACATTGAATTACTGAATTAGCCGGTAAACCTAGGCCGCAGCGATCTGTGTGGCATATTCGCTTTTGAGAAGGCGTATGATGCATGTTATGTAGTTCTAATATTAAGTAAAACTTTAGTTGAAAAAAGAAGTTACATAGTCAGGAAGACTATAAACGTCATTTAAAGTCGGCGTATAAAGTTACGTTTCTATATTTTTACGCTTAAATTTCTAATAATTCATTTATTTCAAAGCTATTTTTTAATTCGCGGAATACGTCCCCTTTCGGTCAACCGAAAAGCAGACAAAACAAATTTGAGCCCATATCAAGAAAAGATGAAAAAGAAAAAAGATGAAAAAAATAAGAACATGTATCTTGCCTTCTAAGATATCCCTGGCCCACAACAACGTACGCCACGTCTTACGCGACAACAATACATGGCTGTGACATCGCCATCAGAAACTAATAGTTAGAATGTTTCCACCAAAAAAAAAGAATAAAAAATATTTTTTTCTTTAATTATTTTCATCATTTCGTTTTTAAAAAATGTAGCAACTAAGGGCCGAATATTTGACTTCTCCAACTGATTTTTGTACTTGCTACTAATTTTTATATTACATTTGTAACGTAGCAAAAAAAATTCTTGATTAATGATTCACTTCTTACATCAGCAAATGCAGAGATGAAGGAAAGTCGGCAGTTTACTTTGCTCATGGATCTAATTCATCATACATGAGAAATGGCCATCAACTGCATTAGTCTGCCGCTGTAAAAACTTCTGCACTCCAGAAAAACGCGAGAATTACTTCTGCCGATACGAAAAATTCAACTGGTTTATTTCAAATTTTGCATTCACGGGAGAGCAGGAAGAGAAGAGTTATTGCTAATGCATTTATCGGGAACATGTAGCGGCCGCCTGACGCGAGAGGAATAGAATTTCCCCATTTAAGATGCAATTCACGATGCAACACAGGCCACAACCACAACTCAACAGCTTTAAACAGCACTGTTCAAATTTATTCAACAACTACAATAAATCAGACCATTCGTCGTCATCGAAGTCGTTGCCGTCGTCGTTCTCATCACCACCTCCACCACCATCATCATCATTATCATTTTATTACAAATAATGCTGTGTGTGCTTTGACAACTGCGTACTACCACTTATTTTTATACGCTTTTTGTTTATTTAACACCTTTATTTAAAGCTTGTTATTTGTTATACGTTGTACATTTTTCTATTCAATTTTCCCCAAAATGCATTTATCAAACATTTGCATTTTGCAAACATTTTCCAAACATCGCGGGTATGCTGTAGAGATTAAACATGTCTTACGGAATTAACATTCCTCGTTTTCCTTCTTTTTAACCGATTTTTTCTTAATGCATTATTTTGTTCGATCTACGATATTCAGTCTTGAAGGTCACTTTTCCAGGAAGAATTAAGAAGAATTTCAAGAACACCCGTTGGGGTTAGACAAGGTAAAATTCTCAAGCCATTTCTGCGTAACTCGATAATGACTTGATAACAAAATTTTTCGAACATGCTTATCCGGAGCACAATTTCTAGAAATGCCAACTTCTAAAACAAAACTCTGACTTGCGTCAGTATCGTTTTGCATTTTCCGTACGAAAAACCAAACAAATGAAGGATTTTGGCAGGCAGTCTGCTTTCTATTAATAAAAAGATTTCCCCTCTGTGAATAAAGACAACAGGCACTATATCTATGGTAAGTACCTTTTCTAACGGCTAAGACCGCGCATTTATTTTCACGATTAATAGTTTAATTGCTCAGGTAGAAGGTTTCTTGAATTACAAGTTTGCATGTAGAAACCACATTAGCTACACTGTTGAATTAGCAAAATTTCCCAGAGGAAAGATAGCAAAGTAATTAAGTGAAATGGCAAACGCAGCCTTTTATAAAACCCTCTGCGTTTTAAATCGTTTGATATAAGAGTAGCTGAAAGTTCATCTAAGTAAGTGAGATGAAAGCTGTTTGGCTTACTTCTTTTGAAACTAATAGACTGATGTGCACACGAGGCGTTTGCAATACGTGGATACTGAAGAAGACAGTTTAGTTGTTAGCTAGAATAATAGGAAGAACTAGCGGACTTTTCTAAAATGAGCGGACCAAAATTTAAAAGAAAAGTAAACGGTCGCATGCTTAATGTGCGAAAATAGCATTACTGACAGGGCAAGCTGCTGCACAGCTTCAAAATTGTTAAATTTTACAGGATAATGACATTATAAAGATTTTTCACGAGTTTTTGTTCAAGACTGTTTGGTGCAGTTCTAATCAAGAATTGGATGAGCGCTGACCAAAAATAAACATGGGACAAATCACTCATCTAACCGTTACCAAGCATATGTAACAAACAAGGTTTCATCGCGTCAATCAGCAACAAGCAAGCACCAAATCATGATGGACTGACTGCGTTTGTGTTTTAAACGTTGACAGACTGACCCGCTAACAACTAACGGATTGCCCCACCAACGTTATCCAGACAACGACTGCCTGGCTTATCAATGAAAATCATAAAGCAAGAAAATAGTCGCTGAAAAAACCAACTGATGGACTGACTGACCAAGCTAATGGAAAAGCTTAAACAAAGTAATTCACTGTCTGAACTGACTGATAAATTACTTGTTAGTTTTTAATTTAATGAAGTTGCAAGATCTTTGTAGCGTTATTTTTGCTTCCCTTTTATTCAGTTGCTTTCCAAGTTCTTGGATGACAGTGAACCGGGAAGCCAGGCAATCGCCTCAAAAGGGAAGCCGCTAACAGTTAAGACTGTGACACTCCAAATAAATCTGAAAAGTCTCGCGCACTTATGCCTAGAAACACTCTGCATGTCCAGAATTCAATACGTAGACTGTGTATAAATACTAGCCCAAATATTTGAATATGGAATAATATGCTTCGTCGCTTCTTCTTTGTGGTGTTCGCCGAGTATGTTTGTTCCTGCCCTCGATTCAGGCAAAACGCGCAGTTTAAATCTACAAAGAGACTGCCATAATGATATTTGGCGCGTTGACAACTTCATTATGGACTGGGGTACATTGAGTTAGTTTATAATTTGTTGTCATACGACTGGAAACGTTCGTTACGGCGAAGTTTGTTTCCAGTTCTAGTCGAGGTGAAAGTTTCATTTAAATGAGTTCTACAGAAACGGCGTTTGTCAGCAGAAAAGCACTTTTAGAAAACAGAATCAGCCCCCATCACTAACTGATGCAATTGAAAAACTAAGGGATGCTGAGCATGAACTATAAAAATAAAAATTCAGCAGTGTAAATAATTACAGTGTGATGTTATAAGCTTTCAATTAATAGTTTTTTTGCAATTTGCCTAGGTACAAAGCTATAATTAAAACTTATATATATATAGTTCAAATGCCAGCTAGAAGGTTTGTGGTGCAATGATAACGTTTAACGATGGTAATCATTAAGTAGTTAGATGCTCGTTCTTGGTTCGATTGTCTGTTACAAAGCTTCGTATTGTTTCCCTAAATAATTTTCTGTCTTCAAATGAATAATTTTTTTCGATGTAAGTTCTTGTGAAAACACGACATTTGTGTGAACTTAGCTCTTCCTTGAACGTGGGCCTTGTGCGAGCTTATCTTTCATGAGTACGTGGAGCTGTTGCTTATGAACATAAGTGTGAACGTGATTCTTGTCTCTTGTGACGCAGCTTTTGCGTGAAGATGGCTCTAGTGTGAACGTAGCTCTTATATGAACGCGGCCTTTGTTTGAACGTAGTTCTTATGTATATGTGGCTCTTACACAAACGTAGCTTTTGTGTGAACAGGTCTTGCGTGAAAGTAGCTCTTGACTGAACAATTCTTGCGCGAACGTAGCCCTTGTGTAAACGTAGTTGTTGGGTGAACGTAGGTCTTGCCCGTGAACGCTGTTCAAGTGTGAACATGTGTCATTTGCGACATAGCTTTCGTGTGTAGCTTTGTGTGAAGGTGTCTCTAGTGTGAACGTAGTTCTTATATGAGCGTGGCTTTCGTTTGAACGTAGCTGTAGCTCTTGCCTGTAAACGTAGCTCTATCATAAACGTGGCTCTTGTGTGAACATAGCTAAAGTTATAATAGGAATATCTTTAATTAAGCATCATGATCCCCATGAGTGAAAACACTTCAGTAACTTTCGACTTCCATTGTATTTGACGAATAGTCGTAGATGGCAAGTACCATTTTTCCCAAGTGGTTGATAATAGAAATGAGAAATTATGAAGAATCATAATAATTATGTGCTATCAGGTCTTATTTATTCCGCTGCACTGCAGGCATCAACAATCCACATTCAGATTATTAAACTATTAATTATTCATTTTATTTACATGGGGCGAAGCTCGCAACTTTCTGTAGTCCTAAGAATGTAAAAAATACTTATTTACTAATTTAACATCCGGAAGTGCTTTATGGCTGATGAAGTTCTTTAGTCCGCTTAAACGCGCCCGGCAGTTTGCCTAGTGATCATGTCATTGAGCAATATTATAAATATTGCATTGTGTCCATTTCCAAGTAATTTCAACAACGTCGTGTGATTGGGTGCCCGAGCGATGCAGATATCAGACTGCAACCATGCAGTCTTGAGTTCCAGACTAGCGGCTACCAACTGTAAGTCGCTAAATAAACGTTAGTGTTAATGTTGTCTGTTGAATGAGCGATGGTAAATAAATGTTGTCGTTGTCTTTTTGTGGTTTCTTTATGAATAATGAAGTGCATTAAATAATGAGGATATTTTTGCCATGTTCAACACGCACAGCTTAATACGTGCTCAGGTATCAGCCTTTATCGATTTAAGGAAGTCATGTAATATTGTTGAAATATGAAAAAAATAAGATGAAGAAACCTTATACTCTGTCTCAATTTTTAGTTTTGATTATTTAGAAAAGAGCCATAACTGAAATGTGAGACGATTGCACAGCTTGTGTTAAAAAGTATACTAATCTTTTATGCTGAGGAGGTTCTGCAATATTCATCAGGATCACGCTTTTTATTTTCCTCATGAAAATGGGCAATATAGCTCTACCCATAGATAACAGCGACAACAAGGACGATGGTGACGAACACGACAACAACACGCGAAATTCATACTTTTAGCGATTTAGTTTATCTTAAGTTTTGTTTGATTTTCGTACGATGAAGCTAGTGGTTTTTTTATGGAAACGTAATAACTTCTTTTTACTTCTGCAGCTATGTAAATGAGTTTAAAAATATACTGTCTGTTTAAGAATGGTTTCACCTCCAGGATCTCCCTTAAACAACTAGCAATATATTATTAGGCTTCATACGCAAACCTTGTAGAATTCTAAATATTGATTTAACTCTCACTGTCCGCTAATTAACAAACAGGGCGGTTTCAGTGTTCACTCCTACATCATTTTTCACACCTACACGTAATGAATCACTTTTCGGAATCCTCGTAAATTAGGCGCCTAATCCACATGGACCACATTCGAACAAACACGCGTGACACCCGGATCAAGAAGCCACCTCAATAAAGAAATTAAAGACAGCCAGCTGTCGTACTTGTAAACATTTACTTTAGCGCTGTCTAATGTACAATATACAGTATAACAGTGTTGTCATCAACTCCGACATTTAAGTGGCGTTCACAACATACTATTTCATGATGATTAGAATCTAAGTTTGTTGGCCAGAAACATAACATAGAATGAGAAGTACACCTAGGCATTCTAATGATGTAAAAATCTTTTAAATATAAATTTGTTTTACTTAGCTTATAAATCAACTTTGTAAACGTCCAAAACATAATTATATAATACATCTACGCTTATTGTTCAAGTTTCTATGCTTTTTACGCAATACGATACATATGATTTACGGCTACTAGCTAGAAGTTCCTAGTTGTGTGGTGCTCCTACACAATTAGTTGTCTATCAAAATCATTTTCTTATTATGTAATGCCTCGAAAAGAACCTTTAATGCTTGCATTCATCACACGTTATACTTCTGGGGGGTATGCATAATATTAGAACAGAAACGTGCGGCGAAATTGATGTCTTTAAAGTTTCATTGAACTGGTTGTGAAAGCCTGTGTGAGGCAAGGAAGCGATTTTGTAAAGGTCAACTCACACTACAGGTGTTAACTTGCCCTTATTAACGTTCGCAATGTCACTTGAGAATGGTTAATTAATATATTTTACGTCACCACGTCAGGCTAATGATTTCACAGCAAATTAATTTCAATAATTCGTGCAAAATCACGCCATGCACAGCTAATGCAGAATTAAGTGGTCAATTGAGGGAATTAATAATAGAACTTAGGTATTACCAAATGGCTGCGCAAGTGAGCGAACAAATGGGGTAATGAGTTTGCATTCGAAGATTGTAAACATTTCTTTAGTTAGTGTTTATCTTTCAGCCCAATCTCTTTTTTAAAAATACATAATTTTTAAAGCCAGCTTTTAAGAACTCACATTTCGTATCACCATCGTCGTCATCATCGTCATCGTCATCGTCATTATCATCATCTTCATCATTATCATTATCATCATCACCATCACCATCACCACCTCCATCGTCGTCGTCGTCGTCATCATCATCATCATCATCACACAATCTAATGTACAATCGTAAATTATAAAAATTCAGTTTCACAAAAATAAAAAATTGTTTACTTACTGTGTACGGTTGGTGACCTTTTGGCTTCCTCTAACGCTAGTAGTACATGTGGGCATCGTCGCTTGCGTGGAGAAAAATTGAGGCGGCTCCCCCACTCGACAAAGTTGGTACCGCATCCGTCTCAGTGCCTCTTTAATTTCTGTAATTCTAGCAGCATAAACGATGGGATCGATGCACGATTTGGCAATGATAAGCGAATTAAAAGCGGCAGTAAGTACAGTCAGTAAAATTGGGTGTTTTCCATAGATAGACAGAGGTTGAGCGCAGTCATTACAGATTACAATAAAAATCATTACGGCTGGTATCCAACCCAGAAGGTAGGTGCCCAGAATGAGAAGTGTGGTGACCACTGCTTTAATATTTGATTTCATCTGTGCTTTTGTCTGTTCTGTCTGCTGGTATTGCAGAACACCTCGTCTGTGCCTTCGAATAATGACAAGTATGTGCGCATAGATGAAAACCATGACAAACAATGGAAGAAAGAAAAGGCTCGCCACGATATAGCGAAATTTTCTTACTAACAAAAATTCGAATTTCGTGCAATTTTCCGATTGAAACCCCTCGTCTTTTATCACAGAAAAATACACCATGCAAAACACTAGCGGAAGAAGCCACGTTAAGGCTATTGTCAAACACGTGTTAAACCTAGTCATAATGGTTTGATAATGCAATGGCTTCACTATACCAATGTAGTGATTGATAGCAAGACCTAGTAAATGTAAAACTGAAGTTATCATGGCGCCGACCCTGAATCCCTCGAGAGTCAGAATGAGACACAGGTAGTTGTTCTCGTCTATGATCCCATACATTGGCAACAGGCTGTTTATGATGAGTCCCGCCCCAATAACTAACGAGACATAAGCGTCAGCGGCAGCGAGACTGATGCTGTAGCACAGCGTTGGAGACATTGAGCGTTTCAAAAATCTTACACATACCAAAATCCAACAATTTTCAACGATGCTGATGAAGCAAAACGCGACCATTATGGTCAAGGCAATCTCCCGAAAAGTATACAAGAAGTTTGCCACGTAATCATCGTCAGTTGACGAAATATTAACACTAGAAATTGTTCCATTTACACAACCCGTGCCGGGCTTCGACGAACAGGATTCCATTTGGCTTCTCCAGTCCGTATTATTCCATTTGTTGGCTTCCATTTGCGTTCACTTGCAGTTACCCACAAGATTCACCCACGTTTATTAGCTGCCTTTTGTTCTTCCAGTCACTGCTAGACATATGAATCTTACAGAGAATGTCTTCTAAACAAAATGTTTACGTGTTCTAAACAAAAAAGAAAAAATAACTTTATTAAAAAGACCGTGAATTATATTTCTACAAGGAAAACACAAGGTGCTCAGAATATGTATGTTTCTAGTTACTTACATGTTCTTTGAAAGCTATGCAAATCGAGGAATTCCTTGATAATGATGTGTACATTCACTTTGAAAGGATGCTTAGTGTACGGAATGGGGCAATTGAATAAACTGATTTAGGAAATAAAAGGAATTTATAAGTAAACTTTGCTTAATTTAGTTTAAAAATTACCCCACAAGAATGTGCATCTTACACACTTGAATTGTTGCCGCATATCTCTTATCAGGTGTATGCGCACTATTGATAAGCAAAAATCAATAAAACAGCTTGTGCACTATCGCACTACTGCCGCCGGATCTACGCGAACGTGTGAAAGGTCATAACTGATGAATTTATAATATTTTCTGAGATGAACAGTATCATCAGTCTCGTTTCACAGATTACTTTCATAATCTTTATTTTCATATGATAATGGTAGGACAGTGATTATGCACGCAATATATGCTTATAGTAACTGCTCGAATGCATACTGGAGGTTGTAAGTATCATTGTACATTGTACGCGTGAAGCCACGAAAATTAGGCAAAGGAAACTCCAGACATACAACAGAAGCAGCATGATAAGGACTTTGGATTTAATAAAGATAGTATTGTTTCGATTAAACTTTTAAAATCAGCTTTTTCTTCTACACGTTTAGCTGTTACTTGAAGGTTTTACCACGAAAATAGGTTGGTATAATTGCAGTTCTAGGCTCGCGCATGCATAAAGCTGTTAAACAGACTGTTAAACATTGTAAAAATGTAAATTATGAAAAAACGTTTTATATCTTCGAGCTATTACTATGTAAAATAGCTTGTTTTTTCAAACTAAGACGTCTTATGTATTCACATAAATAATTGCACCTTATTTAAGCAAAAATTGATTAGAAGTCTAAATGTGCTCTGAGTAATTTTGTTCTGTTGCTAAACGAGTTTGAAGGTACTAAAATGCTTTTCCAAACGTACATTGCCTTTATCGATCTCTTCATTTTAGTTGACAGTTTAATTCACAACTTATTGACACCACCAGCAAGTCGCTTTTCATAAATTTATAATAAACGCTTGCCTTCAAGTAAAAGGAACTCTATGCTTTTCACCATCAATTTTCTTTTTTCTTTTTAAATCCTGAACCCGTATAGATTACTTAATATATATATATATATATTGGGGTAGAAACTACAAAACATTTCAACCACATACCCGCACAGTAATTGGCCGAGCGATCGCAATGTTGTAGTAGTAAACATGCTACGTTTATTTACAAACTTTATACGCCTATGTCGAATGGCGCCTTTAGGTTAAGCATCAAGTTGTTTGATTAGTAAAGACACATAAGGGTGTAAATAAATTATAAAATAATTTGAATTTGATGTTATTTCAATTGACTAGCAGAATATATTGCTATTTTCAGGGCAAGCTTTAGATTACAAATTTATGATTTTAATTATTTATCAAACTTTGCTTGTTTTCAAAATATGCACAACACATTCAAAAATTACTTTATACACACATATATAATATATATAGCTTTCATTTTAATTGTACAACTACACTTCACTTATTAATGGTTATCATAAGAATTTTATTAGCTTAATGTGTAAATAGGCGTTTACATGCTGCACGTTGAATTCTTTTTTTGTTTCAACGCCAGATGATTATAATAAAGACATGAAACTAATTGTGGCGAAAGTGACAAAAGTGTGATGTGCAGTCTTTACTGTGGGAAGACGATATAGGATCTTCATAAATAATTTGTAAAATCTTTGGGCACACTTTACTTACCTGGAATTGTTACTTGCTTTCCCTTTGATGTTTAGTCCCTACGACTTAAAGGTGTCGTAGAAAAAGACGTTTATCTAGAAACAACATCTTGTTGTTTCATATCAGAAAAAGTGTGCCTGCCATTGTTTGTCAGCACAGCCTTTTTCTTAGCTAAATCGATAACAGGACTGCAGTGTTGAAAAGTAGCACGGGCGTGTGCAATGAATCCGAGATTTTTGCTTGAGCTTTGGTAAATATTTAGCCAGATTTGAAACCAAGCCGGTGTGCTGGAAAGTCGAGCGGCTGAGACTGACCAAAACAAAATAAACCAATTCGCGCTGTCTTGGGGTGCATCTGCGGACAGCCAGACATCAGGCATTGGAATGCGGGCAGACCTGAAGCTCCATGTTTCTAGATCGCGAAGCAGAAGTATAGTTTTTCCAGAAAAATATGCGATGCATATGCGTTAGCTTGTGTTTTGAGTCAGTAAGACCCTGACAAATCCTTGGCAGTCCAGTGTTGAAGCCGTAGATAATGAGAAGCAAATCGTACCTGGTAACTTGTGACATAATTTCCAGCTTACCCAGGAAAACGATTTCAAGAGAAAGTAACAAAAATGGTCATTCTGAACATATAGAGCAATGACTTACGAAAACTGTTCTTATTTAAATTGTAGAGTAAATTGCGCAGCAAATGTTGGGCAAAGTTTTAAGCGTAGAACATAAAAGGTAACATTAACCATTAGTAACCATTTGTAAGGTTTTCATATTGTAGCAGCAAAGATCAATTAGTTAGATAGGCAGATTACTGTAGAAGAATTGTTAAAGTTAGGGAAATTGAAGTTTATATTGTGACACATTGACGAGTAAATATTTGGTCTGGCTGTCCGTTTTGTTTTATCTGAAGAAAAGGTTAAATGTATCATATGGCAAGTAAAACCAGCTTCGTAATTCCCTATAAAAATACAGTATTCATCTGTACAGTATACATTTTCTCATCATTTTAGTCATTTTCGGAATTTCAATAAATTTTTCCACGACCCTAAGCGAATTGCACGATTGTCCCACCAGGTAAAAAGGTGGGCTTTGCATTTTGTTGCAAAATGTATTGCACTTCATCTCTCCACAGAATTACAGTGACATGCATTTACACTGATAATGGTCAATCATTTTAAAACCATTAATTTTTGTTCTGCTGCAAATAATAGTTAATATTTTAAAATAGTGTCATTTATTCTGGAAGTTCAGGCTCAAAAAATTTATTTCGTTCCTCAGTCTGGTCATCAATTTTTAACAATATCAAAGGATCTTAGTTTTACTGCCTTACGGCATTAATTTTTAGGTCGGCTTTGTGAGCAACACGGATCCATAAAAAGCCACGTTAGTGCAAATTTGTACAGGTCAAGCAAAAGACTACTCAAAGTTGCATCTGTGCAGGCGTTGAACATTTACTTTGCCTGATATTATGCTATGGACCTTCGTGATCCACAGCATGGTAGTAGAAAAAATTTGAATCATGGCGCACTACTCTAAACACAGTCCCATGTCAGAATAGCCCAAAGCGTGTTTGTCAAGAGCCAGTTTATTTTTCCTAGGCTACTTTCTTTTCCCATCGTAAGTTTCTATCTATGCAGTGTACTGATCTCGACACTGCTGTATGAAATTCCTATTGGTTACTCAATGTGGGGCACGGGCCATTTTGTGAAACCACACCCAAAAAAGGCATGCTTGATTAAACGTACTTGTGTTTAGCTATAACGTTTTTTAATTTCATTACACTCTAAAATTACGCAATTTGCAATAGTGCAAATCAGTTATTGATTAAAATAGTACACTCAATTATTTTTATAGAGTGCACTCCGACACAATCAATCATAACGAAAAATATGGTAACATCTGACTTTTAATGTATCTTTTTTTAAATTTTATTAGCTTGAAACTTTTTAATGCAATGAACAATGTTTGTCATCTCTATATGAGTTCAAGCGCTAAACAGGGCATTCATGCACAATCCGGGTATTTATTTTAGCTAAAGTTAACATCCCATATAAGTTACTCGTGTCATATATGGCCTTTTTATGAATGTCTAATGCCGTCAAGGTTAGGTTACCATATGTGGCTAATAAGCTAATAAGGTAAAAGACATAACTGTTTGCGCTAGCAGCAGCACTGTTAATAAAGTTAGATTTTTAAATTAGTTTGGGAAAACAAATTTCTTTGTCACCCCTACATGTCACCCCAAAGTTCGCAAATGTATTCACTTTGCAGGCTTTTTTGCAGTTGAAAATCACTAATTCTATTACACTCTCAGTAGCTAAGCACCCTGGACTGAACTGTTAGCTAACCATTTTCTATATTTTCTACTGGTGATGATAAAGCAAGAATTGTTCATGGGCAGATTTCCACACGTAACATTGAAAATTCCTCGCTTAACTGTCTTCCTGCACTGTCTTATGCAGCGGTATCGGTAGCTGAGAAATTTCAGCTCGCTAAATCTTTTTTTTTGGTAAACAATTTGTGTCATAGTCACTCAGGTCTGATGTATTTTTGTAATACAGGAGTCAAGTAAACATTCTGCAGCAAGTGTTATGGCTGATCGTGCTAGGCTCATTCCCTAAGTACCGCAAACCATTCAAGCTATCTATATCTCGCAAAGTCACTTTCTTTTCCATGCCATAGATACAGCTGGTGGTGTCACAGCTTGTCTGTGAAGTTGACAGACATGTGTGCTTAAGCCACAAGACTTTTCTGTATTGCAATAAATCTTTTATTTTTGCCCGACCCGTACGGCACCAAACCTTTTCAAGGTTTAATGAGCTGTAGCGATACAGACGCCATACGGCTACATTTTTATCTGGAGATTGAATGACAATTCGTTTGCCATTTTTCCTGTTTAAGCCTTTTATATATTGTTTGTTGTCCGCAAAGCATTTGGAATGTACAAACATTCAGCTGTCAGTCTCATCAAATTCTGATGCAAGAAGAGAAATCCTTTTACTCAGTTTGTTCTCCAGTTTAAGTGCCTAGCCATCATGGAAGGACATGATAAGTGTTTGAATACCATTTAGTTCTTTTAGGAAATTTGAAGACCTGACAGGCTGCAGAAATAGAAAATTTGATTTGTTTGTGTTGCTACATAAATATTTCTTTACATTTAATGGCAACTTGGCTTTCTTGTCTTTAATTCTATTTCAGTAACTGCTGCTATAAAATTTGCTCTTCTGAGTCTTTCCCTCAGACTTGACAGAATTTGTGATATCCATTGCTAACAATGTGTGCCTGATCTTCCTCTTTAAACCTTTCCATAACGAACTTTGCTAAAGAAACTGAAAGTCAGCATATGTTTTCAAAGATCCGTTTCTCATAGACTGTATAATCGGCGTGAAGTATATAATGTATCATAATGTATCTAGCCTTCAATCTTGTAGATCAGAGATTGATTAGTGAGTATGAGTCTAGCTCGATTTCTTTTAGGAGATCGCTTTTATTTGATTTCCATCCATGTGAGCTAATGAAAGCGTTATTGGTACCAGGTCATTTACTACAGTTAATATTACAAAGGTCATTACTTATGATTGCTAGCCCAATCATCAGTTGAAGTTGATTGTTAAGTGCGTTTACACACTCATTTAAGATGAAGGTGAAAACAGAGACAGCAAGACTAGTGTCCTTGGCCAGATCATTTTTCATGTATATTCTGTTTGTTTTATACACTATGACATAGCACATAATTTCTGGTTGCACGAGATTTTCAAGGCACGACAGATGAATATGTATTGTGAAGAGATGTAATTCATAAAGTATATATAAGTAATTTATCACACTATTACATATGTTTACTATTACTGTACTATAAAAAATATTTGACATCTTCGCGGACGATGTTCTAATCTACTATTGCGTCTTATCACAGAATTCGTAGTGAATGTATTTGTATCATTAATGAAGTGGTTTCCTTACAAAGAGGTTAGTGCTTACAAAAACGAATTCGGCTTTTGGTAAATAAGAAACCGGAAACAGAAATCACCTTAGCAACCAAAATTCTTAATCAGGGTTTTCGTGGAGCGAGAAAAGGCTGATTTTGTGAATACTGGGCTGATGACCAAAACGAGAGATCGATCGCCTAATTGGCATATTAACTGATTGGCTGATTGACTAACTGATTAATTGAATGATTGGCTGACAAATAAACAGGCAGACAGACTGACTGACTGATTGGCTGGTTGGCGGCAGGCTGACTGACTGACTGACTAACTGACCGACTGACTCACTCACTAATTGACTGATTGACTGACTGGCTGACTGACCCACTGAATGACCCACTAAATGACTCACTGACTGACTCACTGATTGACTAATTCCCTGGAAGCAGCACGATTTAAACGAACCTTTGAAGCCCACTAAGGTATTTTACAGCACTCAAGGAACGGCAGAAGGTTACAGACTGAGGAACATATAAAATGTCTTTATCACGTTGCCGGTTTTTAAACAGCAAACAAGTTGGCTGGCTTGGGTTTGCTAATGGAAAATTTTAAACATAAACGGGACATGAATCCACTTCGTAATAAGCAAAATTTGTTCGGCAACAAGTTTCATTTGTTTTTTTTCTAATTTATTTTGTTGTTTCAATAGTCTCCGCGATGTGACAGTAAATCTAATTTCCGATCGTAAAACTTACATATTTTTAGAGATCGGCGAAAATAATTGAACCGAAGTCGAAATTACTTTCGGCAGTTTATTTGCTTAACTGAAGGTCGGCAAAATTATCTTTGTATTTCTGCATTTAGTGCCACGAACTTCCTCAGAAACGCAAAGAGTTATGGTAGGTTATTGGCGAAAAGCTTATTAAGTTACAATTCCTCATAATCTGAGTAGATTTAGATATTTTTGAGTGAAGAGACGTGGAAGGTGAATAACTCGATTCGCTAGTGTATAACCACATGACTATGAACGTGCGTGACTTGATGACCAAAATGATTCATTTGATTGTGACAAAAATGTGATGCTATCTGATCATTGTGCTATTCAATTTCAAAATATACTCCTTCCGAGCGTTTCTATTAGGCGCATAATTATTATTCAAAAATAATTAACTTGGTTGTTAGAACTGAACAGAGTGTATGCATACCAATCTTTAAATCAAAATATAAAGAGTTTATTTTAAATCTCTATATAACTAGACAAGTCTAAAATAAGAACGTTGGTCACAACAGTGTAATGTCTCCTTGGAACAAGTAGCACCTTTTACATATATCATCATTGAAGGGGCTACAATAGACAGTAATTATATAAATGTTATGTATATTACCTGTTCTCAGAATTAGAACCCATAACATAAATTGCTTGTAGTGGAATCTGTTGATGTCTTCTTGAATCGGGTGAGGTTGTAGTATTTCAGGGAAACAATTTCCTGGTACAGAATTCTACGGATAAGAAATTCGAGGGAAAAATTGGCCTTTTAAGCAGCAATTATACTAATAAACGCCTGTTCTACTAGTGTATGACTATTTGGTAATTGTCGACTTTTTACCATCCTAGCAGAGCGATAAACGACATTGTATTATTATATTTAGTAATCTTTGAGGGAAATTACAGCAATATGGAGATTTATAAGCTATGTTTACATTACTAGCAGCTCTGTCTATGTACACTGTTATTGAGATGGACATTGATCTGTCTCGACAATTTATTACATTAACTCTGGGATGAACTACGTGCTTATACAGCACCCACTGGGTTTTCAACATTTGTAGGTTTGTTTACTATCTACGTCCCGTCAGCTTTCATTAACAAGAAGATTATTTTATTAACGCCAAAGAAAGACAACATCGCAAGAGTGCAATAAATATAGAGCAATCAGCACGGCTAAAGCCCATAACATGCTTAATAAATCTACTTTGTTGCCATATTTAGGCTAGCTAAGTGACAGATGGAGGCGGTGGCCAACCAGACAATTGCCTATCCGTTACATTTGCAAGAAAGCAATAAACCAGTGAGTGAGTGAGTGAGTGAGTGAGTGAGTGAGTGAGTGAGTGAGTGAATAAGTGAGTGAGTGACTGGTGTATGAGTGAGTGAGTGAGTGAGTGAGTGAGTGAGTGTATAAGTGAGTGAGTGACTGGTGTATGAGTGAGTGAATGAATGACTGAGTGAGCGAGTGAGTGAGTGAGGCAGTGAGTGTATGAGTGAGTAAGTGTATGAGTGAGTGTATGAGTGAGTGAGTGAGAGTATGAGTGAGTAAGTGAGTGAGTGAACAAGATAACAATTCCAGTGTAATATTGTGCAGTATATTAATCAATTGAACCCTTTTAAAAGAGATATTCAGCACACTTTTACT
Source organism: Tubiluchus corallicola (assembly GCA_030141605.1). Classification (NCBI taxonomy): domain Eukaryota; kingdom Metazoa; phylum Priapulida; class Priapulimorpha; order Priapulimorphida; family Tubiluchidae; genus Tubiluchus; species Tubiluchus corallicola. Next base: position 413,213 of record JAQGDQ010000068.1, on the reverse strand, counting down.
CTCATTCTGAAGTAACTTTTTGCAGTAAATTAATTTCACTTAATCTCGGGAGGCCCCTCAGCTGGCAGAGGCCCCTGGGCTGCAGCCCACAAAACCCGTGCATTAATCGGGCACTAGCAACGTGGGACACCTACTGCTCATTCACGCCCCTTAACTCTTCCCTCTGCGACGGTAATGCAGTGGCTCGTTTTAATTAAAGTTAAATTACTAGTTTTTTATCACAAAAAGGCAGCACCAGACACCGACGGGCAAAAACAATGAGCGAGCGTGAATCGTCTCTGCGATATTGGAGTATCTGAAAGTTCTATTTAATTTTAAAGAATTGGTTTGATAACAATTCTCCTTTAATAAGCGGGTTTAGTTCGGGTTTATTATTAACTTCCAAAATATAATCTTGCTTGCCAGTATGATATTAGTACACGAATAGATAAACGTCCTATTCATTTAGCAAAGTTGTTGCAGCCGGTGCTTTGCCATAATGTCCACCAAATACTCCTTTGCATAGACAAAGTGGAGAGAAGAGGTTGCCGTCCAAAGCACGTTCCAGAAAGGAAGAATAATACTCCTAGTAATTAACAGAGGTCAGTCAGTTTCCGCTTTAGTAATGCATAAGGCTGAATCGGTTCAGGCCACGTCAAATAATTCGTGGTCATTTTGAATCCTAAGCAGAAAATATTATTCATTCTATCACTACGGGTAATGCCAGTCAGTTACTATCACATGACACGTTAAATTGTCGACATATGTATAAATATGTATAATATATATATATATTATGTCTACATATGTATTAGCTGTAAACTATGAACAAATCATTTATGATCAAATCAGCATTGTACTAGTGTTAACAGAATTTATAACAAAATCAGTTTAGACAAAACATTCAACAATAGTAATTGCAACGAAAAACTGGAGAAATGACATGAATAATGAGACGTATAGACAGGTTGTAGCTAATTGTAGATATCGGTAGCCTAGACCATCACCAAAACAACCCCCCACAAACACCTAAAACCACCGCCACCACCACCACCACCACCGCTACCACTGCCACCACCGTCCAGCAGCAGCAGCACTAATTCAAACGTTGCAAATACACCTCTGCCAACTCAACATCGTGTATAAGGACATTATTCTTGACGATAGGCTAAATTCCTGCCCTGCCACAGCCATCAATACAGTAAGTAAACCCGTCGATGCCATACACTTGGCAGCATTTTTGTCAATGTCCCATAAGAACATATTGCGCCACTTTGCCCTCAATATCAATGCTTGCGGAAGTAATTTTCCGCTCGGCGCATTTCATCTTCATGCCTTACATAATTAATTAATGAAGAATTCACCTGCAATCGAAGAAGTGTAAAATGTAGATAATTAAATAGGCGGGTTTCAGCAGTGGTGCTGTGACCACGTTGAACATTAATTAATCACTTAAAAGTTATTGGTGTTAATCAAATAGCTACATAAAATAACTTAGTTAGATGCTTGAGCTATAACAAGAAAGGTACTTCTTATTGTATTTTCTTACTGTGGTTTCAATTGCCATATCCTAACACGTGAAAGTTTTTGGCTCTGTCGAGAACAGTTACTGTAGCAAGATTCTGCTTCTGCGACGGGAGATGCTTCAAGTGACGGCCTTTGTTTAGTATTTACAAATAAAAATATCTGTTTTTCAAAATAATTAACAATCCGTGTATCAGTACTGTTGTGCTTTACATTAATAGTTTCAATGAAATGGAATCGAACTTTTGACCCATGACCCGTGACTCAAGGGCAATCAGACCATTCGTGCACGAGTCAATGTACACCGTTCAATTTGTCTCAAGAAGATCTTTCATTTCATGTACTACAAGATACTAAAATCGGGAATCGATATTAACCTCTGATCTCAATAACCTCATAACCAATGTCGGCGTGTCTCATACCAATTAATTTGTCTCATCGAGCCGTTTCATTTAATGTACTACAACCGCCTGACACCTTTGTGTGTTTTTTTTCGCCGCGTTGTGTTTGGTTTCGTTTATTCGGTTTTGTTTATCATTATAACATACAAAATGGTTTTCAGAGATGTTTTGAGAATTCTAATTTTATTATTTTTTGGAAGATAATTTACTCTTGCAGTGGTCGACTGAAATGTAGTGTTTTTCTCCTTTTTATTATCGGGTTTTCTACTTTTGGTTGCCAGGTAGTAAATGCAAAGTAACAAAACTTTATATCTATTATAAAGTGGCAACAAATATCAGACAATTAAGTTACATGAAAAATCGAAGTAAAGGATAACGTATCTTAGTAATGTTAATTGCATAGCATATCCCGGTTTGTCCTAGGCTGGTTAACTTGGTCGATTTGCAGTAATGAGCGTACGAGCACGTAACCGTAGGTCATGAGTTCGAAGCTCCCAATGGCAGCTCTTATATTATATATAAAACTTTTACATATTAATGGCTTCATCTTAGCGTTGTCTCTACAATAACTTGATTGCTCTGTAGTCTATAACGAAAGAGGTAATTAAACTTATGTACGCTGTGCAATGTAGATTTCAAATTGTGTGGAAAGAACAAATTGATTTCAAATGAAAAATTTAGTGAGGACAAACACAAGTGCTAACATGGATAAAACGTTGAATGCACTTTATAGTCTCATGACAAATTATTTATTTATTTCACGAGCTTTCGCCCGTGATCAGCTAAAATTTACAGATAAAATGTTAAAACAGTATGACTCAGGAGAGCTCTCTCATATTTTATGTACATTTTAGAGTTTTTGGCATTTTAGCATTAGCTTTTTAGCATTTTTATGCATATTTTAGCATTTCACTGCTGTTTGTGAGCCCTGAGGACGAAACACTATTGACACTACATTTTTATTGACTGTACGATCTATTTAAATTTAATTATTTCATTATTCATCTCATTTCAGTTGTTCTATTCACGCCTTTCTTTATTGAGATAACAATTCAGAAAAGCCAAATGCTTCAGCGTAGTTTTCAATAATAATTCACGCCGCTATGTGGTGCTATGACGACTAAGTGCGCTAACGATTTTTCTTACTAAAAGGTTACATAGTTTGTCATAGATTGTTTAATGTGACATACGATATATTACTGTAACGCAATACAAAAATGAAACATTATGCCTGACGATCACGGGAAAATACGAAAATATGACTAGTGGCACTTATTAATTCGTTCATTCATTCATTCATTCATTCATTCATTCATTCATTCATTCATTCATTCATTCATTCATTCATTCATTCATTCATTCATTCATTCTTTTATCCTCTCAGTCATTCACTCTTTCATCCATTCGTTCATTCATTCATTTACTTTTTGAGCGGTTTGCAGACAATGTGCACATGAACCAAACACATCATCCTATCCCAAATTTGAGTGACAGTGACGAGTGACATTGTCATTCATTCGTAAACAGAACCTACAACATTGTGACTGTAGCATTAGTAGTTGCGGTAGTTCACATGACGTCATTATCTAACGAGCCGTTTTAAACATACTGTGTAATGTATTTATAAGTGTATCACTTTAAACATAATGCGATCACGTTAGTGCTCATTAAAAGCCTCACCTGTTACAGGTGTGACCGTTTGCACTGAAGCCAGCGCGTGTAATATTAATATGGACATACGCTATTTATGATTTTTGTTTCTTAACATAAAAGCTAAAATGTTAATTTATTCCGCATAACAAATAGGTCAGACATGCTGTCTCAAATGAGTTTGTAAAAGCCTTGAACGTTAGTAAAATGCTCGGGACAAATGTAAATATTGCAACGTGTAATAAGAATATTTTTCTCAAAAGTTTAAGTGCTCAGCTTAGAAAAACAACACAAAATCTTGTGAAATGAGATTTGTAAAAGCTGCGAAGGTTAGTAATAAATATTATAGTTGATATTATACTCAGTCTTTAATCACAGTTTCATTGGATTAACAATGAAAGTAAACGCAGATATTAAAATTTTTGAGATTTGTAACTGTTTATTGTTTAGTTTATAGGAACATTGTGCGGTCTTAACAGAAATGTTCAGCCAATTGGGATTACAACAATAAAGCAGACTGGATCTAATTAGAAAGAGAAGGTTATGAACCATCTGACGAGAAATAAAAATTTAAACTCACTTGACAATAAATAAGGAAAGATGATGCACTCACACATATGGAGAAACCAGAAACCAGCTTACCAATTTCAGTAAGCTCTCACGTGAATCAAGAAGGGCCTTCAGTAATTCTTGTTTTTTATTTTTTGATTGAGAACACATTGATATGGCGACCAGCCGAAGTCCAGGGGGAATTCAGAGCATTATGTGGACCACACTGTTAACAATGTAGTTTCTCTACAAGATGGAGCCTTTCCTCACTCATGAGTTGTGAGAGATTTTCTCAATACAAGACGCCTTACTTGCTATTTGGACTTGCCAAGTTCTTTTCTAGTGCAATAGTTCTTTTCAGATTTTTATCTAATTTGACTAAAAGAATTGTCTAAAAGAAAGGTTTTACTTCATCTGTACTAACTTCCAAGCATTTTGCTTTTTTAGTTAAAAATACAGAAAATGTAAAGTGACTCTTGAGTGCCATGTGTAAAACATTAACCAGAAACATCAAAGAAAGTCATAAAGAGGCCACATTGCTACTGTTTACAACTTTGTTGTCTAATTAGAGCCATTATATTTTATTGTTGTAGGTCTAATTGGTCGAAGGTGGCTGTGAGGGTAGCTGAAATGTTCAAAACAAAGTTCTGCAGCATGTATTTACATCTTTGGTGTTCGTAAAACTTCGTTTCCCATTGAACAAGAAAAACGCTTTGAAAAACAAATGTGTAGGTTGCCATAGTTTGACGACTTCATGATGCAAAACATTCTGCGCTGAAAATGGGCAGGCGTTCTAGTCTAAAAGTATGTAGAAAAGATAATACTTTGTGCTGCATGATAAAGTAGATGAAGTGTCATAGATACCAAAAATGTTTCAAAACGTTTTGAGCAAAATATCCTCGCCAGCATGAGTGTTGTTTTGAGTGTTCACACGGTCACTAGACAAATGGTTGTGAGAGCGCTGTATGTATAATTGATATCAAAAGTCAAATTTCGAGAAGCCTAATACCATGTAATCAATTGCGCGTTCAATGTATTTTTCTCCAACTTGACGAAGCTGCGGACCGCTACAATTTTTTGTACAATTTTTGATTATTAAAAGACTGAATTAGCGTTTTTGGAAAGAAATAATTGACAGACGCACAAACTGTGGATCATTCACTGTTTATGAATGTTTTCAGCTTTTGAGGCACGCCATAATCGCCATTACCGATATTTAATGCGTTTTCGATTACAGTTTCAAGTTTAAATGAAGGTGACTTTACGTACAGGTTCTGAATAAAGCTGTAAATAAAAATGTTTGTATTTTATAATATAATTTATGCTCGCAGATTTTATTACTTTTAAGATTCCACAGTAATAACTGTTAACCACTATTAACAAGAAATTATATGCTGTAACAACTATAACGATTGCTTGCAAAAAATTGAACTAATCAATGTAGTCAAATTAGTTGCGTCTACTTCAAAATAGCTGGTCTACTTGTTCTGTCATGTGGGTTGATAGCTAAAATACGAGAGTGTGCAGCATGATGCCCCACGGTTCTGGGTTCGAATCTTGATTGACTCGCTATTTTTCAGGGCCTTCCTCCTATAATGAATTAACTAATTAGATTTATTACTAATTACATATAAACCGTTAGCTTTGCTAATTCGGGTTTATCACAGCTCATTGTCTAAAATCTGAAATTGGAACTAAGCACGTAATGTTTACTATGAAAGATGTAGAGTGCTATATATATATATATATATATATATATATGTAGTAATGGTCAGTTATGACCATTATTTCAGGTCTGTAGAAGTAGCAGGTATAATAATAAGATTTGATGTTTCATCATATATATATCATTATGATTATTAATTGTAAAACAATATTATAAAATTAATTCCATAAGGATCGAGGCAAACTTGCTGGAGTTTCGCTATAAAGAATAAAATTTAATGTTCGTATCTCACGAGTCACGATGTCCTTGTCACTAAAGCCCGTTGAGTTGTGAGCTTACATAATCACCTGACTTGCAGTAAATGTTGTTTACAATTCAATCGGTTCACTTGTGTTACATCAGTTTAACGGTTTTCTCAATAAGCGGGAATTGTGGCAATCAACTTTCCCTGCGTCGTTATGCGATTTTATAGCTTTGTCAACTTAGGAGACGTTAGTGTCAGATTAAGCTCAGATATTTCATTTAGAATGGAGTTGTAAAATGCTAACTGCTGCAGTGCGAATTAATAGGAAAAAGATGCACATTTTCAAGTAACTGAAGTAAGAAAACCGTGATTATATACGCTGTCCGCACTGGGTGGATTCATTGCTTTAAAATTAACTTACATATTCAACACAAATTTCTTGTTATCAACACATAAATACATGATGTAGTACATTTTCTGAAGGTTTTTTAAGTGAGACTAGATTATGATTCGCCTTATGAATTTCTGAATGAAGCAATACAAGTATAAAAAGTTATTAAGCTTTTACTACCAAGAACAATAACAATAATATTTAATATTTCACAATATAAACAACTTTTCTAAAAGCAAAGTTTCAGCTGCATACGAGCAGCCATCACCAGTCTGCTAAATGACAGAGCTCTATTACAGTGAGCAACTGAAACGTTAATTTCAAATGAAGCTTTTTTATTGTAAATGTTAAATATTGAGTGATATTAGATAGATTAATAAAAACATTTGCATGAGTACTTTAAACGGACATAAAATATGTTCACAAGAAGCTTCATAGTGACGTCTAAGTTTTATTTTTGTTGAATGTATGAAAAACTTCTACATTTATGTGATTTTCATTGGAAATACTAGTGTCTTTGATACTTTTCGAGCTTTCTAAAGCGTAGGTATTAAATTTAAATAAAAAATGTATTATTTCAACACACTAAGAAGGCTTTACATGCAATGCATTAATGCTGAAACCTTACATACAAAAAAATCTTCTATTACGAAAACTTGTGCTAAGCGAATGAAAGGCGTTTTGAAGGTAAAATGAAAAGCACACTTCGCATTTTCTCCAGCAAAGCCGCGAAATTTTTGAAACTTATATATAACGAAGCTCAAGTAATTGCACACCGGCCCAAGCCCAGGACCAATGTCTCTAGGTCAGTTGGTTAGGCATGAAAACTCAGCATTAGCTATCATGAGGCGGTGACTGCCCTTAAACTAACTTACTGACTGCCGTTGCTTCCATAATACTGATGGTTCTATAAGCACTATCGGATCTTAAAGTAGAAATAATGTGTCACAGTCTTAAGCTCTGAGCATTGAGCAACTGACTGTGGCTATTGGGCCGAGTCCTAGGAAATGGAGACTGCACCACGATTGATCATTGCAAAGTCCTGTGAATTCGGAAACCTGACAAAGACTAAAACGTATCTGCGTCTTTATCTTTTGACCTAAGAATGCCCACCATGCCCCTTCCGCTCTCTGTTTCTTTTGATTACAACAAAAATCGGTACGACCGGTACCATGACAAACACTGAACACAGCAAAAACATTATGGACTGCATGGAGAGCCACATTTGTTTGGTATTACGCGTGGCATGCATGCGTAAATAAGTTTAGCATCGCCGACTAGAGCCAAGTCCTTTAACAGAGACTATATTATACGCGTGCTTATTTACATTCAGTAGGCGTAATTATGTAGTTTATTTGGTTTTGATTATACACATGGGGTGCTGCGAAGCACAATACCAAGGTCATTCATTACGCACAGCTACGAAAAAATAAACTGGCAAAAGGAAGCTCGGCAACTTTAACAGAAGCACCAGGCAGAAGTATCAGGCAAGTTTTCTGTGAAGTACGCAGTGTAATCAAACTATATAGCAGCTGAACTGATAGTGTATCGAAAATATTCTCAATGGCTCTTCCTTTTCGTATTATTGTGACTATAATGAGTCGCTACGATCTGTAAAACTGTTCCAATGTCTTCCAACTGCACGTTCTAGTGATCCTATTACCGTCTGTCCTTCTGTAATTGTTAGTCTCAACATTTCATAGACAAACAAAAATAGCTTAGTCATCTGCATTAAGTGATAGAAGTCTGCTGGCGAGGAACTGCTTCTTTCTATACAAAAGTGGCTAATGTTGAATGAGAACAAACGTCACATCCTTTAAAAATGCTGGATATGAGTAGCCTAATTAATAGCACTAATAAGCTTGCGTTGAAAAAGACGAACTGGGTGTAGATTCTAGCAACAAGAAAAATTTCAAAAACAACAATCACGGAAACCTAGGTGAAATAAGAAATTATGTAAAACAAAAAATAAAATAGCAGTAAATATAACTAAAGATGTTCTCGATGCTGGTGTGATTTTTAGAAATTACCGTCAAGTTGATCTTTTTACAGTTTAATCCAGTTTTAATTTGAAATTTTGAAGACAAGCACATTTTTTATTTCTGATTTTTAATTTCATTTGTATTAAATTGCTTTGTGTGCCCGCGTATGACTATCATTATGTTTAAAGCACCTGAATCGAAAGAAAATAATTGCCGCCATTCAGTTGTGCTTTCGTTACGAGGCTCACAGTCGTTAATTTGTCAGCAAAATGTTAAACAAAATGCACGATGAAATAATTTATGTCACAATTCCCTAGACATTTTAGAACAGTAAAGTTCTGCAATATGTTTACAGAAAAACCAGACAAGATTCATCAAAATAAAGGTAATTATGAGTCTGATGAAAAAACAGTCTGCGTTTAAACAGCACGTGATGAAATGTCACAAATGATAAACCAGACCTCGTAGTTAGTGATTTTGCTAGAATTTAAGGTTGTCAGGTAGTTCTTAAACTTGCACTTTGTCATTAGTCGTAAAAGGACTCGATAGATCTGTTAAAAATTGCTTAAATGAATAAAAACATATTACATATATTTACAGATACAAATACTATTTACTTCCTTGTACTGTAATTTTAATGTTGTGGACTTTGTTGAATAAGAAGTGTGTATCTGTATCTGTATCAGTGCCTGTGTGTGTGTCTATATTTATATCTGCCTCTGTCTCTGTATCTGTATTGTTTTTATTTGCGTATGCATTCATTCCCACTGAATTAAGACAGAAGGAAAAGTAAACATGAAGATCAAAAGAACTGTACGAGTTTTTAAAATCTCTCTCTCTCTCTTTGTCATACTTTCTCCTTCTTTCTCTCTGTCTCTGTCTCTTTCTTTCTGTATCTATTTCTCTCTCTCTCTCTCTGTCACACTCTCCCCCTCTCTCTCTCCTCTCTCTCTCTCTCTCTCTCTCTCTCTCTCCCTCTCTCTCTCTCTCTCTCTCTCTCTCTCTCTCTCCCTCTCTTTCTCTCTCTCCTTCTCTCTTTCTGTTACAAGTGAGTGATCCTTCAACTTAATCACCATATGCCCATTGACTCTTAAAGCGTTTGTTTTCTTTTATTCATTGTTCTTTAATTCACAAGTACTTTTCTGCTCAGCTGTTTTTTATCCATTGATCTCTCCCACTCAGTTCCTAGCGCAAAATAGAAATTTGTTTAGCTTACCGAACGTTTTGCCTGAGTATTTATGCCTTGTGGAAGCACTTCTGAAAGGTACAATGAACAATTTTAGTTCGTAATAGATACCATGATCAACACCCAAAGCTCGTAGTTAGGTTCTTTTTAGACTGGAAGTGATAACATTATATCTCTTCATCAACGTCAAACGTCAGCTTTTTCAAGTTTCATGTGCAAAAAGACGTACATTTCAATGTTATGCGTAAAAAAACAAACCTGAAAGCAACTCGAGAAATAAATGTATTGCTAAGAAAGATTTGAAAAATCTGTCCTTTACTGGCATGGTAAGTCTAGTTTCGTCTAGTCTAGTTTGTGTAAAAGAAGTCGGCATTTTTCAGGTTTTTGGGCAAGATCTAAAATGAATTATTGTAACTTGTTAAACATTCTACATTTAAGATCTACACGATAGACGTTACTTTTTTGTTTATGAGTGCTGGGAATAATAATATTGGTTTGTTGTGCAAATCTGTACGGAATGTTTGGTATCTCTTAAACAGGGATGGCAGTTTTGAAAATTAACCGAACGTTTTTCTTACTGAGACCGTTTTCGGTTTTACTTGGGGAAGCCTTTGTCCTTATGACAAAAACGAACAAAATATAAATCATTTGTTGCCAAAAGTTACTTCAAAAATGTTTTAACAGTTTAACGATTAATTTTCTTTGGGCTTTTTGAACGTTTGTCCTTCTGAATAAAAAAGTCTTTTGCAGAAGCGCCGATGTTACGATAATTGCAGCCCCGAAGGGAGTTTCACTTATTAAATTAAATTTGAAATTCTCGAAACTCATTCAATTTTGGCTCATTTCTTAATCAGAGATTCTGGAATTTTTATCTTGATTGAAACTAAAAAAATAACTAAAATACCAGTTATTTGTACTTCATAATATAGATGTTTCCAAAATGGATCCCAGGACTAAATAATAAGTCAAAAATATGAGCATCAAATTAAATCTTTCTCAATTCAAGTGAAACAAGTGATTATTTATTTATAGTTAACCTATTCATTGTTCTTCAAGACTAGAATGAAAAGCAAACCTTTAAGTTACCAGGTTAAATCAAATCGGTCGGGAATATGTTGTGTATTAACTTTATTTAACGCTTCAGAAAGCTTTTCGATTTGATGTTTCACAGTCAACCTTTAATTCACTAAATAAAATGTACGTTTAACTCCTTACAGAGTTTACGGTGCGAAACGAAAACTGTGAGCTCAAGCAAATACACCGTCTAATTAACTCCAACTAATCCCGTTTTATTAGTGCAAAGATAAATTACATTTTTTCTGCATCGCATGACAAGTAATTAGAAAAATAACAATTTTTCTCAATTTTTTCGTTGTTAGTGCAGTACGAGCGTTTGAATGTCAGCACGCACTTCTAGCAATTGTTTCGGTAAAAACAGGCGAGTGCTGTCTTCTGGAGTATTTGCATAAAAAGGGCTGGGTCTATACACCACTGTGAATATCCAGAACCTGTTAGGGCAACCTATAAACCAAATGTTGACTCTGCGAAAGAAAAACCAGTGAATAAAATCGTACACACTCGCGACTGGATTGTACGTAAAGCAGCCGTACCTCACAATAATTATATTCAACCATTAAACAGTATCTTGTGCTCTTCTGCACTGAATACTGTTTATAACGCAATAATAATGTCATATTATTTTATTTTATGTCATTTCATTTCATTTTGTGCTAATAGGTATCATATGGTGGTATTATAACCATTATTATCAGACTACAGCAAATTTGCGTCTGACGGACTAAAATGTAGTTAGCAAGATCTTACTGTTGCCTGACGGCGACGATGACTATAATGATGATGATGATGATGATGATGATGATGATGATGATGATGGTGGTGGTGGTGGTGATGGTGGTAATGATGATGGTGATGGCGATGATGATGATGATCATGACGATGAGGAGAAGAAGAAGGATGAATTAATTACAGTTTCAAAAATAAAATAATCGCCCTACTAAGAAAAGGCCTTGAGAAATTACATATCCTGTCTGATCTGTACATAAAAATTGATTTTTGTAAACTCATGTTACTCTTCGTTATACGCTATATCTTATACAATAATTAAAAAAATCAGTCTATATAAGCAGCTGTCGGCGCAAACATAACTCTGTTAAATTATGTTATTAAATTTTCTTAATAATGTTTTACCTTTAAAGGCTTGTGAGCGATTACGGCGCTGCAGGTGTGTGTCAGTATTCTCAGAAAATGGCAGAGTAAAATGTACAGTTTTATTTTAATTACGCAGATCGATGTGTATCAAAATTGCTACATTGTATACGACCATAGAGACTCATTTGATGCATGTTTTAGTCATTAATGGAGGATTATTATCATGTAACGTTAATGTTTTGCAAATTTTTAATAAACGAGCTTAATAAGGTAACACAAACATTCTTGCAACTTTGATGCATAAAAATTAACACAGAAAATCATTATGATTATGTAGGCTCGTAATTGCTGTGCCAACCCGTGTATTTTATCTTCCCGGATGCGTACATTACTGTACAAAAACTTGGATCCGAAATTGATGCTCGCTTCGCCATTGTAATGGATATGCTCCAATTTTCTTATTGAAGACGTTGAACTCTGTCGATGCAAACTCATCTGCGAAAATTCTTAGAGATTTATGCATAAACAGCAGATCAAAGTTTAAATCGTTAAAAAATCGGGCCCACACGGCCACGCCTACCGTTTCGCCCATTTTAAAACTGTTTTACATAGTCTTACTGTGTAATAAATTAAGGTCTCAGGTACGTGATAATTTGTCGCTTTGAGACGGAAAGGTCACAGAAAGGTCAGACAAAATAGCATAACAACAAATCAAAAATTTTAATGGCATTTAATCACATTATTGCATTCATTATCTGGGGATTGTTGATCACAAGATTATCGCCACTGCCGGGCCGGATTAAGATGTGTTTGTGCCCTAAACATACCTGGCACCTGATGCCCCGACTCTCTTCTTTGCCCCATGTCACCGGGTGCACGTTTCGCGACTCAAAGCAAACATATTATGTGATTCAATTATGCGGCATTATATATAAAACAAACGCCATGGTTTTACGTAGGGTTTATGCTACTTAAATTCTTTATTGACTTCAAAAACTCGATGCAATGCTCAGTAACGGATCAAGGATGTAAGTGCAATATGCTGTCACTGCTGTGAAATCTTTAAGAACCTTTAAGAATTGGTAAAGTTATAAGTCTATATCGTATGTGACCTTTGGCCCAGAATTGTGTTAAACAGGAAGTTAAAATGACCCCACTCTCCATGAGCTACTGATCATGAAACTTCCTACTCTGGGACCTTAGTTAATGGCTGTTACAGATGTCGTGGTTACAGCGTTGCCAACTTGGCATGACAAGGCGGTGATAAAGGTGAAGATCCTACTATAATGCTATGTAATGATATGAAAAACAACCCAGCCAAGGTACCTCATTCTTCTGTAGTTCTCTTCCTCACATTTTGAACTGTGTAAGACTTTTATGGTCTTTAACATACTCTACTAAAATAATTTCTGTTTTCAATTGATTTTTTGCCAGCTTGCACCTTATACCTTGGCGCCCTAAGCACGTGTTTAGTTTGCTTATGTATTAGTCCTGCCCTCTTCGCCAGGGTAACGTAAGTCTTCTGGATTGGCTGCACTAAAGCTTTTGTAACCCGTTTACGAAAATCTAGTAAATGTAAGTTTTGTAGAATAAATACTTTGTACAGTCGTTTTTATTTTACTTTCATGGCAATGTGCCATCTCTCAAGAAACCGTTCACTTTCTCAAGTGCAAGTTAAAAAGACAGTACAATGATGAGTATAGTTAATCGAAGAGAGTTCGTGGTGTAGCAGCTCTGCGAAATAATTAAACTTTATTTTTATTGCAGTAATCTTTAACTGGGGTAGATAACTGCAATTTTCTCTTAAATTGACATTTAGACAAATATCATGCAGAGCTGAACAACAAACCTGAAACCACAACAGCGCAAACAATAACATTGAGGTGTTAAAAATATTTGTAACGCTGCCAATTGTTTCATTAAGATGCAACATACAATTACAATTTCATGGAAATTTCTGAATCCACGGCTGGTTTCGTTTTATATAGCCAAAGTATAAAAAACTGCCGTGTATGCATTATAACCAGGCTAAATTATGTGTTTGAATCTGTGCACAGTATATACATAATCACAAGTTTTTTGTGCAGGCATATATGAAAACTCTTTATTAAACTTTCTAGTGGTGCTCACTGTTAGAAACTGATTATGCGTACTTTTTCTACAATATTCTGAATGCATCTAATAAAAAACTGAATAAATAAATGAAGTTAATCATAAAGTTTAGATTACCTCCTAAGTCATTTTCTGATGGGTATGCTTTTTCTAGTTCCTGCTTTTGTGTTGTAGTTTTATCTATTTTCCAAATGCCATCTCTAACACTGTATAAAATGTCAGCAAGTAAATCCTTATCTGAAAAGCTAAAATCGGCATGGCAAAATCTTTAGAGGTGTTTAATCTGGGATTTACAATCTCGGATCGGCAAAATAGTGAATTGAAGATAAGATAGCGAGCTGCTTAATCCTACGAGAAGCCAAAATTAATTAACTTTGCTCACTTTATGAACGAACAGATTAGTTTGAACGTCATTGTTTTGTTCACCTGAATTATCTAATTTAATGTGCATGATCATTTTCTTTAGTCAGCTTGCTTGCCCCACAATTTGTCTGGCAATCTACCTGCTAATTGCCTACCTGCCAACGTAATTGTGTACTTTCTAACCTTACCATTTTACCTCACCACGGCCTGTTTTCTTGCCTATTTCTGCCTATCTATACTTAAAACAACCTATCCGCAAATTTATTTACCTTCTTAGCTGGCTATTTGTCTACTACCTGCTCAATACCTTCCTACATATCTTATTAACAACAGCTTTACAGCCGTTGCTACCTGCTTACCAACACCTACAAACCAACTAATCTACCTCTCTAGTACCAACCTACCTACTTACCTACCTACCAACACCTAGACTTACCAGTCAATCAACGAACAAACCTACTTACCTACCTACGTGCTTACCTTTACGTTAGCTTGCTTGACTACCTGTCTACCTGCAGCTTGTATATCTGTATAGGCCAGTGTGCGAGAAAATAATGTCCAACTGTTTGTCCAAGTACTATAACGTGATAGATAAAAAAGTTACAGAAATGTCACAAATCGTTTGCCTGAGTAGTGCACAAAAACCCACGCCTCTCCTGAATGTATTATATATTACATGTTCTGTATCAGTATAATACACAGGCTTGTTATATATCATCTTTATCCGTATATTATAAATGATGTACATGCCTCTATCTAAGGCACATTATAATGTACATACAATATACATATTAGCCTATATAGTACTAAGTAAATAAGTTAAATTAAATAAGCTACAGCAGTCGCATAAACTGTTTTGGTTTAAAAGATTACGTAGCCAAACTTTTTTCAACCTCTTTCAGTCGCCTGCCTGCAACTTTGGGTTGCTTAGTCAAATTTTCCCATCAAAGATCGACATTTTTGAATCAAGACTAACTAACTGGGTAGTCGATCGCTTCGCTGTACTAGTACTTCTTGATCGAACGTGTCTAGTAAGTCACCTTTACTAATTTATGCAAAATAATAATAATAATAATAATAATAATAATAATAATAATAATAATAAACTTTATTTAAAATTGGCTTTTGTATGAACAATTAGCATAAACTCAAAGAGCTTTTTGCCGTCTTTAAATAACAATTCTACAACTACATAAGTGAGACTATTATTATTCCGCATTTGCCCTAAATGCCGCGCGCCAGGCAGGGCAGCAGTAGGTACCATTTTTAGAGTCTTTAGTAAGATCTGGCAACAGTATCGAACTCGCGGTCACCCACATGGAATGCGGACATTACCATTAGACTATACCGTCTGCTTACAAAACATTTAACGTGAACTAGCTGAATTTTACAAAAATACACGTAACATTGTTTTCTTATCACATTCTGTAACAAAGTTTTCAGAGCGCGCTGCAGGAAACCATTTCTTACAAAAGCATGGCATGTGATCTCAGTAACTGACAGCTTGCCATCACAAGACAGTCCACTCAATGCAGTGTAAACCATAAAGCATTACCCAAACTGCTTTGGTAATCTATTATTAAAGGTTTTATCGGTTGAGACTGATTGAGCTATAACTGAGTATAACGCTAAAGTGTTACAAATGGCGAATCTGACTAAATATTTAATCTCATTTCTGGCGAAAGACTCGGATTTTAGTTCAACAAAACTCTTCGTGTTGCTCTGCGTGTTGCGTACAGTATGATTGATACATTTTTTCAAATTGACTAAATGGTGACATTGAGAGATGGATGGATGGATGGATGGATGGATGGATGGATGGATGGTTGGACGGATGAATGTGCTCGAAAAAATAAAAACGAACAAACAGAATAACAAAGGCGTAAAAACAAACGAACAAACGAAAGAGCAGCAAACAAATTCATTTTTAGCTTTTTTAAAAGAAAAGAACAAACCAGAAACGAATAAATAAGATCAAATATGATATAAAGAAAAATGGTCATATTAGAAAAGCCATATGGTCATATAAGAAAAATTAGATATATAATTAGACAAATATTAGACTAAATATATAATTAGACAATACATTCACAAATGAGCAAAATTACCTGCATTTACTATAATAAGCAGTAAACCAACGAAATGTGCAAAGGAAAAACCGACAGATAAATGATTTGGTAAATGAGTGAGGAGAAAGGTATTTTGTTATTATTATTATTATTATTATTATTATTATTATTATTATTGTTATTATTATTATTATTATTATTATTATTATTATTATTATTATTATAAATCTTTATTAAACCTCTGTTTACAGGCATATGCATACAGTTTACAACACACTAATGTGATTACAAAATACAAAAACATGTACTAAGTTGGTTTATACAACAAAATTTCAATAACACGTATGTTTCACTGTCAAATTATTTAACAATTTCACTTCTTCAAAAGTTAATTTGTGTTAATTTAGTTTAAATGTTTAACCAGAAAAAAAGACTTACATTATAATAAGCATAGACAAGTTTAATCAAATGAAAGTTTTACAGAATTTTCATGCACGAATTAATTGTTTAATCTTGATTTTCTGATAATGTCGTGTAGAGACAAAATCGTTCTTTATAGGATTAATAATAGCTACTAATAAAATTTCACTTCGTTTTTTGTTCACACATCATGTATACATACATATCACATCTATTATTTAAAGTGTTAATAAATCCTCTTATATTTCCTCAACTTGTTGACAACAAAAAAACTTGACATTGAGTCACTACATGAGCAAGATGGATCTAACGAACGACCTATATATGATTAAAAAATAATTAAAATTGCCTGGCCTAACAAAAAACTATAACGCAATGACTCTAACTGCCTGTGTTTGCCAGTAGACAACACCTGGAGTCTTAATCACACGTGGGTTGGCAATGTTGACGGTGAGTTTAACTGAAATCTGTTTCTGCCTCGCCATTGATTTAAGTCATTTTTACAATAGCGACATATCTCACTTGGCACCAGAGAGGGGTAACAAACAGACTGACAGACAGAGAAGAAAAACGAGCCAGTGGAAAATATTAAGAACGAATGACCTCCGTATGAATGGGCTACCCTTCAATGAATAAGTGGATGAATGAATAATTTCTGGTAAAACTCGCCAGAGAAATAAGAAATAAGGCTCAAAATACGTCGTGTAGATCTGCACAATTAATCATATAGGCGAAAATATTTTAAATGATTTTTGTACTGCAACGATAATCTGGCAGTGTGCAAAGCTCGCGTGACATTAATAACGTTATTAAAATTAATATTAAAACTAATAATATAATTAACTTCCGTTTGTCTTTGTGAGAACAGTTGCAGAGCTAACTTAATTCAAATGAAAATACTGGTACTACTATTAACATGCAAGGGCTATTTCTTGAATTAATTGTTAATAATTTAGGCATCTAGTGTCTCAGCATTGATAATTAAATGATCATTGATAATAAGATGATCACTTCCAATTAGATCATTAGATAATTAGACCATTGACAGGCTAGACCTGGCTGCATAAACAAATCTATCATGTTTTTACTATTTCTATTGTTTTCGCACAACAGTTTAAATCTTTTTGGTCAACCTTCTTAGTTTTTTTTTGGAACTTCTAAATTTATCGTCAAACAAAAAATATAAAACGTGTCAAGCTCATTCTCTCCTTTTTGTTTGGCAATATTTCTCGATTGTTGTAAAGCGTTGGAAAGGCTAAAATTTATGACATTAGTTGCACTGTTGCACACGATAATAAGTGGAAAATTGTCATCATCGAACTTTCATTGTGAAGCCACAGAACAAAGCATGGAAACAATGGCTTCAAGCAGAACGAGTTTGTTGCTAGAAGTTTAGAAGCATTTTTCGGATGATTTTTTGATGACAGTTTCGGCAATAAGTTTGGGAGCGTAGTAGCGGCCTAGGCGCTAAAGTTATATCACTCACAAAAGTATCTGCGCCAAATGTTCGTTATAAACAAATAATACCAGACACGCTTTATTTAGTATTCTTGGCTACTTCTGTTTACTAGTATGCTTTTTAGACACTACTAGAATAGTTACTGCTAATTAGGTACTAAAAAGTAACTTACCCTATTCGAAATATGTTGGCGAGAGAGCTTCACGCACGGAAAGTGCGCCGTCGGTTCTACGATGCCACAGAAAGTTTAAATATTTTTATCAAAATTTTGATATATCTTAATATGTTTATTCAAAGCAATAGCAAAACCTAAATTGTTTGTTCAGCAGAGTAAGAAGATTATTTGAGTAATGTTAAATCTGGTGCATCCGTGTGTTGAAAACTGCATTAAGAAGCCAGCGTGCAAGGGTCTTCGGTGAGAAACGGCTGCTTGACACGCATGCGCTCTTGCTTTCTCAATGTTCACTTGCTTGCCGGAGGAAATCCTATCATAATTATGATGACGATGATTATGGTGATAATGATCACGGTGATGGTTAAAAGCAAGGATGTTGCTGCTGGCGGTAGCAGTTGTCGCAGTTAGTCAAAGTCATCACCACCGTTGTCACTCTCGCTGTAGTAGTAGTAGTAGCAGTTGTTGTTGTTGCCAGCATTTTTGTTGTTGTTTTAGTAGTTGTTGTTATTGTCGTCGTCAATGTCATCGCCGCGATTGTTGTTTTTTGTTGTTGTTGCTGCTGCTGTGACTATTGTTGTTGATGTTGCTGCTTATCCTGCTGCTGCCACCGTTACCGTCGCTGTCGTAGTCATCGTCATTGTTAGGTATCAATGCTAGTCAAAGTACTGTTGTTGTCGTCGTCATCGCTGCCGTCGCCACCCTGCCACCACCGCTGTTGTTATTGTTGTTGTTGTTGCTGCTCCTGCTGCTGTTGTTGATGTTGTAGTTGTAGTAGTAGTAGTAGTAGTAGCAGTTGTTGTTGTTGTTGTTGTTGTTGTTGTTGTTGTTGTTGTTGTTGTTGTGGTGGTGGTGGTGGTGGTGGTGGTGGTGGTAGCTGTTGCCGTAGTCAGCCAAAGTGCTGCTGTTGTTGTTGTACTCACTGGCATCGTCATCATTGTTGTGTTACTATCATTATCATCGTCGTCATTGTTACTGTTGCTGCTGCTGCTGTTGCCTTGACTATGGTTGCTGTACTCTGTTGGCAAAGATAGTGTTTACACTTTGCAATTGCAGCTACGACAATAACAACTACGATAATGACAGTGATAAAGTCTACGATGTCTAAGATTGAGTTGTTTTATCAAGTACTATGATTTCGTCAGATATGTACACTGTTTTATTAATGCTTCTTTTTCTTGCTTCCATGAGGATTTATGAAACTTGTGCTATAAGTAGTATGTATTAGGTCAATACACTATTTAGTAATAAGACGACCGAGAAAGTTATGTGACAAAAGCCTGAGATTTTGAAACATTAAAATACCAAGATCTCCTCACAATAGTATAAGCAGTGACCGATAAATTCTACAAGTACATGAAAAAGTGGAACAATTTTCTTGAAAATTTATGATGTGTTTACAAGTTGTTAACTAGATTATAATTACTATCATCATTATTTTAGATTGCCGACTTTATTCATAATGTATTTACATTTGCTTCATAACTCAGCTCGTCACTTATTAAGTTATTTACTGCGCTATTTATGAATATTTTTGTTCAATTTTATGTTTTTGTTGCTTTGGAAATATAATATAAATCTTTATTAGAGCGCTGTAACTAAACGGATGGCAAAAGTTTAATTTCACTAATTGCTGTATAATTAAACTAAATCAGATGCCAAATAGCTGTAACTATTTTCGGTTACTGAGCCTTCCGGCCGACTCGTTATGTTTTATGGTATGTTTTGGATAAAACCAGTTTTTTATTAATGGATCTGCAAAATCTACGGATATAATGTGGACAATATCAGCCACATCTCGGCAGAGCCATCTATCGGTGAAGTGAGTGTTTAACTCTCCTGATTTTCATCTCAGTTCGTTTCAAAGAGTAGTCGTAACCCCTAAAGTGGTACCACACGATGCCTTTTTGATGATAGCTATTGGAGCCGAGGAGGTATAACCCGTTTAGGTTGACTTGATGACAGTCTCTGTACCACCATCCGCCCACATTGGCTTGTGCACAGTTGAGGGTAACGTGAAGATCATGATCAACATCAGGGGTAGAGAACTGCATATGATTGTGAGTCGACAGCGAGTCGCCTGAAAAAGAAAACAGTCAGCTTAGTAAGTGAGCCAAAAACAATCGCATTGACGAGACTTTGAATTACAGATTTGCAAAAATGGTGTTTTTTAAAAAAAACCTTGGTAGACAAGCGAATCCATAGGACATCATAGATAAATGGAGATTGCGTTTAGTGCATTATATACGTCACGAAATAATTATTTTGCATTTATAATACGTAACTACGCTTCCTTTTTAGCTATGACTAGCCAGAAAATCTTACGGTTTATATTAAAGAACGGTTTGTCCTACAGAAATTTGTTACAGAAAGAGATACTGTTGAAAAATTGTGAATACTTCGGGACTTAAACCCGAGGTCAGTGGATTACACCCACTTACTCTAACCATCTGAGTTATGTACTCGGTACGGAGAAAGCAGATTTGTATCATGCCTATACCAGGCAAAACCAAACAGCGCCAGCTACTCTTTTAGTTAATTATTTAATTAATCAGTTAGCTGGTAATTAACTGACTCAAAGACACCTTTTAAAAATCCGTTCTTAACAGAATTGTTTAAAGCACAAGAAAACCCTCCACTTACGTAAAGCCTAAAATTCGTCCTGAAATTTTATACTACTTACATACTGTCTTTTTTGCATACAGGGCTTGCGTCGGCAGTGACGCTGTAACGTAGTTTACATGTTTTAAATTAAACTTCCGCGATGACGGTTGGACGCAGCCATTTTGACGATAAGTCATTTAAAAGAAGTTTAGGTAATACTCAGTAAAGTTTGAAAAAATTATGAAACCACTTGTAGCGCACACGTCCCTAACTAAGTAACATTTTAAATTACTGTATCTTGTCAATCAAATCAAAAATTTTTGGTTAGTGAGTGGTGCACCCTGGAGGTGAGTCAACGACATTTTGCCAATTGGTGAAAACGTTTTAAACAATTAATGATTTTCTTTTTTAGTTTCGTAAGTCTTTCAAGCAGGTAAGCGGAATGCTAAGTAATATAACTTTGCATGGAAAGTTTTTTGGGACATAGTTTAACATTTCCTTTTCTTCCCCTGATTTACGTTGTGCGTATATGATGTCATGTAATGGCGCGGTCGGAACAGTATTGCGGGAGATTTAAAACGAAAACAAACAAAAAATTCTTTAAACGCGGGTACGATATACGCATAAAATTGCTATAAAGTAATATATTTTTTAAGGCGAGTTTTCTGAAAAATACTTCGGGTACCATTTTCTTGTATACTTCCGCAGTTGTACAACTTGGTTTTTCTGCTATGATATCTAGTTTTAAATAATATCTGGTTCGGTTTATTTTAACTACTCTTATTTTACTCGTATTTCAATATACCAAAAGTTTGTTTCCCGTCGGGCATTGCACCTACAATGCAATACAACTCCTGGGAATTCTCTGTTTGACACTATTAAATTGCGAACAGCGCAACAGTCTGGCAAGTTTTTGCGAGAAATTTATTTCTTGCTTTACTTGAAGGCACATTGACCTGTCAGAGATTTGGAAGTATAAACTTGTTACTTCCAAAATTGTCGAATTTTATTTAATAACACCTGCTGCGTTCAACTCCCTTTTATTCAATATTATTGTAGCATAACATAATGTAAAGAGATTATATGATAGAATGGAGATTATATGGTTTATGTTATTGAAATTGAAATTAGATTTGGTCGAAATGTGAAAAACTCGGGACTGAATCTGGATTGAACATTTGGATTACAAATACAACGCCATAATTGTTTGACCACAAAGCTTATTGTGACCACAACAGGCGTTAATTTAATACGAAAAGCTTGTCAGCTAATCCGATTGTTCAAATGTAGATTCTCGTCTCGACTTTTCCACGTTCCTCCTAGTTTGATTTCAAAAAATCATGGGCTCGTTCAGTAATTTATCAATAATCTGGAAATTAAGATTACAAACATTAATATATAGTGGTAGCTAACAGAACAGGACAAGCTAACAAAAAATCTTTTTTTGATTAGACACTAATTACGTCAGTATCACTCAATTACAAACGATGCAATCAATGCAATACTGCAAAGTGGCATATGATTACTAAGAATGTGGAAAATCTTGGTAGAAGCAAATTTGGTAACCAAGAATTCCAGTACATGGAAATTTTGGGACAGGTAAATTGGTATAATGATCTTTAGGTACAGGGGATTTTTGCTTTTAGGAAAGTGTATTATAGGGAATATTAGGTAGAGGGAAAATATGTTACCAGGAAATTTCCAAAACACTTTGGAACAAGAAAATTTTAGTACTAAACAGAAAATAGAGCATTTCTGTATCTCTTTACGAAACGATTGCCACAACAACAGTAATTAAAGATCAATAGTACCACTGATGATAGCAATGATGACGATGATGATGATAATGGTAACAAAAACAGCATGCAAGAGATAATCAACAGCAACAGCAACAATATCACCGACAGCAGCAACAACAGCAACAGCATGACAACAGCAACAACAACAACAACAGCAGTAGCGACAATATCGACAATCGACGTATCGACAATAACAGCGACAGCAATAACCACAGCAAAAAACAACAACAATGGTAATGACAACAGCAACAGCAACAAAACGATAAAAGTCACAGTGAAGATCGTAATGATGACGATGATGATGATGATGATCACAACAAAGCAGCCAGTACGATACAGACAAACAGCAACAACAATAAGAACAATAACAACAAACACCGCACAAACAAACAAAGGTACAAAAAACAAATTTGAACAATGCAACAAAGCAACAATATGAACCTTTATAACTTTTTCCAGTAAGTTATATAAAAGATATTTTCGTAGTGTCAAACCTTTCTTATACCAAATTTTAAAAAAACTACATTTTCCCTGTACATACCCAATTTTCTTGGTGCTAAAATTTCTCTCCACCAAAAATTCTTATTAGCCAATTTCCCGGTATCAAAATTTACTCACAACCAAAATTACCAGGACCAAATTTACGTGTACGAAATTTACGTGTACTTAACTTATTGAGCACCGATTTCTGAGCAGAGTACTCATAATTTAAAGTGATTTTGCAGATTTTTAACAGATTTCCGATTTTCATACTATTCCTTGATAAACGGATTGAGATGAAGGTGTTTCAAATTCCTTTTGCTACGACTGGAAGAACATCATGGTATGAGAAACACAAATGCTTGTAAAGATTATTTTATACTTTGCATAATTGACAATCAATTTTCAATAAAATAGTGCATACTGTTGTGCGTTTTGTACCAGCCAGGTATAGGTTTTAACCAAATTCTCGAAAAGGTTCGTGACTAAAAATGTTATTTAGTATTGGCCTAAAGGCTAGTACGCACCGGCGTTTCCTGAGTACATTCCGATGAGTAGACGGTATCCATCATATTCTGATGTGATTTTAAAGTCATCATAGGTCACGTGACGACAAATGCCGTCAGCATCTTCTAAATCTATTCGCAGTTGAGCAGTACCTTGATGAGTCAGCGCATGTTGGTGTTTCAAACCTATCGTAGAAAAGAGAAAAGTTTACAAAAGTCTAAACTGGGGACTAGTGACAACCAATGACAAAGAGTTACGATGACAATGACTTACATAAAAGCACAAATGACAAATTGTTCAGAAAATACGTTTACGTCATGAAATTCACACTTGAAAATGGTTTTTGGGTTACTCGCTTAGGAAGTTACTCTACAAAGCCGTCTATTTCGCCGTGATGCTGTTCCATAGATTTAAATACCATGCTAGCACAGAGAGAGAGGGAGAAGGGATAAAGAGAGAGAGAGAGAGAGAGAGAGAGAGAGAGAGAGAGAGAGAGATTTTTAACCTGCATATTGTGGGGGGTCGCAGGATTTAACCGACTCGGAAACCACAGGCTTCATGAAAATGTAGTGTATTGAATGTAAAATTGCGTGGGCCAATCAGAGCTCAGTTTTCTAGGCCAATTTTCTCGAGCGTGTAACCTGTTCTCGTAGATTCGAGGGCAGTACGTTCTCGGCCATGTTCGGCTTCAATTTCATTTTGTTTTCTCTTCTTGGTTGCTGTTATTAAGTCAGTAGTGATTCAGTAATTTTTGGTTTAATCACTTGGTTTGCATTTCGACTCAATGCGTAAGTGTCAGCTATAAACTGTTGCTAAGTGTTTCATTTTACTTTTTTCTTTCTTTTCTTTTTTTATAATTTTCTTTAGTTAACACACGTAGTAAATTGTGAATCCTTGTTATCTGAGACGGCATCACAATATCAACAAAACTTCAAAGGTGTCACTCAAGGGCTATTTTCCTACAATCCGAATGCAGTTTTTGCATTACAACCTGGCGCCCATTGTTTGCCCTACAACAGACCATGAAATTTGTATTAGAATACAGCGCCCATTGTTTGCCTCACAATTTGTTAGGGTTTAGTAACCTCTCTCTGTAGTAAAAAGACTCTATAGATCTGCTGAAAAATTGCTTAAATAAATAAAAACATGTTACATATGTACAGATACAGATACTATTTATTTCCTTATACTGTAGTTTTAATGTTGTGGGCTTTATTGAATAAGAAGTGTCTGTATTTGCATTGGTATCAGTGCCCGTGTCTGTGTCTTTATTTGTGTCTGCATCTAACTCTGTTTCTGCCCCTCTCTCCGTGTCTGTATCTGTATTGTTTTTTTGCGCATGCATTCATTCCCACTGAATTAAGCAGAAGAAAAAGTAAGCATGAAGATCAAAAGAGCTGTACGAGTTTAAAAATCTCTCTCTTTCTTTGTTACACTCTCTCCTCCCCTCTCTCTCTCTCTCTCTCTCTCTCTCTCTCTCTCTCTCTCTCTCTCTCTCTCTTTCTCTGCGCACGCGTGGCATTTAAATCTGTGTTCTTTTCTCGCTGTTTATGTAAAAACTTTTTAGGCCTGGTTTTTAAATAAATTTACTCAGCATTTTAAATTTTTACGGTAAAACGGATTCCACAGCAATGACAAACGGCGTTTTCACCAAGAAGTGGTTTCTATGACAATATTAAATGGCACTCAAAATGAACGGCAGGATGGTCGGATGATCACAGTAATACACCTTTAGATATGGTGCAAGAGCCCACAACGGATTTAATCGCTTCATAATTAAGAAAATATTTGATTCAGATTATGATAGTACCCAAAATCTGGCCCTAAAAGTGACCGTCTGACAAGTATTTTAGTGGAGTATATGAGGGTTACACGAGTCCGAAAGCCCCACTTTGAGCCATGTATTCACCTCATTTCAAGATGTCCGATTTGTATCGCAGTTTGAAGGCATGCTTACCTTATTCAAGAAAATTATAACATTTTAAATCTGGAATGGGTCAAAATTGAGGAGCGTAAGATGTAATATGCCTGTGCACAGCTCATAAAGCAGGTAATTATCATAGCATAAATAAAATAGTTTACAAACAAGAAATAAGCCTGCATGATTTTATATGAAACATAGGTGTTGATCAGTCAAAACTTAGCGATTATTCTAAAACAAATTCTTTGTTATAAAAATACAACAAGTATAAAAACATATGAAACATGCAATTTTCTTGTCATAGGAAGTGTAAAGCCAGAGGGAGGAACAGTTTTGTTAGAGAAACATGAAATTCAGCAGGCCTGGGGCCTAGGGTGTGAAAGAACGCCTTGGTATAACTTACATTTAGGTGCACATCCTGTTTGTGCTTCAAGTTACAAAATAACATGATTTGTAGTTTATTTCCATGGCGTATTAACTGTTTTATTTTAATGTAAGTACAAACAGGAAGAATATCAGGTTTATAGCGATAAATTTCTTTGAAAATTGCGAAACAACAAGATCAGACAAGACTTGTAGTTGAGTTGTAACACATGATAAAGATTGGTGTGACTGGTCACACCTTGTAATGTTTAGCTAACCAAATAGAATTTAACCACATAAATAAATTTGTACAGGAAATTTTTAGATCTGCCTTACTACAAAAAACAAAGATAACAAATATGTAACTGAAACTTATTTAAACTTATTTCAAAGTTTATTTTTTGCCGTGTTAAAATTAACATTTTTCAATAACGCGGATTTTGCAAGTTTCCATATAATATACAATGGCTTCTTTGCCCCGTTTTGCGTTGTTTTTTGGTATTTCAGTGTTGCAGCATATTGCTCGTTGTATAAGTAACGGCTGTTTAAAAAGTTTCAGAATGTTCTTTAAGTAACCTGTAATCCACCGGGCGATACTTCTCAGTAATCAAGACCATTGAAAAGTTTGACATGATAATTGCTAGTGTGCCACTTTCAAGGGTACCTAATGAATGACTTCTAAAAAAATTCAGGTAAAATTAGATTGTGACGTGTATTGAGTCACGAAAGTTCAGCAGCCCTGAACGATAATGTTATTGCCTAGTGTAACAAGCCAGTGCCTCATGCAGCACATTATGCTTTGCGCAAAAGTTATGCTCTCTTGTATTTACAGCCAGCAAACTCCGTAACTGGTTTTATCTTTGAAATTTGACAACATCAATAAATGGCGATATGATTGCTATATGCTTGTTACATACCTAACCAATGCTCTCCCTTCAGCTCTCCAAACCCGTATTTATAGGAATTCCATCCCCTATAGAAATCCACTGACCCATCGTACCTATTCTGTATGACCTGGAAAGTGCAACACACCAATAAGTAGATACTACTAGAACGAAAAGTTCTACAACTGACACATTGACAGGTACATATACATATATACACACATAACCTTTTGAAGCAGGCGATTCATCAAAGCAACAAATATTGTGTCTAACACCGTATGTATGTAGTTAGCTTATATATATCTATCTATCTATATATATATAAGCTAACTACATACATAGGTGTTAGACACAATATTTGTTGCTTTGATGAATCGCCTGCTTCAAAAGGTTGTAACATTGTTAGATATGAGACAAAATGGACATTATTAGGAATGTCTTGCCAAAATGTCTGTAAAGAACGCAAAAAAAGAAAGGAGATTTTGTTTAATAAAATGTTTGTTTGTCTGTCGTTGGCATTATTTTCGGCGCGATAATATTGTAGAAATGCAACTGCGTCTACAAATTACATTTTATGCGAAACGAAGCACGCAATGGAGGGGACAAAGCAGCAGTTGACTCAGGTAGTAAATCGATGGGCGATGAGACAAATGAATGCTTAGCTTAAATTTAACTTTACGTCGTGAGAGCTCAGCTATACGTCCTAGTAAACAGACCCTTTATTTTCATTTCGTCGTCCCCTATTGGGTTGACCTTAAAAAGTATCAGCAATTTACAAAACGTTATTATAAACGTTATATTCTGTGCATGAATTTTACCGTCCATCCTCCGCCATCCGTCTCCATATCGCAATACACATCAAGGGGATACTCTGAATATTCTGGATATACTGTGTAAATGCCTGATTTCGTCTCTCCTAGATATCGTAATTCACCACAGTCTGTTGCGTAACCTGTAAAATAAAAGAGTAAATGAGACGAAAAAAGTAAGCACGAAGAATTTTATTGGTTAAACAACATTTCGTAAATAATAAATTTAGATGTCAGACATAGAAATAAAGTGGAAATAAATACTCTAGTAAGTATACGTGCAAAAGCGCATTATAGATCCTCAACAGTCGCCACTAATGGCAACAAACAACTAGCAAGTAACTTTACAATAAATAAGTCATGAGGCCTAACACGATATTTTAATACAATAACTAAAGTAAAACCATAGCAAATAGATCACTGTCACATAAGTATTAAGTCGGTGGCGAGGATATTCGTTCAGCCGTATAGAAGCGATGGTTAAAGTACGAATATAAAAGCTTTTTTACACAAAGCACTATCAAAAATATTAAAACTCTAATATGTAGTATGCAACACGGGCATCGAATGAGTGAAGCTTGGATTTTGACGTTTGTGGACATAAACGAAGATGGTTGTCGACGGACAGACACATAAACAGACAAACCACCTTTTTACGAAGTCTTTGCTATAGTTCGCACTTTTTGTCAGTGGCTTTAACCATATGGGATCATGGTAATAGTAGAAAATCTAAAATCTGCTAATTGTTAAACTGTTATAAGAAGAAAGCCATTCACTCTAGGATTCAAACAAATTTTCATTGTATAACTTATTATTTTAATTGGAACATTCTGTAAATAAAACTGTAATGTTGTGTGTTATTACAAGGTGCACTTAAGCAGTACATTTCTGTGTGGCTCTCCGTACCCATGACTATTTTATTCATTGATAATAATTCAAAGTTTTTATTTATTTTATTGTAATCTTTTTATTGGTGCTAAATAAACTTAAACTTAAACTTAAACAGTCACACATCCCAACCACAGACAGAAAAATTCTTTGCGGCACAATAATCCAAAAATTAATTTTCCTCGAGTATAAAGACAGCATCAGAAACAAGAATCTGGCCACGTTTCCGCGTATTCCTGACCGCAAAGATGTTATCCGCATACTGGGTTAATGTCCGTTTCACGCCAACTTTGGATTTGGGAAATTTTGTTTGGCAAAAGCTAAACTAATTGCACAAGAGCCCCACCGAATGACAGCTTGAACAAATGTCAATATTAACGGCACCCAGAGCAAGTAATTCTATGGACGAAATTCAGTCTTTGCTTTAAACTTTTACTTCAAAACTGACAGGAAAGGCACTGGGGGTCTATACTGTGACAATACGGAAATCTTACTTGTTTTCTTGTCTTTAACTTCACGAACGCATGCAGAAGCAGAAGCTCCCACAGAAAGCTAATGCCCGCGCTACAGTCTAGATTTGAAAACTGGGTCTGACGGTGCTCCAGGGAAAACCCCATTGCCTAAAAAGCCTTTTAAAGCCTATTTTTCCCAAGTTTTATCGCCAAATATCGCCAGGATAAATTTTCTATTTTGTTAAAAGTGTTATTGTTTCTGAAGAGCACAAGATTTCGAGCAGCATAAACATTGATTGATTCTACCTGGAAAACAAGAGGACTAAATAATAACTACCTGTCTTAGCAGAATAATTTGTTCACTTCTCAACCTCTCTCTCTGCGATGAAATAATTTATGTCACAATTCCCTAGACATTTTAGAACAGTAAAGTTCTGCAATATGTTTACAGAAAAACCAGACAAGATTCATCAAAATAAAGGTAATTATGAGTCTGATGAAAAGACAGTCTGCGTTTAAACAGCACGTGATGAAATACGTCACAAATGATAAACCAGACCTCGTAGTTAGTGATTTTGCTAGAATTTAAGGTTGTCAGGTAGCTCTTAAACTTGCACTTTGTCATTAGTCGTAAAAGGACTCGATAGATCTGTTAAAAATTGCTTAAATGAATAAAAACATATTACATATATTTACAGATACAAATACTATTTACTTCCTTGTACTGTAATTTTAATGTTGTGGACTTTGTTGAATAAGAAGTGTGTATCTGTATCTGTATCAGTGCCTGTGTGTGTGTCTATATTTATATCTGCCTCTGTCTCTGTCTCTGTATTGTTTTTATTTGCGTATGCATTCATTCCCACTGAATTAAGACAGAAGGAAAAGTAAACATGAAGATCAAAAGAACTGTACGAGTTTTTAAAATCTCTCTCTCTCTCTCTTTGTCATACTTTCTCCTTCTTTCTCTCTGTCTCTGTCTCTTTCTTTCTGTATCTATTTCTCTCTCTCTCTCTGTCACACTCTCCCCCTCTCTCTCTCCTCTCTCTCTCTCTCTCTCTCTCTCTCTCTCTCTCTCTCTTCTCTAAGTTATATAGATGTAACTAGTCCTTAATAAATTGAAAAGCCATAATCCTAAACAACTTTCGAATAATTATGCTAAATGTTAGTGTACGAATTTTTCTCGTGCTTTGTTCTTTTCCAGGTACTATGTTCCTGCAATTTACCTGATTTGTGCGCCTTCTTAGTTTCTTTTACTTTCTTTCGTTACCTGAATTTCTTTAGTGAAAGTTTGAAATAGAAAGGTCTGTTAAGCTTACAGCACAGAACGACTGAGAAATTAGTAGCAGGTTAGGTCAAAGGAAAAATTGTATAGATGGCGAACCTTGATTACATTGTTGTTGAAATTTTCTGCTTCACTTCAACATGTGAGAAATGGATGAAATTGTTAAAATACAATGCGTCTGTCAGATTACGGCACGATTATAACTCACTTTACTCCCTGGGCGAAAGCAGCAATTATCCTATTCAAACGTCAGTAGTCATATTTTAGCTAAGCCTTTAAATTTCAAGATGTTTTCCCGACGACATTCGTTACTATCATCATCATCATCGTCGTCGTCGTCATCATCATCATCATCGTCGTCATCATCATTGTCATTTCATTCGTACAAAATGGTAAACCTTTTTGTCACCGTTAAGCAATTTGCGATTTTAAGTCCATGAGGTTAAATAGAGAAAAGCGTGAGAAATGACATCATAAAAACGTCAAATGAAGTTCGTTGAAAAGCAATCAATGATGCCTCGCACAGAATTAAGTAGACTTTCAGTTTTTTGCGGCCGAGAAGTTAAACCAGTTTGCCGGTGTGACGCATTTGCTGCACACAAACCTTTGAAGTAAATAAATGGAGCTGAATTAGGCGGCTTGCTGCTTGCAAAATTATGAAACTTATTGAATGTTGATTCTCAACCTGCAATTGCTATACATCCTATAGGGATATCATGGTTGCAGCTATTTGTGTTTTGACTGTCATCATAGTTTAGTTTGTTTTTAGGTTAGCTTGTTTTTAGATACCAAGTAAAAAGTGGGCGGTAATACTGTTTTGTGAGGAAATGTGAACCCAACATCTTAGTATGCAAAAATTTCTCCCGTATGTCCTTCATTTACATTATCAAAACTTGACAAGTAGTTACACATTTATTTTTAGGCTGATTGAAAACATTTCAATTTTTGGCGTTTTTAGTAAACAGATAATAAATCACTGATCGTGGATTGATCAGGAAAACTGTCGATCTTGCTAGTTGGAACCGAGTGCGATCAAAATACATACTGCGGAATCTAAAAAGGTTTTGTTTTAACACTAACACAGTACCATCACAATGCATCCTTTTCACCCGAAACGAGATAATAATTAAGAGTTCCGTATGTTTCATTCAAGTTACGAGCAGATTTATAAAATGTGTAACATTATTACATGTATCTTAAGTGAAAATTACATTTGGTGTAATGACTTTCATGTGGAATTAATGTGGATCTATTATCTAGGTTAAACACGTATCTATTTGGACTGTACATCAACGCATCATCACCTTGAGGTGACTTCCTGAAGTAAAAGTGCATAATTTCTGCAAAATAGTACATTAGCTAAAGTATGTTATTACCATTAGCGTTAGTTTCAACATAACACTATACATTAGGCGTTTTGTGCTTGTAGCGTTTTCAAATGTTCTTGATAAAGGTGCACAGCAATGTCTAAATGCCCACTAATAATCATTATTACCTCCTAATGATTTGGTAGCAGTATTAACAGTTTCTCTAACTAAGAGTTTTTTTGATACAATATTATAGGTATCCAAACTAACCTATACATACTTTTTAACATGTTTTTAATCAATTATTTTGTGCTGCTACTTTGCAAGGAAAATTCGTCAGTGTGTTCAAGTAATTCAATAGAAAACTAAGACAATAGCAAATCTTTTAACAAACTAGCTGTTAACCTTACAACCATAAAATGACTAGTTTGTTCATAGTTAAGACAACATTCAAAGTCCTGTCTGACCTGTATCTGTGTTACATAACGTAACTTCACGGATTATACACTTTTTACGTACATGAATTATTGTCATTTCTCTCTGGTCGGGTTTGTAAATAAATCATCAGAATCATTTATTTCATTTCGACTTATGACATCAAGATATTTCATTTGTATTTAATTCTGTTTTTGATTATTTGTACAGAATACTTAATAAGACTATCCGGACTGTTTAATTGAGGTCGTATTTCTTCTGTTTTGAAACTTAAGTAAATTACTTGTAAATTAATAATTAGACCCCAGGACGTTCTTTAGTTCCCAACGATGTCTTCTTAACACACAGATCATGTACGTTGTTTTAAGTACAGAAGATTTACGCCTTCCCATGCATCAGAAATATATGAATTTAAATACTTTTAAATTGTGTAAAGTGCATACAGTATTGTTTATTAAACCATTTCATATTAACTTGTATCATTCCGTAGCAATTACATTTGGATTTCGAGTGTTTCTTAAATGAGCAGTTTTCTTCGTTTTTTGCATTGTAACAGGTATATAAAAATTACAAAAAGTATAAGTAATTTATTTCATTCGTTATTTATAAACTAATTTATTTCATTCGTTATTCCATTGATCATCTTTATGCAGTTTTTGTACGCAAGATAAAGTCTGCCCAATTACAGTTAACATGCAAGTTTAGATTTTTGCACAGACAAAACTAGTTAAAACGACTGTGAAAACTCACAAAAAAATAATTTAATATCAACATAGGCTTAACAATGATGTAGTACGGTACCTTAAAGTCGCCGAGTCCCTCCTCTGGGGGAACGGTTTTTCCCCAGTTAGTGTTCCTATAGATGATGAATGGTCCAATAGAACTCAACAGTTCATCAAAACTGTTTGGACTCATTCGATAATAACTAAATAATTTACCCTAAAGGGCGCGTAAGTCGTCACAGAACTTGTAAAATTGCCCTTTCAATAATCGCTGGCTAAGTGCTGGTTGGGTCTAATACTTCCGCTGTCCTTTTGTCTTTTTGTGAATTAATAATACACAAATGCATGCAACGTCTTCAAACTCCATACCGCCAGGTGCACAATTTAAAATGTTCACGAGCCCGTTACAGTTGTGAAAGTTTTAGTTGTGCAATTGAAAATTGCGTGTCTGCGCGGTATCAAATTAACTTGGAAAGCTAAAATAAAGTAAAGAATGTTCAACAACTGCAACCTTCGCTCCGTCTAGGGCAATGATGATGCTCTTTGGCTTCAAATGAAGGCCGCCGGTCCTTTAAAGCTAACCTTACCCCCAAAACTAGAGTTATTGTTATAAATTATTATTATTAACGTCAACGTACTTTGGCCAAAATGGAATCACTGTCGTCAAGCAGCCGGGGCTCCTAAATGTCAGTTGTAAATAATCAGCACTAAGATCTACACATAGGTACCTGGTACGTTATCGTATATGGGACTATTAGAAGCTATTTTTGTACGCCTACCTCGAATAGCATTCCTCTGTTCATCTTCATCATCCAGTAAATCCGGATTTTCTTCGAAGTCGTCAATAAATAAGGAAATATCGGGTCCTCGGAAAAATCCCTGACGGTTCCCTCGTTTGTACTTACACCCGCGGTAATGATCACAGCTTCCTTCGATGAGTATATACTTATAAAAGCTTTGAGCTCTATATCTGAAAAACTGACCAAAAAATCTCTGAGTACTTCTTGATAGTTAGTGAATAGTGCACCTTTGTTATAATTTCCAGGACACATCCCATTTCCAATCTCTTATAACCAAATAAGTTTACCGGCTAGCAGTCGATGAATTAACCAGCCAGACAGCCAGCTGATCAGCCAGTTAATCAGTCAACCAGCAATGTCGACAGTTAGGTAGCAAGCAGAAGATCAAACGAATGGGCATGCCGTATGTTGAGATATGGTTTAGATAACTTAGTGCAATAATGAAAATGGGGTAGACTCGTTTCCACAGAAGAGTTTTTTGCCAGAAAACTTTTTCCTATCAAAAAACTTCATAGAAGACTCTTTGTCAGAAAAATTTGCTTCCTAGAAAAAAATTCCAAGTAAGATTTTTCACAGAATTGCCATTTTGCAGAATTTTTTTTCATGACCGGTCATTTCCCAGAAAATAAAATTCACGGAAAATGTAATAAATCCTTTTAAAGCGCAGCTAGATGATGTGATATGAAAAGTATTTTATTTTAACCACGTGTGTTTATTAATACCGTTTATATGACAAAAAAATTTGCTCAGCTCGCTAAGGCATGAAAGTAGATTTGTAACGTCAAGACGATTATATAGCGAATCACGAAAACTTATATGACATAAACTGGATTGAAAGACCAATAAAGTGCATTATCTCAAGTTTCATTAGCGTAACCAGTTCATCTAGTGTGTGCATGGCTTAACAAACATCCACTGTTGACTTAATACTTGCGAGCATTTGCTAGATTTCAACTTTTTGAAAGTTACACGGGATTTCACAAACTTATTACATTGTAAACGCTGATCCTTTATCAGTTTTAAAACTGAATAGTCACGTTTTTAGTTTTTTAAGACTGAAGTGTGAAATTGAAATTATAAACGACTAAGAGAATCAAAATATTTAACCAGCTTTAAAGAAAGTCAGCAGATTATTTTGGTTGGTTGCGTCTGGTTATTTTGACAACATAATATAGGATAGAAAGTATTCTTAAAATGGAAGTTGGAAAGCTTTATAATTATGAACATAGCTTGGCGAATTAAAATGTATACCAGCATTAGCATTTTTAAAGAAAGACTCAGCAAAAAGCATTCCATAATAAATCTATAATACCAATATTACCAATATATATATATATATACAATATTCACTGCTTTGTAGAGTGTCAAAGGCAAATGGCTCTTCCCATGAGTGGGTTAGTTACCATAAAAATTCCACTACTGCAACTAAAAAAGCACGTTTTTGGCTAAATAAAAAAGATGGCCAGCTAGCAAAAAAATAGAGAGACTTCACATTTGTCAAATACAACACTAAAAAGTGGATAGTCATTTAAGCTTGTATACATGTAAATAATTCTCGTTTCCATTATAGGGCTTCCAATTTAAACTTAAAGCAGCGATTAAGGTATTATATCACAGTACTGGCACTGTTCACTAGCTGCTATTCTAGGTTATAATTAATCATGATTAATTATAACCTTTAATTAATTAACGAACAAGAAATGTGCAAAATTGCTGTTTAAAACTATAAAAATTATTATTCTCTGTTTCTTTACCCCATTCTTTCTCTATACTTCTGTCACCTAAACTCTGCTTAATGCTTAACTTGGAAGTAAGGTTATCTTGCAGACGCTTTAATAAGAAACTGAACATAAACTGTCTCAGGAATAGCCATCAGCGAGGCTATCACAATCTCTGCGGTGCGTTCTTTTGATAATAATTCAGGTTTCCTATAATTTAACAGCACGTAGTCGCGTAGACGCAACATAAACTGTTCTAAAACACGCTTTTTAACCTGCATAAAGCGCATTGCAGGTTTACGAAATTGTTCTCTGTAGATCACATTCTCTGCGTAGTTGACACAAATAAGAACTTCTAAAGTTTGGAACATCAATTTCAAATTTTAGGGCTGCGTTTACGTTGGTATGTGAGTCCATGGTTGGCTTTATTGCTAAAGAAATTACATTGGTGCCAGGTCATATTGTATGAAATACAGCAGAAATTTCTTTTGTCATTGGCGTGACACTTTTTGAAAACGGTTTTCGAGGAAAATGGAACACAAGAATAGATAATCCTTGCTCCGATAATACGATAGACTTGACGAAAAAATTTAAAATCGGTTATAAATAATAGAAACATTGCTCACCAGTCTATCTAAAACGTAAAAAATCTGATGCAGATTTTTGTAATTTGGACACCTTAACAACTGCTTCTTCGCAGTTTGCAACAAGTCCATTGTGTCCAAGTCGAGTAATTCGTCCAGATACTCTTCATCTTCTTCTGTGAACTCATATTTTGCACAAATTTCTTTCTGTGTTCTGGCTTTTGCACACCCGCCATGAGAGTCGTGGTCTTCTTTGGAGTCGTTTGGCGCGACAGTAGTTCCAGAGTCACCACCACCATCAGCTTCCGTTGTCGCGGTCGTGGTCTCTGTTTGAGATATCACACCGTTTTTTCGCAGCTTAATTTCACACAATACGAGTAAAACTAGAAAAAGTGAACGCATACTGGTCCATGTTCTGGGAACGCTCACGCCGCGCACTACACTCGCACGAGATACTATTTACACCGTGTTGACATGTCATGGCGTACTACTTCTTATATTTCGATTTTCGTTATCAACTAATTAACTGATTTGTGTCTTACATTTCGTCAATGTTGCAACGCTCTTCTGATTCTGCAAGATGCCTTGCGTGGTCCGTAGAGTTACTCAGTGACAATACCTGGAGGCAATACAAGTTTGCACGACTCTGTAATGAGTGCATTGACTTAGTGCACCGGTCGGCCTTAAAACGGGGTCATCGGATTTTTGGCAGAAGACAGTTATAACCAATCAATGAAGAAATATGACAAAGGCACTGAGGGGATCCAAAATTTGAAAGCTTGATAAATTTGATAACAGTTAAAATGCAATTATTCTGTTGTAGCAGAAATGTAAAAAGAAAGGTATATGTCTACTTCACGTCCGCTTGTATGTATATACATCAGCAACTTTCTATTGCCGATTTTGTTGCCTAGTAAAAGTCAAAATCATCTACCTTTTTTAAAATTTGAATTTTGAGTTGTGAACAATAACCGTTCACTCTTTAGATAAAAGCTGCGTCTTTTCCAGCAGTTCGATAGAAATCGTGGGTCTACACGCAAACAGTGAAAATATTATGACAAATGTAAGAAATTAGTAAATACTTACTGAAATATCGTATATCTAATGTAAAAAATCACATAAACTTGTGATATGGTTTTGAGAGGATTATTATCATCATCATCTTCATCCTTTTGCTCCTTCTCCTTCTCCTCCTTCTCACCATTATCATCATCGTCATCATCATCGTCATCATCATCATCATCCTTCATCATTATCATCACGGGCGTCAGTTTCATATATAGCTGTCGGGGCAAAATTCAAATATAAATCATAGATGTCTTCAAAGGGAAACACACTGCCAGAACCACTTCCGGTTACATTTTACTAAGAAACGAAATTAAAGCCGCCTTTTTCAAGTACACACATTTAGTACATAATGTTCTGTTGGCAGTATATATAAAATATATTGATTAACTATTGTAGTAACATAACTTTGACATTATATGTCAGATTCCGAAATTTTTGCAAACTCATCAGTCCACAACAACAACAACAACAAAATCAGAAAACTAGTGGCATAACTGAATTACTGTCAGATGGCTATTATAATCACCTGACAGTGATTCAATTATACTACTAGTCTTTTAAATGTCAAAAATCAAAACAAAAACAACTATACTGATATCAGCTTGTAGGCCTATTTAATTATGATGTCTCTTCCGGTTACCATTTTCGGCAATATCCTAATTATTCTCACCCACTTCGTTGCCCACTGTGATAAGCCCGAGATTCTTTTTCTTTGTTGCTCTGTGCTTCTTTTGTCGCTTTTCTTCATTCATTTTCCACTTCAATTTTTTCGACGTTTTCTTTGTTTTGTCTTCGCGTTTTTTTATTGTGTTTATATTTACATATTGTCAATCACTCACTTAACCAGCTGTTAGGTGGTGATTCGGTCAATCTGACCAGAAAGGTCAAGATAGTTATTAATAAACAAGTTAGCAAACATTACTGTTTCTAATATATAATCGCTTATAATCGCCGAAATCTGCTCTGTTTAGTGCAAAAAGCAAATTTTTATGTTACAGAGACAAAATATTCATAAGTTTTGTGATAAAAGCTGTGAATTATAAAATTTCTCATATAGTGTTTTCGCTATGTCAGTGGTTCCCAAAGTAGGGGTAAATTACCCCCGGGGGTAATATGGTTTTTTTTTTGGGGGGG
The DNA here is from genome assembly GCA_030141605.1 of Tubiluchus corallicola. Taxonomy (NCBI): domain Eukaryota; kingdom Metazoa; phylum Priapulida; class Priapulimorpha; order Priapulimorphida; family Tubiluchidae; genus Tubiluchus; species Tubiluchus corallicola. The sequence continues at coordinate 375,117 of JAQGDQ010000068.1, read as the reverse complement.
GGTAACGGGCACCCCTCTGAAAATTTTTAAAACTTCGCTCGGAATGCATTTTACGTAGTTTTCTTCTTGAAGAGACTGCCTCCGGCAGGCAACACTGTGTCATGGGGTCCATCATTCGCACGTTTCCACGATCTCTGGTGCGATCCTGGGGAGAAGTCAAAGTTCACGATTGTTTCTTTGGTTTCTTCTCTATCGACATTTCTGCACAGCGTTTAGAGTTTAGAGACAGCTAGGCCCTTTTACTATCTCTCTATCTCTTTGATACTAAGGAAAAGTAAAATATTACTTGCCTAATTTGAGTCTCTCTTGTTTCTTTTCCCAGAAAGGTGCTGTGAATGTGTGAACAAGGTTTTTCGTCCATAATGAACATGAAAACAAAGAAAAGAAATAGGTTGGACGTGGAAAGCGATGCACGCGTTGCTTTGAGCCTGACGAAACCCAGGATTGAGAAACTGGCATCCGAAAAACAGGCTCATCCGTCCCACTAACTGAAATTTTGTTGTTGTCATTCATTTCTTCTTGTTTTCGTTTGTTCGAGTAATAATTATTCGAACGAACCTGCTCACTCAGTAATGAGCAGGTTCAGTAATTGTAATTCTTGTTTTGGCAACAATACAACAACAACACCTGGAAATTTATTTATGTCACGAGCAAACATAAATAATTTTGCTTGCTTGTGGCATATACATGTGTTTACTTTTTGAGTTGGAGAAGTAGTACTAGGTGGGGGGTAATGGACACGACCGGGTTTCCCGATTTGGGTAACGGTCCGAGAAAGTTTGGGAACCACTGCGCTATGTAATACAAGCATAACATAGGATAAATAATACAACGTAATTTTTTTTAAGTTTCCCTTAGAACACTCGATTAAAAAGTAATGGAAATTGACAAAAGCGTTAGTGTGATACGAATTTTAATTGCTTTGATGAAAGTACTATTATATGAAGGTGCGTTAATAAAGTCAAGTTAAAAATGCAAGAGCGTTCGCACCCTCTACGGCAACACCAGCACTATTATAAGCTAACACGAGGTAAATAACTACAGTCAGTTAAGGTAAAACGACTACAAAGAATGACTAGAATGAATAAAATTATTATGGATTCAGGATCATTGTCTCTACTCATACATTTAACCAAATTTGAAAATTTAGCCACACCTTCCTGATTTTATCTAACAGTTACTGGTCAGCTTTACATGTTGATGTTTTTTCCAGAAAGTAATGCATGTAAACACAGATCTTTTTTGTGTAGGAGCGTTACTCTTTCAAATTTGAAATTTAATGGCACTTCAAACGCGTACAACGCTGCATTTTCTCCTGTGATTATTCCAGACGTAAATCCTGAATCTCTGAATTACATTACTATTACTATTCTGATTGGTGGTCATATGGCAGTTAACTACGCCACACTTGCCAAGAAATAATAACGGCACTCATTTTTAAATTGTGACATTCTAAACATGGGCAACATCTATGATACATCCATATCATTGGCTTGCTGAGCCTCGTTGTCATTTTGTTGCTCGGCATCTTCTTCAGCTTCGTTGGTTTCACCTTTGGCTTGCATTCTGTGTCCGTGATAAGAATAATCTTTGCTACGTTTAAGCCCGCTAACTACGCATACGCTGAGGGCACTTCTGTTCAAGTTCATTCCTGTGGCATCAAACCAATCCTCTCCATCAAAGCACTCCACATATGGAACAGTTGTTGAGCCATTGAAACCGCCAACCACATAGATCATATTGTCCACCACTCCAATGCCAAAGTTGCTGCGTGGACTATACATGTCCATTACCTCGGTCCACTCCCCAGTTCTTGGATCATACTTCTCTCCAGAGCTCAGCCTAGTCATCCCATTAAAACCGCCCAAGCTATAAATGCAGCCCATAAAAGTGGTGCAGCTCACTCCACTTCTCCGACTGAGCATGTTACGGATTAGCGTCCATTGGTTTGTTTCTGGGTCGTACGTTTCACAAGTATTTGTCACCTCGTGACCATCGAAGCCTCCAACAATGTATACTTTTTTATTTAAAGTTGTGGCGCTAGCATCGCTCCTCTGTCGTGCCATTGGCGCTATGATCGTCCATTGGTTTCGTTCTGGGTCGTATTTTTCTGCAGTGTTCAGACGAAATCTACCATCATAACCACCCATGGCGTAAATCATTCCGTCTAGTACTGTCACTGAGATGTAACAACGCTGAGTATACATGGGCGCTACTTCGCTCCAACTTTGGTCATCTGGGTCAAAACATCTAACACTGTTGAAGTAGTCAGTCCCATCAAATCCACCAATTACATAAATTTTATTACAAACAACGGCAGTTCCGTGATAAGCTCTTGGCGTTCTATCTGTTGCCATTGTCAAATACCACTTGTCTGCACGGCAATCATATGTTTCAATGAAGTTAGTTGGACTGCCAGCACTCCAACCACCTATCGCGAATAATATATCATGTGGCACCCTGGGACGGAATAGTCCCTGGTTCATATCAAGATCTGTCAAATCGGTATCATCAAGCTCGTCAAGTAAGGACATAACAGTAGTTAAAAATTCTTGGCAAACGGCTGCTTGGGTGTAGCCATTGCTCATTATCGCATCTTCTAGATAAGTGCGGGGTAGAAGCCCAAATCGAATCTTTAACAAAAGTTTTGACATTTCGGCACTCCTCTTGTCTGGCAAATAATCAATCCACCTCGTTATTGCTTCGAAAACGCTTTCTTCGCTCTTCGCGTTCACGTCATCACTGTCCAGAAGAGTTTGTAACTCCTCCAGTGACAATTGAAGCCACTCTACACTTTTGATAGAAACTGGGATGAAGTTTCTCTGGATAAATCTGAGTGCGGCTTCAGCTAACCGTGGGCAGAAAAAGTGTTTTGCGAACTTGTAGATACCGATGCAGTTTTCGATGCGAAGTTGAGATTTGAGAAATGAACTGCACATTTTGACGAGAGGCAAGACGTGAAATTGATCAGCAGCAGGTAAAAGAAGCTCGACATTTTCTGATGTAACCTTTACATCACCTGTCAAAACGAATTAAAACATTTTTGGAAACTTTAGCAGGATTTAAAACTTATTTCATTCATTGAAATTTTATTTGTTACATCTTCCAGACATAACAAAAATCAATATTTAATATGCAGAGTTTGCCTATTTTGACATGTGCTGTCTGCTTGCTATTACCAACTACCTGACTAACAAACCATTCAGTCGCTTATCAGCTAACCATCTATCCAATGATTAAATCAATCGTCCAACCAGCCAAATCACAACATACGCAAATCAGCCAGCGAACTAACTAATAAGCTAGACAACAATTCAGCTGGTCGGCAAGCAAAAATAACGAAGTAGTTGGCCACATAATCAGTCAGCTTGATACCTAGCCGATTGCTGAAACCGGTGAATTAACTGCTAACTAATTAACAAACATCACACCAAGCTATCTATCCAACTAACCCGAGCCAACCAATCAAGGTACAAATTACCAATCAACGAAAATCCTGTTTACGAGTTAACTAATAAATTAGTTAGTCCATCAGCCAGCCAACTAGTTAGCATATCAAGAGCAAAACAATTACTCAACGCTACTGAGCGTATTCTGTTTTCATTATGCACTTGTATCATCTGTGTCTGTTTTCGTTTGCCTCGGGGCTTAAAACGTCTATCATTGCCGGAGACTGCTTTAATCTTTCATGTCTGAGACACTTTTTTTCAATCAAAACTTACCCGTGTATGCGAATTCTATAATGAGCGACATAATCTCAGCAGATACATCAGGTATTGTTACTACGCGGTTTTCTGTATCGCAGATGACATTTGTAAACAGTGCTCGAAAATAAGGGCTGCAAGCGGCCATAACTGCCCGGTGAACAGGGAATTTCCCACCATCTTCTGTTCTGATAACACCGTCGCAGAATTTGTTAGCATGACGGAGATTGTTGAGGATATCGGTCATCTGGGAAGATTCGTATTCCATGGTAGCATGTCCAGGGCCTTGTGCAAGCAAAGTATCATTACATTTTGTTGCTACGTGATAACATTTTAAACTCACCAGTCGATTCTTTGCTTAAAATTATTGTTCCACAATTGTATTGTGATGCTATAGTTTGTATACGTGGAAATAAGACGTCATAGTTTTCTGCTCCTTTTAAAAATAAGAAACAATTTTAGAATCTCTGTATATCATTCAAAGATTTAAATGCTACGCACATTAAAGTTTATAAATCGACTTTTCGACCTAGTATGAAACATTGCTATCCTGGGATCTTGTTATTAATTTCGTTGAGTCTTATTTCACTTCAGCCACACAGTCTTTTGATCATCGAAAATCAGTTGCTAAATTAAGCTTCTTTTAGTCCTGTTTCAGATGTAGATACTCACAGGTCTTCTCGTAATTTCTTCCCAGGCGTCTGTAGTTTGTTCGTATATAGTACTCGCCTTTTTTGTTGCTTGTCATTCCTATACAGATCCAGTTTTTCCCTTATACTTCATATCCGTAAAATGCCTCACCAGATAATTGTTCTCCCGAAAATTACAACCTTATCAGTTTCAGTAGATGAAGATAGGCACTCAACTTGTGAGGCCCATTCGCAACACCCCACGTGCATCGCCAAGATGGAAGTGTTTTTTAAGCAAAATTTAAGCCGAGGGTAATGATAAGTGCTTAGTGAAGTAATGCAATTTACAACTCTTTCTAATCGGAATACCTAATCCAAATGATACAACAGCAAGGTTAAATGTGTCGTGAACGCAAATATGTTTTAATTTAATGTTAAAATAAAGACTGTGGATAACTTCTTTGCAAAACTGAACTTTGTGACTATTTTCATTTTTCAAGTCGAAATTAGCAGAAATTTTTAGAAAACCGAAATTGTAAATTTACTTTTGCATTCTTTAAATTTTTGCAAATTTTATTCTTGTGCATTTTAAGCATTTTTATAATATTCAATAATAATTTTGGAAATTTTCCTGTACAATTATTTGCCCTGAAAATAAATATTTTTTCCCCAGAAAATGTAAAATTCATTTGTTCTGGGAGAGCAATCGCAGACACCCCCCTCCCCACCCTGCACTTCGTACGCCTATGTTATTAGTTGTATTCCTTTTCTTTTGACACGTTGGATTTTGAATTTTAGTTCCTTTCATTAGATTTCTGCAGTTATATAATTGCATACATACATTCTAAGGTTGCTCAAACTATTATAGCATTCACAGTGTTTCCAACGAATAGGCGTTATTAAAATTATATTAAAGAGCAACGAAAGACTGTGTGCTCAGCACGTCTTTACTATAATCCTTTGTAGAATTTTGGACATTACCAGTTTATGTTTCATTTTTATAGGTATATTCAAGAAAACGAAGTTTCTTTATTAGTGGCCTGTAACATCCCATTGTTGTTAGTGAAAAATTTCTTGCAACTTCCTTAGAACAATTTATGACTCTTGTTATTTTGTGCATTACTACTTTGGATTTGTGTGTGTGTGTGTTTGTGTGTGTGTGTGCGTGTGTGTGCGTGCATGTGTGTGCGCGCGTTCGTGTATGATAAATTTGATAGTTCTCTAAGTTCGCCAGGTGGTTTAATTTGTTATTTTTCGCATTCATGTTTGTTACAACTACTTTTTTCATATTTTCATTTTATCCACTTTTTCATTTTTAACTGTTGCCAATTTATTACATTATGCAATCAGCTTGATTTTCAAAATACTGGTGCATATTTCGTCTGCTGGGTAAAGTACAACCGAAACGTTGCAATTTTCAATAAAATGCATTCAAAGCTAATATGGGAGGTTGCCATTTTTGATCATTTAGATTTTTTTCTTCTAATAACTTTTTCTTTTGAGTAGGTCTTTTCTTCTCTCTAGGTAAGAAAACTATCGCATAAGTTCACAATTTCTTTTCTTTTGCTTTCGGACTATTGTCTCTGTAGCAAAAAAGAAAAAGCAAAACTATCGATAACAGTTGGTGCCTTTATTAATAATAATAATAATAACCTTTATTGCTTTTAATATATCATAAGAAATTTAATTAAGGCAGCAAGTTTTGGTTACAGCATCATAACAAGGTTATGTGACTTGTTTTAACTTTGAGCGAAGCTAACAATTTTTGGCATGGTAAGCTTATATTATATACAACGCCGATCAAACTCAAAAAAGTTTGATCTTGTTTCTGCAACGAATTTGTCAAGGATTTGACACACAATGGACTGTAGTTTAGTTAACTTGAATTTTCTCCCGGCAAAGCGTTCGTTGTAAAAATATTAAATGGGCCATTTAAGTTACGTGACTTACGTTTTTCTTTCGGTTTCTCAGCCGAGCATTTACATTACAAGTATGTATTCTAGTTATACGGCAGTTTATACAAATGAGCTATTGAATTTCTTGTACTAATTCTTATTACTAATTCTTGTACTAATCTCTAATTCTTACACTAATTTGCATTATCTGCAGCTATACAGTGTAAACAACGGATCTTTGGTTGATAGAGGATGTAATGCAGTTCATCCTTTTTGAAATAAATTTTTTTTCAATTTAAATAGCAACTTCCACCGCTGTTTTGAGTATTTCGGGCAATGTCTCTTTCAGAGTGTCAGAAGACAGCCCAATTCTATGCTCAATACTGTATGGCTTGCCAGCTACGGTGAACGAAAAGTAGCCCATGTAGACATTGTCCTTGTCCTTATCCTTCTGGTTAAGATCCACCTTTGCCTAAAATAACAAGGAAAATACTACAACTCTCATTATCATTAAATGCGATTAAAACTAGTGCAGAAGCTTTAGATTTTAAAACTACGATGCATAACAAGGATCACAAAAAAACAATTTTAAACATAGGGAACTTAAACAAACTGATCAAAAGCGGCTTGGTGAAGCCAAAAGCTTCAGAAACATTAGGATGCAAAAATGTCAGTTAGAAAGCAGCCAGTTTGGGCCTCTGAAGTCTAGTTCCACACAGTGATGGCCGAAATAATCGCAGTAATCAGGAAATTATTATAGTTTGCCGAATGAACAACATGGGCTTCATAAAACAGGCTTCATGAAATAGGAAAAGAGGAAAGAAACAACAAATCAACAAATGAAAGAGCAAACAAAAACAAAATCGAGTGATTAACCAGACAATAAGAAGACAAAAGTGTAATTAAATGAGCGTTTAACAAAAGAACGAACGAATTACGAAACTTTGCAAACAAAGAAGCAATTGAATGTAGAATGAGCGAAATAATGAGGGAACGAATGAAAGAATTATGAAACTTTGTAAATCTTACCGAAGTAAACTCCACTATCAAGTTTTCGGGTTTTATTGCAAAGAGTGCAGCGTTATTGTTGTAAAGTTCCCTGTATTTCTCTTTTTCTGCTGCGTAGGTAGGGCAAACTGAAATAATAAGAATTGTTTGAAAGAGGAAGTTATCAATTCCTACAACGCTTATACAATATATACGTGTCGATTCTTTAAAGTGAATTTAATTGTTTAAGGATAGTTTGCGAACATGGTATTAATACCATGTATTATTGCTTGTTACTAAAGCAGTCAAAATTAAACTAGAATTTATATAATGGAATTATACAGTAGAATTTATTAGAACTTTCTAATGTGATAAGTTGTGGCAATAAATGAAAATACAAAGTACCTTTTGATTCATTTAGTATATAAAACACATGCATGGTCATTAAACTACAGAATAGTTGGAGCAAAAAATTCTGACACCAATTTAAAGTTGGATGGTTCAGCCAGTGACATTTAGGTGTGCAAAAAGTAAAATACCTTCATCTGCATCAAACTGCAATGTTTCAGCCTGACATGGACATTCGTTGGTGAAGTATAGGCCTGAAAATTAAACGAAAGACATTTTTAACTTTGAGATATTATTCTAACTTGGTGAAAACTAGAACTCGGCTACATAGCGACTCCAACAGTAACTGTCACTGTTATACGATTTTGTTGTTGATACGGCGACCTACAAAACAGCGGAATTATTTCAAAACGATCACTTTCTCGTACAACGTGCAATACTTGACCAACTATTTATACTGATTTTAAATGGTCTCATAAAAATTTTTTATGCATACGTGTAATAAAACGGAAGGAGTTTACAATTCCCCACACAGTTTAAATACCCTAATCTAAACCTTAACCCTAACTGTAACCTAACCCTAACCCTAACCCTAACTCTAATCCGCATCACGAACTAATTTCTAGTTGGGGAATTGTAAACATTAGCCGCTAAAACTAGTGTCCAAAGCAGCAAAATGTTCATTTATTTTTACTTGTGAACTGATAATGAGCATATATTAGCCTGAAACTAGCTGACGTTTTAAAATAAATACTGTTCAAATGGTGGAGGGAAACAACAAATTAACATTTTTACATTTATAAGTAAAGTATTTCTCCTCCAAAATCGGGAGTCAACGAAAAGCATTCTAATATACAAACTTGACGGTTAAAGTAACTCACTATTTGCATTTCCAAGGAAATTTATTATTATTAAAAAACTCACAGGCATTATTTCTTGTATCTTCGTTTTCAATCTGGGCGCAAGTTGGAGGCTCCGCAGCTTGTCTACGACGGCGTTTTCCAAAAATGCCTCCAATAGATTTGCCGAAATCCTCAAATGCTCCACCAATGTCACTACCAATATCACCAAGTGTGTCGCCGAAGTCTCCAAAAGCACCTCCGATTTCTGAACCTACGTCTCCACCGAAGTCAATCACGCCTTTGAAAGCGTCCTCGAAGCCGCCGCCAATGTCTCCAAAGATATCTCCAATGTCTTCCCCAATGTTTATAATGCCAGATAATGCGTCTTCACCAAAGTCCTCAAGTTGACCAAGCACTTTGTTATCAAGAAAGTCCAAGATTCGGCCGTCAGTGAAAAAATCACCGAAATCTGAAAAAAATTCAGACATAAGTCAGTCAAACATAAGCGTACAAATTCAGGTATATGCCTGGTAATGAAATTAATATTAATAATAATAATAATAATGATGATGATGATGATGATGATGATGATGATGATAATAATAATAATAATAATAATAATAATAATAATAATAATAATAATAATAATAATATCACATCAAAATAATTTGTTGCCAACCAGTTTCGAACAAACTGTTCATTGTCATGGCATCTAAAACAAAGAAATTTACCAAAATTTAGAAACAACATCGAAATGCAATTTAGTAGTTATATAGCCAAAAGATATATGATATAACATTATATAGATAATTTAACAATTTACCTTACAGATTACATACCTTGATGGGTATGAAACTTTTAACTTGTAACAATATATAATGTTATAGCATATATCTTTTGGCTATCAAACTGCTGAATTTTATTTCGACGTTGTTTCTAAATTCTGGTAAATTTCTTTGTTTTAGATGCCTTGAAAATGAACAGTTTGTTCGTAAACGGTCGGCAAAAAATTCCATTTTGATGTAATTATATCTGTTTGCCAAATATGGATAGTAAAATTAATATGTAGTAAGATTAATAAATTCACAGAGAATTACGCTTTGTCAATTTAAAGAAACCACAGTTTACATATAGCCTACGTCCACCCAGATCAAACTTTTAAAGAAAAAATCTTTTTTTTACTAACTTGAACTTACGTTGAAAAAATAATTAAATTGCAGTTCGGTAGGTCAATAAAGTTCGTTCGTCCATTCATTCCTCAATCTGTTCATTCATCGATTCAACCGACAATCGCTAATTGATTGAAAATTACTTGACAAAATCTTTGCAGTCACTCTGTGTGAAATTATGATATACAAGTTTTTAGTGAACAAAAACATACCCTCAAATGCACCTCCAATTTTATCACCAATGTCTTCGAATGCGTTCTTTACGTCTTCTGTAAAAAAGTCTGTCACATCCTCGGTGAAGAAGTCACCAATGTCACCCAGCACACCAGCGACATCTTCTGTGAAAAACTTTCCAATATCCTCAGTGACAAAGTCGCCGATCGTTTGATCAAAGAATTGCACGACATCTTTCTCAAAGAAACGCACCAAATCTTTTGCAAAGAAGTTGGCAAAATCGTCGGTAAAAAAATCTGCTACATCTTCTGCAAAGATAGGAAAAAGTGGTAACAAGATTAGTACACATGATAATTCTGGTTCATACAAAGTTTTTTTGAAAAACCATTGTTTCTTTCTTCTCGGTCTTCTCCGTATTTCAGACAAAGTTTGGTGTTCGCTTGAAAACATCTTGAACATAGTCTTTAAGAGTGTTTTCTAATTCTTTTACTATTCCAAGAACACGCGTTCATATTCACAAACTCCAAAACCACTTTAACAAAGATGAGTTTGATTGTAATTATTAAACATCAAGGAAAGTATCTTGGACACATTATATACTCTAATTTAAGTGATAATGCTAATATTGAGAATTAGATGAAACTTTTTTGCGTACGTGTCAATTCTTTAATAAGAAAATTCTAAAATTGCTCTTTTGACGTTAAAAAGATGCTGTTTAAGAGCTATTGTTCTAATTTTTACTACAGTAGAGTATGGAATAAATATAGTGCTGGTACATTAAGCTCTATGCGGATAGCTTATAATAATTGAACACGAAAGCTTTTTAAATTACGATATGATTATAGCTCGTCTCCGATTATTACAATGTGTAGAAAATTTTTATATAACATTAGAAATAGACTGCTGTTCTCAAATACCACGTATGTTGTTAATATTGTGAATTCTGATGTAGTATATAAATTGAATATGTTCAAATTGTGAAAATAACTTTTATCTCCAAAATTTCAATTTACATTAGTTTTTCAGCGCCATTTTAGTGAATTTGTAATTATTTTTATTAGGTCAATTTGATCTTAGTTTTGTCTGTTATTATGTAAATATTTGTATATGGAACATTTTGCTTGAAATAAAATGTATAATAGTGTAATGATTAAATCAATTCTGATAAACTTGGGTGATTAAATACCTGCAGCGTTTACGAAGAACTCGCCTGTTGGTTCCAAAACTTTGTCCGTCAATTCGTCGATGCCCTTTTCTACCAGAGCGCAGGTGACGCCAATAACAGGGGTGCCGCAAAAACCACTTGGATCAGGAACTGAAACAAAGTGTAGAAAAGGCCACTTTAACAAATTCTTTGAATTTAATTAGTTTTACAAAGTTCAAGTTAGTGAAAAACACTTTATCTTTGAAAATTTGATGTAGCTGGCCTTACATAGGCTATATATTAACTTTCTTTAAATTTAAGGTTTCTTTATATTTCACAAATCTTAATTCTATGTGAATTATTCTCTGAAGTATATATTAATTTTATTAACAGGCATGGAAATTGGTCACCTTCAGATTAATTATATCTGAACTTTTTCAGATTTTGGTCATCCAGGAACTAAAATGCCACTCTTTTTGCTGACGAAGAGCATTTATTCATCAAATAATTTTTTAGGAATTTGTGAGAAATCATGTTTTCTAGCGCAACATTGCGTTGAGATTTCGGATTTAAATATTAAGGGTTGGCAAGACGAGTGAAATAGAAATTAACGTGCTTTGTTTTGCGAGCAATTGACATGGCGTCATCGACAGATATTTTCTATGTAATACATGTATACACTATTCCCGAAATCACACATTAAACACAAAAAGTCATAAATGAAAAGTTTAAAAAGCCGTAAAACAAAAAATATATCGAAAAAATGTGAAATTATTTATATATTTAATTTTTTTGTCGCTTGCTAATATCGATATTAAATAATTGGTCTTATTCACGAAAGTCCGTTAAAACAAACTTGGGTTTGAAAATCCTCACTTGTGTTACTGTATTACTAAAATGGTTTATTGTCTTTGTATATTGTATTATATTATGTTGCATTGTATTCTATTATATTAAGTTGTATTGTATTTTATTAAATTGTATTGTATTGTGTTGTGTTGTATTGTATTGTATTGTATTGTATTGTATTGCATTGTATTGTAATACACTTACCACACTCATTTATCCTGGCTTCACATTTGGATTTCACTTGCGCAATGCATTCTTCGGAAGCGAATTCTTCCCTGTTTGGATCACATTCTCGAATGTAATACATACAAAGTTCTCCTACTCTTGTTTTCCTCTCCTCTTCTGATAACTTTGCTAGACCTTCGATTTGACTGCAAGTGGGCCGGCTGGTCGGTAACTTTGCTGTTGCTGCAAAATGTGGGAACAATGTGAGCAAGCTGTTGTTCATTCCCAGCATAAACAAGGTCTAATCACTGCGGCAGAGTTTGCAGTTGTTATGATAATTATGATCCTGCAGCCGTTACTATTGTTTTGATAAAAAAGTGCTACAGGTAGCTTAAAAGTCGATCAATTTAGTCAAGTTTTGTCTGCCCTCACTGATTATGCCTGCATTACGCAATGTTGCTTTGCCGAGCCCTTGCAATTGCTAAATCTATCTTTAAAAAGAACACCCGAATTATATAACATGTAAACAAAATAAACCACGCTTGACGCAGTAAAATCTAGTTTATTTTTTTTTTGTTTATTTGATCAATATTTCGACATTATGTTCTCTTCAAGAATATATAATCAAAAGTATAATATGTACAATCTTAGATCAAAATTGTGAATATTATGTTTTTCGTTGTATAATCTACAAGAGGACGTAATGTCGACGTACTGATCAAATAAACAAAAAACACACTAGGTTTTACTGCAACCGGATGTGGTTTATTAATTTATTTACATGGTATGATTCAGCACGAAAGTTGCAGAAGCATTCCAACTAGTTAAAGGACAACCCCCTAGTTGTAAACAATTACAGACCAATCGGTATTCTTACACGCTTCTCAAAAATATCTGAGAAAATACAGCTGCCAAAGTGCTTACTTAAGCTAGTTGAAAACTGGAACCTCACCTTCGATCGGAAAAATATTGTAGGTGCCATGCCAATTGGCCTTTGTAATCAGCTTGCTTTGCTTGCTCTAACTGCTAAGCTAAAAGCGTATGGCGTGGAAGAAGTTATAGTGCCAAGCTACTTGTTAGTTACCTCCGAGGACGGCAACAAACTGCTAAAATCGGTGATATTACTAACAGTTGATGTAATCTTAGTCTTGGCATCCCACAAGGTTCCATTTCAGGTCCCTCTTTGTTTAACATCTTCTTTAACGACATTTTGCTTTTTATAGAAAAAGCATTCTATAAAACTGATTACAACACCCTCTGCACAACTGCGCCTACAACCAGTAGCTCGGAAATCTTGCAAAATCTCACATTGGTTAAATAGTAATTACATGAAAACTAATCCAAATTAATATTAAGCCATGGTGTTAGTAACCCAATATCACCAGTTTTAATTTATTCGAAGAAACTGTTGATTGCAAACCTGACATCAAGCTTCTGGGCACTTAGATGAGCAGCAAACTAATTGAGGTATAATAACTAAGTAACTGAAGTGTGTAGCAGGATCAGTCGTCAACTAAATGTTCTAAAAAAGACTATCCAGATACCTAAATCGTGAAACCAAAATGTGCATACCAAACTTTTATTGCGCCATGTCATTACTGTTATCCCATTTGGCATTTGGTAGGTAAAACGCACATTACGGGGCTTTAATACAAGAAAGATCTATAGGTTTCGTTCTTAACGACTACAAAGCTGATTACAATAGGTTGTTATTTTCAGTGAAATGCCCCAAGCTCGTTTTACGTAAATTAAGACAAACAGCTATAGAAGCCTATAAATTTAATACTCGGACCTTAAAGGATCTTTTTCAAATGACCAGAACTTTCTTTCGAAAGCCCAGAACTCATTATTCCAAATTGCAGGTTCCAAATTATAGAATAACTTATCTAATGAATACAGCCTCGTTTCGTTTTGTTTTTTTCAACGAATTAGTTGCACTTTGTTAGTTAAATCCTTTACAGTTACCCAATTAACAGAAAAAACGGTTTTAAGCAAGCAAGACAGTCTCAAAACTGAAGAATAAAGCCTTATCAAGTGGCGTTACTTGATGTCATAATTTTGAAACTCACCACATTATCGCAATCTAGCCTTGCAAGCGGTTACTACATCCTGCGTGCAAGCTTCTGAGAACTCCTCACCAGATTTGCAGTCGAATCTGTAGAATCCGCAAAGGAAGCCTAATTGAGCATTTTTCTCTTCCTCGTTAGTAAGCTCAGCTGCAGCATCTAATTCATCACAGGTGGGTTCAGTGACAGGCAATTTGTCTAGTGCTATAAGAAAACACGTAAGGATTTAATATCAGTCCTTAAACAGTTGAATCAATCCTACAAACTTTAACACGACAGAAAAGGCACAACATCAGCGGTCTAACTACAGATACTTTTCAATGTTCTAGTAGACCTAGAGTCATCTGAAAAAAAAACAAAAATTTATCTATAGTTCATGGCACTTACCACAATCTATGCTGAAAGCGGTACATTTTTCTTTCACACAAGGGACGCATTCCTTTTCCAATTTGGCGGAATTTCTTTGTTCAAGTTCTTCTTTCAACTAGCAAAAAATTAATGTCTGATATAACTTATACGAAAATTTAAGCTATCAACTATGATCATTTGTTTACAGGATATCGTGAAAATATAATCTGTTGTTTAGTCATATACTATTATCCGATTTGAAATTCTCGACACATTGTAAAACCATAGTTTCTAAAGAATTTCGTATGGTAAATATGATTTTTCGGTGTTTGTACACTAAAAACAAAAATGCACTATTGACTGCTTATAAAGTTTATGAGCGTCCCTTGTTAGAGAACTGCTCATCAGTGTAGTTCGCCGCACTGTATGTTACATATTGACAGCATTGTAAAGGTCCAGAAATATTTGTTCTCATAGGCTGTTCCAACGATGTCAGTTTAATTACGGTTTAAATTTTGACGATTTTTTCCAGTATACTCGTGGTCACAACTTCAAAACTGCTTATGTCTTTTTCGAGATTAAACGTCTCAAAATTTTCGTTTGTTGCCTGAGTTGTAAACATTTGGAATACTCTAGTTCTAGCTACTAGTTTCTCAGTTTTTAGTAATCTACTAGCTAACTTTAACCTACTGCCTTATGGCAACTTTATCCGAAACATGTAACATAGTCATTGGCGTAATTAGTTATCTCTGAACCGTATTGTTGTATAAAACGTGTTGTATATTGTATATAATTCCTATTCAGTTACATTGTATTAGAAGCCTTTTAATGAGGTTTAATTTTTGTGCGTAATTTTACGTTATTTAGCATCAGCATAAGTGCGCTTGCGTCTGCTGATTCTTTCTTTTATACAATTTTAGTGTCAATAAATAAAATTAAAAAATAAATAAACAAAGATTTAGTCCGCACTAAAGTTAGTCTCAATGTAGAGTCAGACCTGCCGTTTTCACCAGTTACTGGGAAAACTAATATTGATTATATCAAATTTAGTCGTTTGTAAGAGCTTGTGCCAAAAAAGCCGTAGGGCTTACTTTAAATATGCCAAGGACAGTATTCATTTATTCCCTTCACACATTAATTATAATTGAAAAAAGTATCATCTGTAGCTATAGGTATTAGGCTGTCTGCCAAAAATATAATGTATTATAAAAGGTTAAGTATAAGGCTTTTTCATTTCAACATTGATGTATTCATTGACTAACATTCATTGTGGTCGGATTGATTCGACTAACAGAGATATTGTTTTGGCGTATTGTACTAGCGTGCTCTTACGTATCTTTACTGAAAATTCTCTGCGGAAAAAACTTTATTAGTTAGTCACAGCCAAATTATAACACCTTGGTCATGTAACCCCACAGGATGGATAAACTACTTTATGCTATCCAGACCTTAAATTCTTCCTTTCGAAACGCATAATAATCAAGTTTAGCCCATATGCACTTCCTGTGTCCTGTACGTATCCTACGCCTATAATAATAGCAATTATGGCTATCGACATATTGCGACAAGACGTTAAAATAAATCGTTCTTTTCATTTTGGATGATAAATGTTTGTGTAACAAAAGGAATTAAAACTTTAACAAACTTTCATAAATACTTTTTCAGTTTTAAAGTGTATCCGAAATGATGCAGAAAAGTACAAAATGGAATAACAAATTTGATCGCCAAAGAATCAAATGTTTAAATATTAAAAATCATGTCATTCATAATCATCACGACATTCAAATTCACGACAACATGGCAAAAAGGCACAAAAATAGAAACAATCGTGCCAAGACACAGGAAACGATATCGTGTCAATTGTATAAGATGCAATTGTAACAACAATACAGTTTCCGGTATATGTTGCTACCATGAATATTTATATTTTTGTACTTTTTTACACTGAAGATTAATAAACTTCACTCACCTGTTCTGCCTTTTCTAAACACTTCTGCTCTTCAGCTAGTACAACGTCTTTTTGTTCTTTGAGGACTGTGTATTCGGCGGCATAAAGATTTTTGAGGTAAGTTGTCCCAGCGCTGGAAAGACCTAGCATGAAAACAGTTACAATATTTAATTAACAAGATAATTTTATTTCAGGCTCCACACTGAAAATTAATCCATGTTTCTAGTTTTTTTTATTTGACGACTTATAGCCTATAAAAGCTATACTATATAATAGAACGATAATTCTTTCTGATAAATCAAAATCCAAGATTAATTATAGTTTTGCATTTTTATGCATAGTTCAAACACTTGTGACTAGTGTTAAACCAATTAACAGTTATAATCCTTTTCATAAATTCTTTAGGTAAAGCCACAGAAGATTTTTAGAGAAAAGGATTAGGGTTCATATACATGCACGCGGTATGTGCGGTAAAGGTACATATGGTCATGCGAATCATCCATTAGCACTCTTAATCTGGCGACAGCAGCTATAAAACGTGGGTAGAAAGTGGCAGCAAATGTATCTTTTTTCAATAAAGTGCTGCCGCTGGTTTTGTACATGCGGATGGTGTCGGAAGAAACGTAGCGTTACCGCAAACCCGGAAGTAAATTAGCCTTTATAAATCAGTTTCTTAGCCCTACCATCAAGTATGTTCTGCGGTAAGTCCTTTAAATTCTGGGCGTTCTGACGTTTCTTTCTCAAAACGGCACATCTTGTTAGTTGAATCATCAAAATAATCGCCAACGCCGTCTTAAAAATCTTCATTTTCTTTTTATGTCAGTGTCTCTATACCTGTAAATGAATTTGCTATTCGTTAGGAATAAGCCAAAGATGCATGTCTAGCATTAGCAATGATAAAATTCTAAAACAAACTGAATTCACAAAATGTATATTATATATTGTATAAAAATATATGTACGAATTTACCTACAAATTTGTATAAAAGCATTTTAGAAACGCTTTATACTATTACTATTATAACGCTTTTCTACAAGATTGACAGTAAATACGTGCAGTTTTTTTGTAATTTGCTTAAAAGAGCAAATTGAAGATGCCAGCTGTAAACTGCTGCAGAAAACAAATTTGATGCTCAGTTATAGTCACTCTTTTCTTTTCTTTTCTTTTCTTCAAAATCTCATTCCACCTATTGTAGGCATTGAGGTATCAACTTTTATCAGAGTATTCCACCCACTTCTATCTGCACCTGACAGCGTAAGTTCTTCTACTCCTAATGATAGATTTGGATGAAGTTGTTGATAGTCACTCAGTAATTTTAATTTTTTCCGACTGCATTCTTAGTTGCTTCTGCGCATGCGTCACATTCATCAAAGTTATGATTAACCTATCACGTTGTGGTTCTCTACAACTTAAGCTAAACTTGCGTACCTGTTAGTAAGTCCTTTACATTAAATATTAACGAGCCTGCATATCTTACTAAGTATAATATAAATAATGGGCCCGCACTGTGGCCTTATTTTTGGTGTTGGC
Source organism: Tubiluchus corallicola (assembly GCA_030141605.1). Classification (NCBI taxonomy): domain Eukaryota; kingdom Metazoa; phylum Priapulida; class Priapulimorpha; order Priapulimorphida; family Tubiluchidae; genus Tubiluchus; species Tubiluchus corallicola. The sequence goes on along the minus strand of JAQGDQ010000068.1, from coordinate 357,319 downwards.
GTCTTAAAAAGGACTAAAGGGACACAGTAAGTCCTTTACATTAAATATTAATGACCCTGCATATCTTACTAAGTATAATATAAATAATGGGCCCGCACTGTGGCCTTATTTTTGGTGTTGGCGTCTTAAAAGGGACTAATTAATATAACGGCGTGATAAATAAATTATCCACTGCAATCATGCTATCCCATAAATAATCGCATTAGTTTGGTTAAAAACACCTGCTAAGTGCGCAATTTTCTGATTTTGGTGCAGGGCTTGATACTGGGATATTAACGAAGTCGAGAAGTTAAGACACTCCATTCGAAAAGTATCGCGACGCCTACAGTCTCAATTTATATACTTTTCTATTTTGTAATTTTAAGGTTTTCTTCTTTATTACTAATAAGTAATATTAATTAAGTAATTTCGTATAACCTAAATGTCCAAAATCGTACTTAAGCACAAGAAAAAATAAAACAATTAATGATTAAACCCAAAAGTTATTGTTATTTCTAGCGGTTAATATATCAACAAAAAATAATAAGAGCACTGAATGTTATCACATGGGTCAAGTTTCATCGATAACAAAGAGGAAATAATATAATACACAAACTGTAGACCGCGCAACCATGCAAGCCCACATCTATATACTGATTTCCAAATAATTAATATCTAAAAATCAATTATGACAGCTTCGTGATATTTAAAATACAGCAGGCAAAGTATATTTACTTACGCTTTCAGAATGGTCCTTGCAACTGAGTGATCTCTGTTTCTTCTCTCTATGTGCATGGGCCACCTTTTCGACTTAAATAAGAAACTCACTAGAAAACATCCATTTCACCTAAACGCTCGTGACGTCGTAAATAGCCCCTGGTTATTGCTGAACCGGTTATATTGGGTCCTTCATTGGTGATTCTGTCTGTTTTCCGGTAATTATTCGTTCTTAGAACTATTAATTCTCGACAAACAAGTCAAAACCTCAAAGCCACATTTATGTTCTTTGTTAATTAAAAACCAACTTTTAGCGATTGAGCAAGTATGAATCAAGCATTATATCAATGACAAAATCAAAAGCAGTTTAGGAAGATCAAAAACAAATGTAAAATTTTAAAAATAAAACTACTTTTTGCAAAGTACGAAAATACAATAAAGAAACAAATGTATTCAAAATTCAACCGTGCAATGCAAAGATGTGTTTAGTGACCCAAAATAAAAAATCAAGAAAAAGAAAACACCCTTTTCTTGATTGTGGGATTTTTTAAATTGTATCTATTCTTGCCTCTATTTCTGTGTAGCGGTTGAAGTTAAGTAACGTCGTGCCTGGCCTTGCATCGAGCGCAATTAACACATTGTGTTAACAAACTTGCGCAACAACTTGATATTTGTCATATGTAAGTATTTTTATCTCTTACATTTTTACCGATTGGTGGCTTTGGTTAACAAAAGTTTCATTATTAAATTGTGATACAAATCATATCCACACTACAAGTGGATTTCGCATTAATGATTCCGTTCTTGGGTAGAAGTCGGAAGGACACGGGTGTTGTTATAATAATTGTAAGACGTACAGATAACCAGATTTGACTAAATTGTTAAATCCAAATGCATCAGAAACTTGAATTTGTTCTTCATAAATTTCAAGCCAGTCTCAGCCTAAGTTTGCTTGTCTGAAAATAAGTATTTATTGCTAACTTGCATGGTTTCAGATTAAGGGGTTAATGCCGCGACTACCATTTTATCAACCATTTTTTTTATAAAAAAGTAATGTTTGTTATGTTCCTAGGCTAAACTTGGCTGCCTTAATATCATGGGTATATATTAGTCATTGTGGAAATGCGCACATTGCCTGATTTTTGAAAATTTCTAAATTCTGTCAATCCATTTGCTTAAAAAATGGCTTGATTGTATTCCAGTCTGACTTGACTGTGTTGTTTATTTGCTCTCGAAATATATAGGTCACTTGGTTAGTTCAAAGCCATAGTTCATTAGTTCAAAGTTATTATAATGTTATTGGTTTATTAAATAGTTAGTTATAACTGGAGCTTGGAATGATTGTTGTTAGTAGCAGCAGTATTTTTACTGTCATTAAGATAGACAAGATTACACATATATTCACAATAACGATACGTGTAACGCGCAACATTAAGCAGGTCATATTATTATCAATATCAAGAAGCTCCAGAACATTACTCAAATTTAGGTTGTATTTTTCTCTCACCGCTTTTGTTAATTCGCAAATAGTAACGACGTGTTCTTCATCTTGCAGTGTGTTACTACAGGGTCACAGCCTTAGGTCGTGTGGGATAGGGGGCCTATGCCTATGCCAACGTCCTGTCTCGACTTTTCGTGTGTGAGAACACAGAACAAAACGGTTAAAGTTCATTCTATGAGCATCTGGAATAGTAGATTTATAAATTTCATGTTGTTGTGCGGAGGGATTTAACGTTAAGCAAGTAGCGAATCTGGTTTTTGTCTGACTTTCTCTTGTTATGCATTCTAGGCTACTTGTTGAACAATGATCAAAACAACGATTGAATGCTCTAAAATTCGAGGAATTACTTGTCAGGTTATTCATAAGCTCCCGCGCTACAGCTATTGGTTTATCAAGGCTCCATGGACGAAGCTTTGTGTTCACGTTGTCAGCTCTTCTCTTAAGAATTCTATCTGCTAACCTTGGCATGACAGCCTCTGCATAACATAATTCATTAGGTGTTTGTAATTTCACCCCGAGTAAAGCTTTCACGACATTATTGCATAGTATTCTAAACCTTTAAATTCACTCGTTAACCATGTTTCAACTCCATATAGCAAGGCACTTTTTACGCAAGCCTCTGCAACTTTCTCTTAAACAAAATCACGTGTTATAATTACGTTCAATAAAAGGCATGTATTTTAGCATATGTTTGAATTTGTCTTTAACATGGATTTTCATAACGGAAGACATTTTACCGTCGTCCGTGATAGGGGACCCTAAATACCAGTAAGATTGTATTAACCTGCATATAATTAACCTGCATATAACTAACCCTAAGATATAATTAACCATAAACTCTATTTTGTTTGGTTAACTGGCATACCGAATTCGTCACAAAATTCTAAAAGTAATTTAAATTTCTCAATACAGGATTCCCTAGACGTGACAAGAATTGTTGTATCGTCCATAAATAGTAATGTATGCAAAGTGTAAAGAAAGCCATCAGGTCCAGAAGAACTGATTTTTCTCACCATACAGTCTACATAAAAACGAACAGAGAATAGCTCATTGGGGCTCCTTGTTTAACGCTAGGAACGCAAACTTTGTACAACTATTCATTGCACGAATCGTAAGCAAGAACTTCTGCCCACAACCTGCATTTTTAATTGTTCTAATAACATTAACCTGGACACCTTGTCATATGTATATATATCTATATCTATATACAGAATCCACATTTTGACTTTCCTCGCTTTTGCATACTCATTTAAAAGTTCAAAGCTAATATTTGATCAATGGACCACTGCCGGTCTGAGCTTTGGCTTGTTCGGGTCTTGGCTTATACCATAATTCGAATCTCTTTGCCATAATTGATTCAAACATTTTACATAGTGCATCTATTATAACAATGCCTCTATAGTTCTTTCATGTATTACGAGACCCTTTCTTAAACGTAATTACCAATCTAGAGAAATACCAATGTGCAGGATAACAAGCATGATTAAAAATAATGTCAAATAGAATTACAATAATTTTATCCATAAATTCCTCATGGGTTGCAATCTAAACCAGCAACTTTGTTTGATTTACATATATTTAAGGCTTCGGTATATTCGTTAATAGAAGTAACTGAGTCTACAGCAGGCATATAAGGTGTTCCAGAGACTACAAAATCACTCATACATTCATTATTTACCGGATTTAAAAAAAATTTAAAATGATCTTTAAATTGGCCCTTTACTGCCAGCTGAAACTGAAGGGGCCATGAGATCATTCCACCCGATTTTTGCCCATAAAGTTTTTGAATGTTTCCACCTGTTGCATTGATTATACGCGCTTGTAATTATTGTATATCATGTATGGTTGAAATTGTCGTACATCACTACTCTCAATGCTTCAGTGACACTAACTATTACATTTATTTTAGAATTATGTATATATATGTATATATATATATATATATATGAGATATGAGATACAATATATATATATTGTCGCGGACTGTTGCGGTAATGGCGTACGTGATCTTACGCTTGTAATTTACCGATTTCGGCATATATGAATGTCGAATGTTATAAAAGCCTATTTTCATCCTAACTCACTGGTAATGTTCATCATCTCATTGGTAAACAACAGCATCTGTACTATGTACTTCTTTTCATTTACTTGACTGCCATCAGGTAAAGAAGACAAGGAGGCTTAACGTGACAACAAAAATATGACCTTGGTTTTTGGTATATTATTTCCAGGTAACGTAATGTAGAGGGGATTTTAAAATGAGTCATCATCAGACTTATTTGTTTATATATATAAGTTAGCAAATTTCTTCTACACAATTGCGAGTCAGAGAGACTGGTGTCAGACAAGAGTGGATTTTATTGGCGTAGATTCATATAGTGTGGTGGGATTTGTTTATCAATATGTTACATAACAAATGTCATGAAAGCACCAAAATGGCACAGAAAGAAACTGCACAGAGTTTAATTATTAAGTGTTTAATTATTAGTTTGCTGCACATGCAGTCTAAAGTAAGGGTATAATATCACTAACGACATAAACTGGCAAGATATCTGAATTCTATAAGATGGTGTCCATTTGACTTTGAACGAGCCGATGAAAATGGGCTGAGATTCCCCAAACGCTATGAAAACTATAAGGTGTTACAAAAAAGACAAACATAGTAAAATCCAGCCGATGCCTGTCTGAGGAGAACAAGTGACTATTCGCAATCAGGGGCACATTAAGCCCAGGACGGACGCAGCCTGTTTGCAGATACTTCAGTAATTCGTAATTTATTATCAACTTCAAACCAAGATACTGAGAAGCCTGACAATAATATTCGATTCATACACGTACGTGGAATTAAATCAAACAAAAAGAGTGGACGGAACCAACCAAATGATCCTTATCCTCAAATTAATCTGATTTAATGAAATAAATGCCAAAATTGCTGCCGCATATTTTATCTGGTTTTACAAATTTTTTACAAAATCTGGTTTTACAAAATTGGTTACGCCAAGCTCCTACACCAATCTCTAGTTCGCTGTTATTTTCAAGTATCGGGAGAATAGAATCAGGCTCTTGATCAGTCCGGCTTGCGTCCCGTGAAACTACTGGCTCGATGAGCGCAGGTGGTCAGCGACATATAACTTTAGTTTGTACATGTCTGAATATCACACGTATTTTAGTTTGTAATTTAATTGTAGTTTCAAAAGTTAAAACAAGGGATTAGCCAATGGAACTATTACTGTTCGGCAGCAAACTGAAACTTTGCTCAGGATAATCCTTTGCGATTGGAACTGCGAATTAGCGAGAGTTTTTCGCAGTTTCCTTTACAGCAAAAAGTCGGTGACATTAGGGCGGTACTGAAATGTTGCCCAGGATAATCCTTTATGATTAGTTTCCTTCACAGCTTTCTTTACAACAGGAAGTCGGAGACATTAGAGCAGATGGCAGTACACAACAACACTTTTCCGGGAATCTCGTATCTATCTGCTAACCAGAATGCACTTCTGAATTTCGTCTCCAAGGGCACACGGTGACTACTGAGCTACTTCCTTCGGGTTAATTATAAATGACCATAGATAATGTTAATGGCAGCATTTGGATTATTATTATCATTATTTTGCAGTTAAGCTAAGTTATTTGATAAAACGTATTCGGCACGCTCTAACAGTCGAATTTTGCAGACAAAGATTATTTAATTCCGTTTATATTCCATTTTATTTTCCCAAATAATATAATAATGCTAAGCAATAAAAATTAAACACAAAGACAAAAATTTAAAAGCAGATAGTAATAATGATATCGAAAGAGCTATAATTTAAAATCTTCCAGTAACAATTTTCTTTCATATGAATGAAAAGATTAAAATTAATAACCAAAATGTAATTTTAGTAAGCATGTCCATAACAAAACCCTTAATTAAATTCGACTACAAGAAGAAACAATTTTATTGTTTTTAAAGTTTGAAAATCATTAAAAAAACAATCAGAAGTCACAACTAAAAGTAATCCCACATTTCCACCCTCTAAGTTACTTCAATGGCAGTTCTTATTCTACCATTTTTAGAGATGGCTCCCCGCCTCTAGACTTAAAGCGCCATTTGTACTGCAGCTTTTAAAATTCCAGGCAGTGTCTCCTTGAAAGTTGCGGATGAGACGCCCATTTCGTGTGAAAGTGAGAATGGCTTTCCAGCTACCGTAAACTCAAAATACCCCATGTACACTTTGTCCCTGATTTTGTTGGCAACGTCTACTTGTGTCTGAAATAGTTGAAAAGTTTAGTTAAACATAAGTTAAGTGTAAAGTGTAATTTCCATATTATTATACGATATCATCATTAGATTAAAAGATGTCTTAAATCTTCTGTCCATATTTATAACATTTACAATTAGACGACGCCATTGCCAATTGTATTAAATCTCGAATGTAAGAATCTTTGGAACCTCAATTCGATCTTTGAATTTTTAAACCTACAGCCTTATAGAACTGATAGACCTAATAGCTTTCAACAAAATTTTTCTATAACAAAAAATTTATTTAGTTCTTACCGAAGTAAATTTTACTATTAAATTACTGCGTTTTATTCCAAAGAGTGCAGCGTTATCTTTGTAAATTTTGCTGTACTTGTCTTTCTCCGTAACAAACGTAGGGCATGCTGTAAAAATAAGCATCAGTTTGTTATCAATATCAACGAAACATTATTTTTAAAAAAACTGAAGCTATTTAGATATTTTTGCTGTTATAATCGGGGAATGTACCACATCCAGTTTTATACCATACCTTCATTCACGTCAAATTGGACTTTTTCCATTTCGCAATCACACTCGTTTGTATAATATAAACCTGTAAAAAATTATACAACGTGACGTTTAATTTCACATATTTGAAATTCAAAGGTAAAAATGTTAGGGACAGTTTATAATATTACTGTAGGGCATGTCTGTATTGGTTATTAAAATGGGTTTGCATTGTAAGTTTTATAGTAGAATGATCGCCTTAAAGGGACAAAAGGCAAAATTGCTTCAGTTGGTAACAGTTATTATTCGATTTCTGAGCAGAAGTTTTCTGGTTCAATGCCCGTCTATATTAGCGCAAAAATTGCAGCACTCTTACGGCCACTAGGTTGAATTTATGTTAAATTTTAGTTTAGTAATGATCGAGAACCAGTCAGGAAGGGATTACTGGTATACGTAGTTGAGCTAAAGAATGATTATTAGCATTAATTAAATCCATTTACTTGTTTTGCACAAAGAAAGGCCGACAGGAAAATGGGAAAGGGTGAACGTAAGAAAAATATAAGAACAAGGACAGTGAAATGATGAGAGAGCGCGAGTGAGAAAGAGAGGAGGAAAGAGAAAGAAAAAGAGGGAAAGAGGAAGGAAATGTTGAGAGAGGGGGAAGAGAAAAAAAGAAAGAGAGAAAGACAGACAGAATTAGGTAAAAGAGATTTAAATAGGGAAAGAGAAGTTGGGCGAGCGAAAGAAAGATAAAGCGATGAAACCAGAAGGAGTGAGAAAGAGAGGACGAGAGGCGGAAGGAATGAAGAAGCGAGAGAGACACACAGAGAGAGAGATAGACTGAAATTTCTCCTTACATGCTTGTTTCCTAGTTTTTTCATTTTCAATATCTGCACAGGTTGGTGGTGTTGCTGCCGCTCTGCGTCGACGTTTGAATGGGTTAAGATCACCAATGTTGAAGTCCAGGTCGCCAAGGTCAGGAAGACCGCCCAGGATGTCACCAAAATCAAAGTCAGAAAAGATGTCAACAAAGATATCACCAAAGTCTTTAAATAGATCACCAAGATCTGCAAAGTTCGAAGTGAAAGAGTGCTTTTAGAAAACGTCAAAAAATTTAAATCAGTAACAAAGATTGATTAATGAGTTTAAATATCTGCGATGTATCATTACCGATTCCGGTAATAATGGAGTTAGACTGTTTTGAAAGCAGCGTATCAAATACATGACATTGTAGGAAAGCGGTGATTTTTTTATAACAATGGAATTTGTCTCGAAATTTGTCTGGCTTGCTAGTAACATAGTAAAAATGAAAATAAATATATTAACTCGAAATTCCGACTTAATAACTCGAAATTTCGAAAACATCTAATACATTTATTTTTATTTTTACTATGTCCCTAACAAGCCACTGTAACAAATAACCAAGAACTGAATAATGTGTTTTATGTGTAATAGCAACATGTTTATTTTTTTCTGGGATATATCATACACGTTTTATTTCCATTATGGTCCAAGTGCTAGTATAAAAGTGAAATCACCAAAAATAACATACACAGAAACTATTAAAAATGCAGCAGATTACACTACAGTAAACTAAGATTATATGCGAATTAAATAATAATAAAAACTCATCAGTAATCAAGAAAGTTGCATCTGCATCTTTGTTCTTCTCCTATATAAACTTACCTCCAAGAACATCACCAAGATCAATGTCGAAATCAAAAGCATTTTCAAATACATTCGCCACATCATCCGTAAAAAAGTTTGTGAAATCATTGTCCAAGAGGTCGTCCGTGAAGAAGTCAAGCAAATCTCCAGTGACGAAGTCGCCGATAGTGTCATCAAAGAATTCCAGCACGTTAGTCTCAAAAACATCAACAAAAGTTTCTGCAACAAATTTGTTGGTTAACTAAATTAGACTCAAAAACAAAGTTAAACTTCCATTGAAAGTGGCAGGACAGAAAAGGGGACAGAAAAAAATCTTTTTGCAGTGCACTGTATAAAAGCATTCTCAGCACACTTTACATAAAATACAGCTAAAATTACATTACAATAAAGTATGGGAAACGATATAAAATCAAATACACAATTTGGAATAAAAAGTCGGAAATATAAAAGGAATTTTAAAATGACTTCACAATAATAGAGGTTAATTTCAAATATTACCAACATGGGCGTATGTGTAAATGTACGCACAGTTTAGCCATAATATTTGAAAAACAAGTGAGTCTTTAATTACGAATTGAGCGTCTTATATGATAGCAGGTTACGCAAATAACTAAGTACAGAGTTCCAGAACCGAAGTGCACAATGCAAAAGCCCTGTCACCGTAAAATTTTAAAGTTTTGCCTGTCCATTTATTCAAAAGTGTAGCTTCATTAGATCTCACGTTTTCACGCACTGGAAAGTGAATAGAAACAAGTTCTGTTATGTTAGTTGGCGTCAAGCTATGCATTACTTTAAAGGCAAAGCACAAAATTTTAAAAGCAAATCCGCTGCTCAAGTGTAACTGGTACGAGTCGCGAAGAACAGGAGTAATGTGTCCCGCACTTGTCTTGTAAACTAAAACTAATACCTGTATAGTGACTTTAGTTTGTGCTCTTAGGAGCTTGTTATAGGGTCCTTTAACGACAGGCCAAGTTATGACTAATTTTCGCAATTTAATCATCCTACTGTTACAAGAAAGTTTTTTTTGTTTCGTTGTGAAACTAAATAAATCACTATGATAGCTAGGTATACCTCCAAAAGATGTGAAAAAGTCTTGGGCTGGATCCAGAACTGCCTCCTGTAGTTCGTCGATGCCTAGTTCTACCAAAGGACATGTGAGGCCAACAACGGGGGTTCCACAGAAGCCGCTTGGAGCTATGTAAAATATAACAAAACCACGTTTAGGCTTAATTAGGTTGAATTTCGTTCTCTCCAAAATGCTGTTTGTTTTTTGGTCTTTCAAATTATTTCGTTGCAAGCAAATTATTTTTAAACTCATTTTTTAGCTAACTTAATAATAACAAAAGAGCTAAATTATTTCCACATTTCTTATTTTAAATTATTATTGAATTTATTGAGGGTTGGATTATGACCCTTTGGGGCCCTTAGGTAATGAAACTAAGGGGCCCCAAAAGTGGGGGGGGCTGCTCCACAGACGGAGTCACTATTTAACTCGCCAGCACTCGTCTTGAATATTATTCACTCGTGATACATTTTAACGATATTTACATAGCTTAAAGTAAACTCATTGCAAATTCTTTAAATACACTAGAATAGAATAACTATCTTTTGTTTGGCAACAAAAATATTCTTTAAGAAATGCCAGTATTTTACTATTTATTACAAACTAAATTAGCACGTATTTCAACACAACCGTGTAGTAGTGAAATAACACATTTTTACCAAATGTTGTCAAAGCTTGAGGGCCCCCAAGCTTTAGCTGCAGCCTACACTAGCCTATAGGATAGTACGGCCCTGAATTTTTTATTTATTGACTGCCTGCCAGCCAGACCCGGTCTCCCAGTTGACCAACTAACAACAGGTCATTTGATTGATTGACTCAAGGTGCATACTGACTGAGATGACTAACTGTGCAAACTATGCTAAGCCATTAAACACACCGAGTTTTGTTTTAATGAAATTTATTCAACTCGTACAAAGGTTTCATTAAATTTTCGCCTAGATGACCAACTCAGCTGTTACAGTAGGACCACCTATCAAGCTTGACATGGAAATTATGTTTGTGCCAACGATTATTAAACGTAGTGAACTTTACGCATCTTAAGAACGCAATTTTAATAAAAGTGTCATTTGATGCTCTGTGAGACAATTCTAACTAATTAAAGTTTTGCAATAGCTATTTCAAATCTTCTTGAAATTCATTCAGTCAACTCTTGAATCGCATGGAATTGTTCATTTATTATTTATTCTTTGTAAGCATTTCGCGTATTACCTACTCAGGCTTGCAGGCTAGGGTCACGAAACTTACAAGGTGGGTAACCCTGCTGGGGCAGAAGAAGAGTGTGATGACTTTTGATCTCTGGTCAATGTGCAAGGGCAATGGGAATTGGTCAGTTTTTCTGTTAGACCGCATATCCTCTTAAGAATTCCATTTTTTTCAAACATTCTTCGCAAGTATTCGGGTCTTATGGAACTTTGGTGCACCTGGGATTTTACAAGAAAGGGAATGTTAAAGCATATGCCAAAAAGTTTCTGTACAAAGTTCGAGAACTTGGCAATAAGCTTATCTGTTTGAAACACACTTGCAACTGCAAAACTGGAAGAAAAATTAATTTAAAAATGTTCGAGCCAACTGCTAAAACGTCACAGATTCACTATCCCAAAGAGCACAAAAACGGCACTGGCTCATCAAAAAACGTGTTATTAATCTTAGTGACAACGTAAAATAATTTTCTGCCTCTCTTTAGTTAGTGATGTGTGTACAAATATCTGATTATTTTTTGGAATTTTAAGCAATGTCATTTAAATTCACTTTCTCACTCAGCCACTGACCATTAAAATTGCCGTCTAACCGTGATTGCATAAATTTACAAGTTTTATATAGCTGCTAAATTTACTGCAAATACAAGCCCGTGACACAAGAATTCAAACGATTTTTTAACGCTTAACCTCAATTATAAATCACGACCACAAAAGCCGAAATTTTGCGATGGTGATTCGAGCGATGTACCTTGTACAAAGGTCTTGATAAGACAAATCGAATGAGATTGGTTTACCTCTGACCCCACTAACTGGAAAAATGGCGGTCTGGAAAACAAATAGGCTCTGTCTCCTCTTAGAGATTTTGAGCTAGGGCAGCAATTTCTGGCATGTGACTAGGTGGAGTGGAGAGTTCGAGAATGACTGAATGTAGGCCAGGTACGAGTGGAAATATTCTCTATACGCTGTGACTGAAAAAGTGAAATTTGGGGGAAATAAAATGTCGCGAGCTTGGAGCGACAGTAGCTTATAGCATATCTAATGAAAGTTCTCAATGAGGCGAATCGAATGTAAGTTGACGTGAGATTAGTTAACCTTTGACGCATAGGTCACTTTTGAAGCGACACAAGTTCCAATTTCATTGTGAAACTCAAACGCTAGGTAATCAAACAAGGTGAATTCGATAAAATAAAAGTTGTTACTTTCAAACAAAAGACCATTTGAAGGTCTAATTCTGTAACTATTGGTTGCAATATTTTAAATTTCTGACCACATAAAAATGTCAGCTAATTTCATATTGTTATGAAATCATCTTTGCCAAGTTGTACGCCAAGACAATGCTCGTAAGTCATGTACAGTTATCAGAGAGAGAGAGAGAGAGAGAGAAAGAGAGAGGGGGGGAGAGTCGGTTCTGAATTCCGGAGCTGACTGGGTCCTTGGTGGATCTCTAGATCATTGCTGCCAATTCAGTGACATAGCAAGAGAATTAACAAGTACATAGGCAACAATGTATTGTCGATTTAATTAAGTTACCACAAGACACAATGTAATCTATTCTATATAAATGTACCAGTAAGCAAGACATTCTAAACGATTTACCGCAACTTTTTACTTTAGATGCACACTTGTTTTTCACATGTGCTTTGCATTCGTCAGAGAGAAGCTTTTCTCTGCTGGCATCACATTCACGCACATAGTATGAGCAAAGTTGCGCGGCCTGTTTCTTCTTCTCTGCCTCAGACAAGCCAGCGAGAGCTTTGATCTGATCACATGTTGGCTCACTAGTTGGTAGTTTTGCTATTGCTGCAAAAGAAACAACGAAATCAAAATTTAACATGGGTCAAAATAAAAATAGCTGATTCAAATATGAAATAAATAAATTGGCCTAAATGATGAAATATCAGACAATACTTGACACGCCTGTTCATGGAGGCTCTACACATTTCTGCACCTAATCAAACAATGGACAATTTAACACTGTAGATATGAATTATATAGTTTGTTCGTCAGTTATTCACTTAAGCCGTTTGACACTACATTTATTATTATATTTTCAGCATTTTTTTCACTGTTTACAAAACGTGAAACGTGTCGAATGCAACCTCAACCGTGATTCTTAGTTTGGATACTAGATTTCTTAAACCAAAAGGACTGACAGTTAAGAGTTACTAGTCATAGCTCGCTGAAGCTGCGAAATGACATTTAAAAATATTATGTCCCTCTGTCGACATTAGATGTAGTGGTTGTAGTATTCTAGTCTTTCGTACTTCATCCCATCTCGACCGATTGGCTAAAAACTAGAATCTCTATAACTAAAAAGCAAAAGCGTAGGACATACAGAAAGTCAGTATGCTGGTGAAAATCACAGCAACTTTAGTGAAAATAACAGCATCGTCAAGCAACAAAAACCCATTTCAGAGTAGCGCTCTTTTATATGACGAAATAACAGCTACAAAGCGCGGTTTTATAGCTTACATGACTTTAAACTAACAATCTCTGTTTCGTGTAAAAATTGTGATATCGTAAGTAAAGATGTATTTTACTATGTTACTTACCACATTCTGTGCTGAACGCTTTGCATTTTTGTTTTACACACGGAACGCAAACATTGTCCCGTTTTGCTTCGTTTCTTGCTTTCACTTCTTCTTTCACCTAATAATAATATAAAAGGAAATTACACCGTTTTCAAGGCTTTGTTATATAGGTTTTGACGTTTCTCTCCCGGCGAATATTTAGTTCATCTTTAAATTAACTTCGCCAGTCTATTTCTGCTAGTGACTTATTTTGTTGTTAAATATTGTTCTTATTTATAACAACTCGGTCAGCAATATAAAACGCTAACTATTGGGATGAAAGAGTTTTTTAAACAATTGTCATACTAAAGGGTCATACTATACTTGTTGGCTGTGGCGTTCAGTTTGAGTTATTACAGTAGTGGTGAGCATACTGTGGCGTGATGGTTTAAGGCGCCAGCACTGTTTAACTACATTTTGTTTATTTTTGGCTTTTTCATGTTAATGTTTTTCATTAACTGCATTACTTTCAGGCTAGACTTCAGAACTCATGCTACACTGAACCCCGCCTTTCTAAACTATGGTTGCTGTGACAGCTGATGGCCCGCTTCTACATCAGTGTGGTAGCTGTTGAGCCCTATTTTGATAATTGGGAGCACCTCACTGAGCCCTCAATTCAGCCTTTTCAACAGCCAGCTCAGTGATTATATCAACTGGAAACATTGTTTGTAAAACCCGACCGGCCAAAATAAACTTGCGGAGTTAAAAAAGTGTTTAGATTAGGACCAATAGTTATCACCCCTTTTTACATTCCACTATTTAGTCAATCATAGCATAAAATGGAATCTTTATGCATTCAAAGCATGAAATTAATCGTTACCTTGGTTGCTTTCACGACACACTTTTCCTTTTCGGCCAACGTAGCCTGTTTTTGGTCCTTAAGAGCATTGTACTTCGCCAAATACAATTTCTTCAGGTAAGATGTGCCAGTCTTTGAGAGTCCTGTTTTAAAAACATTTCGTTGTTGGACTTTTAACAAATTAAACTTTAAATTTAAGTTTCACTGCCATACTTGCACTACTATTTATTTTTATTTATTCATTCCATTACTAATTAATTTGTTTATTGTTCATTAAACAATGGAAATACACAAGGTCACCTACATCAGGTTAAATTTATAACGTAACTACTTTTCTTGTCAAATCGAAACAAACAAAGAAAAGAATGCTGTTGAAATCAATGCACACTGATTACAGAAATGTATATACATTTTTGAAAATGTTTACTGTAATTTAGCATAAAAATTCAAACTTGTTATCCGACTGGATTATCTGTGCGCTCGTTTTTATCTGGAATTGATCAGAAAAGTTCAGACGTTAGGCAGATCCTGGTCGAAAGTAAAGAAAATTTTGAACAAACCGATAGTAGGCAGAGTAGAGGTTTCCAAGGAATCAAGTAATTTAACTGTGTTAAATAATATTAATAACACTTGCCAATAACATTAATAATAATATACGATGCAATCTATCTTACCATCTAATACTTTTTGCGGCATGGCTTTTAATTTTTGTGTGGTTTGACGCCTTCTTCTCAGGCCACCGGATGCAGCCAGATGTATCATCAAGATGGTCAACATTGCTATCGTTAAGAATTTCATCTCTGCAACCTGTAATGATATAAACAAAACTGTTGATTGAGTGCTGGTCAATTCTTGCCTTAATAATTCACTCGTCATATAATTTTACTGGAGCTTTTGATCTCGGTCTCTGTTATTGCCTACCGCTGATTTGACAGTGACAAATTTCTGAAAGAATAGTGACACAAAATACACGATCTTTAAAGTGTGACGTTAAAAATTCAAAGTTCGCATTATTACTAGGTTATATTATTGGAACTAAGTACGTCGCAAAAATTATGACCAAAGTAACAGTCATTTTAAGAGATTAATAACGTCTATAATAACAACGTCAGTAAAATAACATAGCAGCAAAATGCCATTAAAATTACCTCTAAGCACTTCAGTACAGCAACACTTTTTTGAAACTGGAAACTCTGTAAGAAATTCCAAGAAGTCGTCAACAAAGTAAAGAAGTAAGAACGTTCTGTCTTATATACAGATCTTACAACTGACGTCAGCCACGCCTTACTGTTTTCGTGGTTTAAGTAGATAATTGCATGATCCCGTCCGTAATTGCGAGATCTTACTGGTCTTATCAAATAAATCACGAACCATAATGGCAGCAATAATACCACCTCTATATTGTGAATAAAAGGATCAATTATACCGTGTTGTTATATCTAGAACTTTTGCATACTATGTCTAGAAACTTAAACGATGCAGGTGTACAAACTAAAAGCTATGCAGGTTCTCACAGAGTAGATAAGTATGCTAAGTGATCAGAAAGTGATACCTGCATGGCTTATTATGAAATGTTATACTACCATGTGACAAGTATGATTATATTTTCTGCTAAGTGCCAGCAGAAAGAGAAATTTTCTACTTGACTGGCTTTACGTACAATTTGTTGATTCTGTTCTGATACTTTTTACAAGTAGTTTTGTAAATGTTTTGACTAGGCCAAATTACAGTTTTAAGCTTATTTCAATATTCGAGAGAATGTTAGAAAGATTTAGTAATAGCAATAAGCACTTTGTGTATTAACAAAATCACTTCAGTCATGATCATCTCACCCTTGGATGCCCATTTTTTCACCATTGACGTCATTCGTCGACTAAAGAAAAGCAGCGCACTGTCAGTTAGTGTCAACGGTATAAAAAGTTTTTACAGAATTAGACAGCTAATTTTGCGATATTTCTGCATGAATATTAGGTAAGCTGCAGCAGTTGAATTATGTTAACCAGTGCAACTGCGATGCGCTTATGAAGTCACGAAACCACCAGTTTCGTTATAATTATAAAGTGAATGTTGGCAACCACGGCACCTGAAAATGTCAGTACAGCGGTAGTATAACTTACTTTATGATTTACAGCCATTTTCAATGTATTTTGTTGTATTTTTCTAAGTTTAAGTGATAGTAGTCAAATAAACGCAACATGCTAAATTGCGTGACCTTTCCTTTAATTATAAATAAATTCATTCTCATTATTATGAAGTTAAACGTACAGGGAACAATATAGTCACTAGACATTTATTTAAACCAGGTGAAGCCTACATTGACGGATGAATGGACAAATTTGAGAGGGCAAGAAGAGTGAGCAAGCTTCTTAAAGATAAGACACAAGAGTTTCAAAAACATTCCATTACGAAATTATATTACTTTGTTATGGTCTTATACTAGTAAAGCACTTACTTTGTTATAGTCTTATACTAGTAAAGCACTTATTTCAGATTTTACCCAGTATCTATTAATATTTCAACAGTAGTACTAACATTAGTAACGCACTTCCGGTACAAACCTTGCTGACGTCATGTACAGTGACGCGCCTGGGGCAGTTCGTCCGTTTGATTTATTGAAACAAACGGTATTTTTGGATACGAACGAAGTGCGGAATCCCTAAAGCTTGGTAATATTGTTGCTGGGCGGTGGCGTTGTCATAATTTATAATTGAAAGCTATCACAGGCAACAGATTTTAGCACACGCGGACTCGGTGCAACCAGTAAAAAGCTATCGTTTTACATGGTACTTGTCATCTAGTAAACGTTCATGATTTTTTTAACAATGCCGCCGGTTGTTTCATAGAAAAGCTGCCTGCACATGAAGAAATTTTCTTCTGTGAGACTCTTGCACCATAGACTTTTTGCCAGGAGTACAAGTACCAACTAGTACAAGTGCACGCAACTTCCACAGATGTAAGTTTGCAACATCAATTATTACTGTAGTGCTTTTGGTAGATACAATCACAGCTCGGTTAATTTACGCGAGTTACACGATTACATCCAAATTTTGTTGAGTGTGGGTTAGAAAATCATCTGTTATTGTATGGTGGTTCACTTCGAAACTTAATTATCTAAAGCAGAGATTGAAATTAATTAATCAACTTTTTATTGTCATAATAATTACAGAATTTTCAAGCAACAACAACTGAAATAAAACGGAAAACTACTAGAATATATTTAGTAAAATTCATGTCCTCATTTTAAATTGCCATCTGTATAGCAGCTTCCAGAATTCCAGGTAGTGTCACTTCCATGGTTTGGGATGTGACGCCTATTTCATGTGTAAGCGTGTACGGCTTCCCAGCTACAGTAAATTCAAAGTAGCCCGTGTAGATTTTATCCCTGATTTCTGTGGCAGTATCCACTTGAATCTAAAGTAGTCGAAAAAAATTAAGTGTTTTGATGTAGGATTCAAACTAATCAATTTACAAGCTAGGCGGGTACTACTTCATGCAAATAGCAAGTATTTTATGCCCTGTAAATAATAATAAAGTGATATCTGCAAGGTCACATTGCGAAATATTGTGCCAACTGACCACTACGACAATGTTTTCTGCCAAATGGCAGCAGAAATAGAAATTTCTTACTTGATCTGCGTGTATACCATTTATTGATTTTGTTTTGATGTTTTTGCCCATAATACAAATTATACGATTTTATTTTGATATTTTTGTCAATGATACGAACGTTGTTACACTTTTGATAACGTCTATTTACAGTTTTGGTACACATCACTCAGCGCTTGTAATTATTATGCAGCCATAGTCAAACATAGTCAAAGATATTCGTCTAAAACCAAGTGAAAATGATGGTATAAAACGACAACATGGTTTCTTCCGAAGCAAGAAATTCAAAATTTAAGTTTTAAATTATAGGTATTCTGCTTCTCTGTGAGACCCTTGTTTGATCTGTGACCCTCAAATGACCCAGACTTGTACTAGTCAAGTAATACATTCAACTACTCTAACTGCAAGCTTACAGTCGACGTGTCACAAACCCATTTTTAGTTTTTGAATCGTCTCAAGCAGCCCAGCTATGTTTCTTTCTGAAAAACGGCTCACAACGCCATTCTCGCTTGCAATTACGCAAAAAAACTCGAGCTGGATATTAGCCCAAAAGAGAGCTCGTGTATTTTGAGTTATTAACATTTTAACGATGAATTCACGGAGAATAAACAATTGAAATACATAAAATAGCCGATGAAATTCCATATGTGAGAGATAACACAAAAAATCCTATAATAGAGTCAAATTTTTAGAACAAACAAATTATACATTGCATGTACATGTGTATAGAATTATGTTGATATAAATCTTACCGAAGAAAATTCCACTTTCAAATTACTGCGTCTTATTCCAAAAAGTGCAGCGTTATCTTTGTAAATTTGGCTGAATTTCTCCTTTTCCACAACGTACTCAGGGCAGACTGTAAAGATATTATTGAAGAAATACAAAAAAGTCAAGAAGGGTTCATTTTTCCTGCATGGGGGCAGGTTAAACTTGCTCTAATGCTGTCAAGATTGTTATTGGGTAATAAGTAGTTACAGCTGTATTGACAAATAAATTTCATAAATAAAGACCTTATCCATAACCGAATTGCATAAACTCTAGGACTTATAAGTAAATGACACAAAATCGGATAGTAACTGTTGTTTCACCAAAATACCTTGTTTTACATCGAACTGAAGTTTCTCCTGTTCGCATGGGCACTCGTTAGTGTAGTACAAACCTATATTTGAAATAAAGTAAAAATTCAAACATGATTCAAAATTCAAACAATTTGCGTGTGGCAATTATTTTCATCTCGGAATCTCGGGAACAAAGAGTGAGTGAGAGAGAGAGAAAAAAAAGAGGGAAAGAAAGAGACAAAGAGAGAAAGAGAAAGAGAAAGAAAAGAGAGGGCAAGAGAGAGAGAGAGAGTGGGAGAGTGAGAGCTATAGTGTGAGAGAGTGAGAGAGAGAGAAAGAGAGAGAATAAGAAAGAGAGAGCGAGAGAGTGAGAGAGTGATTGACAGAGAGGGAGAATGAAAGAGAGAGACAGTGAGAGAGAGAGAGAGAGACAGAGAGAGAGAGAGAGAGCAAGAGCGAGCGAGAGTGAGTGAGTGAGAGTGAGAGAGATAGAGTGAGAGAGAGAGAGAGAGAGAGATAGAGAGGGGGAGATATATATAAAGATCTTAGTCCCAGATGATAGCTAGAACTTACATGCTTTCTCCCTAGTTTCTTTGACTTCAATGTCTGTACATGTTGGTGGTGCTGCTGCCGCTCTGCGTTTACGTTTGAATGGGTTAAGATCGCTAAAGTCTATGTCACCAAGATTACCCAGATTCAAAACACCCAGAATATCGCCGAAGTCAATATCAACAAGGATATCTCCAAGATTCCCGAATAAGTCGCCAATGCCTGCAAAATTTGAACGACAATTTTGCTTAGGAACGAATAGCGAACATTGTAATAGCGTCAGCGCAGGCAGAATGAAACAGGATATCCTAAAGTTAGGACCACGTTTATGGCTATTGAAGAGCTTAAACGAACTTGCCAATCACAAATCACTGAATGAGTATCACTCGCTGAGAAAGAGAACAATGTTTTATACTAAGATAGTAAACCGAATCTAACTTTTCCTAGTAAGTTTTCAGTTATGAATTTAAAAAAACTTAATAAACCGACGACAATAGTTATGGTAACATTATCTTATTAGGTGCATTTTGAAATTAAAAAGCGTGACCCTTTGATATGTACTATTTTATGTTTTCGGAGACTGTGATAGTGCACTTAATTACCACCAAGGTCAAAATCTAGCCCAAAATCAAAAACATCTAATGTGTTCGCCAGTTCTTCTGAGAAAAAGTTTGTAACTTCGTCTGGAAGGATGTTTTCCAAGACGTCTTTCTCAAAAAAGTCTGCAACATCTCCAGTTAAGAAATCGCCAATAGTGCTGTCAAAAAACTGTACCGCTTCTGTACCGAAAGCACTCACAACAGATCCTGCAACAATTTTTTATCAAATTAGTTTATCTAAGCCTGCTAACTAAGAAATCTCACTTGCTTCAAGAAGAACGTAAACACATATTCTATGGGTACCAAATTGTTATAATGAGAGGTCAATATGCCTTTTCACAGTTCCAGCGACTGATGATGAACGTGAAAACGTGAATGGTTAAAGCACAAGAAAGCCGCCCACTTAGATAAAGCTTAAAAATTCGTCTCGAAATTTTATACCATTTACATACTGCCTTTTTGCATGCAGGATTTGGCGTCGGCGGCAAGGCTGTATAAAGCGTGTAAGTTTAAACTCCGGCGATGACCGTTAAGCTAGCCATTTTGATGGTAGGTCGTTTGAAAGAAGGTTAGATACCACTGAGTTGTTTGAAAAAATAACCAGAGCACCCTGTAGGAAGAGCCAGCGATATTTTACCAGTAGCAACGATCATTTTAATTTATTATTTCTAGTTACATAGGTCTTTCCAGAAGGTAAGCGAAATGCTAAGTAATATAGATTTGCATGGAAAGTTTTTTGGGATATAATTTAACATTTATTGGGTTTTGCCTATAAGTTTCCTATTCTTCTCGCGTACATGGTTCTATGATCATTTTTATTTCCCGTGTGGGAAATTGATATTTAATATATTAACATTTACGTTTGCTCTAGATTACGCTAGATTCACGTTTGCGTAAGTGACCTTATGTAATGGCACCGTCGTAACAGTATTGCGGGAGATTTAAGATGAAAACAAACAAAAATTCATTTTAACGCGAGTACGATATATGCACGAAATAATTCTTCAAGGCGGTTTTTACGAAATCTACTTCAGGTACCCTTTTCTTGTCCTTTAAGTGTACCAGACAACGCGTTTGTGTACACTTGACAACGCGCCTCGCAGCCCATGCTGTTGTAATAGTTTTAACAGCTAGCTAGAACCTTACTTCATTTTTCTGGTTTCCAAGCAAGATCCTGCTGGTAAATCACTCTATGCACAAACGAATGCATAATTAAGCAAAGTAAAGTTACTGAACAGATGCAGCAGACGGCTTTGCCTTACCCACATGTCACGTGACTGTTGTTTTTAAGACACGTTGCTGTGCTACCCTTAATCTTTGACCTACAGCAACTGCGCGTGCGCACAACGAAACTGTGAAAAGGCTCGTTTTCTGAGGCAGTACTGACATTGTCAATTTCTACTAACAATGTCCCCTATAACCTGAATCACTTTAATTGTTTAAACAAAAGTACAAAACTGGTCGAAATAAACAGTAAAAATAGAAAAATAACATGTAAAGCAATCAATCTTAATTATAACACAGACGCTCGCCCAGGATGTCATCATTGTGAGTGATGAACAATCATTTGAAGATATTTAAAATTGACGTAAAGAGCAAAAATCTTTAACTTCAGCATCCTAATTCTGCCACACAGAAAAAGAGAAAAGACATAGATTTAGTACATAGCCACAAGTATCTGAAGTAAATCAATAACCACGATGTTGTCTGGTGTTTTTTTCATAGAAAGTCAGTGCCCCAGTAGGTAAATTACAGGTTTAATTCTCTTCTAACTTGCACTGTGTGTTGTGAAAGGTACGCCCATTCAAGACACGCAGATTCATCAGGTCGAATGTTTTGAATAGTTATTAATTGTTTTTCATGATGAACCTGGACATCAATCAACTTTATGACTCATAATGACGTAAAAATATTATTTTTACAAAACAAATTTTCCTACCATATAACTTGGTTTTAAACATTCTGACAGTGCGGATGTTAACATACTGTTTCTACCAGAACACCTTTATTACAGAAAATGATTGATGATACCTCCTAAAGATGTGAAAAAGTCACTGGCTGGATCCAAAACTTCGTCCTTTAGTTCTTCAATGCCTAGTTCTACCAAAGGACATGTATAACCAACGATGGGTGTTCCGCAAAAGCCACTAGGAGCTACACAAAATAAAATTAAAAACCGAATTAAAAAATAGATTAATGATATTTGACAACTTGATTACTTAATTATTTTACCGAATATCAAACCAATAGCTCATCCAGGTACAACATAACACAACACAAATAGGTGTCGACTTGCAAGTTATATTGCAGAGACCCTGAACAAGAAAAATCGCCGAACAGATTAACATAGAACTTGGTATTCCAATATTTGTTATACAAGAGACATAGTGTCGACTTACAAGTTATATTGCAGAGACCCTGAACAAGAAAAATCGCCGAACAGATTAACATAGAACTTGGTATTCCAATATTTGTTATACAAGAGACATAGTGTCGACTTACAAGTTATATTGCAGAGACGATGAACAAGAAAAATCACCGAACAGATTAACATAGAACTTGGTATTCCAATATTTGTTATACAAGAGACAAAATCTATCAGCAACAGCTCGTATCATACGGATTTTTGTTAAATGTGCTTTGAGCAGTACGGTTAACCGATTTTTATACAAAAAATTATAAATGATAAAAAATTTGAACCTTCACTACATCTTTACTGTAGAGACTTTTCATTTCTATGTAGGAAAGTGTTGCGCTTATTTCAACAAAACAACGCTTGGCATTCTTACAAACAGAGACTTCTCACTTTCTATGTAGACTTTCTACGTATAAAAGTTTCATTCTTATTTGAACATATTCTTCTAAAGTTTCACTTGATATGTTTGCATATGTTTATTTGGTTTTCCAATGATCTAGTCGGCAAATTACAGAGCGCCTCCGATGTTACTTAGATCTGATTAATCGGTTAATCAGAGAACGGTTAACCGATAAAAAATAACCGGTCCCAGCTCTGACTAACGTCCAAGGTCATCCTGCTTACAGCAACTTGCGCTAGACAAAACCCGATCAGACCATTAAAAAGAATCATTTTACTACCCGTCATTCATAAAACGTTGACCGAATTTTACTGAATTTACCCAAACTAAAGTTGTTTCATAGAAATTGCCAAGTGAGCACAATTTTTGTGTGAAACAGTTTGTAACAGGCAGATGTTTTGCAGTTTTCAATTAGTACAAACGACGACTTACCACAATCTTTTGCTTTAGCTGTACATTTGCTCTTTACATGTGCCAAGCATTCAGTAGAGAAAAACTTCTCTCTTTTAGGATCACATTCACGGACGTAGTACGAGCAAAGTTGCACTGACTGTTTCTTCTTTTCTTCATCTGACAGATCAGCGAGAGACGTGATTTGACTGCATGTTGGCTCAGTCGTTGCCAGCTTTGCTGTTGCTGCAATTAATGATCAAAATGAATGAATAATTTGATTATTTCAGTTTACAAATAAAGTTTAGTTTTTCGTCTGTGCAGTTGCTTGAAGTGTAACTAAGATGAACACCAACCCAAAACTAGTCAGTATGGTTTTAGAAAAAATTTTTATTATAAATGTAACAACATGGGTAAGATGAGTATGTTATAAGAATCTAAGGATTGTTGTGAGAAAATGCAACATCCGGTTACAGAAGCCGTGATTAATCAAGTTGAAATAAAGTCGAGTTAAAGGTTAATTAGATGAAGTGAGTGTTCAGCTGGTACATATTCATCTAATTTTTCTATGGCTTTATAATTGTTGGCATCTTAAACTGAATGGCAGAAGCAAGATGATGATATTCAGAAAACTACTTCCGTACCTTTGTAAATATATGGAAAACCAAAAAACCCACCGAAAATCTGCGACCCTTATGTGAGTTACATAATATACCGATGACGCTTTAGTACGCATTGTTTTCTTCACATTTTCAGAAGACTTTTACTTTTAAAATGACTATTTATATCCGATATTACACTTGGCTTATGATGTTATTTCCCTATTAAAAGAATCGTGTCAGTAAATTTTTTATAGTTCTTGAAACCAAGGTGAATATTGCAATACAAGTATACTTACCACATTCTCTGCTAAATGCTTTACACTTTTCTTTTACACATGGAGCACAAATGTTTTCCAGCTTTGCTTTATTTCTTGTGTTTAGTTCTTCTTTGATCTGACAATAAAAATGACGTGGCTATAGTTTTTGACAACTAATGCTTATCAAGTTGTGAAGAGAAACAAATGAGGTTGAACTCATTTGTTTTGCGTTCCTTACAAAACGGCAGCATTTTGACTTTCAAGCATCAAAATAAGTAATTCACCTATTTGACCTAAAAATGCTGGCTTCATGGGCTTCAACTGTAAACAAAAAAAAGCACGAATTGTTTTTGAAAGCGATTTCGACTACACAACACTGATAAAACAATTAAGGAGAACTCGATTAAACTAGAGAATAATAAAAATGAATTATTAATAAGAATTGAACTATACCAGCCAAATGAACAAAAATACTACATTAGAAAGTCTTGTTTAGTTATGCATATGCAAGCTAGGTGTCAGTGTTTGTTATATAATGTTAGTCATTTTGCTGATTAATCCTATGCAATTTTGCACTCTACCATTTTTATTCATAATGTTCTGTCAGTA
Source organism: Tubiluchus corallicola (assembly GCA_030141605.1). Taxonomy (NCBI): domain Eukaryota; kingdom Metazoa; phylum Priapulida; class Priapulimorpha; order Priapulimorphida; family Tubiluchidae; genus Tubiluchus; species Tubiluchus corallicola. The sequence goes on along the minus strand of JAQGDQ010000068.1, from coordinate 332,611 downwards.
TTAGCAGTGTTTGGCAATATATCCAATTGCCAACTATTTACTTTTTAATGAGGCCCGTGAGGGCAAAATTGTATGAGTAAAATGTCATTTTCAGTCTCGAAAAAGGAAGTTGTTATCGTTATCGATAACTTTTGCTGATCCCAAAACAGCACTGTTTTACTACAAATTGTGAACTTCATTTAAAAAAGGAAATCAATTTTAAAATCAAACAATTGCCCACCCAACGAAAAGGATTAACCATGACAGTTTTTAAATTAAGCGGTGTCAAAGCATGCTATATTAGTTCTTTTTTACTTGTTTGGCCTTTTCCACACATTTATCTTTTTCAACCAAAGCAGCATCCCTTTGATTTTTCAGGCTCTTGTATTTCGCCAAATACAACTTCTTCAGGTAAGTTGTGCCGGCTCTGGAAATTCCTGTACCAAAATAAAACGTTTGGTTTTTATTCTTATTTCTGGTTTCATTTTGGTTTTTAATCTATTTTCTGGTTTTACCATAATGACTTTATCAGCACACTGACACTTTTTTGAATTTAGTTCAACAGGAATTTATTTAAATTGCCAAAACATTATATTTAGATAGTAACAATGAATTACAACAAATTATTCTGTTCGTATACTTGGCTTTAAAAATAATAAATGTCAACATTTGCAATTTTTTGTTGACCAAGATGCTTCTACGGGTTATTAAGGCCACTTCACAAAACTTAAATTCAATGAAATAAAACAAACCAGTTTAGAGAAACTTTTCCGGAGGTTGATGGTGTATCCCACCAATCGTAGAACTAAGTAACAGCCAGAGTTAATATAACGAAGTTACAGACATTAGTAATTAATAATCACAAAGCAACTTTTATTATTAATGACAAATTGGATATTTATTGAACTATTGGTTAATAAACATCGACTGTACATCATCATCCCGTTCTAAAAAATAAGTGAACTGTACTAACTGTACATCATTAGCCTGTTTTAAAAATAAGTGAATTGTACAAGAGTACTCTTAGTACAGTTCACTTAATTTTCTAAAACAGGCTGATGATGTAGAGTGATCCATCCGAAGCGTTTCAGAAGTTCAAAAAAAATCATCTGCAAGTATGGCAGCTGTTGTTCAATAGTGACAATTAAAAATGTTATTAATTGATAATCAATTGTAATACAGGTACTAACCATCTAATGCACTCTGCGGCAAGCTTTTTAGATTTTGGGTAGCTTGACGTTTCATTCGCCAATCACTAGATGTCGCCAGCTGTACCAGTAACACAAAAATCGTGGTGGTTATTAAAACATTCATATCTCTGTAGCCCAACACCTGAAAAATAAATAATTATTGTTAAAGGAAACCTACTATCGTTGCACAATGTGCTTTCACAAGTTTGAGATAAGACAAATGTGGTTCAATAGGTCTAAATAATTGGTGACAACAAATACTATTACATAAAATGTTGCTTTATAAGATGCTACTTACTTGCTTGCTAGTGCTCGGCTCATTGTGCTAAGAAATAATGCCGTACATTGCCGTAATGCCGTATATAGCGCCGTACATCGATAAAAATATTTATGATACAAATCGCAAATACAAACAAATGGCTCAAAACAAGTTTTTACTTGCACTACTTTTTGATCTTTCTGATAACCAACTGATGCTTATTACAAAACTATAGTTAGGTCAGTGTTATAATCTGCCTTTCAAGTTTTTCACAGTAAAGTTACAGTGGACACTCATTGCAGACAAAAGACAATTTTACATGCTGTGTATTTTATCACTTTTATAGATTTCGGTTAACTTTTGTGTTATGTAGCTTTTACTGCAATTTTATAAATAAACTACCTACTTACTGCAGCAACGAGACACCACAAGCCAAAAGCTCAAACGCATTAAAAACTACACTGCATAAACCGCAAATGCAAAGGAAATGCGTTATACGTGCAAAACTGGTTCTGAAGCCAGACGTGTTACAGTAGTCAAGACGTCATGCATAATTTGTCAGAAATTGGAAGACAGTAACGAAAAGGTATGAGCAGGGAGTACAGTAAATATCTTAAGAGTATTAAGCATAGAAGAAATCAAATAAGACGACCATAAGATAATAGTTCAATCATAAAGCTAAACTCCTTGGATTTTTTATTTAACTTTATTTAACAATGATAAGTACATTTCTTACCTAAATTTAATGATGATGATGATGATGATGATGATGATGACGATGACGATGACGATGACGATGATGATGATGATAGCAACAGCAACAATAATAATAATTTCACAGTTTACGCGGCAATATTTGAGTAACTACATATACATTACATAACCAAATAAAGGCACGCGATTTTGAAACTATTTTGAAGCAGTTAGCTAGGCCTATCAGCTAGGTCTATGTGCTGCAAACATCGGCTAATAAATCTTCGTTCATATTTAACGTTTAAGAGATTTCAATTGATTGCAACACAGTAAAGTTCAGTCGAACAGTGATAATGCACTTTACACTGAATGCTTGCGCCTTCTAGCGGCGGAGAGAGAATCTCAGTCCCGGTATTCATTTTAATTTCTGGATCGGTATAACGCTAATCTCGGATCGGGTCCCCGGATCGGTATTGGGACTAACAAAACGCATAATCTAGAAATGAAAATTATTCGCCATGCATTCGTGTTACACGCCACGCATGCAAATAAGCTTGAAATAGTTCATCTACATAATATTATGTATATATTTAAAATAGGTCCTGAGAGGAATGTATGAGAAACGTAGATAATGAACCAAGCTAGCATATACTGCAAGCACCACTTAATGATTAAAACACACAACATAATAAACCATAAATAGACTGCAGTGTACAAGAAATTAAAAAGCACCTTTTTTCACCAACATATGACCAAAAATGTTCTTAAAATGTACACACACATACGTATATTCTAAATTCTCTGGAAATCGCGGAAAAGGAAAACTTTGACGAGGTAAGACGATTCTTGAACAGTGCATCTTTTTATTTTGTTTTAATTTTATTAAAGCATCCAAGCATACATTAAAATTTAAACGCATAAAACAATAAAATATTTACAATAATAAACAAGATAGGTTGAAATGGATACGGGAGAGACACAAACAGAAGAATTACTACTTATTTGTTTCTACAGAAGTAGAAATGTATTGGGAAGACAATTTTCATTAATCTTTGACTAAATAATTTACTGGAGCCAGTATTTACAGTGGAGACCCATTTGCATGTTCAGGAAGAGAAATCCAGTACTTGACAACTTTATTGGCAAACGAGTTTTGAGCTACAGATGATACAGATACTACCATAGTTTGTGGCAATGACACCTAGAAATTCTAGGAGTTTGTGTAAAAAACTCATTTCCATCTAAGTCATTTTCCCTACGCCTACGGATGATATTGTATCACATTTTTAGATCATAATGAATTCTTCTATCTTCTAATGACAACATATTCAAAGCTAAAAGTCTGTTAGAGTAAAACACAACAGTAAATCTACACCTAGCGTACAATTTTTTAATGAAATACCTTTGCACATTTTCAATAGACGTACGAATGTAGGCCGATGCGCTCAATTCCTATAAATAAAAAATTAAATGAATTTAGTCCCAAATTAGCTAACATGACCATGTTTACCATTTGATTATGATTGGTCTAGTATAATTTACTCAAGTCAAATGGCACCAAACAAGTGTCTCGGGCTCCAAACAGTTCCCTTTTTTACCTTTAGGCGGTGCTCATGTATAATTATCAGCGATTCTCGGCACGGTTTATTCATGTGTGACCGAGCAGTTTGCCCTAATATTCACATATTGACACCTGTCACGGGCCTTAAACAATCACAGCTCTTTCAACTACATCATTGTCGGAACTCATAACCCAGTTTTAGAGTTACGAGAATTCAAAGTTACGACTCGAACTGACAGATGTCCAGTATCCTTGACCCTTGACCGAGTTATTGGTTTAAAAAATCAATTTATGCCCTTTACAGCCTTACCTAAGTGCCTACTTTGAAAGCTTTTTACCCCAGCCCTCTGCGTTTTACGACTTAACATAAATTAAAAGTTATTTTAAACTGCCTAAAATGCTGTTTTTCGTCCGGTTTTCCCTTAACAAAACTTAATATTTAAAGCAGCTTTGCACACTGTCCAACAATGACCGAAATTATCTTTCTCATCATTAATGTAAAAAAAAGTCATGTTTCGGATGATGCATGTCGTAAGTGAACTATCATTCGTCAAGTTAATATGCCACCAGTCGGCTTTCCAGTCTTCCCAGCTGCATCACTAAAGCTACCCACCCACTTTGATCAATGATGCCAGCACATTTTATTTCATTGTAATGAAAGCTGCAAAGGAAACAGGCAGACAAGTGATTTATTTTTATTGTTTTAGGAAACCGTGCTTGTATTAGAGGTCGTTGACCGGAAACATGCATCCTAGGTCAAATAACGTATGTAGCATGCAGCCACTGTCTTTCAAGTCAAAATGTTCTGGAAGCGAGACAAAATGTTACAGGCCTATACCAGACCGCTTCAGCTTTCTCTGTTCCCTGGAATTATATGCGTCACGTTTCTTTTGCTTAGGAATAACTGCTAAGACCGGCGGCCGGCTTCATTTTTCACGCATCCAGGTCTGCTGCCCCATGCGGCAGATGGTGCAGCATCAGCATCGATCTCGTGTAAATCACGTGCGTTATGGCCAGCGGGCATGCTTATTGTAGTGCCTACTGGTACTAAAGATAAAGGAAGAGAAAAGGGAGGAAAAGATAAAAGAACCTGAGAAAGGAAAAATGAAAAAAGAGGTAAAAGGTAGGAAAGGAGAAAAATAACGGCAGAAGAAGAAAAGAAGCAAATAAAAAGTTAAATCAAAAGAAAGAAAGAAAGAAAAAAAGAAGAAAGGAAGAAAGAAAGAAAGAAAGAAAGAAAGAAAGAAAGAAAGAAAGAAAGAAAGAAAGAAAGAAGAAAGCAAGAACGAAAAACAGAACGAAAGAAAGAAAGAAAGAAAGAAAGAAGAAAGCAAGAACGAAAAACAGAACGAAAGAAACAAAGAGGGAAAAAGAAAGAGGGTGGGGAAAGCAAAGGGAAAAGAAGTACCGAGTCCGCGAAATTGTTTATAGTTAGTTCTTCTCGCTTTTTTCCCTGAGTACGAAAGACTACTTTTGCTCCATCGCAGCTGTTATAAGATTGGCAAACTGACTATAAGTTTTCAAGTGCAGTGTACAAATGCATGACTGGACCAAATTCGTCCAGATTAATTTAGCCCAGTTGGTACTTCTTTGTTTTTGCTGATTTTTATTATCATTCAGTATCAACGACAATACATAATCTATTTTGGCACACCAACGAGGCTGGCAGTACGGTACGGTAATTTTTAACAGTTACGTGAAGCACGAAATAGCGGTACTTTTTTCGTAGCTTTATCGTACCTTTTCCGTACCATTTTACTCGTGTTCTTGTAATGTTTATAGTGGTCAGCAAATCAACATGACGACTTGCAGAAGAAGAAAAGAAGCAAATAAAAAGTTAAATCAAAAGAAAGAAAGAAAGAAAGGAAGGAAGGAAGGAAGGAAGAAAGGAAGAAAGAAAGAAAGAAAGAAAGAAAGAAAGAAAGAAAGAACAAAGCAAGAACGAAAAACAGAACGAAAGAAAGAAAGAAAGAAGAAAGAAGAAAGCAAGAACGAAAAACAGAACGAAAGAAACAAAGAGGGAAAAAAGAAAGAGGGTGGGGAAAGCAAAGGGAAAAGAAGTACCGAGTCCGCGAAATTGTTTATAGTTAGTTCTTCTCGCTTTTTTCCCTGAGTACGAAAGACTACTTTTGCTCCATCGCAGCTGTTATAAGATTGGCAAACTGACTATAAGTTTTCAAGTGCAGTGTACAAATGCATGACTGAACCAAATTCGTCCAGATTAATTTAGCCCAGTTGGTACTTCTTTGTTTTTGCTGATTTTTATTATCATTCAGTATCAACGACAATACATAATCTATTTTGGCTCACCAACGAGGCTGGCAGTACGGTACGGTAATTTTTAACAGTTACGTGAAGCACGAAATAGCGGTATTTTTTTCGTAGCTTTATCGTACCTTTTCCGTACCATTTCACTCGTGTTCTTGTAATGTTTTTAGTGGTCAGCAAATCAGCATGACGACTTGTTTTGCCTATTAGGTGGGGACTTATTGAACTCCCCTAATTAACATACGCAAACAAAACGGCTAGAAAACGGTTCGGCTTGGATGCAAAGGTGGCTAATTGTTTAGAAGCACGGGTTGTCATTTCCCGTAAATTACCTTAACTTTATTGTTGTACGTATACAGACTGGGTATATTGCTTACCACATTTGACACCTATTCATGTAACCCGCCGCTCTCACTTCTATTTCTGGGAATGACGTCAAACATATTGGTCTATCGCTTCGCTCCGCCCCCGCTGCAACGTAAGCACGCTCAGCATTCGGGGCAACAAAAAGAAAATATTTTGTTTTGTCCTTATTTGAAGTTATCCAAATAGTTGTTTTATCTAACTTGCAAAGCCATAAACTAAACTAAACTGCGTATTTTCTTGATTGCAAAATGGTTTAATCAGCAACTCATAGACGAAAGCGTTATGCATTTCTTCATGCAAACGAAACTAGTATATATATTTCCACTAATTCACTTGTAATTTCAATTGACAATAATAAAATCTAGAACAAGGCCTATGTCTCCCGCTAACTAATGAAAAGTTGAACATTTTTCATAACAGTGTTAGACGGAGCTGTAGCTAAATGTCGCGAACGTACTTGCTGCAGGGGTGTGTGAAATAACTTGCACGCTGATTGGGCAGTCAACGAAAATGATTGACATTATGTTAGACGTCAATTGTATAGAACGTACTGCCATGCATATTTTTTTCCTATGCCATTTGTACCTGTGCCGTTTTCACCTACATTCGTTCTTGTTTCAAAAAATCTGCATAGCTTGAGTGTAACGTCTGAACTAAAGATTTGCTTTGCCAACGAAAAAAATTCGATACGTTACCCTGCGTAGCTTGCGTGGTATAATTACAAATGTTTTAGGCAAGACAATTAATTTGAATCATCATAAAATTTGTCACTAGTGAGCAGATAATTTAAGACAAACCGTAACTTTCCGTGTCTACCGACACGAAAATAAAAATAAAAATTATTTATTAAGAAAAAGTAACTCAAAATAAATTGATATTTTGTGTATAATTTCGTGTAACTTTTGTAACCTAAACAAAATAAATAGTATGGAATAAAGTACCGGAATAAGTATATGAAATAGTACCTGAATAAAATAAATAGTATGGAAGTTCAAATAGCAGTTCTGTTTTTATAGCATGCATAAATTCATAACAATAATTGATAAACTTATCGTTTTTGCAATTAACTTTTATGCTAGTCTTTGTCTTTTTATAGTAGATCCTACATGCACTTCGTACGGAATATGGTACGAAATTACGGTACAACATTTTATCGTAGTTGTACAGTACGGATTCGATTTTGTAGGTACGGTACACAATTACGGTATGATATTTTTAGACGTACGAAGTACGGAAATTTTTTTCGTATCGCTCCGTTCTGCCAGCCTTGCACACGAATGAGATCGAAAAGCCTGTAAATTCAAGTTGGAAAAACTCTTTGTCTGAAATTGATCGATTTCTACTGCAGTAACAACTGCCTGTCAGCTGCAGCAACATGTACGATGTTGCGGTTCACGGAAGTGTCACCGATGTGACTGAACTGCAGAAGATTTGCTCCGCCGGGGTACAGTATTTGAGTAGCTGGGGAAACATTAGCATAATCAATGGCGACGAGGAATTCTTTGTTCGGTTGTCGGCGTAGTTTCTCTTCGATTCATGGGATACACATAACCCATTGATGAGACTCAAAATACCGACCTGTTAAGAAATAAACTTATTACAAATATTTTTGACAAAAAAGAACTGAATTTTCAAAACCTTTTCATCTTGCAAACTGATAAAATAAAATTGAATATTTTACTAAAACCGTTCAAAATCTGTGGCAAGACACATAAAAAAATATAAAGTATTTATAGTTAAAACATATAATATAGAGTTTTTAAATTCTTTATAACGAGAATAATATCTATTTAAAAATATATACGAAGAATTTTATGTAAGTATAAATTGGATTTCTCCTGGTTTTTTCTAATTGACATTTAGTAACGTTAATTTATGTGAGGCACAAATAAACAACTTCGGCGAGTTTCGAAATTCTTTGACTCAACAGATGGAAATTAGAAGTTACTGAAAACTGACTTTTACAATCATTTGATGCACGTTTTTATAATTCATTTTTGCAGTATTGCAATTGCACATCTCTGCCCCCTCCCATTACATCTTTAGGTAAATCACAAAAGATTTAAATATTTTTAATCCCATCTTGATAATATATGTGAAAATAAAAATACTCTCCAATTTTTAAAGTGCAAGCTTTAAAGCATCTGTCAAGTCTGAAGTTTGCACAATGTGAACTTGTGAAGGGCATTTTAGTATTTTAGTCGGCTGAGGCTAGCAACACCATTTGTCTTCAAGAGAAAACAATCAGAATGAAATACAATTCAAATGCGAAATGACTATTTTCAACAATTTTTGGTCTTAATTGAAACTTTAAGCCAATTCAATAATTTTTTATTCAGCCGCGAATCTGCAGCCTAACGATAGCCGTTATTTGACCCAAATGGCAATTAACGCATGCGCACTAGGTCGCTGTATCAGCTGTTTTGTTCTTCCGCTTTTAGATTTCGCCAGCTCTATGTGGCTGTGTTACCATGTAAATGTAGTGATCGCAGTCTGACTCATTGGTACAGTTTATCATGGACATATTAAGCCTTGTGATTTCAGAATTAGTGCTGGGATAGCACTATTACGCTGAGAATTTCTGCAACAAATGTAGCTTTTTTCTGTGGCAGTGGAAAAAATCTACTACAAAAGGAGGATGAAGTCAAGGCACAAATTCGCAGTAGACAGTGGTTGGAGCTGGGTAGTCATGTTGGCGTCCTATTATGCACATTTACTTTTAGCAGGTCTAGTGTTTTCTTTCGGCGTCTACGCCGTGGCGCTCATTGAAGAGTTGGGAGAATCGAGGGCCCGGGTTGCCCTGTTAGGAGCTCTCCCACCAGCTTTGATGTGTTTGCTTGGTAAGTGATTTTTTTTGCTTTCTACAGTTATCTGTGATGCTATTCTGAGTACAAGAATATTATCATATTGATTCCACATGAAATTGAAAATGGGAAGAAGCGTTGATGTTTCGGTTAAGCGTACTTGTTAAGCTACTATTAATGTTTTCATAATGTGTTTATAAAGGTAATAGTAGGTACAAGCTTAATATGTTGGTGTACTTTAAACTGCTTTCCTGAGCATGCGCACAATGACACACGAGAGACTGACAAGACAAAAACATGGTGGGCAAAAGGTTCATCAAACAAAGAAATCATATTTTAATACGAAAAGCTTTTATCATTATCAATGTTAACTTCTGTTGGCGATTTGGGTAGTCGTCGGACTGGCATTGATATACTTTACCCGAAAAGTGCCAAAAATTGTGAACATGCCCATAGGTTCTTTAATATAACCAAAATGCATTATTGCATGCGTATCGCTTCATGCCAACGGCTTAGTGACAACCGCAACGACGAACAACCAGCGAAAACAGCACAAAAATTCAGTTGGTCGGTCGATCGGTCTGAACCGAAAGTTGTCGTAAGTCGACTTTGGTGATTTGAGGTCCCCCACCCCCGCTTGACAAGACATTTTACCACAGGACCTCAGCTGTCAGCCTGTCAGTTGCTTTCTGGGTAATGTGTCGTATGGCATTTTAAATACAGCACATGCATTAAAATTTTAGACCTACGTAATTTTCCAAGTTCAGGCGGGAGAGGGACACGAATGCATGGAAGTATAGTTGTTGTGTCATTTTCACTAAGCTTTTGTTTTATGCATGGCAAGAGAATGATACTATTGATGCTTAGGCGAAGTGAGTTGCGACAAATGTGTTTTAACTCTGAGATATTTCTGTTGTGAATGATGCGGATAATGTTAGTTAATGTTCTCACTACTATAAGATCCTGTGCACTAGTTTAGGTGCATGTAGGAACCCAGCACTCGCCAGCTTTCACTTTTCTTTTCATTTTTCATAAATGTATAAAAACAGGCGTTGAAGCTTTACATTTAGCGTCTATCCCTATCAATAATTACTCAGTAGGCCTAATTACATAGCTCTAGTTATTAGTGTACTTATTATTTTTGCATTCATGACATTGTAAATATTAATAACAAGCAAAATCTAGTTTTTAAGTATTTAATAATATTAATAATATTCGTTTAATTAGTGTCTACATTTTAGAGAAGTATGGCGAGTGTGCGAGTTAAGTAGACGTTAGACAGTTTAGCATTTGCCATTTGGCCAGGGCTGTTGGCTTCATCAATTGACCCATATAAACATGTGACTTCTTACTCCGCAAGGAACTTCGTTTCTTAGGAAAACAGCATGCAATGTACAACGGCACAGCTCACTAATACTCGCTTGTTAAGTGGATTGTATCTATTCTTTTCCACTTGTATCCATGAAGTGACCGAGACGAGATTTCTGCAGTTTTCAGAACGTTAGACCTTTTTGTTTAAGTTCATTTTTCAAATTTGCAGCCTTTGTACACGACTGCATGATAAAAGGTTATTGACGTGAGCGCGTCTGTATAATGTAAATACGAGTCAACCTCTATGAATTTTGCCTAATTTGATAGAATTCAGTGTCAGTGAGACCTTGTGGTCATGAGGAGATTCAGCAATTAATACACAATTTGTCAGAAATGCCGTTTTGCAGCATCGTCTTACAGCATCAGTTTTTCAAAAATATTTCTAAAGAATCAAGTGTTTTCCTTTGTTATTTTTGACGCCCCCCACCCACCCCACGTAACGTGAAAACGTATAAAGCAAGGTTGCACGATTGCACTGTGTTGCGTCAAGAGCTCGCTGGTTTGCTGACAATCAATACGACACCGCCAGACCAGATCAGTCTAGTTGGGATAACTGGTTTCAACCGGTTTTGTATAATGAAGGTCAAAAATAGAAGAAGCAACAACGTTTTTCCCAGAGCAAAATAATTATTGCAACACCAAATTATCAGTTGCGAGTATTTTAAGATACTTCTGCCTGGAGATATGCATGATATTTTATGCGGCGAAGCTGCACTAGGCCACCAGGCTGCACTTGTAAATAAACTAGTTGTTCGCAGACTTTTAGCTAGTTTTGTATGGTAAATTTTCTTTGCATTATTGTATTTTTTATATATTTGCGAATATAATAAAACAAGCATGGTCAACACTGCCAGTGTGACTTACATGCATCCCCGCTAAAATTTAACCACGCTAAAAACGGAACTTGTCCAGAATTTAGGGATGTGCTAAAATGTATATATTTATTTATTGATTTGTGTCAAAATTACATACAAGACATACATACAATTTCAATTTTGAAATATACAAAAAAACAAGACATATATACAATTTCTACTTTGAAATATAATGACAGTATATACAAGCAAAACAATTACTAATAAAACAAATATGACCTGATATTCAATGATATGATTATTACATAGTATATTGTTCATCGTGTCTTAAAAACGCTTTTTCAACGTAATTAATAAATGCCTTAATTACTTCTAAATCACTACTTCCCATCAAGAATAAAAATTCATTAGCCTCGCTCATAAGGAAAAATTCTGGTATAATTACATTGATGTGATTATATAATTTTTCTCTAAGATCATTGTCGTATGGGCATTTTAAAACAAATTGTAATTCGTCTTCAATTTCTTTTCTACAGAATGAGCATGTACGATTCTCACACCCAATATAAATCGAGTGTGCTAATACCTCGGCGCAGTCGCGAAGTAATGCTGATGGAATATTATCAGGCGTGTTACCATATTTAGGTTTAGATTTTTTCAAGAATAATGTAAATCAATTCACAATCAATAGCAATTGAATCTAAAGTGGTATTCTGAATTTGCGGCATCGGTGCCTGCGATGCTACCACTGTCTCGTTCAAAAACCGGTTTCGTATAATGAAAGTCAAAAATAGAAGAAGGAAAAACGTTTTCTCCAGAGTAATATGATTATTGCAACACCAAATTATCAGTTGCTAGTATTTTAAGATACTTCTGCCTGGAGATACAACTGCACAATATTTTATGGGGCGAAGCTGAATACTGCCTGTGTGACTTACATGCACCCCAGGTAAAATTTAACTACGCTAAAAACGGAACTTGTCCAGAGTTGTACTGTTAGAGATGTACTAAATATAAGATGAGGTGTGCTACTATGGATTTTATTGTGATTAGACTGAAGGTTTTTTGTATCTAAAGGAAGTTCTCGAAAAGCATATTATTAGAAATTAGTATTTTGTTGATCTTCTAGGTAGTTCCTAGCTAGAGATAAAATAAAAGCAAAGTACGATTGATTAAAACATCATGACGCAAATACTTATTTACAACAATGTTACAAGGTGAGACGTACATATTAAATTACAAAAAAAGGTTAGACGGCGCATTGATTTTAGGATAATCGTTAGTATCTATTTGATCTGTGCACAGTTACATACTATATAAGTACTTTAGAGGACTTATATAAGGATAACCTCAGCATTCTCAGCATTTTACGCACCAGACAGGTTTTACGCAGGGATCTGTTCCCTGTCTGCACTTTTATAACATCATGTGCATTAAGACAATTACATAGTTAATGAACCAGTAGCGATTCGCTTGGCTTTAAAGTTATTCATTGTACAATTAAGCTGTAGAAGACTACGTTCTTACTACATACAGAACACTTCATAATTTTCATAATTAGCCTTAGTAAACTACAGTATAATAAATCCAGTTTTAACTTTATATATGTATAAATACATTTGACATGTATTTATATAATAAATACATGACCTATATATATATATATATATATATATATATATATATATATATTAATAATATATATATACAATAATTGTGCTATCGGAAATAGGTTTCCTACAGATTTAATTACCTGTTATAAACAGGCTATGTCACTAAATTCAAGAAGCTTGCTGTAAATGAGCAATTCAGGCGCGCTCTTTATAGTCTCCAGTTTATTGCAAGAAGATTGACATCTTCAATAGTAATAACTTGTTCATCTCTATCAACACATAATTCCACAAAACATCATAATAAAACTGCTACAACTGGTTGCTGGTCACCTGTATACACACACTATTCGGTAATAAGTATCGCCAAATAAATTAGTGGTCACATACAAATTATTTGGCATAGTCAAGCGGATTGAGACGCGGACAGGATGATCACTTGAGCAGATTTTTTCAAATGATGTCTACACCACCACTATGACCAGAATGGTCAATCCCTAAAAAGGACGTAATCATGCTCCATTTATCGTGGAATGGAAAACAGTTATCATGCAGAGTAAGGCATATACCTGTTCGCACTACCTGTGCATAGTGTGCTTATAGACATGTAGAACTGTAGCATAAAATCCTAGTTTAATAGCTTAGAAATGTAATTTATTTACAGCTAAAAGATAGATTTACAATGTACTAATTTGCAATGTGACGTTAAACTAACTTGTAATTGTTGTTCGTCATGTTCTCAGTGCAATAAGCATTTGACGTTTAACGTTTTTTTATAGCTAGATAAGAAGTGTAGATTTTAAAACAGCACCAAATTACAGTTCATTTCTTGCCGCGCAAACTGAATTTAGGGGTCATACCTTTAAATAAAAAGATGAAATAATAAAATAAATGGCATTCACAGTGAAATGTAATTTTAAAACAGCACTAAATTACAGTTGCTTTTTTGCCACGCTAACCGAAATATAGAGGTCATACCTTTAAGTAAAAAGATAAAATAATAAAATAAATGGCATTCACACTGAAACAATCATCTTAAGAATTATTACAACCAGCGCTGTTTAATTCAGACAACATTCACTATGGTCCAATTTACAGCCTGTGTTTATAGGTGCAAAGTCTAGGATTCATTTTTCTGTTTGACTAGATCTAGTTGTTTGCTTCCGTGTTTCGCGTACGACGGATGAATGCTAAGCTCCCAGGTACGATCAGCTGTTACTTTCATGTCGTACGTGACGTCAGAAACTGTACACGTAGCTTCTTTTTCCTGGCGCGAAGCTTGTTACTCTTATTATGTTCAGACGACAGGGTTTCAACCAGTTTGTCAAGCTCAGCTACCGCTTCCGTTTTGAGATCGGCGAAGCCGACGCAAGTAAATCGCTTGAGCATCACCCCTCCTGGAATCAGTTAATAGTTTAACAACCTTTTCATCGTGTTAGCTTTTAAATCAGACGAATCAAGAGGAACAATGTCATGAATTATAATGCTGCTGCGACGATTTTCAGAAAGCTGCAAATCACTTTTTCTGTAATTTCACTTTTGACTGCCATCACGCTTTTTGTCATCCTTGTTTAACTTGTGTTACTGTTTAAAATCAGTTTCCCGTAAAGTGGCAATCTCTCTTTTATTCGCGTCGCAACTTGCCACTAATTCATTCATTTTAGAATCATATATCAGTAAATGATCATTTAAATGCTTAAGCTCAGTCTGAATAAGATGGCTTGAAGTTTTCAAATCAGGAATGACGGAAATTCCAGATGTAGTGCTTCTATATTAGTTTGTTTTCAACTAACTCTCACTTTTGCCTTTCAAGACACTGACGGGTATATTGTTTCTGGTTTAGGCGCATATTGGTGTATCTAGTTTACTAATGCATTGTAAAGCTGATACATTATGCACATCAAAAAAACGGAAAAACACATCTGACCAGATTCTATTACTTGAGTACATATGTCTTCTCAAAACTTTAACACTACACCCTGGTAACTTAGTTATTTCACAGAATAAATTATATTCCTATATTGTCAGTCATTACAAAATTTTGTGAAACTGTTTGTGGTTTAGGAAGATTATGTTTATGTTCACATAAATGAAGGTAGATTTAATTCTGTCAGATTGATTCACGCGATTAACAGGCAAGCAGCAAGCAAGACAGAACGAGTATTTCGTAAAAAAATCATGAATGATGATAATGATCTTGATGATGGGCCTCTAGCAACTTGAGAATTTGCCGTCTTTTTAACTGTGCTGTATAAATCTGGTTTATGGAATACATTCTTGACGTATCGTGCTTAACGAAAACGAGAGGCGCATTATATGAGAATGTTGTGAAGGTGTTTCCTTCAAATGTATTTACTAACAATTTAGAGCGTGTTAAATTTAGTAATAAACTTATACGTTATTAGAGAAGCAAAAGCAACACAAGACGTTCATTTTAGTAAATACCCGTAGGCTTGTATTATGTTGTTAATGTTATTAATGTGTTTAAGCAACACAGATTAATTCTTAGTGACAAGAATAGTGACAGCTAATAAAAAACCCACAATTAAAAACAATGAAAGAAAAAAGAAAGGAAAAGGTTTCAAGCTACCACTGTTTTCTCTTTGAAGTTTTCAAGTTCTCTTTTAGGTGAACGTAAAAATGATAAAAAAGTACTTTCTTGTAATTGCTTCTCAGTCTTTGTTCTTTTTTAGCGTGCCTGAAAAAGAACTGAAGTGCTTGAAGCGTTGTTTCTTTCTTTTTCCTTGTTTTTATTGCGCAAGTTTTTAATTCTCATCTATAATACTGCAATCGTCATTATTACCATTACATGTGGCAGGATTGTACATGTTGATCCTTCTATCACCAACTTCATCTTTTGCTTGTACCCGTTTACGTCTCTACATTTTAGCTGTTTCATCCTACGCACGGGATTTTTTTCATCGTATTTACTAACGTTGTTGCATGAACTATTTCTTTTCATTGTAAACATGCATTTTTGTAGAGCTTGTTAATGGGCCTGCTTTGTCTGATTCCAATAAATAATGTACTAGTATGCCGTTTTTACGAGTGCACGTTATTCACAGTGAGCAAAAAAGTGTAGCCAACATAATCTTGATAACGGAACAGTGTAGTGAACATAATCTTTTGAATATAAGAGTGTGGTGAACATAATCTTGTGATCAGAAGAGTGCAGCGATCATAATCTTGTGAACAGAAGAGTGTAGTGAACATAATCTTGTGAACAGTAGAGTGTAGTGAACGTAATATTGTGAACAGAAGAGTGCAGCAACCATAATTTTGTCAACAGAAGAGTGTAGTGGACATAATCTTGTCAACAGAAGAGTGCAGTGAACATAATCTTGTGGACAGAAGAGTGTAATGAACGCAATCTTGTGAACAGAAGAGTGTAAATTAACTTTTGCTTTATAGACAACATTTTTGCACATTTCTTTGTTATATTTTTTCCAAATAACAGTAAAATAAAAGTTAATGAACCTAACATGCTAAATGAATTGTCTTTTCCTTTAACTGGCTGCTACTATTTGCACTCACTAAATTAAGGCCATTTTGTATTGTATCCTCAAAACCTTCAATTGCAAAAACTCTTTACTATAACATGCATTTGCGTGACCATAACCCGAAGAAACGTTATTTGATACTAACCTTGTAAGCGCCAACGAGAATTTTAATCGTTGGCTTTTGAGGCTAACCTGAAGTCTCTTGTATCGCTCCTGTGCCCTATCTTTTGATATAGTATTTTCTGTTGCATTGTTTACACGATGGTCTGCGTGATAGTAATGTACTCTTGTCTAGTGGTCTTTCATAAAATATTATGTGGTAAATGATCAAATTTTTGACAAAAGCCAAGAGCAAAAGCAGAGATTCCAATGAATATTTCTGGTGCATCACGCAAAAGCAATTTGTTGGTGATATGAAAAGTAAAATTCATTTGAAGATCCACCACTGGCAACACGAAAACGCATCACATCATGAAAATAATCAAAGACTGAAGACCTCCCATACCAGCATTCTTCTTGTACTGTAGCTAAACTGAATTCAGACAGTAGCCAATAGGTTAGTTATAAAATTTATTCAAAAGCTTGAGAATGTCTGCATAGCTGTGGTATAATTCTGCAACCTCATTAATCCATAACATAACAAATCCATACGATACTAGCTTGTAGTGTTCTTGTATCCTACAATGTAGACAATTCCTGCATTCCAGCAGCAATTCTTTCAGGCTTCACTTTTATAAGCTGGTATCTTTTCCGCTGGTTATGGCTGATTAAGGCTGAAGGCAGCGCAACTGTATTTAGAGCACTGTAGCTATGACACTAGGTATCACTGCATGCATTTTCATTTCTTTCTGCACCTGCTTTACAATGTCCTCTGTTGTGTCTGTTAGTTTCGCTTCATATAGCATGAAATCTTTCCGATTGCATTTCTCTTATAACTTGGCTATTTGCTGGTTTACTAGGATCAGCTTGGTTACTTACTGGACTAGTAACCTTCTTGCACAGGTATTTTACAGGACTGTTCTTGTTGGATGAAAACCTTTGCTTTTGCAGGCATCTCTGATCAGATTGAGTTTCTTGTGTCATTTCAGATTACTGGAAATCATTAACAGTGCCAACACAACCACCACTGATAAACCACAAATTCACGTTCGCAGGCTCAAAGAAAATGCCACAAAAAGGTCCAGGATTTCTTCATGAATATCTTACACCCTAATCTTAATGGGTTACAGGTCCTCATACCCTAAGAAGTTTGTTGTAGTTCACACAAATTTGATGACGAAAACAATATATTCACAAATATCCTAGGTAGGTAAACCAGCTACTGTAAGTGCTGCTGGTAAAATTATCTTTGTATGTTTTTTCAAACTGTTGTTATTTTGCAGGTAGCTCCACAGGATGGATTTTACATCATCGTGTACATCATCACAGTACATTCTACATTCTTGTTGTTTGTCCATTTGTTTTCCTGTCTGTTGTCTGTTTTGGTGTCACTCAGGAATTTCGGCTATGAATGTTGTTAAAATGTGTATAATTTGATTTTTAGGTCCCGTTGCAAGCATTTTGTCGCACAAACTTGGATGTCGCCTAACAGTCATTTTGGGTGGGCTGGTTTCTGGCATTGGACATACTGTTAGCTTTGTGGCACCAAACCTAAATACCCTGCTGATGACTTATGGTTGTCTGACAGGTAAGACTAAAGGCAAATGTAAAATAATGACTAGGAATAAGAAGAACGTCATTTTGTCTAAAGTCTAAGCAAGAATTTTGCTGAATGCCATAAAGCTGAAAGCTGTAAAACATAAAAGCATTGAAATATGTCTTTGCTATTACTGACTAATTGGCGGAGGTGGTCAATAATAACTGATAAACTGATAATGACAATTGATAATCAAACTTGCAAATGATTATTCTTATGTACTACCTTGTCAACATGACAATTTTTCAGGAATTGGGGCCGGATTAGTATACACACCAGCAGTTGCATCAGTAGGCATGGTCTTCGACAGGAAAAGAAAAATAGCTTTGGCAATAGCAACATCTGGAGCAGGAGTAGGCTGCCTCCTTTTCCCACTTATTCTTCAATACATGGTGGACTTGTTTTCTTGGAGAGGTGCAATGCTTATAGCAGGTGGATTAGCATTTAATATGTGTGTATGTGGGGCACTGATTCGTCCACTTCCAGAGCCATTTAAAATTGAAACACAAAGGACAGGTGAACCAATAAAAAAAGTTGAAATAGTCGTTGAATCTTTCATCCCTGAAACATCTGATGTAACAAAGACTCCTTATTACCAATGTGAAGAAAAGTTTAAATCGATAAAGAAAGATCATGTTCATGTTGTAGTTGATAAAATTCGAACATATATGGAAACTGTGAAAGGACTTTACCTGCTTAAGAAAATATCATTCTTAGCATTTATTAGTTCAAGCTTCCTATATATAGGTAGTGCTTATGTAGTGCTTGTGATGCTAAATGATTTTGTGACTTCACAAGGGATAGATCCTGATAACAGCACATTTATAATGTCTCTTATGGGCGTATTTAATATGCTTGGAAGACTAATGACAGGCGCTGTTGGCATGTTGAAAGTGGACAGTTTACACATTTTCTACTTCAGTTTAGTTCTAATGGGAACGATTACTATGATCATACCAATGGGAAAAATTTACATTTTATATGCTTTGCTTGCGTCAGCATTTGGCCTAGCATTTGGAATGTCTACTACTAGTGTTCCAGGAGTACTTACAGAACTATATGGTGCACATTCACTATTGCATGCTTTCGGATATGTCAACTTTGCTCATGGAATTGGTGGCCTAGTTTGCCCTCCTATTGCAGGTATGTATGAGAGCAAAACAGACAAATTATCAAAAGCACTTCCATAAGAAAAATTACCTATCAGTGTACTAAACGTTGTATGATGACGTTCCCCCTGACAAGTAGTTTTTCAACATTAATTCTTTAGTGTATATAGTTTTCTCTCTAAATAAATCACGCATCATTTTCTAAATTGCCGAGAGAATTAGAAGAAAATGTTATTACTTTATGGAGTTTCGATATGATATTAAGATTAAAATTTGTACTGTTTAAGAGACTGGCCATCAATGTTTTACTATTTTTTATGCTTCTTATGAAAGTTTCAAAAACAGTATGTATTTTTCTTTCATAGGGGCTTTGTATGACAACACTCAGTCATTTTTCATTATGTTTATCTTTGGGGGAAGTTTGAGCTTATGCAGTGCAATCTTGCTATATGCTGGTCTGTATGGAGGAAAACGATGGAAAAAGTCAAGAATAGCCAAAAGAGATTCACAAGTTGCTTTAAAAGAAAATTTTGTGACCGATGACATGGACTCTAGTGATGAAGAAAATAGTGAAGCAGTAGTACAGCTGATGAGCACAATTTAAATAGTTTATGTAATTACTGTTCAATTTTTTTTGGGATTTTTAGAAATTATTTAAAAAGATGAAAGAGATGAATTTATTGTATTTTACATACCTGTATTATGGTATGTAAATTTTAGTGTTACAGGTATCACTAGAAGTGTAAAATTTAACCTATAATTAGTGCAATACTGCTATAATTTATAATTATAAATATTTGTTAGCTGAGAAGGTATTTACGACCATTAATAACTTCACAGAATCACATTCCGCAACATTTCAATTGCATAAAAAGTATTGTCTTTCTCCTTTCTGTTTCAAACGTTTTGCAATGCTGAATTTAAGAAAAATCGTTAGTGACTAAAGATTTGTTTAAAATCAGTTGCAAATGCATGTTATGCAAAATGTTATAAGGAAAAATTTCATATGCTAATGAGGCAATGATGTAATATAGACCCACTGGTACCTGAAATTGTAATCACCAGGCTAACACTACCTGTTATGTTTGACTTTTGAGGATGCAAACTCTGTCAGGTATTTAATATAAACAACAAAGCAAAATATTTTAACCATTCAATGCAAATTTGTGTACACTGTTACACCTGACATGCACATATAAGCGCCTTTAGTTGATTTCTTGATTTCTTCATGTTTACACACTGCATTTCCAGAAGTTAAGTTGTACTGCATATAGGTACAAACGGTATATTATACGTGTTTGCACAGTCTGTGATGAATGTATTGTAAACATAACAGCTAATACGAGTGATAACTTCTATATGTTTAGTTTAGTTTATTTCGACATATTTCGAAATATTATAATAAAATAAATAAAAACACTTAATATTATTGTAGATTAATGCGCTTGAGGTCAAAGTTTACCCTTATATTGCTACCAGTTGCTAAATAGTGAAGATGTTAAATAAAAATGTAAATATAAATCACCTAAGGTAGATGGCCTACTACAGCATGTTAAAGTTTAAAAACTTTGTGACTATGTAGCTTGCGTTTCCATAGTTGTCATAAATTCCTTATCTTTGAGATTATCAACAGAGTCTAAAACCCAGTTTCACAGGGTCTACAGTATTTAACTTAAGACAGTTGATTCTCACATAACCAAAAGTGTTTTGTTAGCATATTTTTTATGTTCTGTCACTTCTTACATTATTACGTCAATCACCCTAGTAATAATTGAAAATGCTGGTTTATTCTCTCTACTAAATTACGAGTATATGTAGCCCGATCATTTTTAAAACTACACTGAGGTGTGTACTCGCCAATACTGTGTCTTTTATTTTTTTTAAATTTTTGTTTTACACTGGAATTTGGAATATGGATTCTGGAGTTTAAATAATTTTATGGAATTTTTTCTATTGGAATGGAACGGATTGTCAGAGTTCTTATTGGTGACGTTTAGAACAAATGGCATTTTATTTGCACTCACCCAGTTTTTAGTGAATCACACAGTTAATGTAAATATAATGCTCACTATTTTTTGCAATGTACATATCGGGTTATCCCAGTTATGCACTGAAAAACATTTTGTAATAGGCCTACAGTTCCTCTAGTTCTTTGTAATTTTATTTAAGCTTGTTATGTTGACGTCAGTGCTCTTATGGTAAACGGGCCTATCCATGCTCATTACAATGTCGGCTTCTATAGCAGTAGTTGTTAATAAATAGTATTTTATTAATAGTATTAATTACATCCGAATAAAAATGTGTGTTTATATCGTTAATAATTAGGTCTACTTCTGATGATTTTAATACAGGTGCTGCACGTGAGATGGATCGGGATTAAGATTTGCCAACTAGGCCCATGCGTAAGCCTTTAAGTAGACCAACTTATATGGTGATAATTAGAATTATGGGTAAGACTACGATGTTTTCTTTCTATAATCTGAGTTATATGCATTATCAATGTGTAAATAATACAAATTTGTGAATTTAAGTAACAACCCTAATTATAAGATTTATGTCTAAACTTTACATAAAAATAATGGAATGTAATTTAATATTGTATAGAGTAATGATATGTTTACAATGTGTGCAGTCAATAGATATTTTTATGCCAATTTGTTGGGCTTCTCCTTTTACCCTGTGAAGACTTAATTAAGAATTTTCTGTTCACTCTAATTTTATCACTATAAATTCTAAACACTGTGCTAGTTAACTTGGCAATATTTCCTGAATTGTTAACAAGGAAAAACCATGAACTTTTTGCATGATAGTATTTAGACAGTTTTTATTGAGTATTTTAGTGCCTATTGTATTCATGCTTCCACATCAATAACAACTACATGTATATACGAGCCTCTCAGTCATAAAACCAGTAAATTAGATTGTGATGAAGTTTTATTATAATGTCGTATGTTAGATAATTCTTTTTAGACTATAAAACTAGGCAACAATTTTGTCCACAATGGAATAATTTTCTTTTGTATTTGTTTGCCTATTGTAACTGTTGTCAACCTAGACTTCTGTAAAACATTAAGCCACAACAGTCATCTGTTGCGTATGTATCCATGGTTCGACTTTGCCATAGATAGCTTGTATAACATAATAATACCTAGCAACTGTTACTAGTTTGAATTAGTATGCAACGTATGCAAGAAAGAACAGAAATGGAACAATGGGTTTTTATCCATAGTACAAGTTAACCATCGATTAATACTAGTTAGCTAGCTGACAAGCCTTTATATCAAATGGTATATCATTCATTTTTAAGTAGCCTACAATTAAACCTGGTTTTACTGCAATAACAAAAATTACAATACGGCTAGAACAAGATAGTTTTATAACTGTTGGGTGTTCACGCCAATGGAACAAAACACTTGAAGAGTGCAGCCGATAAACTACGAAATGTAGAAGCATTACAGTGTGACATCTGGCAGTATCGATATATTCACAGCCTGCCATTACGTATTCTGTAGTTGGGCCCAGCCATAAATTGTAAACTGTACAGTCAAATAATGGTGCGACGCTTCTCGAATCAGTCACACTTTACAATAAACTAGTCTGGTATATAATCGTATTTGTCATACGTAAGAGTTTATTGTGTTTTTGAGTTGTGTCTGCTCAAAAGCCTAAATATTGCATTTAGAACACCATTTGCCTTTGCCATGGATCTGTTTTTGGAAAAACATTAGAATACGGATAGAATTAGAATTTATTGTGATGTCACTATATAATAAACTGATAAAAACTTATACATTTTATACAAGAACTGAAAACCAGACTGAGAACAGCATCACGGTGAAACAAACAGCTGTATATTGCCTCGCAAGCTAGTAACACAAGAATGCCGAAGTTGAAGCCAGTGATGTTACGAATATGACTAGTCTAAAATATCCCGGCTTTTGCATATTACGTAATGCTCAGTACGCTATTAAATGAAGAGAAGAGAAATATTTTAATAAAAACAAGCAGTTAAAACTTTTTTTCTGAAATGACCGCACTTACAGCAACCAGCTTCGCAGTTAAATTAGCTTAGTTTTAGTAATCGCATCTTGTGTCGAACATTGTCCGGAAATGACAGACGGTCTACTGCTGTTCCTTAAATATAAGTTCCTGTTGCTCTGTAAGAATAAGTTGACGTGTCTTCGTATTCCCACCGAGCCCAAAAGTAGGACTGGTGATGCACAAGTTATTTTCGTAATTCTCAATAACAGTACAAATGTTTCCCAACATGTCACTTCTGTTTTACTGAGTAACTTCGTTTTAACTAGTAGGCCTGTCGTGGTAGCTGAAATTTCCTGTTTGGTTACGTATTCTCTGAGGTAGATTTGTTATCGTAACGTCTTAGGCTCGAATAGCTCCCAACAGGCGAAACATGCTTTTAGCAGCACTACTAAACTGTCGCCGAACCTTCATTATGTCAGCAATCTCCATAATTTCTCGAATCAGCAGTACAGAAAATGGCCACAGGAACAACTGAAAAGAATGTCTATATGACTGCCTTTTTATGGGGTGGATGACTTGGGGTGGCTGACTCGATAATTTACATTCATTCGCCACCCCTTCGTCTATACATAGCAACTAAAGTTAATTATAATGTCATTTTAAAACATTTTATGAGTATTTTAATTCATTTTATTTACACAGTACTAATATTTTTTCCTTTTTACATCATGTATATTCTCTGCATATACAACTCGGAAGTTTCACTATGGCTCAGAAGCAGTTTGTGAACCCACCTTCTCACTAACTATGCCTGGTGTTGTTTAACATCGCGGCCAAGCGTCGTGACCATTTAACTATTCACTTCACACAGCAAAATGCGTGTTAAGCTCAAAAAGGCAAGAAAAATGCAAAAAATTGGGTTGATAGCCAGAGTTTTACGGCTGGAACTTTTGCTGTTCATATGTATTCCTGCTGCCCAAAATTTTGTTAAATATACAACCATGAATCCTTGAGGTCTGACCTGATTACATGCAAAATGATTTTAATTTTAGTGCCAAATAAGAGTACCCAGAACCCAGAACATCCTACTAACATGGCAGGTTGCTGTGTCTAAACACGTATCTTTACTCTCACGCAGTGTGATATCGAAATACGTACCACAAGTATCATCAGAAATAAGCTAACGTATTTTTGGCGTTTTGCATCCGCCTGCTCTTGTTCCAATGTGTTGACAATGGAATCTGCCAGGATGTTGTATAAAGGCTTCTCATTGTAGACCTCGATGGGCTTCGAATACCAATCTATGGCTGCAGCATAATCAGGTCGGGAACGTCTATTTCTGAAAAAATTATATTGCTAACATTTAATTGCCTGTTTCTGTAAATTGCGATCGTCTGAACATGTTTCGTTAAACAGGGGTGAATATTAAATCTTTTATATCCTTTATGTTCCTGTATCAACAAAAAACTTAAACAAACAATGATGTTTATTTTGTGGATTATAAAATTTGGGAAGACTGGGAATTAATTCACTGACATTAACCGCAAACGCGTTTCGACTAAATGATTCTTATGAATTTAAAAAAGAGTTTGCCCGAAGTGCCTTAATTAGGTAGGAGTCCGCAACCATCACACATACGAAAAAGGCAGTTTATTAAGATGTCTTTATTTACAGTTAGTGCCATAGAGTACTGAAGGAGTAATGACTTCATCATTTCCGTAGTGTTTGTTTAGGCGTTTTAATAATATTGGTGCCATAATGCAAGAACCTCTATAAATGTAGAAGTGACATATAGAAATGGTGTATCTGCACACTCATGCCATTGCATATTATGAGATAAATGATAAAGAATATAGTTTCTCTTACTAATTTAAGTCACATATATAATTCTTAGTCCATACAAACACGTTTCTGATGTTCAGGAAAGACGATGGTGATGATGATGATGATGATGAGTCTTTATTAGCCTCTTTTGGCAGGCAGAAATTTCTGTATGAACATTATGCAATTTTACATAGACACTAGATTGAGTTCTACAATGTTCAATGTTACTCATTCTGTAATTAGAATTTTTAATTTGTGCGTATAACATTATTTACAGTGATGTTAACCAAGAGTATTAAAGTGAGTGCAAAATCAAGGTTATTAATGAAGCAAGTTTCCTGTCTAGTAACATAAAAATGCAGATAAATTAATATACTAAATTCCCTATTCTATATTTAAGTACACAAAGAGTTACATCCAATGATCTTAAAAACTACACAAATTTAAGCCCTATTTTACTCAAATTTACCAACAAGACCTTAAAACTAAAGCGTCCTTTCCAATGTAAGTTAGTGCTGATATTAAATCTACATTTTTTGTGCAATACACAAGATTTAAGTTGTTATTTCCTAGTTGGTTTAGTAATACATTTCGCCTGTTTGCATCAACTCCAGGACATCTGTATATCAAATGTTCTGGATTCTGGGCTTCCATACCGCAATCACAAAGCTTGTCTCTAGCAAATCCAATACGAGTCACCAGGTCATTAAAATTTCCCTATCCAGTCAATAACCTCACTGCAGCTACTTCTACTCTTCTTTCGGATTTTCCGACTTTTAAAGTAAGAATCTGATTGAACGGCAATTTATGCGTGAAATTGGCTGTAGTTTCCTAGATGAGCATTAGTTTTTAGTTTGTTACTCCATTTCATATTTAAATAGGATTACACATAATTTTGGCGGTACTGAAACACGCTGCGATGTATTTAGTTACTTTCAAGAAGTCTCGTACGTTGCTCATGTGTAATCGAAGTAGATGCTTCCGGTGCTGTGGGGTTAAGAGAGGAGTGGTTGAAAAATACCAAAAACATATATAATTGCATGTACATACGATCATTAAAATTTATTTCACATCATAATAAACACTTTGGTACTATCTGAAATAATTTGCGAAATCAACAGACAAAATTACAAATGCCTATCCAGCCAATCGTTTAAACAAACTAAATTTTCTCGGACTGAATTTTCAAGACCAAATTCCTGTCTATATGTGCTGTCTACTGCCATTCTTGAAAAACACGATTTTTCTCTGGCTGCTGTTTTGCAATTTTCCTAGGGTGCAGTGGCTATCTTATAACAAAACACGTTTTTCTTGATTGTTGAATAATGTTATTTTCAACATTTGTTATGTTTTTAAAAATTGATCCCTCTAAACAGTAAACACTGCTTATTGCTTAACCTGGCACGGTGGGTGCCTGACGTTGCCCGGAGATCGTAAGACAATAGTCTCGAGACGCAGCACGCAGCATGTGTCACGTCCGCTTAAGTTATAGACGTCCTTGTATAATGTTACTAAGCGACTTTTTTAGCCTTGAAATCAAAACGATCTTTGCATTAACTGCAGCCCGGCTAACTAAAAATATCTTGAATTGATAAACATCTTAGAATATTACTTGGCAATGTGTTCCCTTCCCCTGTCAGGTTCCAATAGCCCTCTGCTTTCTGGTTCGATGTGACATTATGTCAACGGCACGTCAAGTGTACAATAGAGTGTAATTAGAATTTAGATATACCTATTTTTTCTGAGCAAAAACCCACTTTGCTCTGCAGAACCTAGGAAACAAAAAATCGGGGGATTTGCTGCTAAACTATAATTTCATGCAGAAATCCTGTCTTGATCAGCAATCCGTAGTTTCGCTTAGATACCACCTGTTGCAAAGAATTTGAAAGAAATCTTGGGTTTTAGTCGGAAAAGCCCTAGTTTGGTTAGCGAAACTAAAATATAGTTTGCACTGTGTGTGGGGCCTATGAGAACGAAACTTTTAGCTCAGAAAATTTTAGTTTTGTCAGAAATCTCGAATTTCGCCTGATACAGATTTCATTTGCAAGTTTAAGCAAAACCTAAGATTTGCTTAAAATTTTCTGGTGTTAGTTTTGCTTAGAAAACCGTCAATAATTTTCTAGCAAAATCTGCATTTTCTCAGAAAAACCAGGTATTTCTAATTATTGGCCGTTTGCTTGCTATACATGACGGACTAAGACAACAGCAGTAATTGAAGTAAACAAATTCCAGAAATTCTGTATGCCAGTTAAAATAAACAACTCGTGATTCTTTGGTCCAAGTCTAAGTTTACACAATTGGCGTTGCTTGCATTGTTATCTGTGCGGTCAATGGTCACTGCTAACCCAGCTTTAAGCAGGTGAAAGAGCAACTAATAACAGGTCATACAAAACTGCAGCGGAAATGACGGAAATCATGGAGTGGAAATGACGTCAATGCCGACGGCAAATCGAAAATGCAGCCTTTAATCCATGCAGAATTCATTCTTGTGCATTATTGTTAAGTTATAGTGGTTTTGCATTGCGATCTGGAAAACCTTAGGCCATTTTCGCAAGTGACGTTATCGCGCCACCTTCAATTCAAAATGTCGGATCCCAATTTCATCACTGTTACTCGCAGCAAAATTTGTCTTCGCATGTCAATCCATTGCGAACTGGCTGTTAAGCTTTTTTCAAAAATATTGTCTTTACAATATTGATTTTGATATTGTGTTGCTAACGCTTTGATATTTGCTAGACATTCCAGTTTTTTAAGTCGCTTTTTGTTAGAGTGGTATTGTTCCGTCACTATTGTAGTTTAAGAAAAAACTAAAACTTGAATAGTAGTATCCAGGTACCTTTATGTTATTATAAATCGTCTACATAGTACCATATTAATTTGGTAAATATTCTGCAGTCCCGGCGATTATTTGTGTATTGACAGATGGGATTATTAACTGCACACTACGGCATGACTTTTACCCCACTTGGTGTAATTTATTAATCTGGCATCTTAATTATACATGAGGTTGATTTAGCCCTATCTAATTTAGCAGTGGAGCTATGATGTTCAGGTTTCTACCTCTAGGAACGCATATAACTATCAGAATATATCTTTGTAACTGAATTATTTTTGGAAATGTGTGAGTAATGAAAACTGTTTAATATTTCCTGTTTTACCGTGTTAATGTGACGTTTATACCCAAGTATTAGGGTGCTTTGTGTTATATGTGGTTCATTCTGCACAAGTAATATAATGTATTATTTGTCAGTAAACTTGATCGTGTTATATGTGTAGTTAGTCCACTGAGTAGCTATAACATGGACTTAAATGCGTGTTGTCCCGCAAGGGCCTAACTGGGGTGACGAAGAGCTTACCACGCAATTTTGTCCCTTTCCAAAAAAGAACATCTCATAATTGTTCCATATTCATTTATGCTCTTATTCACTTGAAGCGGAACCAAATCTTCTAGGAATGCTAACATATCATATCATTGTAACTATATTATCTTTGCAAATGTTTAAATAATGTTAACTATTGAATATTTACCATTTTTCTACTTTAATGTGAGGCTTATACCCAAATGATGTGCAACATACTTTTGTGCAATGTGAGGCTCTTTCTGTAAAATAATATTGTATTGTTTCTCAATAAACTTGATTATGTAGTAACTGTAGTTAGCGAGGTGGTAGTAAATATAACATTGGTTTAGAAGACGTGATGTCTTGCATATACCCAACTGGTATGAAGTAGAACTTACCGTCCAATTTTGTCCCTTTCCAAAGTGAATGTCTCATAACTGTCAGATTGTCGATATTCACTTACGCTCTTATTCACTTCGTCAGATACAGCGGTGGTCAATTCAAGGAATGCGTCTCTGAGAGTATAGCCACTGATAAACTGTGCAAGGTCCGGAAAATCTAGGCTACCTGCAGAAATATTAAATCAACACTCTAAAATCATGGCTTTAATATTAGTTTCAATCTGTGTAACTCACATCGCAGAGTTTGTTTGAAAACCAATAATCTATCTAAAAAAATCAATGTATTTAAGTAGTTATTGAATAACAATTAGATATCCTTGAATGTGTTCCTATAATAGATATGAAAATAAAGCATACTTTAGTAGTTAGGTACGTTGTGCTTAACAATCAAAGCGTGAAAAGTAAGGTTTCCAGTCTATTTCATAAGTCTGAGTAAAACTCTCACGTTCAAGAATTTTTTTCGGCTAGTGCTTAAAAGCATCCATTAAATACTTTCTTACTTATGATAAAATTTATGTTGGACAATGAAGAAAGAAGTCGGTTAGAGCATTGACGAACTGTTTACCACTAAATGTGAATTAGGCTTTATGAAAGAAATAGGCGTGGCTCTCTTCACAAATCAATAACAAAAGTTAAAACACCTGCTACCAGACATCGTTGGTGCAGCTTGATTCTTACGACTTCATTGATCTAATTTTAGAATAACCACAAATAAATAAACAAATAAATAAATAAAAATGTAAATCAATCAATGAATGAATAGGTAGATACAGTCACGCTATTTCTACGTAATAAAATTTAGTGGTAGCTTTCAACCACTAAAAGGCACATGTTTTGGATGTTAATAGCGGGATCTACCAATCTTAATAGAGCACTTCCCTATGAGACTATTAATGGCCAGAAAGGGTCTTGGCTCACCGCTTGCGTATCCCATATGCCCCTGACCAACGGCGTCATCGCTATTATCGTTGTCGCTATCATCATCATCATTATCAGCCATCATCATCATCGCTATCATCGTCAACAGCATCATTAGATCATCATCATCATCATCGTTTTCATTATCATCACAATCATCATCATTAAAATTGTTACTAATTAAAAAAATAATCTTTGAAAATGTAACAATTGACTAATACGATCTTTAACAAAAGAGCTTCACGTCAGGTACCAGTAGCATTCAAGTTCTGGACCTGTTACCATTACAAACATGTAAATTAGTGACACATGACATGACCCAGTGACCATTTCCAACACTGCTTCTAAAAGCAGCAAAAGTAAAATAGAAAAAAATACTTCAACTAACCTGAAGTATAATACAGCGATCCAGCTGCACCCTCTAGAGCAGCGTATTTGTCACTTAGAGTCAAAATGTTGAAGGCCATTATATCCACCCATGCAACAGTACCCTAAATAAAGTTAAACTATAAACAAACAGTTGACAAAAATGTTGCAAAATTGTAAATTTACTTTGCGACCCTGTCGCAGTAGACAACTAAAGTTAACTAAAAATTAAGGAATCTCAGCAATTTCCAAAAAAATCGTGAATTATATTCAGTCAGCCGCGCGTCTGTTTTCATCAATAATTCAGAAAAAAATCTTTAACTTAGTTAGAAGTGTTAATGCACTTTCATTAAAGTCAGTACTCCACTGTTTTATTGGATGATGTAGGCGAGTTGTCTGAGTTGTACATGAATTTGTTTTTAAAGAAAAAAAAATACAATATGGGAACCTCAGTAGGAGAAGCAAAGTGTATGATATCTGAAATGTAGGAAATTACACCCTCCACAATGCTCCAATAAAGATCTATGTAGTTGATACCTTCTCCGGTTCGGCGGGATTTCAAGCTACAAAAAAATAAATTAAACGTAACGACGAATTGCAACCACACCGATTGCAAAGCGTTGACAGTATTGTAATATCATAACGCCTAATAGCTATAACAACATCTACTGCCACTGGGAGGTGAGCGGTTGGTAAAGGCCTCGCGCAAAACAGGGACAATAGTGCCGATAAAGACAACATTACCACCAACAACAACAACTTCAACAACAATGGCAATGACCACAACAACAACATCAACAAAGTTTAGCGGTTGCTGCATGCCACTTATCGCAAAATTGTTTTACACAAATTTTAGTTTGCTAAAATACCAATACTAAGTCAGTGATGAGTAATTTAAGGCAAAATGTGAAGAACGTGTTTTAAGACAAATACTAGGATTAGATGTTTGGAAGTTTGTATACTGGGTTCAGTGCTCCAAAACAAGGAAGGAAGAAAAGACGAAAAGAAGTCCAAAAGGAGGAAAAGGCAAATAAACAATATACTGACAAAATTAAATAGATAATTAGATAAGCTAGTAAAATGAACGATACAAAAAAAGGGAAAGAAAGAAAGGAAAAAGAGAGAAAGAAAGAAAAAGAATGAATGAATGAATGAAAAAACACAAAAGGAAGAATGAAAAATAAAAGAGCACGAAGGAGAAGAAGAAGAATGTCGAATGAGTAAGAAAATGAAAAAAAGAACATTATTGCTATCACAGTACAGGGCATATCTAGAAAAAGTATACCGATTTGAGTCTAAATATGCCTTTAGTTCTTTTGGAGACCGAAATTTAGCGTTTGTCTCTGTACTAGTCCATCTTATTCTAGGAAGTTCTTCTATTCGTAAGTTAGTATCTTTGCGTCGCTCTTGCAGGTTAGTGTAAACCACTTTATCCCGAGTTGGGGCTCTCATGTACATGGCGGTAGCAGCGCCCTCCGCCATAATGACGTCAACCAGACTAACCAGAGAGTGCGACACTTCTACCTGTACAAAATAAAAATTAGTCAAATTCAATAACATGACAGATATACCTGCTCTCTTGTCGTTTTTTTTCACACTAGACCTAATGTTCCCATTCTGTAAGCATTTCATGTATACAATGATAGTAATTATTTGCAATAAGCGTAATTCTGTTTACCCTTTTTTGAATCTCTGCCGAAGCTGTTAAAAATCTAGAAGCGTTGTACAGGTATATCGCATTTTGTACGAATACTGTGAGCGAGGCAAAGCTAACCAGCAGGAGAACAATCCAAACAAGAATTTTCTGCTTTTTAGAAGTAGGATCGGGCATGTTAGAATCATCTAAAAACTTCATGATACACTGAAAAACAACAAAAACATGATAGCGTTGACATAATACATGTCATAGTACATGACATAATACATACATAGAACATAAGTCTACATTGACTAGACATAATACTCTGAAATATTTCATTATAATGATTCTCATAAATTTCAACGCAATGGGCAACGGGACCACTCATAAATTTCAAGGCATCACTTACATTCTATTTACTATATTTTCACACAACAATGTAGAACAGATAAAACAAAGAACATTAATTTTACTGAAATTTCGGTCCATTCAATCCTAAATTGCATTGGGCCCAAAAAATAGTTTTTTAAGTACTGGTAGACTTTAACAGTTTTTTTAGTTTAGCTGTGAAAAAGTTTTACTCAAAGCCAAATGGCACAATATAACTGATTACGAAAAACTTCATTATTGTCAAATGCTTTACCTAACTTGTAGATGTATTCCCAAGCTCCGTAATGCCACTCCAGTTTAGTTCTATTATATCATCTCGTCATTATGTAGTAATTAAATTTTAAGAAGTATGTTGTCTTACATATGCCAAGATTACACCTGTAAACATATAATTACAGCAACTAATATTAAGCAACACTAGCGACGACGAAACAAGCTAAATGTCTATTACTAGTTAGCTCTAACGCTGGAAATTCGGACACCAGCCTGCAGGCTACAAAGCCACGACCTTCACATATTTCTTCAACTGCGTGCAGTATCAGCAGCAGATTGCCGGTGTTAAGGTGCTGTCAGTGGCCCAAAAAACGCTACGCGACAACGAGCAACTTTGACATTCCTTTTTGTGGGCACTGAAATTACAGGTACATATGCAGCAAAGTAAAAGGATGCTGAGCTTACAAGCACAGGGCTTAGAAACTTCAAACATGTGCGTTTCTAGTGTATTTTTCAGTTTTTAAATTTTCATGATAAAAATGTCCGCAACAACGTGAGGGAATTTTCATCTTAACTCATTAAGAATTTCGATGTCATTAACAGCACAGATTTTTCCAGTTTAGCTTTATTACCACAAATTACTTCAAAGTCAATGACAAATCCAAAAAAAACAAAGACGGCAAAAATATTAAACTAACAACTAACGGCGGCGACGACAATGACGACGACAACAACACGAAGTCAGTATTTTCATTGCACAATGCGCAATACAAAAACCCTACCTATTCTTGGCGTACAGAAATCAAATCTATAATTATGTTACAAGTAGGCTTTGACCCCATCGTGACTTATGATCGTTAACACTAAATAAAACCGGAGTTAAATAGTTTTATAGGGTTAAATAATTAAATGGTTAACTCACTGCAGGTAAGTTATCAACATGAGATAAAAATTCTGCACATAGTCAGCAGTACATGCGTGTCCTCCATTTCCAATTAGAAGTCGCAAAAAGGCAAATTAAATTCAGCATTATTAGCCCGTTTCCTTTGTTACTTTGCCGCTACGCGTAACGAAAATGAGAAAATGAGAGCCTTTTGCCGCTTGTGTTCATTCTCTCTCTCTCTCTCTCTCTCTCTCTCTCTCTCTCTCTCTCTCTCTCTCTCTCTCTCTCTCTCTCTCTCTCTCTCTTTCTCTCTCTCCCTTTCTTTCTCTCTCTCCCTTTCTCTCGCTCTCTTTCTCTCTCTCCCTCTCCCTCTCCCTGTTTAACGCGTTCTTAGCGCGACGCAATGCGCGCAACTACTTAAATGCCTAAAATTTTGTAAAAATCATCACACATTCTTCTTTATCAAGATCCTAGCGCACTCCTTCCAGGCACCGGCCGAATTTTCTTTGTACGTCACCCTTCCATAAAATACCTTCCAGACACACACTTATGACTCGTGCCAGAACTCAGAAGTAGGGTTCTGGAGTGGTAAAAGAGTAGGTGAAGTATAGACTAATTTTACAGTACTTACCAGGAATTACATGTACCCAAATTCTGATAGTTGCTTTCATTTGTATGCCTGAATACTGAGACTCTCAGAAATTAATGATGCAAGCGACCAAGCCAACCTGTTGTCCAATAGTTTTTTCAGAATCTTTTCAGATGGGTTTGTTCACGAGCATCATTCTGCCAAACGGACCTCACCACATCACAATATCTTGAAAAATAAACTAAGAATTTAAATTTCTAAACACTTGCAATTTCAGTTCACTTTGAACAAAACTAAATATATTAAAAGCATACCTTCACAGTATTCCCCGTTTCCAGTGAAACCATCATTGCAAACACAGATAGGCTCACCCCCTGCACTGACGAAGCACTGTGATTCTTTTGCACAGTTACCTTTGGATGCAACGTCACTGCTACAAAGCAGAATTTCTGTGCACAATTTCCCATCTCCAGTGTAGCCAGCACTGCAGCTACAAGCGAAGCTTCCTTGGCTGTTCAAGCAAGCAGCATGCACATGGCAGCCACTCAAGTTTTCAGAACATTCGTCCACATCTTCACATTTGTTGCCATTTCCGGTAAATCCAGATCTGCAATTGCAATGAAAGCTTCCTTCCGTATCAGAACAGACGGCATCCTGGTGACAATCGTGTAAGTTCATTTGGCATTCGTCAACCTGGATGCATTCTTTTCCATCACCTTGATATCCCGGGTTGCATATACAGTTAAAAGTCCCCTCTGTGTTGTGACAACTGGCATTTTTCGCACAATTGTTTAGCATTTGTTCGCATTCATTGACATCAATACACCCATTGTCGTCGCTAGAATAACCAGTGCCACAGAAGCAAGTAAAGCTCCCTTCGTTGTTGATGCAGGTTGCAGTATCTCTGCATTGGTGCAGGTCTAGAGCACATTCGTTGATGTCTACACACTCTGATCCATTTCCATAAAATCCAGCATCGCAAGAACATGCAAAGCTACCATACGTGTTGGAACATTTGGCCCTAATACCACAAATGCCAGCGTGATAGTTACATTCATTTAAATCTTCGCATATCGTACCTGACCCACTGAATCCAGAATTACAAAAACAACCAAAACTTCCATACGAATTAATACAGGTAGCGTTTACATGACAGTTGTTCAAGCCAGTTGTGCATTCATCCAAATCAGTGCATTTGTCTTGCCTGATAATAAAACCAGATTCACATAAACACATAAAACTGCCTTGGGTATTAATGCAAGATAAACCTGACACAGTATGGCAGTCATGCTGGCCAAGATGACACTCATCTATGTCACTACATACTGTTCCATTTCCACTGTAACCAACTTCACACAAACATTCAAAACTGCCATGCAAGTTTAAACAAGTAGCAATAGAATGACAAGGGCTCGATCCAACATTACATTCATCAAAATCACTGCATTCAGTGCCAGTTCCAGTGAGTCCTACTTTACATGAACAGTGAAAACTACCATCTTCATTGGTGCAAAAGCCATCAGAGTGACAATTATGAGTATTTCGAAGACATTCATTGACGTCTATGCATTTGCCATTTTCCCATTCGAATCCAGCATTGCACAAACATTCGAAGCTGCCCTGTGTATTAGAACAAAAAGCATTTTCTCCGCAGGTAATATTTTTGTTTGTGCATTCATCTAAATCAGTACAATTTATTCCGCTTCTATAATATCCAGTATCACAAACGCACTGAAAACTGCCCATGGTGTTGTAACAGTGCGCATCATTGTAGCAAATGTCCGTTTCTGAAATGCATTCGTCAACATCACTACAAGAGATTCCTGATCCATCAAATCCAGTTTTGCAAAAGCAATCAAAACTTCCATGGGTGTTCGAGCACGTTGCATTAGAGTGGCAGTTATCTAAGCCCAAGCTACATTCATCTATTTCAACACTACAGTCACGTTGTTCAAGCTGACACTCATCGGCGTCACTACACTCTATTCCATTTCCAGAGAATCCTGCATTGCAGAGGCATTCAAAACTTCCTTGTGAGTTCAAACATGTTGCATTAGAATGGCAGTTATCCAAGCCCAAAGTGCACTCATCCAAGTCCATACAGTCTGTTCCATTTCCACTGTAACCAACCACACATAAACAATGAAAAGTACCTTCTGCATTAATACAATCAGCATTAATGTGGCACCTTCGAGAATTGCTAAAACACTCTTCAGAGTAACTACATTCAAAATCACTTTCCCATTGGTATCCTGGTTTGCACATGCACTCAAATTCATCAGATGCAGTGTTTAACCAATAATCTCCATTTTCACCACAAACAGGCAAAGCATACTTGCATTCATCAATGTCAACACATTTGTTGTTGATGTTAACATATCCAGTATTGCATAAGCATTTAAAGCTGCCTTCAGTGTTTGTGCACTTTTCACTATCATTGCATAAACCTGAGTCTGGAGAACACTCATCTGTGTTGCAGTCATGCTGTCCTAATTGACATTCGTTTAAATCATTGCTGCAAGCTGTTCCATTCCAAAGATACCCAACGTCACACTGACATTTAAAGCTACCATCCGTGTTAATACAGTAACCAAAGGGGTGGCAACTGTGAAGAATGCTGGAACATTGCACGACATCTGCCCTACATTCATCCTGCCAGATATACCCAGCATCACACTGACATTCAAAAGTGTTTGCTTCTACATTAAACCAGTAATCATGTTTTTCATCATCATTTTTTTCACCACAAACAGGTAAAGTGTACTTACATTCATCAATGTCAGTACATACATTGTTGACGCTAACATATCCAGTATTGCACAAGCATTTAAAACTGCCTTCTGTGTTAGAGCAAATTTCACCACCATTGCATAAATCTGAATCAAGAGAACAATAACGTGTGTTGCAGTCATGCTGTCCTAATTGACATTCGTTTAAATCACTGCAAGCTGTTCCATTCCAAAGATACCCAACGTCACACTGGCATTTAAAGCTACCATCTGTGTTAATACAGTAACCAAACGGATGGCAATTGTGAAGAATGCTGGAACATTCCACGACATCTGCCCTACATTCATCCTGCCAGATATACCCAGCATCACACTGACATTCAAAAGTGTTTGCTTCTACATTAAACCAGTAATCATGTTTTTCATCATAATTTTTTCCACCACAAACAGGTAAAGTGTACTTACATTCATCAATGTCAGTACATACATTGTTGATGCTAACATATCCAGTATTGCACAAGCATTTAAAACTGCCTTCTGTGTTAGAGCAAATTTCACCACCATTGCATAAATCTGAATCAAGAGAACAATAACGTGTGTTGCAGTCATGCTGTCCTAATTGACATTCGTTTAAATCACTGCAAGCTGTTCCATTCCAAAGATACCCAACGTCACACTGGCATTTAAAGCTACCATCTGTGTTAATACAGTAACCAAACGGATGGCAATTGTGAAGAATGCTGGAACATTCCACGACATCTGCCCTACATTCATCCTGCCAGATATACCCAGCATCACACTGACATTCAAAAGTGTTTGCTTCTACATTAAACCAGTAATCATGTTTTTCATCATCATTTTTTTCACCACAAACAGGTAAAGTGTACTTACATTCATCAATGTCAGTACATACATTGTTGATGCTAACATATCCAGTATTGCACAAGCATTTAAAACTGCCTTCTGTGTTAAAGCAAATTTCACCACCATTGCATAAATCTGAATCAAGAGAACAATCACGTGTGTTGCAGTCATGTTGTCCTAATTGACATTCGTTTAAATCACTGCAAGCTGTTCCATTCCAAAGATAACCAACGTCACACTGACATTTAAAGCTACCAACTGTGTTAACACAGTAACCAAACGGATGGCAATTGTGAAGAATGCTGGAACATTCCATAACATCTGCCCTACATTCATCCTGCCAGATATACCCTGGATCACACAGACACTCAAAAGTGCTTGCTTCTACATTAAACCAGTGATGATTCTTTTCATCATCATTATCACCACAAATAGGTAAACTGTATTTACATTCATCAATGTCAGTACACACATTGTTGATGTTAACATATCCAGTTTTGCACAAGCATTTAAAACTGCCTTCTGTGTTAGAGCAAACTTCTCCACCATTGCATAAATCTGAGTTAAGAGAACAGTCGCCTATGCTGCAGTCATGCTGTCCTAATTGACATTCGTTTAAATCACTGCAAGCTGTTCCATTCCAAAGATAACCAACATCACACAGACAGTTAAAACTACCATCTGTATTAACGCAGTAACCAAAAGGATGGCAATTGTGAAGAATGCTGGAACATTCCTTATCATCCGCACTGCATTCATCCTGCCAGATGTACCCAGTATCACACTGACACTCAAAATTGTTTGTTTCTACATTAAACCAATGATCATTTTCTGTACAGGAGGGCACTTTTAGTGCACATTCGTCAATATCAATACATTCCTTATTAATATCCACATATCTCGTATTGCACGAACATTTAACGCTACCTTTTACATTAACACAGATTCTGCCATTGCTGCACAATTCTAAGTCAGCAGAATTACCGCCACTGTCACTACCATCATCAGGACTAACCCAGCCACCTTGATAAACGCATTCATTTATGTCTGCGCAATGTAATCCATTTCCACGGTATCCCTCTTTGCACGAGCATTCAAAACTGCCTTCAGTATTTTTACAATTTGCATCAGGGTGACAAATATCTTTCCGTACTTGCAATTCCAAGTTGTTACTGTTATAAGGCTGCATGCATTCATCCACGTCCGCGCAGGTTATTCCATTTCCAATGAAACCAAATTGACATGAACACTCAAAACTACCAACTGTATTAACACATACACCATTAGCACCACAGCTGTGCAATTCTAGGCTGCATTCATCAATATCTGTGCATACACTGCCATTTTCTAATTTGTGACCTACATTGCACAAGCAGTCGAAGCTGCCATAAGCATTAACGCAATGAGCACTCTCAATACAACTGGTCATTAATACTTTACACTCATCAATGTCAATGCATTCTAATCCATCTCCAGTGAAACCCACATTGCATGAACAATTGAAACTGCCTTCTGTGTTAGTGCAACGTGCATCAACATGGCAAACATTTTCTAGATCAGTGCATTCATTTACGTCAGAACATGTCAAACCAGATCCAACAAATCCAGGAACACAAAAACACTCAAAGCTTCCCTGTGAATTTGAACATATTGCACTGGAATGGCATGTGTCTAAGCCTAAATCACATTCATTCAAATCTGTGCAATCATTGCCAATCACAATAACACCAGATTTACATAAACAAAAGAAGCTTCCTTGAGTGTTCAAACATTCAGAATATTCCAGGTCAGTACTGCAGTCATGTGTGTTAAGTAAACATTCATCTAAATCGCTGCACTCTACTCCAGTTCCTGTGAAGCCCAATTTACATGAACAGTCAAAGCTTCCCTCTGTATTAATGCACATTCCATCAGAATGACAATTGTGAAGAGCCAAGGCACACTCGTTGATGTCTACGCACGTATCTCCGTAAAAGTTGCTATGCTTCCATTCAAGTCCAGAATTGCAGAGACAGTCAAAGCTACCATCTGTGTTGTTACATTGCATTGTTTTACCACACCAATTTGTGTCTTCTTTACATTCATCTATGTCAACGCATTCACCATCAGTCTCCGAGTAACCATTATTGCAGACACAATTAAAACTACCTTTGTTATTAGA
The DNA here is from genome assembly GCA_030141605.1 of Tubiluchus corallicola. Lineage (NCBI taxonomy): Eukaryota > Metazoa > Priapulida > Priapulimorpha > Priapulimorphida > Tubiluchidae > Tubiluchus > Tubiluchus corallicola. The sequence goes on along the minus strand of JAQGDQ010000068.1, from coordinate 293,091 downwards.
GCAGAAAGCATTGGCTTGGCATATACTTGCATTTTTCTGACACCAACTATGATAATCACATTCTAAGCTACTATCATACTGCTCATAATTGTATTCGTATTCGTATCCGTACATATTATAAACAATATTTTTACTTTGATGCTCCTCATTGATGGTCACATTCATGTTTACGCTGCCTACACTTTGTTCTCCATCAGTGCACCTTGACATATTATTGGTGCCGGAATGGCAGTCAGAGCTCAGAGAGCATTCATCTATGTCTGCGCATTTAGTTCCTAGTGCTATTTCTGTTTGCGTTTGATTTTGTGCAAGTTGTCCAATATCAAGAAAGCCAGCTTTGCACTTACATTTAAAACTGCCTGGTGTGTTGTAGCAGATGGCGTCCTCGTGACAATTTGCTAATCCGGTAACACATTCATCAACGTCTCTGCATTCTGTTCCAGTTCTAGTCATCCCAGTAGCACACGCGCATTCAGAACTACCTTCAAGATTTCCGCACTCGGCGTTGGGATCACAGTTTTGAACAGATTCTTCACATTCAGCAATGTCGCTGCAATCCAGTCCAGTAAATCCAGCACTACATGTACACTCAAAGCTGCCTGGTGTATTATAACAGATGGAAGACTCCTGGCAGTTTGCCAACCCTGCAGCACATTCATCAACGTCGTTGCATTCTGTCCCAGTTCCTTCCATTCCTGAAGCACAGGAGCACTCAAAGCTTCCAACCGTGTTGGTGCAAATAGCTGTGACATGACAATTGTGAGTTGGTGATGAGGTCTCGCACTCGTTGACATCTGAGAAGTAAAAACCAAGAACAATATTCTGAATAAAAAATGGGAATTAATGGTTCGTGAGTTGGTGATGAGGTCTCGCACTCGTTGACATCTGAGAAGTAAAAACCAAGAACAATATTCTGAATATTAATGGGAATTAATGGTTCATTAAACATAGCAAAATTAAAAGAAAGAAATTCCATTATACATTTCCAAACTAACTGAAATTAACTAAAATTAAAAACCTAGTAACAGAGCAACACCAAAGCCCACTAAAACATACTGGATAGCATCTACTATAAACACCTAACTTCCTGCAATGAAAAAGCCAACAACACTTGCGATTCTCAACACAACAACATTCAAAACCCTTATACAATCAGCATAACATATGTAGTACAAAACAAAATTTGAGCGCGTGTTTGGCAACGTTTGATAGCAGTTTTTTTGAATTAGCAAATCCTGCTGAATTAAAGGCGAATACACAACAAGAACATATCTCAATCGAGGCGACGGAAAGATAAAATAGCTAATGATCCATAATTATTTTAAGAAAACCATGATCACAAGAATATTTTGATGAAGGACCAATAAGATAACTCGTAAAATTTTACAAGAATATAGTCTTACACAACCTGAACAATCTACACACAAAATGCACTAAATAATATTTTCCTAAACTTTGTAACTGTTAACCTAAAGAAATTTGATGTGCTAACTTGAAACAGAATATACTGCTCTGTTTAAAACGTGAAACTGTACCTTCGGTGCAGTCTAAGCCAGCCCATCCACGAGCACATGAGCAATTGAAAGTTTTTGGCAAATCAGAACATGTCCCTCCATTTTTGCAAGGATTATTAGCACAGAAGTTGTTTTCTAGAAGTGAAAAAAACAAGACGAAAAAACAAGACTAGCACAATGTTTGACCCAAATTGAAATGTGATAATTACGCACCCGGAATATTGTTTTATTGTTTTAGTATATGCCTAATTAAAAACCCATTGTTTTACTATGTTGCATAGTAACGTTGCGTATAAACACAGCTATTTGGAATATTTGCGCATGATTGATGGTTCGTTTTGTTCATGTGGTTCATAGTAATCAGCACGAAGCAGCATCAGAAAGCCTACGTGAAGTGCTCAAGTGAACATCAAGCGTCTAATTAGCATTTGGAATGCTACATGTAGTTAATTTTCATTCTTGATATTATTTTAAAATATTTGCTTGGCCCTGTTAATGATTAATGCCACTGACACCTTGACGACTTTCCTAATTGAACTAAATAAGGCTTTTAGGACTGTAGCTCTGCTTGACGTTATTTACAAAAAATGTTCATGTGCTCACGAGTCAATGAAGACCTCTCTTGAAAGGTAAAGTGACAACTTACGTGGTGCATTTTTGACTGTGAATAGATTTCAGGCTCTGCTACAAGTAGTGTGTAATTTGGATTCGTTTCACATGCTCCACATTTAGCCAAGGTCGGACAAATGTCGTTAAAATCTCTACATCAGTTTGTAAACACTTTATTTTAAAAAGATTTCCTATATTGCTTAGAATGGCTTCAAAGTATTGGGAGCTTCGCTTCAAAGAAAGTTTTAAAGACAAGATGGCCTTACATAATTGAAAATGAATATATGTACACTAGAGCGAAAGAAATTATTTGGTGTTCAAAAGTCAAAATCCGAAGACTAAGATGACTAGGGCATCTTCTAAGATTACCAAGCGAAGCACCAGTAAGAATCGCCTTAAATGAAGCCTTAGAACCTAGCCGGAAAACCAAAAACAACTTGGATAACTAAGATAAATAAAGATGTTCAGCAACTTCAACGAAATCTATCTTTAGGAGTAGAAGAACTTACGCTTGTAGTTGCAGATAGATATGGGTGGAATACTCTCTCTCTCTCTCTCTCTATATATATATATATATATATATATATATATATATATATTAATTTATTTATTTATTTATTTATACTATTATACATATTATACTATTATAATAATGAACTCTAATAAATGTTGATGCCTCAATGTCTACAATAGATGGAATGAGATTTTGAAGAAGAAGAAAAAGGAGCTTCGGATTTTTTTGTATATAGGTTTGCCTTTTTATCGTGCCTTCACTGGTAACAGCATTGGAATAAAACTTCAGAAGACAACTAGCTATCTACATGCTCCAATGGCGATGCGAATGGCTCCTAAACAAAACTGAAACCGTGAATATCTTCGAAAGCTGGAGACAGAATCTCCAATACACTATATCATTGGATCCACTATTTGCACCATCCCTTATAGAAGGTGTTACGTAGGGAAAAAAGTACAAAGAATTCGGAATTACGCTGACGTTCTATAAATGTTTTGCCTACATACATTGTGCCTTCATACATTTAATACATCTGTCCTTTAAATTATCTGGGAAACAAGGCAAAATTTCATACGCCCATTATGAAAGTACGATTACACAAAATTACTAGTGACGTATTTGATAATAAATTTTGCCACATGTCCACTATTACAAAAAATACTGTTAATCAATGTATTACAACAAAATGCTGTGTATTGGTAGACAAGAATACCTTTTTCTGAAACAACTGTCGTTTCGCATACGAATGAACGTGTTTTCTGGTTGCATTGATCTCGGTACCATTGATACTGCTTTGATTCGTCTGCACGATGCATGTAGGTGCAGTCTTTATCCACGTCTAACACATTACCCAGTCCAGTCATCACTGGCTCACTTTTCCAGTTTGTCCACTGGGCCCAGTTAAAAGCATTTATAGAAGCATTATATTGACCAACAACATCCATGGAGTTGCTTCTATTATTTGTCCACCTATATTGGCCATCTTTGTCATCGTATTGAAGCGCCAGCCAAATTTTCAGATTTGAGCTAAAATTAAAAGTAAAATTTGTAAATTGCTGCCTTGATATAAACTAAGAAATGCCAACATCATGATGGATAACCCAGCTGTAATTGACTAATTGGTTAATCACCTTAGTTTCAAGATTGACTACCTCTTAGTCATTGAAAAGCATTCAATAAATTTTTGAAATAAAAATATGAAAAGTTGGAACACAGCCTGGGCAAGAACTGGTGTCCTTTGGGTTACGTCATCATAACCGTTAGACCATATAAGCATTTGATTACAAGGAGGTTACTACCTTTTATAACAACATCAATGCTATAAAATGGGTAAGTCTCACTGACCAGATTATTTTTAATTCGCTTTAATAGTCTTGGAAAATTTAAGAATTGCTTTGCTGATTTTTACAGTATTTTACGTGTTTTGCAGTATTTCCATCCACTGTACTGCGTAAAATACATAGTTAACTAGGCATACTGCACTCGAGCAAGTCATACATGTGTTAACGATGCATCGTATTTGAAAGTAATTCAGAAAAATAGAGCGAACCGTTGATAGCGTAAATTCGACTGTGCGAAATATTGAAAACTGATCTGATAATAATAATAATAATAATAATAATAATAAAAATAATAATAATAATAATAATAATAATAATAATAATAATAATAATAATAATAATAATAATAATAATAATAATAATAATAATAATAATAATAATAACAACAACAACAACAACAACAACAACAACAACAATAATAATAATAATAATAATAATAATAATAACATTAACAATAATAATAATAATCTTTGTTTAAAGTCGGCTTTTGGATTAACAATTAACATAAACTCAAAGAGCTTTTTTCGCCGATGGTAAATAACAAATCTACAACTACATAACAGAGACTATTATTGCCCCACATTTGCCCTAAATACCATACGCCTGGCAGGGCAACAGCAGCTACCGTTTTTAAAGTCTCTGGTATGACCCGGCCACAGTATCGAATTCACGGCCTCCCAGACGGAAAACGGACGCGTTACCACTGGACTAAACCGTGTGGTCTTATGTATTTTATAAATCTCGTTTTTTAATTGTCTGACCCGGACTGACTAAAAACATCTACTTTTAATTTTCACCATTTTTTCATAACATTTGTACTTTTTAATAGTATTTGCCAGTTGTATTTTATTAGTTTTAGCACGTCTTGGCCCTTTGTGAGACTTTTCGTCTTTCATCCTGTTTATACCATTTTATTAATAGAAACCTGAAATAATCTAATGTCAAATTTAAATTATCGGCCACCTTACTTTTCAGATTTCCATTTGAACATTTTAAGTACGCTTCTATTCCTCATGGTGTGAATGCTTGTTCCGATATTAAAGCAGTCATTCTCGGCTTCTTCGTAAGATTTTGGAGTCACAAATGTAGGCTTGGAATAGCAGTTTCCGAATGCATAGTCTTCCTCTTCGTTACAAGATAGCAGAACTGGCAAAAATGAAAAAAGAACACTATGTGGAGACTGTTCCCTAGCTGGTTGCCGAAAATCATAATTGTAACCAGGGCTGGAATACCCTATAGGTTAGTATGGGCCGCAGCCTAGCGCACCTCAAGCTTGGGGGTCCCATGATTTGCATTGCTGAATAATTCATATAACTTAAATAACATAGCAATTTTGAAAAAGTAGGGTAGAAAGTCTAAAAATACAATTGCAACGTGGCTCTTCATTTGAGATAAGGGCCCCTCTTTGAAGCCCTTCATTTGAAATATGGGGCTACGTAAATGTTGCTGAAATATTTCACAAGTAATATATTTAAGGCGAGTGCCAGCAAATTACAGGCTGGCATTGTCTGACGGGGCGCCATAATCTAATAAGCCTAGGGCCCCAAAATGTCATAATCCGGCCCTGATTATAACACAAACACAAAATGCAATCTACATGCAAGAAAAAAAAAGGTGCAATTCAGTAATTTAATAATTCTTTTTGCACTCTTAACCCATTTTGCACGAAGAATTTAGACGGTATCAACAGGGTCGATCGTACACTCACCTGACTGTCCTAATTGCAGTTCACAGATTGCGTAGTTGTTCTCAGAACATGCTCGGCTTTGAAACGTATAGTTTCTTAAATAAATTTTTGTAAGTATGACACATCTCTTCGAGTTGTCTGGAATGCCTCCGTTCCAGCCATTCCACGAACCGTCTAGTGAATGAGTCCACGTGTCTTCAAAAAATTCGAGTCCTATCCATGCCCTGAGAAAATTAATGATGTTGTTAAGTTTCATAATTATAGTGGTAATTAAAGGCAGAAAAATCGAATCAAAAAGAAGTAGCATAAGACCTGAGTAACAGCAGCATTGTTACGCTACGTCGGTAATTGGTACGACTATGTATAATATATATAATACTTAGCATCTTTTTCACTGACCTTAACCTAAATCAGTGGCGGTGCTGGATGTGAATAAAAGTTCAATTTAATAGCACTATTATATTGTTTTTATTGTAGACTGTATTTTACTATTGGGTGTAAATAACAAATAAATAAATAAAAATAAACTACATGTATTTTGGAAAATGAAATGCGTGTGTCTTCGAATAATTGTGTCTTCGTATTTCATAATCGGCTTTTTATATCTTTGTACAGCGTAATAGACTTTTTTATACACTTTATAGAAGCAAAATCCAGCATTCAACGGCAAGGCCCAATCAATGTTCCGAGACTGGACTAGCTCATCGTCAATGCTAAACTTCTAAAATGACAAACTGAACTGGTTGAGGTATTTAACCACGTTCGGACGTGCATGCATATAACGAGGCAAAAAGCCAGAATCAGTACGGTGCCCATTCACTCATTGACTAGCCACGGCTTGTTTAGCTTCGGTCGCTAAGCACATGCTTAAGACCACTTAGCTACTAACACTGCCTCAAAAGTAACCCTGTGGTTTCGTTTGTTAGGATTTAACTCTACTGTTAAATGACACTTATCCTTCGTTTTGTTTTAATTTTGAAATATTTTTACAATAATTCACGTAGACCTTAACAGATACCATTTCCTAATTTTTCCACTTAATTATGTATAATTAGTTACGTATACTAAAAGTTATTAAATTAATATATACTTTGAAATATCATTATTGTCCATAAGCTGTCCTGCATAGTTCATTTTGTCTTCAGTGTCGAGTTTAGCCAGATCAGCTTTAAAACCACTAGTGTATGACAAATTCATGCACGAGCCAAATCGTTGACTTCTCATATTTAGAGAACTTGATGTAACTACCAGAAGGCAGGTTACCGGGTTCTCTACCGGATATGGCGTCCAGCTTTTTGGACACTCCCATTTCTGTGCATCTAAAATAAAACACTAAGTCTTACGTAATGAGCTTCAAGCTATGTTCTGCTTTATAGGTTGTCATTGCAGACATAACGTTTATTAGCTTAAACGTGTTAGGCCTAGTGAAATATTTTTATTTGAAGGATGAAAATAAATATTACAATTCATTGTATAAATATAATTGGATGAATAAATTCATAATACAATGTTTCATGTTTTAGTTCAAAATGGGCATTGGTAATGGCAAAGTGACTTACGAGGCGATCCATTATAGGAACTACATGAAATTATCTGAAAGCAAAACGTAATTTTTGTGTTGCAAGTTTTTTTATAAATTGGTATGTATATGAATGTATAGGCTCGCCTGTTATCGGTGTTGTTGTAGCTGCTCTTTCACATATTCCAAGGACCTTTTCCTCACAAGAAGTGGGTTCCCACTGCAACTTCTCGCTCGTTTGTATGCTCACGCAGTCTTTGTCGACACGATCTTTTTAAACAAAATTATTGTTTTTTGGTTAATTTGAATTAGTCATGTAATTTTGCTACACTAGTTTGTATGAACTATGAGTAAGCAAACAACCAACCAAACAGATATATACAGTGAGTGAGTGAGTGAGTGAGTGAGTGAGTGAGTGAGTGAGTGAGTGAGTGAGTGAGTGAGTGAGTGAGTGAGTGAGTGAGTGAGTGAGTGAGCGAGTGAGCCAGTAAGCGAGCAAGGAAGTAGTAAGGTAATAAGCAAGCAAGTAAGTAAGTAGGTAAGCAAGCAAGCAATCAAGAAAGTAGACAGCCAAGTAGATAAATACCTAGGTAGGCTGGTACATAGGCAAGTAGATTGATAGGTAGGTAATTAGGTAGTAGGTAAGTAGGTAGGTAGGTAGGCAGACAGGTAGGTAGGCAGTTAGGTAGGTAGGTAGGTAGGTAGGTTGGTAGGTTGGTAGGTAGGTAGGTAGGTAGGTAGATAGGTAGGCAGGTAAGAAGGTAGGTAGGTAAATAGGTTTGTTGATATGTAAATAGGGAGATAAGTAACAAATAAGAAAATAAGTCAATTAGTCAGTCAGTAAGTACATAATTAGCCTACCTAAAGAAGTATGTAAGCGTGTAAATTTTAAGTGACTAAGTACGTAAGTTAAGTAAGTAAATAAGTTAGTGAGTGAGTGAGTGAGTGAGTGAGAGAGTGAGTGAGTGAGTGCGTGAGCAAGTAATTAAGAAATATAATTTATTTCGAAAAGGATGTACACATAAAAGCTTTGCGAAATACAATACTGTACGATACGGCAATACACAGTAAATGAAATAAAACTGGTCGTGGCAAAACATGAAAATTACCAGCTCACAGAGCAACTTCAAAATGACAGAATCTGATTTATTTGCTGCTTTGATAAGAGAACGTTCAGTCATCAATACTGTAATTATGTTGGCTGAGTAACTATTGTGTCACGACCTGATGCCGTCACATAAAACTGTTTATTTACAACAGTAAATCTACAACATTTTTATTCAAACTGTAACTGAACAAAATAAACAGATTTCGTTTCATTATGCTAAAGCTTTCTTTACCATAAAGAGAAAAACGTTACCTGAACTGGTAGATAAACTTGAGCTTGCCGACGACTCAGCTGTCGATTTTGAACCTGAACTTGAATATGCCCAAGATACACTACCCGAGCGCTTTACTATAGAGGTTTCTTGATCCCACGCGGTCCACTCAGACAATTCTGTCCCAATGTCCCAGACATAAATTCCGTTTATGTTCATCAATCCGATCCAGTAACTACCTCTGAAAATTGTTTTAAGTATTTTAGGAGGGTAATAGAACAACTAAACTGATTATTAATAGCGACACATTTATTATCTTATCAAGATTCGCCAGTAATGCACTGCAATGTGTTAAGTAATGCATAGTAAAAGCCAAAGTATAGTATCATAAAATAAAACATTTGATTATATTTTTAATTCTATTTTTCCTTCGTATTTCGAGCAGCAAGCGGAGAAACATACAACACTGTGTCTAATATGTACTGTATATTTTTATTTTTGGCAACGGAACCAGTATATTTAATAATGCACGCCGTTAATATTTCTTAGTTTTTTTGCATATTTTTCATCATTTATACAACATTTTTATGTGAGCCCTGGAAATTGAATGTTTTGTTTGGCATAGTGGCCGGCACAGCTACTCAATGCAAAAGACCTCTGTTTTATTCTCAAATGCGGAATAATTTTTTTCAGGCCATCTCGCCTGGTCTTTCTTATCAATGTAGGGTGTAAATCATGGAGACAATAATTGCTATTAATAAATGAATTAACATGGCTTCCCGTCCGAAAAATCTACTAGCACGCAACTGTTAGAGATTTTGTATGATTGGAATGAAGACGAATTGGGCTGGTTAAAGTTTCGTTGTAGTTTATATATAGACCTTCAGAAAGCTTTCGATTCAGCGAGTCGCAGGAGAGTAGCTAAACTTCAATCTTCAGAAATAGAGAAATAGCTTTTACAGTGGATGACTTTCTTGTTGGGGTGGCAGAAAACAGTGCCTCGTCAATGGTGATATTTGCTCTATTTATGTGAATATCATATCAGGCACAACTCAAGGCTCCAAATTAGCACCGCTTATGTTTTTATTGCATATAAGTGACGTATCAACAGAAGCGGGTCTTGTAATATTAAATTTGATTGAAACTATTTGAGGAAGATGCAATATTGTATCAGTGTATATCCTTTAGATGGGTTAATAATTGATTGATAATATTGTAAAATGGACTAAGGTTTGACAACTAAAAATTTCAATTAACAGTGTAGTGTAATTCATGTAGGGTAGAAAAATCTTTTAAACAAATACACTGTGCCTGAGACACTTTTTGAAGGTGTGCCCAAGATTCGTGGCTTAGGTGTGACAATATCAAAATAACCTCAAATCCAAAGCACATTGTGTCGAGAAAGCCAGTGAAATTATTATAATGATTTTTCGTATGTTCGCAACAATAAATAGCAACGTTATTTTAACAGCGTACAAAATTTACATTCGACCGATTATGGAATGTTTTCCTGTAGCGTGGCCTCCTCAACAGCTCGGTAATGTTGACATGATAGTAGCTAGAAGATATGTCATTCGTAGAGTTTTCCGCAAATTTAATAAAAACCCGGCATCATATATTGAAAGATTAAATTATTAATTAGGTCTAGCGCCCGTAGAACAAAGGCGTATCACAAACGATTTAGTAATGTGTTACAATATCATTCAGGAAGCAGTCGATCTGGATATTGACACTTCTTTATTAGAGCAATTACAGACCATACTAAGAATAATCACTCACTCAAAGTGTTTGTTCGTCGTACTACAAAAAATAGCTTTGCAATTTCTTTTCATGGAACTCGTTACAATCACACGTAAATGTCTCGCCGTTAGTAACTGCTAGCAATGCAAAACAGTTTGGATCGAAGCAAATCAAACTCGGTTGATCTTAGTAGATTCTTTTGTTTTAATAGAAAATATGTAGCATGCGTAATTCTTAGATTGAAAATAGTATATTTGTATAGTTTTCAGCTGCACATAAGAGTGTGTCTTTTCCACACACTCCGGCTCCGGTTAGCAGGATCGTATGTGTCATTATTTATTTATTATGTACTGTTTTTATTTGAATTTTTTACTTTATTATTTTGATTGTAAATGTTTTAATAAAACACAAATCGAAATCTAAAATAAACCTAACCTTTTCACTGAACTGTTTAGGTAGTTACAAATAATGTCCATAACTCACCCTTGCACTAAAGTGCTCAAATAAGCATTTTCTTGCTGTGATTGAATATCAACTAGCCTTGCTCCCTCTGATTCACACGTGCTCCTCGCCTCCAACCTGATTACTTGTTTTGAGTAAACTTTGTAGCAGCTTTGATTAGCAGAGTCAGGATGCTCGAATGCGTACAACTGGTATCCCAAAGGACAGTCGCCTGAAAAAAATACATGGTAGCAAAAAATATTTTATACTTGAAAAACAAAATTCATTGGTGCTATACATTATAGTAAGTCAATTACTTGCAAATTTTGATAGGGAGGCGTGATGTTCGAATGCAAGCAGATTTCCAAACAAATCTGGAAACTTGGATCCTTGGATATGATGAGCCAAAGTTCTGAGAGAGATTTTTTTCACGAAGCGATTCTGTTTTTGCATAGCTTAGTAACTTCGTCCGACACTGGACACTAACAACATCAAGAATAAGATGGTTAACAAGATGCAAAAAAGAGTAAACATTAGTCAACTTAACCAACCTGATACTTGCCGTACTGTTGCTATTATGGAGCAAAGGGTTGCGAATATAATTATGACCATGCCGCCAAAACCTTTTTCTTAAAAGCTGGAATATGAAGTGAGGAAAATCAGCCCTGCCTAAAATAACACGGTTTATATACCCATGGAGTGACGCAAGAGACGAATTTAATTAATTAGTGCTTTTCCATTTATTCTATGAACGCTTTTGTAATATGTTGCAATGAATAGAAAACTTGTGAAAACTAACAATGGCCTTTGAGCGCTTTGAGATCATGTGCTTAGAAACATTGATGTGACCGATGTCATGGAATTTTCCACTACGTTCAACACTTTTTTCAACTCGTGCCACTATACAATTTGGGCTTACGTAAGCTAAGACATAATGAAATAATTAGGTGTATTTTTTATGTTTTTATGGAAGGGCAAAGTTGATGCGTAGTCGACTGGCTGACTAGCACCCTGAACTATATATTTTAAATGTTGGCCAATAGGTAGCGCCACAACATTATCAGTTTTGCCAAGCTGAATTTCAATCACCATAGTCAGAGATAACTACGTAATTAATATTATCAGTATTAAAGTTTACTGCAATGCGTTACAGGTAATACAATACAAATACCATTGCCTATTGGTACGTCTACCGTTTTTGGTTCGAAGTTTTAGTACTAAATTTATTTAGGCGCGAAGTTTGGTACTAGCTGCCGGAAATTACTAATAAAAATGTAAATCTGCAAGTTTATCTGCCTAAGAAAATGCTAACTAATGAACTAAATGATTGAAAGACGATGATGTCAATTGTCTAATAATAACGTGAATAAAAATTTATATTACTTCTATGACATGTAATATATATACCGTGTGTCTGTGACTCTAGTGCCGTGACAGTGACAGTGACTGCACTAAGTGCAAAAGTAAGGACGCTGTATTCAAATCCAATGGTGCGCATCAATAGAAAATCGTGTTTGAGACAATATCATGCAAACAAGACAAGTAACAACAACGAGTCTTATAATCTAATATGACTATAATTTTAGTCATAGACAAAGACAGACACAGACGTTATACGATAGAACATATTGTACCTGCGAACATTTTTCTCCTGCCAGCTTCTAAAAACATCAAACAGTGAAAAGACAATCACAAGCAGTAAACGAAACAACTAAACAATAACATTAAAAGACTTAATGAATGAATGTACAAATGAAAATTTGAGCCAATTCTCCTGCTAGTAAAGAACGCTTAATTGTTTGCCCCTTAATTGTTCCCTAATTGTATCGTACACTCATAATGTACAAATATTAAATTTTACTAAATTGGCCCTATTCCAGATTACAAATGATATCGATACATTCATAAATTTAAAGTTAATAGTAGGTTCTTATTGGAATTTTATATGGGTGCACCCGAGATGCCTAAAATCGCTAATTGTCAGTACTAACGTGCTATAAATTTATGTCTGTTCTCAAGTATAGACGTTATGAACAAATATGTGGCCTATTTTGAAGATAGAATAGTTATTAATCCACACTTGTCTATAATTAATTTGCCGAAATAAATTAACTAATATATATATTTATTTTCATTTTGTTTTAAATGCCTTATATATTTTTATGGGAGTTTAGACAAGATAAATAATTGAGTATTTGTATGACTAATAGTTTATAACGAAACAAAGGAAATAACAAACTATAGAGAATATAAGCTAGGAACTTCCTTGAACGAAACTTGTTAACTTGGAATTCAGGAGCCACCACACAAAAGCAATTGGACGGTGCCGCCATCGCTAGGGTCTTACCGAAATTACCGTAGCCATTCGTATTTAGCGCTTCAACAGCTGCATCAAAAGCCGCATAATGCAGTTTCTACGGCAGCGAGTGCATGAGAAAGGCGGCATGGGACCTGCTTAGTGTTTTATTTTCAACTGAAAATGACTTGATAAAAATGGGCGCTGTTGGCAGGAATCGATGATGGAAACTTTGCTGCGGAAGCATCTTTCTGGTTTAACTTACTTGGCGTTTTGTCTGTGTTTGGTGGATTACAATTTCGCAGGTAAAATTAACATAGTACATACAATGCACTGGTCACTGCACTCGCTGGTGTACATTGTGCACCTTAGCTTTTGTTGTCGTAGTCGTAGTTTACATGGCTCAACTAATGGATAAACAACTAGCTAGCATCTGGCCGCTGGCGTAGTCACGTCTATTTCTCGAGTATCAAAACGATTTTAAATTAGTTTTTGCCAAAAAGTTTCAATACTAAATTATAATAACGATCAGTGATGAATATCAACTGGAAAAAAACTTGCAATGAAGCGGCACTTGAATTTTATACTGACATTCCCAACTATAAATAAATTTCAATGTCCAGTGTGTTATAACAAGCATAATTTTTCAGAAGTGGTGCTGACAGTGTCATAGCAGTGCCTAGTTTTTTGCTGAATTACTGCCGCGTTTACCAGTCTTGAGGGCATATTTCTTTTATTTTAGACGTTTATTTTATATTAGAGCCTGCCCAGTGTCCACAATAGACGTAATAGGCCTATAATGAATGATATATAATAAGTATAATATTTAGACTCACGATCTCTTTTGATTGAACTGCTTTTGAACTTGAGTAGCTGATAAAATGTAATTGAAATTTTGTCTGTGGTCTGTTTAAGTAAAGTAGTTACCTTGGAATTGCAACTCTATACCAGTGTGTTACAGCACAAAAATGTTTATGGACGTACTAATTATTTTTTCAGTCCCGCAGGATGGGATCCAGAATTACGTATGGAGTTTGAATGCAGGGTACAAAGTAAATAACCTGCACCTTGACTTATATGCATCAGTTCCAATTACATGAAAGGGGTTATGCAAACACGACTCACTGCATAGCCCTACTTGACTAATTTACTATAACTCTAGCGACTAGTGAAGCTGCAATGATAGCTAATAAAAACCTAGTTTCTTAAAGGAACCTTACAAACTTACAACAGGCACCTGCAGTCATGATGTTGTAAAAAAGAACTTTCAGCAATTTATCGACTTTTTTCCCATATCTAAAGTCTTAATTTTGGTCCAGTACAATGCATTATTTATTTAATCTCTCGCTTTTTAACCCACCTTAGAATATAACACAGTTTTTAAACCATTGGAACAAGATTTGTGAAAATTGTCTTATTTTGCGATTCTTCGTGAATTAATAATCAGTACTGCCAACTTTGATAAAAGAACCTTTAATATCCTGCTATTGTTATCTTTTTGCATTTCACAGACCCGACCAAGCAATTCAAAATTCAATACGAAATTGAAAGTTATCAGTAAGCAGCATACTACCTAAATTATAAGCACATTAATTTTGAAAAACAAAAATCGACTTCTTAACTACGATTTTTTGTAACCCTCATGAAGGACTTCTCTCCTTCCTCTAATCATAGTCTCTTGTTCTGGTGGTAGTCATACTCTTCAGTGATGCTGATTATGTGTGCGTATAGGCAATTGTCAGCTGATGAGTGACTAATTGGAGTAATTTATAACCAGACCAGTAATTCTCACATTAATGATGTATTGTGGATGTTTAAAAAACGCTTTTTTGTCTGTCCGAGAATGATAATGAAGCGAATCCTTCTGACGCCCTAAAACAGTCTGTGTAAAATGTTCTAAATTATATTATATTGCGATATTATTCTTTGAATTGATTATTGATTATCCATGTGAAATCCAATGACTACTACTGTTTGTGTTTTTCATCGCTAATACCTTTCCCACAAATCTCAAAAATTATTTTCCTTTCAAAGCTGTAGCTTTCCGTTCTGAATTTTTTTCTGGGAAAACCCTTTTAAAAGTTTCGATTGATTTGTTTGAATAATAGCCTTACTTGATTTTGAAATTTCTATACAGCTCAAAGCGCTGCTTTCGTCTGGATTTCCATCATAATTGTGATTTTGTTCTGCTCCTAATTCTAGCTTTATTTGTATAAGACGCCCTGTCTAGGCGGCAGCTTAAAATAAGCTCCATCTTTTTCTTACGTTTGTGTGTTTCGCACGGTTTTTTCACTCCAGAAGTGCTAGCTACGTGGGATAAACTAGTTTAGTGTAGAAGCAGTGAACGAAACAAACTTTTTCAGCGTGTGCAAAAAACAGAGAGAAGAAAAAACAAAAGTACAGTAGTACCCAGTACCTTGAAAAGTAGTTAGGTTATACATACGCGCAAGTTTTCGTACAAACGAAAATAATGTTTAGCAATGCTACACTTCTATCCGGGTATATTTGCATATGAAGTGCTGTGTCTATCAGCGTTTTCTTCAATTTTGTCTAGTTGGGATGTGCTGTTTCGTTCATCACTAAAGAAATGAAAATTATAAAGCTATAAGAAAGTTTTTTTCATTCGATAAGCTGAAATGTGACCTATATAATTAAAGCAGCTTTACTGTAGCGTAATTTGATCTTCGGTTTAACTTATATGAAATAAACAATGGGTAGCTAAATTTGTGGTTTTTATAAGCAAAAATAACAACGTCAACGTATTAACAGTTGTGGTGAAAGTATATTAAAGATTCGCCATTACAAGTGTTTCGTGCACAAATAACAGCTCGGCTATATCACCAACTGCAAGGTATATGCAGTATATTCGTGATTTTAAAACCATTTTAGCTGAAGTCGGAACCGCAATTATTTAAATTTTGTTTGAGCGATGGGTTGAGCGTAATATGCATTTTGTTGCAATCACTTGGAATGGGAAAAAGTAGTGAAACAGATTTATCGTAGCTTTTGGTCGGATTTAAATACAGTGTTGTCCTGTCTGCGTACAGGTAAATGACCTGTTGTGTATGGCTTGTCCGTAGTCGGCCAAGATGGGCCCCATATTTCTTTCTTGGTGTTCCCAATGACAAAATAATGAAGTTGTCATCTTTATATGTTGTAGCTGCTTGTACCCGTAATAAACGTTACATTCTGGCAATACAAAGTGTAGATTTTCATACATTAGGTTTTGTTTCAAAACGACTTGTTGCAGTAATCCATGGCTCTTCCTGTGGTTCATAGCCCAAGGTTGGTGCGGTTTTCAACGTTGACACGCTAAGTGTAAATTGTTATAAACCTGTGCAGGACCCCACATAAGCATAGCGGAAAACCAGTTTGTTTCATGTTAATTATATAAAGAACATTTCACTTTGTTGTAGTTATATCGTTGATAGAATATTAGTTTCTGCTTTGGTATTCTTTCTGATTATCTATAAGGTGATTACACTATGAACAAGGGCCGAAAAGTCATTCAGACTAAAATGTCAACCTGACAACACATAAACTAGCTATATATATATGTATAGGTATGTATTACATACCTAATATATTATATATCTACATAATAAATTGACTCTGGCCTAGCAAACGGCCCAACCTTTAATGTCTTTCCAGATGAAAGGGTTCGCTTTAGCAGCTCAGCTTCCGTCTTCCAAACTTGATCTGAAAATATGAAAGTTGTGATTCGTGATTGAAGACAGGAGGCGCTTGACATTCAGGGGAGGAATTTCACATCTAAAGGGAAGACACTTAGCCCCAGTGAGGAATTGGGGAGTCCTCTCCAATTGCTTACCAGGATCGCCTATTTGGAATTCTTCTGTTTCTCAGTCTCTGCAAGAAGAATTTCAATTTGGGAGAGTGTATGCTCTGTACGCCCGCGCAGGGCTGGATTTACCTATATATATATAGATATATATATATGTATATATATAGAAAGCCTGAAAGCAGGGCCTCAGTCTAGAGGGCCTGTTGAGTCTTGACATACTCATAAGTTTCGAAAATATTTTCCTTCAGTAATTTTCTTTACCTTTCTGTAAGTCGGGAACCTAGGAATGCTTTATGTTTTTCTTTCTGATAACTATTCAAGGTTAATTTTGCAGTGGTGAAAAAACCTGAATATTTCATCTTGACAGCTAGTAGCTTCCACGCTGACAATCATTTCGAATACTGATCAATAGGTGATCTATAGCTGATCTATATCACCCGAAGATTGCTGTTATCACCCGATCATCATTAGTAACTTTTCCTGGTAATAAAATTTGTAAGCTCAAGGGCTTTAAGGAATGTTAAGATAGACATGCAATTTCATTTTTTCTGCTAATTTCTGCGTGACAATATACGCGAAGTTCATTTTTTGCAAAAAAAATGTTTACAGTGTCATTTTGACGTTTTCCATTCACTGGCAGCATTTAGCAATATCATCTGATTAGAAAGAATTGTGAATTGCGTTATTTTATTAAACATTCATTACCATCGGCTTAAATTTTGTTAAAAAACACTTTCATCTTTCTGTCAAACTTGTCTAGAGAGTCTGGGGCGAGCGGAGCCCCGTCGGATTGGGTAGATGCCTCACAAGTTGAATAGCCTAGGGCCTCTCTTCATCTAATTTCGGCTCTGTCTGTACACCAGAAGTACTTATAAACACAACTATAAAAGAGACCACGAATTAACTGTTCATAAAAGAACTTTTGCCTCAGACCAAATTCCATCTGATGCTATTTAGTTACTGAGGTTTGGAAGCGTGCGTGTACATGTTTTAGGATTGTTCTGGTGTACGCATTTGAGGACTATCGCAAAAAAGATTGGCATTAAATCAAATACAAGTTTTTAGATTTAAAAATGAAATAAGGACTTCTTTTTTTATTTGACTTCAGTAAAAAAGGAATTCAGTTAGATGAAAATTTCAAAGGCGCAACGATTGCTTAAAATATTATTAAAAACAAAGCCACAAAACGCTTCAACACCTGTCTGGTGTCATCCTAAGTTTGAAGTGCTCAAGATGTGCATTTAGCAAAACCAGAAAGTAGTTTCATGGTTAAACTGTCACAGCCATTATGAAGAAGTAATTAGAGGTTACAGGATTTGGCACAGCAAAATATGAGGCTGTGATTGATTTCTGATATGAACATGTGTGATTGCTTTCTGGTTTTGTCAACTACACATTTTAAACACTCGAGGATTAAACAAATGAGGATGGCGCCATACAGGTGTGTAAAACGCACTGTAGCTTTGTTTTTAATAATACGCATTATGTTTTATAAAGTCGTTTTGTATTTGACGTTTTTTATTACTAAGATTCCCAAAGATCAATCTGTTGCTGAAATTTTGTTTTATAGTTTTTTTCAATAATTGCAGAGCCGGCTCTACCACTAGGTAAACCTTTCGGGGTGGCCAAATTCTGGAAGTATTTTTTTAATTTTTATGCTTAGAATACCTAATAATATAATGTACATGCAATTGCTGCTTAAGTGCGCAACATTAATTAAATGAAACAATATGAAATACCTCTAAAGATATCTCTAATGAAGTATGTGCAACCAGACCAGAGTTATGAAGATGATGAACCTAGTGAAATAGATGTATACGTGAAAAAAAGCAGCGAGAATGTCAATAAATCTTTGGTGAAAAAGTCGAGGGAGACCTAGCCAAGAGTAGTAGAAATGGCAGAAATTTTGAGTGGTTCAGGACGGACAACAGGGTCACAAATTCAAATACAATCAACTCTACAGAGAGTGCAGCTGTTCATTTAATTAGTGAAGTATACATGTATAAGCCTACCACACAGGTACCATTACTTTTTAAGATAATATGCAAAAAAATTTGGGGATATGGTTGGAGCCATGGGGAAAGGGGTTAGCAGTTGAGAAGAGGGCGTTAAAAATACCTCTGCGTGTCTCAAACTATCTAGAACCGGTCCGTGTAATCACTGTAAAGTACAACGGTGAAAAAGTTATCGGAATAGGATTTATTTTGGGGACATATCTGAGGCAACCAGGGTTCGCCTAGGGAGAAATATGACTCTAAAGGCTACTATTGAACACAATATGCAATTGCTGTTAGCCACTATAGTAGTGCACCAACACTACATTGTAGAATGCAGTGTTTTTGTTGACGTCACACGAATGTGTAACTGGGGTGTTTTCGTTCTCAGGCCGAGTCTGACCCGGACTCATGCAGCTGTCCGTGTAAAACGAAGCCAAAGAATACGTTTTGTTTTCATTTTTCTCTTCTAAACATTCCGGCAGTAACTGAGCCGCGTCATGGCGGTTTTAGAATCACGGAGAGTTTCGTTCCCAAAACAACTGCATCGCTTTCTGGCAAAATCCAACAGTTGGCGACATTAATATACCGACCAGGGACATAACAATACGAAATGTAACACCAGATGGAAAAAACAGGAAGCTTGCATCAACCACCAGGTCCACTCCTGGGAAACACTACAAAGTTCTTCTTTGAAGAGTAAGCAGCTCTGCCCTGTCAGCATATAAAATGCAGTATAATCGAATAACCAAACTTAGATCCAAGGAGTGTTCGAAAGCTTTCAGCTTAAATGGTGTATGTTCTTAACTTATTGATGTATTTATCTATATGACTTTCATATTTTTTCTTGTTTTCGCTTGTTTTTTCTGTTTTTCTTGTTTTTTCTGTTTTTCTTGTTTTTTCCCCAGTTGCACTTGTACGTGACAAAAGTTTAGGTACGTGACTCCGTCTCTAACTCTGAGGCACCTTAGAGAAATGTTGTCTTCACATTTGCGCAGTGGCACTAATGATGGCTAGTGTAATGACGGTCCAGCTTGGAATCAGAAAATAACTTTGGCGTGGTCCAGGCACATTAGATTTTGTCGATTAGATTATCCATGCAGTTTGTTTACATTCTTATAACGAATCTTCAATTTTCGGCACGATATTTGTGACGTGCACCCATCGCCAAGACTAACGAGCAACTGACTGATAGGTCACATGCAAATTTGCATATGAAGCCCTTTCCATCAGGCTCTTGGGAAAATCTATATTAAAACTGACTGGCAGTGGCAATCTCCTTTCCTGATTATGGCGCACAAGAGCTGAATATGTATCAAGCTTTAATACTGATTATTAGTTTCATGTTTTGTTTGGTTTAGGGTGCGTTCAGACTGTCAGGTATTCTCACACAATGTAATTTACGCTTGGAGCTGTCATTCGTCAGTCATCACTGTCAGCATAATTCAAATAAAAAAAGGCACAACCTCAGTGTATCCTATCTATGTAATAAAAAATTGCTGTGGCAACCAAACTTTAAATAATAAAAGTAGAATACATTTATAGTTTTCACGATTACGATTGTGCATGTAATTACATAAAGAAGAAGAAACACACAAGACGAAAAAGTTGCTAAGACAAACCCCCGCAAAACTGTGATTATCAATGCTTAATCCAGCAGTTCACAGCTAGTATATTCGTACTGAAGCAGAGTTTTTCAATGATTTACTCAAACCTAGCGCTAAAGTGGGTTGCTGCAAAAGATCTCATGAATAGATGCAATACCTAGACGAAGAATGTCAAAGTAAAGGAATCTTCAGCCTACGGGCATCATTCACTGCCTAATAAAAGAAAAACAGATTTCGTAATCCCTTTTTGACATTAAATTGGACGGCATTTTTTGAGACATTCAATATACGGGACTAGTTGCTGTAGAAATTTGAAATAATGACGTATACAGAGTGGAACAAAGTCATAATACGCTTTCACAAATGTCCAGTGAAGCATCCTGGATGTTTCAAAAGCATGTTCAGCATCACTTAAATATCAAATTTTCCAATATTTATTCTGTCAGCAAAATAATATACATGTGCTTGCTTTCTATGTTTATGTCATATAAACTGTCGGTATTCTTATCCAAAGTGAATGGCATTTGAAGCTGTGACTTGCTAGTCATCACTGTCATTCTGTAAACATTTGCATGCAGATTTGACTAAATCTACGTGCAGACTGTCAGAGCGAACGGTACTGAAAGCTGCCGCTTATCACTGCCTTCCAGCAACTCGTTTTGCACACTATTAGGTCTTCCTAACCCTTATGTGATTGACAGTTTCACAGTTAAGTCATTGATAGTTTCACAGTTAAGACTGTCACTCGTCATTATGACACTCGGCTAAGCTCGGTTGACGTGTGTATTTTCCTTGACAAAATGGATGAAACTGTCATTTAACTGTGTCTGTAGAAACTTTTACATTTCCCGTTAGTTACAAGTGACACTCAAAACTGACACTCTTTAATAGAGCTTTATTGCCAGATTTACTTGGCCAGAAAAATGATTTTCACGAGCTGGCTGTCGGTTGACTATGTCATATGTATAAAAAATTGGCATCATTCAAAGCAGTCTCTCATCCGTGACTGTGTCGGGTATTTTAGCGAGAATAAATAACCCAGAACACATTATTTCGACATTGTTATGCAAGAAATTTCTGCACAGACACTTGTGCCCTTTCACCAAGAATACGTAGCCTTAACACCTTGCCCAGACAACTGTCACATCACTCTCATCAGTAAAAATCCATACAGCTAGTCAAGCAGTTCCTGCAAAAAATGAAAAACACTTCTATTTGTTGGCTACAGCTATGATTTGGTAATGCTTTATAATCATCAGGTCTCTCCTACTGAGATACATATGGGTTTTACATGAAACCCTTTTACGTAAAACCGCACCAAGACCTGTTGTTCGCTGTTGTGTGAAAATATGTAACATCTAGTTAACAACAATCATGGCAAAGCGACTTCAGAACAGGCTTGCCCTATTCAGACTGGGTATCAAACAGGTTAGCGTCGTGCTGCGTTAGGCAACCGAAACATTCATTAGGGTAGTTTGACACCTGTAATTTTGCTCCAATTTGAGTTTACTTTAATTTAATTTAATACTGTTCTAATTCTACTTCAGTGTGATTTTAATTACGCTGGCTTTAACTTAATTGTACTTCAAGGTAACTTTAACTAAGTACTGCGGTTTTTAATTACATTCTGCTTTTTAACTAATGTGGTTTTTCTTAGTTGACTTTACAGATTATGCTGGGTCATGCTGGGATTAATAATTGATGAATGTTTCTGATGTGATGTGGATAAGTTAATTTAAACTTAGTTAGTAACACGAAAATATTCTACGTTATTGTTTACTGCGCGCCTGGTGATCATCCCCGGTACATAATGGAACAGCTCAGCAGCTGCAGCAAGAGCCACCTAGCTGTGGACGAACGCCGTTTTTGTTATCAGTTAATAGTTTAGTGGCCGATTTCTACCTGGGCGGTTTTCATATAAAATCCATACTGTTACTGGTGCCTCGTTATTAATTGCTGTAATTCAGTAAAACTATACAAGCTGTTAGGAATTGTATTTAAAACCGCCACGCCTTCGTTACTGCTAGGACACTTTTTTTGCTAAATTTCGCTGAAAGTCTAAGACTTCAACGACATGAAGTCATGTTTTAGTAAATCTTTTCACTATAAATAAATTTGATAGCTTGCAGAAATCGTTTTTATTCGCCAAACACTGTGTTTCTGGTAGACGTTTAGAAAAAATGTCACGTTTTTATGCTGAACTCCTTTAGTCCAGTTTCTCTTTTTTTATTCATGTTTTCCAGGCTGTTTGTAATCTTCTCAGTTTTGCATACCGTTCTTTCTGATTCTAGCAGACAAACATTTCTCTTCCTCCCCGTTCTGTATTTTACAGTTCTATGTACATATTATGTTCCAGTTGTGTGTTCAAAGCTTTTGTGTGAATGTGGTTTTTGGCGTGTTGTCAGAAAGGAAATTCCTCAGACTCGATAATGGCGGTCTCATCATCGTGGTAAGTGCGGTTGTACAATTCTGTGGCTCCAGGCAAACAGAAGATTTCTGATGTTCAACTGCAGTTCTAAGCAATTTTGTTTTAGCTCGGCGGTATTTACTTAGTGAGAAAATATCTTGAATGGTTGAATGCCATGTATAGTATTCAAGCCCCTGAGGAATAGGATTGCTACTCACAACTGAAACTTCAAATTTAATACGGTTGAAATCGTTTATCTACAACGTTGCTAATTTTTTAGAAACTACTAGAGGGCGTCTGATTTAAAGGGACTTGGTGACCCCTGCTGGCTATGCAACAAATCATAAACCTCCAGCTCATTAAAAAAACTGGAAATTATTTTGCTCATGTACTCTGACAATTTTAATCACTTCGTAGCACCTTACGTGTCGAAGGCTCAAAATGTTTCCTCTCTACTCGAATATATATATTCTAGACTATATTCTATATATATATATATATATATATAATATAGAATCTAGAATATATATATATATATATATATATATAGAGAGAGAGAGAGAGAGAGAGAGAGAGATACATTAAATCGTATATATATATATATATATATAGAGAGAGAGAGAGAGAGAGATACATTAAATCATATTTATATATATACATATATGATTGTATTATCTCGATTTTGAATATGACGTTGAAGTGCCGTCAAGCTCAAGTTTATTTTTCACCGATTTATACAGTAATACTAAAATCTATTCATTCCGAGGAGACACTAAATCTAGCTCACGGGTTCTGTCTAATTTACAGTTACCTCTTCCAGAGCAATAAGTACTCGCGACCTCTCGCATATTTCATTGCCTCTTATTCTCACCAGTTTATTTCACCTCAGTTAAGTTGATTGGTCCATTCTAGCATCTCTTAACTGTAGGCTGATAAAAATGGTAGGACTGTGAAATAAAGATACATCAGAATTTCATAGTTTGAGGCGCAAAAACTTCTGGCTAACAACCTGTTCTTTAGCAACTGCGTAGGCTGCATTATTGAAATAAGATACTGCTATTACTTCCCTACACTGCTGGGCAAGAATCAAAAATTTGACAGAAACTTATACCTGGCGCCTAAACACCACAGTCTAGACAAAATTACACGCAGCAGCAAAGCTACCCAAGAAAAACAATCTTGAAAGTGCTTTACGCGAGGTCTACAGCCTTATATCTGGGTTGCCTGCCCCTGTACCACCGACAAAAGATAAATCATTAGTCATTGATGACACCAAGTATGTGTACCCGGGCTACTTTCTCTGATCGTCCATGGTGCAAGCAGCTGTTAGTCTAGAACCATCTGCTCTCATAAATAGCCATAATCTTATACACGAAGTCGGATAAACGTCATAGGCGTTTGTTTTCTGAACGTCATAAGTAGATCCTTTACAGACAAATTACTTTCTGTGAGGAAGAGTACGATAGAGTCGAGTAATACACACGTGGTTAGTACAGAAAAAGGCATTGATCCCTTTTGATTTAAGTCAGGGAAGTGCCTCAATGCTAATTCACAGTGACATCTATCCAAGATTTTTGGAGAGTGCAGATGTTTTGAATCCGCAACTTTCATCTTATGTAATTACTTCTTATTAATTTAGTTGCACTGTATTGGCATTAAGATATTATACGTTAGATTCTTTAAT
Organism: Tubiluchus corallicola; assembly: GCA_030141605.1. Taxonomy (NCBI): domain Eukaryota; kingdom Metazoa; phylum Priapulida; class Priapulimorpha; order Priapulimorphida; family Tubiluchidae; genus Tubiluchus; species Tubiluchus corallicola. The sequence goes on along the minus strand of JAQGDQ010000068.1, from coordinate 268,618 downwards.
GTTAGAATTTAATTTACTCCTTAACTCCTTAAACTTTGAGCACGACATGTGCATGTCGCCATATTCTTTCCACACTGTGCTCTTTCTGTGTCTTTGGTGTCATTCTCGCGAAATATATATAAAATGTTAATTGCAGTTGATTGTTCTCATAATGTAGCTTGATTACAGGTGTTCGTGTCTGCGTTTTGTTTACTTCGAATTGTTAATTTTTCTCCTTACATTGTGTTTCCTGTTACAAAGCTGCAGTTTTCGCAATACGTTTAGCGTACATAAATAACTCTTGACCAGAAAGGGTGACAGACAATTACAAAACAGATAAGCAACTTGTAAAATTACGACAAAAATAAACTTTATTTTCACGCAAATACCGTGAACTATAATTGGGGCAAGGTGTACTACATATAACCTTGATAGTTTCTATGCCATATTTGATTTGTAGCCATATGAAATCAGAACAAGAAAAACTTTGAAGAGGTTTTGAGACAGAAAGAGGGGGCGTATTGCAAGAGGCTGTTTTGAGACAGAAAGAGGGGCGCATTGCAAGAGGCTGCTTTCATGGCCTAAGTATGTACGCATAGCATGTTTTTAGGAACACTTTTTGTAGACATGCATTCAGATAATCAGAAGTGTGGTAGCTGCTACAGCACAATTTTGTGCGTGGTTTCATTAAGCCGCGAATACTTTTTCTGAGCTGCCTAGACTGCTCTCTCTTTTTACCTTTACTTGAGCGGTGAGAATTAAGATTAAATTTGCCATGCGTAACATGTAGTTTAATATGATTGAGAGGTTCTTCAGTTTTCAGACTCAGCTGAATAAAAGACTTGATGTACAAGAGTGCACATTTAGTAGTTTATTAATTAAATTAACAGCTGTTGAATTGACTTTTTGTTAATGCAGTACCTGAAACGCGTGTATTTTTTGTCAGTTATTGAAAATAGAGGAAGCTGTTTTGCAGCTTTGAAGTATCGCATTTTTACGTAATTAATGGTAGCATAACAACAAAAAGTATAATTATAGTTTTGCTAGCATTTTTGAATATTAGCATTATTTCCTGAGTATAACTTATAAAGCAATGTCTAGTAAAACAATTAACTTTGCTATGTTTGTTCTTTCGACAGTAATTCAACACCAAACTGCTCGTCCTTGCTGGCTAGGACAGCTGCCGAAGTTCAATTCATTTGGAAGTATGACATAACATATTTATAATATTACAATGGATTTTACGTAATTATAGTGATCTAACAAGCAAGGTTATAAATTTCTCGACTGGATTTTTGTTTGAGAACGAGGTTATCTTCGCGTAAACTCTTTGATTAACTTTTCATATTAACGTTCGTTTGCAAAAACTCGGTGAAACAGCTGGCATTTAAAAGTTCATTCACATATTAACGTAAATAGCCACTCAAAAACATTCTAACTTTAGCCCTCCTTTTATCAGTTTCATGTAAATAAACATCTTATGGTAATTGTGCATTTAACTGTGAATTCGCTTAGTTTCTAATAGAGAATAAGTGTTCAAAGCAGACTTAACCAGCTTTTGAATGGCAGAAGTAGTAAGGATCGCCCTATGTACGCACGACCCTTTGATTCTCGACTGGACTTTCGGTTAGTCTGCCTGTCAGCCTACTGGCAGATCATGTTATTCATTATTACTGAAGCGATTAGTTCATCGTTAGAGAGAAAATAAGCTAGATTTAAGGCAAGGTAATAAGGAAAGAATTACGTTGTTTATTTATTAGCAGTCAATCTGATTTAGCGATGCAAAGAATCCACAATAATTTTATTAAATTTTTCAAACGAATGGATCAAAGGGAAGAAAATGTGATAAAACTGGGACTGAGCTTATGAATTTCATTACAAGGTGCTCAACATGTGGGCAAACATTGGTCTCATAATTCCAAATGTCCCGGTTTTAAGTGCAGGATAAGTGCCAACTTTTTTCACTGTTCCTTATTTTCGGCTTAAAAATTTAATAATTACTTGTCATCGATTTATTACTTAGGCTAATGTTTTGCTGACCCTCAATGCACGGGGCAAGAAGCCTGAAAAGTTTGCAAATTATAGAAAGCATTTGTTGGTCTCAGAAAATGTGTAATCATTGGGTCTATTTTGCAGTTCAATTGTTAATATCCACGCACATAAACTGAATTACATAATTTTGTTAAATGTCTACCATTACTAAAAAGTTTAAAAACAGCTAAAAGATAACGTATTGACCTGTAAAAAACACCCTACATAAATTATTGCTTATACAACTATATAATTATAACTAGGCAGTCTTTGTGCACTAAAATTAAAAAATATGCTCATATCACTAAAGAAAAAAACTTCGCGAACAGTCCTAACGCATTAACAGTATGTTTCAATGTGTTGTTATGCAAATTATGTAAACTACTGTAAAATCTTAAAACTTTTAATTTGTACTTAGCGGTAAACTGTAATTGTGTATATATTGTATTGTATATAATGTTTTATACATTAACAGTTATATGTAGGACCCTTACATTGTTTTTGTCATGTTCATTAACACTATTGCTAACAACAGTTAAATGTTTTTAACTGGTTATATAACATATTGTGAATGTGTATTTTTAATCTGCACCGTTCAATTGATACAATAGAGAATTTTATTATTATTTTTAATATCAATATTATTATTATTATTATTATTAATAATATTATTATTATTATTATTATTATTATTATTATTATTATTATTATTATTATTATTATTATTATTATTATATTATAAATATTTTACTGATGATCCAGTTTTCTTCCCCCTACATGTCAGCTTATTCAGTTTTCCTGTGGACTCTGATCTCTGCCACATCTGCTCTTCTTGGTTTGGACATTGTTCTCTCTTAGTGTCTCATAAGTCTCTAACATTAGGTCTCTTGTTTGCGCTTGAAATCCTTGAATCGAACGTCCGCTAATTCAATGAACGCGGATCAGATCACCTGCCTGAAACTCGCTTGCCGCCCGAAGCTTTGTATTCAATATCCGTTAGAAAGAAAATCATCTAGGCACCTGCAACATTAACAGGAAATGTGGGTTTGATCTAAATTAGATCTACCTGTAACACTAAGCTGCAGTGGTTCCTTAGGAGTCCCAATATTGCTGAAATGCCAGTCATTTCTAAGTTTATGTAAGGGTAGGCGGAATTCTAATATAGAGAGTTTACACTAAAAATAACTAAACGCTTCAGCTAGTCCAGCAAAAATTAGACACAGGCGCTTGTAAGCCTGTAACTTGCCAGCACTATTTCCATAATCTTGATCATCAAATACCGGTTACGTAGTAATTGTACGAATTACGTAAAATTGTAGACACTGGACGATAGAACAGTAGTAACGCCTTAAAGGTAGGTAACAGCAGAATGAGTAGATAGTGGCGTTTCAGCCAAAAAGATGATGAATAGACTGATTATTGTTTAATAAATATTATGTGAGAAACAATCTAGGAAGACAAAACTATGAATTCTTTTATACCAACTGAAAAAGACAAGCTTTTGCAGACGATTTTGGTAAAACGTTAGATCATTTTATGGTCTAAATGATTTTTAGACAATGATTATTTGTCTTTTCATTAATTACCTCCTAGTGCCCTTTTTAATTGTCCTTCTAAATAAAAAGAAACATTTCTCGGTGATTTAGCTTCTGTTTTTTTCAGTTCCATACTACCACTTAATTTCGACTCCAGTTAATAAAAACTGCTCCAGACATGTAATAGCGATATGTCACTTTTTAGCAGTCGCTGCGCTTTGGAGATGTACTGTATGGTGGTCCTACGTGAGAAAGTTTGGTTTAGGGTTTTGGTTATACTAGGACAGATGTAGTTTAATAGTTATGTGAACAAATGTTGTTAGAAGACTTTCACAGAGACTACCATAAAATCCACAACGTAGCAACGAAAACCTGCATTTCACATTTGCTTGGTTAAAGTGCTACTCGCTAAACAAATAGGTTGTTTGTGCTGTTTAATCCAAGAGTAATTGGTTGTTACAGCTGAACAGTTTTATGATCGTCACAGTAACATTAGCAGTCGCACTTGTTAAGTTTGTAACTGTGTTAAAGTTTTGTCATTTCAAAATAATAATTTTGGGCACAGCGGGTTTTTGTCACTTGAAAATATAACGTCATGCACTGCGAGCTTCTTTTCTTGTCGTGTGCTTGCTTTTAATACGGACGTTCTTCAATTCAAGTTTGTGAACATTTATTTACTTATCCGTTGAGAAACTACGTACATAATGATATCATCTAATGGAACATGCTGAGTGTTAAATTGCGTGATTTTTGTTTTAGATAGTCAGCCAATTCACTTACTTGAAATTATTCGCTCAGATACTTGAAAAAGCACAAGAAAACACTATTTTTACATTTTGTATACCTACATGCTGCCTCGTTGTACATTGAATTTGTTCTAGCGGTAACGAAGAAAAGTTTAAAAACTTGGAACAGTCATTTTAACGGTAATAAGTGATTTGAAAGTAGGTTAAAAACATTGCCTACAGGTTCGAAACAAGTTCGTTAAAAACAAGTTCGAAAAAGATCAGAATCGGTGAGATTTTTTGGTGCACACTGTGCGGCCGGAATAGTGAAAACGTCGACGTTTTACCGGCAAGGGCGAACATATTAAATTATTAAGAATTTTCTTTTTCCGTTATATTGTCTTTCAAATCAATATACAGTGTAGACCTAACAATATACGGAAATTTTTTAGAGACATAGCTTTCTCATTTTTATGATCGTTGCACTCATTTTTAAATCGTTGCACTCACATATTATGCATTCTCAATGGGAAAAAGGTTAAATTTAGAAAGGAAATCAAAATCCTCGACATTATGACTATGTTAAACTTGATAGCAAAGCACACTTGCCTTGGTAGCAAATACCACCCCGTGACACAAGCACTTGGTAGATGTTGTAACGTTATCCAGCCTTTTCGCAAAGTATCCAATGTTGGCTTCAGAATAATTAGGCAGTTGAATTTAAACTTGTAGCTACGGCACTCCTGGATAAAATTTCTCTTCTTGATGAATCGCACCAATCCTCCGCTGCATCCTCCCATCATTAATTATGTTATCAAGACGCAGGAAACACACAAATATATTCTTTGACCATTATATCCATTAATAACGTTATAAATAAACTAGAAAAACATAGAAAACATCATTGAAGATGATAACATTATAACGTAAATAGTGACTGGCACGACATAGTTGATTTTTGAAATTATAGAAAGCCGAAGTAGAAGAAATTTCAAAATTACAATGCGTAAATTGAAAAGCGAAGTTTAAAGAAAACAAAATGGATTTTTCGCAGGCAGTATGTCAAATGAATACGAGAAGTTGAAAAAGTTAAAAGAGGCGGTGAGAAGAGGAGAAAGAGTGAGGGGGCGAGGGTAAGAGAGGAGGGAAAGGGAGAGAGAGTGAGTGAGGGAGAGAATGAGCCTGAGAGTGAGAGCGAGAGAGAGGGGGGGAAAGAGAGACACACACAGAGAGAGAGAGAGAGAGAGAGAGAGAGAGAGAGAGAAAGAAAGAGAGAGAGAGAGAGAGAGAGAGAGAGAGAGAGAGAGACTGTAAAGTCACAAAATTGAAATTCGTTGTTCCGATTGAATATTATTTGTGAGCTTGATAATTAAATTTATTTTGTTCATAAATTCCCGCTAAATATTTCAGGTCTGCGTATGATATTTGTGGTTGTGTAAATCGGCTTATCAGTCCATGAATATCTATGGGGATTAATATATTGTGAATCCGCGCAAAGTTTGTAATAAAACGGCGCGTGATGATAATACAAACTGACACATTTTTCAAGAAAAAGTTTTGCGTTTTGCCATTATTTTAAGCTTTAGGTTTATCACCAGATTTCATAAGCAACATAATATGATTGTATCAAGTGAATTTCCTGCTGAAAGCGAAGTGAAGAGGTTTTATCAAGGTTGGTTTTTGTGCTAACTGTTATTGCGAAGAAAAGGCTTCGGAGAACAGCTTTGGAAGTTGACTTGTCATTTCATTAAATTGTGTATTGTAGATGTATTGGATAGTCTAGTAGACATTAACACCTTTATTTCAGACTTCTCGTCCATAAAGCATGAAATACAAGTATATAAAAAATTCAAACTACAAACTACACATCAGTATTTACAAAGACTAATTCACAAAGTCAAAATAAAATTATTGTACTAATAGCTTGTCTCTCCACTTGCTCCATATTAAAGAATTCATATATACGTCACTATTTAAAATATTGGCTACAACCGAATTGTTTACTTTCATTGTACGGCACATACTACTATAAAAATGCTTTCTTTTTAGCGTTTTAAGATGCGGCCTATTCAATTCTGCTGTAATTCTGCTGGCAGTGTACGGATATTCAATCCTAAAAAAATTTGGCAAATACTTTATTAAATGCAGCTCTGGTGTTTGTTACATTGTAGTTATAAAATCGCAACCATCGTGATAAACCGTAAATATTTAATGCAAATGCTTTACAAACTTTACTTCTAGACTGCAAACAGAGAAAGTCGATATGATCTTTTCGTATCACAACTCGTCTCGGTTATCATTTGTTAACCAATACCCATGGTATTTTTATTTGCTAGTTTCACTTAATAAAATGTCATTAAAAGTTATTTTTCCAAAGTTTATGCCAGACATAGATTTAGGCCTATTTGTCATAATCTTTGTCTTATTTGTTTTCACTTTTAATTATGCCTGGCAATCTGTGTGTTCTATCAGGTACTCAAAACTAGGTTTAGCATGACCGGAATCTAATTCTTTATCATGTATAACATTCTAATACGAGATATTGAGTAGCAGAAGAGTCTTGGCCACTTTCAGATATGTTTGCATCACTTCAGTAGTATGACAACTCAAACTACCTAGAAACAGATTTTCTGCCGGGCACCTAGCCATTCACTAACCAAACCACGTTTAACTTCGTGACTAAAGACTCATGATCTGTTTCGCTCGTACTGAATTAAGTGCAAATTTTAATTCTGGTGCGCCAGGTTAATAATCTGGCAAGGACAGAGGTACTGATATGAAAATGTTTGGATAGAGAAGCAAGAGAACATAGTAGTTAGTGTTAGGACCTTGGAATTTAGGGGCGCAAATTTTTGTCATTTCGTGTTTCAGCAAAATTTCAAGGCACCTTAGACTTGTTAGTTTTACTCTTACAAAAGCAGCTTTTTCATGTGTATTCTTTTCTACAAGAGATGTCCGGAAGGCACTCGATGTCCCACCTCTTTCACAGCACTTTGCGGTTTACTGAACTGTGATCTAGGGCGCTCTTGTTATTACAGATGCTATTAATCATTTTATCGACTTCCCTAACTGCTTGGAACTATTTCCGAGTTCTTACGAACCATTCCACCAGAGAAATCCAGGGAGGGGATAAAGTGCACACACATACCCCCGTGAAATAGGATATACACATTGACGATCTTAGACAAATTTTGATGCAGCCTCCTAATGTTGTCACATTGCGGAAAAAATCACAGGTATCCGTGTAGACCGATTTTGTAGTATCCGCAGTTGCTAACAAATTATTAAAATAAACGGAATTGCCATTGCAGATATCAACTGTAATTAATAAGAACCACAGCTGTCATCGTAATCATAACCGCAGGTGTAATAACATCAGCTTGCCGTTGCCGTCATTTTCAAGCACAAAATAAATGCTTGTATCAGTCCTGTCCTGTAAAAAATTGCTCACTACGTTACTTTAAGGCATAATGGGTTGCGTTACTATCAAGATTTTGAAGTAGAAATTTTTATTTGTGAACATTGCTGATCGAAAACGAAATTATGACCCCTTTAGCCTAATCCATGCCTTTGGCCTCAAGTTTCCAATCCTTTATCAAGGATTTTGTCTGTCCCAAATAAGTGACACGGTGTACTGTACTGTGATATGCTTGGAGCTCGCTAATGCGAAACGTTGCCAGATAGACTGCTGGAAGTTCAAGTAAAAAAGTGCTATATTTATAGCAGCTGTTGTGATAATAATGATAATAATCATTCTAGAAAAGAACCTTAAGTATAAGATGATAGGGCAATTATGTGAAAGCTCCTCGTATCAGTCAATTAACTTGATGTAAGAACAGTCTTTTGAACAGAAGAAGCAGCGTCGTTTTATGGAGCTTTTAATGGCGTCTCGATGGTTTCTTAATGGCGCAGGCAAAGTCGCAAAGTCAACACGTGCAGCTCTGATCTTGGGTTGCATCTTAAACGCTTGTAACTATTTACAGCATTTACTACGTCTCAGTAAGTATTTTAATTGGCAGTAATGTATGGGACGTACAACATCGCAGATAAGCTGTGCAAGGGGTAATTGCTGATGAGATATAGAGTTACGCATATAAATACGACGACCGATTTATTATTACGGTGAATATTGCTTAAATGCGGATATTTCAGCACATCTGTTTGCGTAAGTAATGCTATACCGGAATGTCGTGCAGTCTGCCTGGCATTTCTGTTATGGCCTTGTTTGCAATATTTTGTTAATAATAGGCAATGTGTTGACATAACTGCTTATAAATTCATTTGCATTTATGTTGTCGTACTTGCGTGCTTTCGTCTGTGTTTGATGTGATATACTAAAAAATTTGCGAAAAATAGTACATGTTTAATTATAATTTAGCCCTATTCAAAGTTTTGACATAATTGTATACTGCATAGTATAAATTTAAAATGATAATTTGTTCACTATTTTCATTATTTTTTCCTTGAGAAAAACTGGCTTTTTTCTTGTGGATTAATTCCTGATAGCAGACGTTGCGAGATACGTTTAATACATTGCCGTCAGAGAAACAGAGTCATGAGCACAATTATTTTAACTGTTTGTTTTTGTCTTATACAATGTAGTGTCGGCTGAGATCAACTAGTTCAAAGACAGTGGGTTTATTTAAATATTTCATTTTCACTGTTTCTGAGTGTATAGACATGACTATGATACTTAATACTCAACATCATGAAACAGGAGGAATTCCTTTTCTATTGTATAATTAATCGTTTAAATTAAATTTTAAACAAATTTGTAACAGTTCTATGACCGTCTTACGATTATTGTGTTTTAAAGATATGTATTCTTTGTTTTTTTTCTCAATATAGACATTTGGTCGGGTGTGTGTCATAAGAAGTCATATCGTGGGCTTCTGACTTAAACAGATTTGTCTCCGAATAGTTGTGGATGTTCTTGTAAGTTAATTGATCTACATTGAGCCAACACGCCACCACACCATCCGAGATAATATTGTGTAACCGTGTTATCCCCGGTCAGATCTTATTACTGCACCAGCATTATAAAGCAGCAGAGTTATGGCGTACGCTGGAGAAACTTTCTGTCCTCTGCTTCATATTATGTAAAACCATCAGTGTAGTGCATGTAGCCGTAATTGATGTGAGAAGGTGTGCAAAAAGAGGAGGAGGCAAGTGTATTTGGAAAAAGAAGAGGAGGAGGAGGAAGAGTAGGCGGAGGAGGAGGCGGAGAGAGGATCTGGCAGAATTTAAAAAAGCCAATGAGTGTTTCGTGATATGGAAGATAACAATTGGTTAGCTAGCAAGGGCAATACATTGAGTGCACTGTTCTACAACAAATTTTCTGAAACGTAATTGACATTGTTGAAGGTAGAGTAACAACGCAGCACTGATCAGTAGTTGACTGGAGGCGAGTACAGGAGAATTTTAGTTAGCACTATTCAAGTTTTGTATAGATAGAAAAACATATCTAGAATCTGGAGGTGGGGCAGTGGGTACGTCTTTGTAAATTTGTGTAAGGGTCAATGTATTACGGTTAGATGAAGATGAATAAATTCTGCTATAGAAGCCCTAATCCAGCTGTTGCAAAAGTTCAATAGTAGTGATGGTGGTATCGGCATAGTGGTGTAGCGGTGGCAGCAGCTACTGCCGTGCTAGGGGTAGCTTTATTAGTCAGTGACCGTAGATACATGGTGTAAATCCTATTTTCGTAAGCACATCACTAACAACTGAATTACATAAGAAGAAGCCCAAATTTTGTCTCAAAAAACAAAAAGCTTCTTGTCAGTCGCTCACAACCATTTATTAGAAAAAGAGAAGACTGTAATTCTTAGACACTGTGAAATGTCGCGAAGATTCATCTTAGTAAAATCTTCTTGCCAAACCGCAGGTGGTGTCGTTTTTCTCTCAGCAATTGCCTAAATTACCGGCATAGATAGCACTCAATGGAAATCAACCGCGGCACTTGCCAAATTTACGACTTTCTAATTGGCTTCTCAGAAAGACACTGTAATTTGAAGCAGCTGTGTGGTCATTATGCGCGTGTACGCACATGTAATCATGACTACCAAATTGATCGTTCCCAAAAATGCCATTTTTGTATTGTTGTTACTCATGACCATTTTTTGACATTTCATTTTTCAGTTCTAGAACTCTATTGGTTGTTACAAGTACATCTTAATTTATACTAATAAATACTTGTGCTGGGCACAACACAGCCATTTTTGAATGTAACATAAAACGATTTATCCTTATGTTTCCTACATGTTCAATACTAAAGGAAAGTAGAAGCTAATTGTTTATTGTGGTTATTTAGAGGACAGATGTTTACAGTATAGGCATCTTTGGATACGGATATATCCCTAGATGGTCGCATAGAATCTGTGGATATAGATGAGAAATTTCATGTCCACGGCATCTCTGCAATTATTGCCAAAAGTGATGTAGCGTAATCGTGTAATTGAATCTTGTTGTTTTTTAATTTTTTATCGGGCCTATCGACTCATCCCAAGGAAACTGCAGTTTTGCGCAACAACTCGTCCTTATAACATTCACAAATGAAAATTGCTGATTGTGCTTTTTGCAGATTTGTCCAAAAATTCGCAAATATAATGTACAAATACAACTATGCATTATCATTTACATGTATATTACACGTACTTATTATCCCGGCTGTTGCAGCTACTAATTACTTCCTTGAGCGTTTAATTAAATCACATACATTGTCATTCATTTAATGTGCATCACGCACGTCACCCTGCTAATATTCACTGAAGTATAAAAATTTAATGTGAGCATCTTTCCCAGTCCTTGGAGATGACAGCTCTGGCGGCTGCCCAATTACATGGTAATTACTTTTCGTCTTGTATTTTATCCGACATCCCGTCAGAATCCATTCGGTTGTCAACGAAACTCAAATGGCATTTCAGTTGCAATCTCCGATTCGAAATCACATTAACGGACAAAAGCTTTGCCATGTCTGCTTGTCACAAGTACTAGTACTCGATACTCATCTTGTATGCATTCATTCAATAACGAAACTATTTTGCATTTTTGCGTGTTCTGTTGGGAGAACAGGAACAGTGGAAGATCCAAATTAAAGTGGCAATTGGTTGTACGCAGTAAGTTGTAACTGCAGTAAAAATCTTATCCCAGTTGTAACTGCAGTAAAAATCTTATCCCAGTTGTAACTGCAGTAAAAATCTTATCCCATGTGACCAAACCGTTATTCGTTTCTGATGGCTGCTCTGAAATCCCTTGTACTCTTTCAAACATTGTCATTAAATATGAATGAGTCACTCAGTAATGACAGTAAAGTCTCCAGCAATGTCTGTGTAGACTAAAGGAATGAAATTATGAAATTTTTCTAGCAATATTTCTACGTCACAGGCGACGTGTACACTCTCCTGGTGTCACTAGGCCCTACTAAATCCAGGGATCTTTTGTCTGCCGCACACTACTACCCGTACATCCTTAGATAATTCTTAATCGACAAAAACGCCGTTTCCTTCTGCTCATCTAGCACGAAGTTATGGGAAGTTTTAGTAACAGTAACACTGTGTAATAATACGAAGTACACAATGTACCATCATGTATATCTGCTCTTTCCAGCGAAATGATCTAAATCAGCACCACTCTTATCACCACCAACGTCATCCATGCCCCATACATGCGGCTTACAAATGAATCATAGGGTCTTCATGTACTTCTAACGAAGAACGCAAATATTCTGCAATTTTTGTCTGTGTAACTTTGACCATCACCGGACTTTCTAGTTTCATAAGTGAGTTTCTAGCGTTGGTTCCTTTAGCTGAGCATGGAAACTTTTATCCTCTTTAAGTTTTGTCGCTTGCTTTATCAATGCGTAAATACTAAGCCCTGCCACGAACTCCTGCGATATTAAATTGCAACAACCAACAACACTTATTCCACCTGCCTACTACTCTGTTCTCCTAGCTGAACCATTAAGAAAAAAGTCGAGTATATACAATAACTAAATAAAGAGAACAAGTTGGGACCCTATAGAAAATATAAGGTGCACTTCCTCATATGCTAGTACATATACAAGAAATTTTAGCACAGTATGGTTACCTTTTGTACACACTGTGGTAAATGTGTTTTTGGTCTCCATTGGTAAACAGAATAAGTTGTTTCTGAAGCTAATATGATTTTTGGCGTCAGAGCTTTTTCTTTTTTAGTAGTCAAGTTATAACTTTTCATTTTATAAAACATTCTTTGACTTAGTTAACTGTGTAGACTAAACTGGCTTGGCCTTAATTCTATTCTTTCATCACATCATTAAAGACAGGATCGTACGGAAACTGGAGGTCACAATTCCTGTAAAATAAAAAAAACTGCTACCGTTTCTGTTTTCCACGTCATGGCAGTGGACAAGTATATGGACATCAAAACAGCATCTGAAGACCCGCAAAACTGAGAACGAGTGTAACATATTGGTGAAATTAAGACCATCTGCGCTTACATTTTTCGAGAATGTTCTTTAAATGGTCAGTTTGCAAACGTAACGGAAATACGTTTAAGCTGTTTCCACGTGTTACTTTGAATGTTCTGTGAACGTGTACTTCTGAGAGAACACGTGAGCTTATTAAAAAAACAGACGTTGAATAACGTTTTTACAACATTGTCAAGTTCAATAATTTTACATAATGAACTGCATTTTTCAACCATGCAAAGTTTACTCTTTGCGTGGGGGGAGACGTTTAAATTTTTAGTGTTTTGGAGTCTAGTACTAGGAATGATTCAGAAAGTTAAACGCAGAATCCATAGGGAGCTGAAGTATGCATTTGCCCAACATAAATTATAAATCTATTTCCAAGTACTAATATAAGCCTATCAATGTACTAAATTTTAATGCAAAAAACAACTGAAGAGCTGTAGGTACCAGCAAGTTGAGTCTTTTCCATTGGTTATGTCACCGTTTCAGTGACTTTCAGACATTGCGTCTTTCAGGAAAGACTTCACGTCATACCTCATTAGAAATTCACTTTATTGGGCAAGAAAGTGAATCTCGGAAGACCGGAAACCTTCTCTAGCAAAGTGGATTCCTGTTAAATGATTTAAACCCGGAGGTTAGATTCTAGTCAAGCATTGTGTAAACACACTGGCTTCTCGTACGTAAACGCGGAATAGTCTTCAGTTGCGAGGAAAAACGGAATATTATTATATTTGGGTTAAAGCCTGGCAGCTGCCGATATCATTCAACTTTCTCCTGCACAATTCGTAGCTGTATATACGTTAGGCTTAAATCGCAGATTAAAATCTGACTTAGTGACATCAGTACATCAAATCAGTGAAAAATGGCACTGCTAAGAAATGGATGCAGCAGTCTGGCGTTATTGCTGCATGGATTCTCTCGTCTTCTCTTCAATAAATCATTTCAGGTTAATAAGTAATATCTCCCCCTTCACTGTTGTCCACCACTCATAGACTAATTTATTGCAACCGTCAAGTTCTCTTGTCGTTGTTGTCGTCTTAAGTACCATCATCATTATCATCATCTCTGCCACCACCGTTTCTGTCGTCATGTCAATAGCAAAAGCGATATGGAACGTTTTTAAAATTCTGTCATCCCGCTTTACCATTGGGCAAAATTCGCCATATTTTTTGGGTGGCCAAATTCTGGAAGTTTTTTAAAGTTCTTAAGTTTAGCATAAGTAATAACACAGTGTGTGTGTAACTGCTTATGTGCACATCACTTTAATTACATGAAATGAACTACATGTGTCAAAATGCATGATTCTTCGACGCTAACACAGCAACACTTTCTACTTTTGCTTTACCTGGTTTCCTAATATCGGGTCATTTCATGCGGACATTATTGACGCGTTGACCTAGTTTTGCCGGTACATTACAAAATCTTTTGCTATTGCATAGTCTTAGTTATGACATATAAACTTATATGCATTGAAGCATTTGGGAACGCAATGAACTAATACAGAAAACATAACATTTATCCCCAGCTTTTTAAAAATACAGTTTTGTAGTCGCCTGAAACCCGCAAAAGCTACCAACTAGCCAAAGATGTTATATGATTAATTACATATTTATAATCTTAATTTCATGTTTAGAACGCAATTCTTTTCAATTTCAAAAATGTAAGATTCTTGATTCCTTCTCTCTTGTTAAATAGCTGTTGTGATACTGAGTTACTGGAAACTGTGATAACTGTAACAATCTGTGGACGAACATTTGTTTACATCAAGTGAATTAAAGTGAAAGTGCTTTAGATAGCTAGATAAAATGCAAACCTAGCTAAGCGTGAGCAGGTGTTAAAAGTTAATTTCGACATTAACTGCTGCTTTTGGTTTTGAATATTACAAATTCTAACGCGTTAACTTCTGTTTATTATTGTTTTTGTTGAAATTTTAACCTCTGCGTGTTATTTTCATCATACTCAAATATTTTCTTACGTTTTTGTGCGTTCGAAGTTTACCATGAAGCCAAAAATAAAACAGCAGTTTTCAAATATATCAGCCTATTTGAACTCACTCGCTGCTAATTTTGTTTTGCTGAAGTTTTTTTTGTCCCTAATCCCTAACACCTTGTTGACTTTTCAGCAAATGATTTTGGTCGGTGTACTTTAAACATGAATGGTTCAGCTCTTTCATCGTTGATTATAGCCGTAATTTAAACATGGCTGCTGTGGGAATCAGACTTCTGCGGCGGATGCCTGCCGCTCACTGGGGGCAGATGGTTTGTGTAATCCTCCTTATGGCTTCTTGTACGCGTATATCGCTTACACGTGCCCTCTCTCAGTTTGTGTTGGTCTTGTTGTTATTTCTTCAGCATTCCGTTTGCACACTAATAGTGAGGTAATCAGCAACAACAAGAGAAACTGGCGTTGAGTAATGCCTGCCGGCTCTTGGTCAACAGTAGCCCTAATAGTGACTTTACATCATGATACTGATAACCGCCTGATAACCGCCTAAGACCAACCAGTTCCCTTGCACCAAGAACTTTAACAAACATCTTCACGGAAGAACATATTTAATTTTTCTAATTACTTGCTAACACTTTTTTGTTAATAATTAATTATTAATAAAATTTTTGTTGTACAACCATAATTATGTTATTTTCTAGCCAGACGACATTTAACTTTTTTCCCGGAAAGGTTATTTTTCGAAGCTATTTTGGCTTCGCGTTACAAACTTTTTGTCGCTTTTGTGTAGCAGTCTTTCGATGCACTGATTACCTGTGCTTGCAATACGGTTTCTGCAGTGTCAGATTCATTTTTCCATTTCTTCTCTTTGTTCACCTTATCCTTCAGCGAAACGATGATGATGACGAGTACTGTTTTTCCAACGTCTTACCAATAGTAATTAAACTGCCAGCGATCTTGACATGAAACTAATTAGACATTCTGTCGACGCCAACATGTCTTTGGTTATTGCATCGCAAGGCTGAGAACGCGACTTATTTTACTTAGCTCTGGTCTTAGCTCTCTCTCTCTTTATCCCTCCCCCTCTCCTCTCTCTCTCTCTCTCTCTCTCTCTCTCTCTCTCTCTCTCTCTCTCTCTCTCTCTCTCTCTCTCTCTCTCTCTCTCTCTCTCTCTCTCTCTCTCTCTCTCTCTCTCTCTCTCTCTCTTTCTCTCTCTCTCTCTCTCTCTCTTCTCTCTCTCTCTCTCTCTTTGCCCTCTTTCTTCACTTTCTTTTCTCTTTCTAAGTCATACGTCACTCATTTCGTTTAATACCATTCTTGAAAGGTTCTTCTTAATTCTTGGCGTTTTCCGTATCTAAAAGCTAAAAATGAATAATGACAAAACAGAATTCATGATACTGTCACCCTCATTAAATACTAATGATGCATCATCAACCACTTTGACAATAGATAATGCTGTAATCAAACAAACTAACAATGTTAAATTCCTGGGCATACAAGTAGACAATAATCTTTCATGGGATGATCACTTTAATAACATATACACAAAAATGGCATCTAGCACATCATATCTCCGACAAGTTAAAGGGCAACTAACAAAGGAAACTAAAACACTAATATATAAAACTTTAGTTCTACCACACTTCTTATATGGATGTACGCTACTTCAAAAAACCAAAAGAGAAAATTACTTAAAATTAAATCTCCTTCAAAACTATGCATTGAGATTGATAGCTGGGTACTCATACAAACACAAGGCAGGTAGACAAAAATTCAAAGCTTCAACAACTAACCTGAGAAAAACTTTAAAATTCCCAATCATTGAAGCACACAAAGAATATTTTACTCTGCTTTTTATATTTAAATACATTAACAACATCAGCAAACCATTCCAGAATAACAGATTTACCTTTTTTCCAAATCCTATCGTTAATTCCAGAACAAGCAATCTAAAACAAATTAGGACAAATACCCACTATGGAACGAACTCTGTAATCAAACAAGCAATTTTACTTTGGAATTCTCTACCATTACAGGTTAAACAAATCAAGTCCCTATCAGCATTTAAAACAAAATTAAAATCACTAATATTAACCAGATATGAAATACCATCACACCAGTACGACAACATACACACTAATTCCGAATTCATATACCCACGGCCATATTAATTAAATCATAGTTTTTTTTTATATTTTTTTGTGTATAGTTGTAAATATGTTTGATTTTATTCGTCATTACTGCACAGTAGTTTAGATTGCACTGACGCATTTGCCTTCAGCAGTGTAAGTTTTTATTAACTAACACTGATTGATTATCTCTATAAAGTTTTTATCAGTGATTATCAATGTTTTTAATGGCAAATAAAGATTATTATATATATATATATATATATATATATATATATATCTGTGTCAGCTTCCGCCTCCTGTTACTCCACCATTCTTCTTATCTCTTTTTTTCCTGTTGTTTCTTTTCATTTCTTATTCTCATTTTGCATCCTTTCTTAATTCGCGCATGTTATGATTGTCTCTTAAGCTGTTTAGTTTGGCCGCTTAATTTTGCTAGACTTGTGCAGCTCATTACGCGTTTGCAAAAGATTTTAGAGCTTTTTCTTTGAAATCCGTTGATCCTCTACAACAAGGTCTACTTGAGCAAAATTATTTCAACCTGACGCAGAAATTGGAAACACTTCTTCAAGTCCCTAGCTTAATCACAAATATTTACACCAGTTGAAATATTGATATTCAATGTACTTGTCAGTTACAGAAAAATCCCTTTCAACCAAGTCTAATCAAGTTAAAGGACTTAATTTCTAACACTAAATTTGCTTTGTGGTGAATGAAAACCTTCCAACTTGTTTCTTAAATTTTATACTCATTAATCCATCATAATCTACGTAGGACAAATTAGAGTCAACTCTGCTTAATTTGTACTTGGTTGACTCGATTTCGGTTTGTCTCACATCTCTGAGGTTATCTGCATATAGATAGTTATATATGTAACCCACATTTCATTTTGACTAGAGAGATTATTTGTAATACTACTGAAAACATAATTTATTGTTTATTGATGTTGTTCTTGTTTTCCAGCTTCTTTCTATGGCGATTCATACATTGTGGTGCCTCTACACAGTGCTCAAAGAAACACCATCTTGGGCTTCCAGTTCAAAACACAGCGCTCCTCTGGACTATTGCTCTTAGCAGCTGGGAAGACAGACTACCTTGTTATAGAACTAACATCTGGGAGAATAAAGGCTAGTTTGGACCTTGGTTCTGGAGTGGCAGAAGTACACTCTTACCACAGTCTTCAACTTAATGACAACGTATGGCACAGTGTAACTTTGCAAAGAACTAGTGATGCTGTCACTCTAATCATTGACAAGGTGCACCAGAGTCAAACATTAACACCGGGTTCTTTCTTCGAATTAAATATAAGCTATGGCCTACATGTCGGTAGTGTTGGACAATTTGACAAAGTCTTCTTGGGAAATTTCCAAAATTTCCGTGGATGCATGGCCAATTTTACATTCAATGGAATGGACGTTTTTGAGCAAGCTCTAGCTTATGGAAGTGAAACCCATCATGTAGAATGGCAAGGTTGTGATAGCATATTTGATGCCACCTCTTCCCAGTCAATTAGTTTTATAGATGATAATGCATTTGCACTGTTTGGTCATATAAATGCCAGGCAGGGAGGGATTGTATCCTTCGACATTAAGACACAAGCATCCAGTGGAATAGTCATGTATAGTCCCGGTAAGACAATTACGAGATACAACTATCTGCAGCTTTTTCACAAAAATTAGTGAAGTGTTAACCAGTCTTTTTGTAAAAAAAGTGCTTGCTAAATAAGACAGATATATTAATTCTAATGTATCAAAAATTATGATGTGGATGTCGTAAAAATATTTGACAGTTGTAATTTGATTTTAAAAGAATTTTAAAGTATTTTTTAATTTAATATTTTTTAAAGTTAATAATAATGTTCTTATATTAAAAAGTTACAGTGATAAAGATAAAGTGTTGTGGCAACAAAATTAATTATAGTTTTATCTGAATACATCCTGATCTGATTGGTTACAATATGAAAATAGTCAAATGTTGCATATTATTACATACATCTTTTTAAATATCTTACCAATGCCCTGGAACATTTTCTAATGTCGTTTATTTTTACAGGTGCAATAACAATGCCTGACTTTTTTGCACTGGAGCTTGTTAATGGACTGATAAAGTTGTCACTAAATCAAGGCAATGGACACATTGAAGTCTATTCAAAACTAACTGTAAATGATGGCCTTTGGCACCATATTTCTGCATCTTTTGCAGCTAGTATTGCAGAAGTTTCAGTTGATGGAGTGCCAGAAAGTCTTCAGTTAAACATTGGTGGGAGCAAGCACTTGGACCTAACCGGTCACCTGTACGTTGGAGGCATAGATGTGAACAACCGCAAGCGAGCAATACAGCATGGTCTAGTCACTCTCCTTAGTTCAATAGATGCATTTTCATTATCGGGTTGTGTTCATAATATCAAGATTAATAACAAGTTAACTGGTTTCGAAGAAATGACTACGTCACTTGGAATCAAGGCAGATTGTTTATACGTCTATACTTGTTTGTATGAACCTTGCATAGAGGGAGCTATGTGTCAGCAACACGGTGTAAATGATTTTATCTGTAAGTGTCCATATGAAAAATGTACTAAAAGTGGCCATCATTGGGAAGAGTTAAGTGGCGACTCAAACACAGATGTTGATGTGCCAGTTATAGCTGTACATCCTTTAAAATTAGATGAAGGAACTCGAGAACTAATTACTTCTGCCAATATTAATGTGATTGTAGATTATCAAAATTATGGAATTTCTAATACTGGTGTAATATTTAAGGTTATTTCTCAGCCTAACCATGGCACTATTGAGATCAAGACATCTACAAAACATGGTGAGGACACTTTCACTATTCAAGATCTTAACTTGGAGAAAATCACATACATTCATGATGGTTCTGAAGCATCTGCTGATTCGCTCACATTGGAGCTGCTATTTGTTGGTGGACTAGACTTGCCTCCTGCATTAAAGCGCAAGCATACGTTCACATTTAGTATCGAAGTTATGCCTGTAAATGACCCTCCTAGGATCATTTTAAATTCTGGTAATCAACTTCATATGGTAGCAGCTCACCGCCTCATTCTAACTAGCAGCATGGTACAAGCCTTGGATGTAGATACACCATCACATAAGTTAATGTATACAGTTTGGGAAAGCCAACATATGGGCGGATACTTTCAACACGAGAGTGCAGTTGGACATCGTAGGACTGAATTTACTCAAAAAGATATTGACCGTGGAAAAATTAGTTTTGTCCATCTTGGTGGCAAGGTTTCTTGCCCTGTTCTTCTGACTGTTACGGATGGAATTGTAGAGAGCACTCAAGTAATGTTTAAAATTATAGCACATAACATCAACCTACGTAAAGTCACAAACACAGGAGTAAGTTTGCCACATCACACAGACGTTATCATCCACAGCGAAAATCTCACTTTTACAAATGGTCTTCCAAGTTCAATTGCAAGTAGGGATTTGCCACCTACTGTATTCCATATTGTCAATGCACCAAAATATGGCCGCATAGAAAAGATGAGGAATATTGATGGCTGGATACCAGCCGACTCTGTTCTTCAAAAGCAAATTGACCGTGATAAAATACGTTATATTCATGTTAAGGGTCGACCATCATTTGACAGTTTTGCCTTCACGGTTACATGTGGTAACATTACAAGTCAGCGCGAGTTATTTGAAATCGAATTTATGAGCTATAGAATAGACTTGATGCATAATACTGAGCTAGTCCTTAATAATGAAGAACAGGCAGTAATATCAACTAATCATCTCCAAATTAAAAGCACTGATAATGCACCACCTTTGGAAATTGTTTTTACACTTCTGTCAAACCCACGGTATGGCTATCTTGTTAAAGGGGAAGATCAGAAGTTTGTTGAAGGTGCAAATTTTACACAAGCAGACATTGATGCTGGATTATTGTCATATAGATTTGACTATGATCCATACACAACTGTTCACGACAATTTTGAGTTTCGTGTTGCTGCACGTCATGCTGTACTTCCATCCGAAATGTTTTTCATCCGTTACAAGCCAGATGACAATTCTGTAAAAGTTCACAAACGTAAACTACAAGTTCTTGAAGGAGCAATGGGTATCATATCCAAAGATGTTTTATGGATTGAATCAAAGAACAAAGATAAGTACTTGTTTGAGATTATCCAGTACCCAAGTTATGGAATGATGCAGGGAATTAATAGAGGGTTAACACATATCACCGATCCTAACATAACAATATTTACTAGCCAAGATTTGAAAGACATGAGGATCATCTATCAACATGATGACTCTGAGCATGATCGTGATGTGGTTCAATTCACTGCTGCTCCTGTCCTGTCTCAATATTCATCATCCACAAAAAGTACTAACATTTCATTGCAAATTGAAGTGATCTTGCGGAATGACAATCCTCCTGTACGTGTTATCAACAAGGTGTTTCACGTTGTCTACAATGGAGAACGCTTATTAACTATCGATGATATTTGTTACATGGATCCCGATAAGGATTTTAATGATGATGATCTAGAGTATACACGAAGAGGAATGGCAAATGGCGATTTAGTACGTGTTGACAATCCTTCAAAAGAAGTTTACCGTTTCACTCAAAGAGACTTGAAGGACAAGAAGCTTTTGTTTCGTCATTCTGGTGCTGATTATGACAAAACGGTTATTCAAGTTACTGATGGTTTATTTTATTCAACAGGCTTGCTGGAAATCAGAGCATCAGACCCTTTCCTGTCTGTTGTGAATAACACAGGAGTCGAATGTGCCAGAGGTAGCGAGGTAATAATAACAAACTTTAATTTGAGTGTTGAGACAAACGTGAATGCTAATCCAGCAGATATGGCCTATACCATAACACGCAGTGCAGTTTTTGGTACAGTCCGCAACAATGGTGTAGAAGTAAATGCTTTTACCCAAGCTGATATAAATGCCGGTATTATTACTTATGTGCACGATGACGATGTATCACTGGATGACTCATTCGAGTTTGTTGCAAAAGCTGGCCGAACGGCTGTTAAAGCCAGATTCCTCATCAATGTTTTTCTGCCATCCATTGTAGAACCACCAAAAGTTATTGAAAACCGAACGATTGTAGTTCGAGAAGGTTCTGTTGCAGTATTGAATGAACAAAATCTTAAAGTTGTACATCCTGCAATTGATGCATCGAGAATCGTGTACAATGTCAAAATGCCACCAACGAAGGGGATCTTAAGGCTTCATATTGTTACTACAACTACTACGACTACCACGACTTCGAAAACTGTTGAAGGTGGAATGGTAATGTATGCGACAAAGTTCACACAAGCAGATATTGATAATGGTAATGTTGAATATGTACAAACAGAACCTCGAGCTGTAGAAGATGCCTTTATCTTTGATGTTACAAATGGGATTAAGACAGTCCGTAACCTAGTGTTTGATATAGAGATCATCCCTTCTGGATTTTCATTGCAAGTGGTAGACATTAGTGTTAAATCACAAGGAAGTAAATTACTTTCTGAGGAGCATATCTCTATACCAGATATATCTAGTACTTTTACATATTATATTATCAATCAACCTGTTCATGGCTGGGTAGAAAACATGCGAATAACTGGGCAGCCTTTAACTCAATTCACCTCGACTGATCTGCAAAAAGAAGTAATTTATTATGTACACAATGACAGTATGACATCAGATTCATTTAGTATAAAGGCACAGAGAGATGAGGATAAGGCAGAAAGCAGCATTCAGTGGGTAAATGTTACTGTGAAAAACTTACGAGATGAAGTGCCAAAAGTCATACACAACACGGGTCTGACTGTATGGGCTGGATCAGAGACACCAGTTACCAGAGAGAATTTGTTAGTTAAAGGTAATGGATATTTTGCTTTATATTTGCAAATAGTGCTTTATTTACTTTTCCTACCGTATAGTGCTAAGACTGATTTTTGGCTTAAGATCTGCTTGTCATTGTTCTAGGCTGTGAGAAAGTGCGATTGGTGAAATTCAAATGCATAGAATCTGGTTGAACTATAGTTAACATTAGACATATACTTGTATTACATTTTGTTAGGCAAAGGAATTTAATTGTTGAGGTGATTGTATCATTGCAAGTGTGATGTTCCCTGATGAATTAATGAGCAGAGGTGATGGTTACAAATGCAGAGAGCCACTGTGTGTGTCTAGTAAATGTTTGAATTCTAGTGAATGTTCCCAACTGCTTCTCAGGGCTGTACTGCATTGTGTGATGTGAAGATAGATTAGTTGTGTGTAACTTCAGGAATCGAAGAGCATATTTCCGGCAGTAAAATTGCGACAAGAGCTAGAAAGAAGCTAAGCCAAATTTGAACTGCTGTGTGCCATTTATGGTTCAGAGAGTTCAGGCACTGGCACCTCCCTTGTTGCCAATGCTTCTTTGCCTAATTTACCAAACTTAGCATTGGTTTAGTTTCCTTCAATTTTACCACTATAGTCCACTGAATTATCTGTCTGTTATCTATGCTAGCATGCTGTGTGTAAAAGAATTAGAGAATGCTGCATCTAGAAACCAACACCGAGAGCAACTTTATCCTAATCGAAAGGCAAAATAATCGTGCATTTTACAAAACCAAACCATCAACAAAAAATTCAGTATTATGCACAATTCCCGAAAAAGCACTGATAGTCATAATAAATTTGACCTAAGCAGTTCACTGTAGGTACTGTAAGAAAACTTATTAAGCCAGCGACCATTCTCCTTTTCCTTAAAACTACTTTACTAGGATTGTTCCAACGTTTTGATTTGTTTATAGATGAAGATAATAGGCCCGATGAGCTAAAATATGAAATAAGCAATCCAAGAGGGGGCTATGTAGCTGTAACTTCATTTCCTGAAGCTGCACTTGTGAGTTTTACACAGGAAATGATTGACAGCAATCAAGTGATGTTTGTGCAAAAAGGTAAGTATTCAAAGCATTTCCTGTTCATACACTAACGTTTGTAGTAAGAAACATTTTAATTGGTATGTTATTAGCAGAGGTCTTTATCAAAGCATTGTTTGCAGGAAACTTGAACTCGTAGTTTAGATACATATAAATATGCTGTCAGCAACTGACTTTTTTGGTGGGATTACTCGTGAAGTAACTCTATAAAACAGTCTATTTTGCAGTGATGCCCGTCTCCTTCTCATTGTCATTCATGTAATTTAGTTTTTAGTCAATTTTTATATTGTGATGTCACAATAGAGTTACTCTGTATTTTAAATCTTTTGAAACAACATTTCAATTGGAACGATAAATGGTGTTCTAAATGACATAGTCATAAAAAGTGGATTCTACAGCAACAATAAATGGCATTTTAAATGACAATCCAGACAGCTGGATAGAAAAACCTCAATAAACGAGTAACCAAAGCTTCACATTTAAACTAGTTGCAAAATGATAACTAGTTTGTGTGTGCAACATGCATAATTAATAGAAGTTACAAAAATGATGGCTGGCAAAATTTATCCTGTTTCGTTTTTTTTAAATTAGCTGAACACTAGTGTTCCTTACTTAACACCATGTTAAACTGCTGATTATTCAGCTTAACATGATTTTGTACACACTATGATCTTACAAACTTATTAACTGAGTTTTTTCAGGATCGTCGCTAGATGGTGGTTTCACATTTACGATAACAGATGGAGTTAATGTTCTACCTAAACAAGAGTTCATTGTTACAGCAAACCTTATCCATGTTTCCATCGCTGCCAAGTATGAGTTGAGAGTAAGTTCAAATGAACAGATTTATAAAACTGAGTAAAATAACTTGTTGCTTGGGTTACTGGCAGAAATCTCTTTGTCGAACTTTCAACATGAAAAGGAAGTGCCATTTTTAATTCGAAACACGGCATACAATCTGTACATAATCTAAATAAGGAACTGCAATACAAGTTGAAAACAATCATAATAGTCAATTATTTAAACAGTATCAATAAAGCAGCAATAAAAATTGCTTAGGGACATAAGTGCCATGGTTTTTTAGTAAATTACATATAGGTACCTACAGATCCTGAAAATATGACTAGTGTACTCATCTCTAAAAGTTGCATTTGTGATTACCAAATCTATAATTACAGTCCTGTTAGTTTATGTCAACTTCCCAAGTGGTGGCTTATGAATTGTCACTTGTGCCGAATAAAAACATGCACCAATATCACAAAACTATATCAATGTGTCAAAAACTCATATACGTTTTCAAGCCAAATTTATGCTTAACGTAAAATTTAATTATGTAAATGCACGGCAATATTTGCACATCGGCAACAGCTAGCTGCCAGATAAAATTCACAAATCAAATTTGGGTAATGAAGCGATGTACTCTTTAAATGTCAACACAATCTCTTTTCTTCAGCTTCAGGCTAATGTACAATTTAGTAAGTTATTAGATTTTATGATGAAGCATTGACAAGAAATTACATTATTTCACTAGACCATTAAATTGTGTTCCATATTAATAATGCAACATGTATGGTAACACTGACTGGAATTGTTCTTGCAAAGACACTTCATTTAATGGTGATGGTTTTAGAGTATGTGACAACTTTTGATTGCAGTAATATAGTTTACATTAATTTGGTTATACGTATATTGTATAGGTTGTGCCTGGCTCTACGCACAAGATCACGCGTCGGTATTTGCGATCAGTCACAGATCATCATGTACCTGCTCACAACATTGACTATGTTCTTGTGAATAAACCAGAATTTGGAGAAATAATAAGAATTTTTCCCGAAGATGGAGCATCTCAATTAGTAGATTCATTTACTCAAGGAGATGTCGATAAAGAATTAATTGCTTACAGAAACATTAAAGTTCCTGAAGCAATGCCAGCGAAAGATGCGTTCTCATTTGACATTTCCGCAAAATATGGAAATACTATATATAACGAAGTGATGCCTATCACGATATCACCAGAAATCTTCAGCGAAATGGAAGATCTGCTCGTTGTGAAGGACGTTGAAGTTTTAGAAGGTGCTACATCAATTATAATGTCTGATGTTATTAACTTGAAAACAGCCAAAGAGGTATTACCACAACATGGCCTGGCAGAACCGGAATTTGTGTTCCAAGCAACACAGTTACCTGTTCATGGGGTACTGAAGCTAAAAAATATCCCTATAGAAGAATATCAGACATTTACATTCAAAGATATGGAAAATCATCATCTCACTTACCATCACGATCATTCTGATTCTTCAAAAGATAAGTTCAAGTTTATTCTTTTGCTGGAAGACATCCCATCTCTAGATATGTACAGAAAGGATGCTGAAATAGATATTAATGTAATACCAATGAATGATCAGCCGTTTGTCTTGTTGACACAATCTCCTCGACTAGAAGTTGTACAAGGATACATTGCTGCCATTACACAAAAGCATCTAGAAACTCGGGATCCTGATACACCTGCAGAAAAAATCAGGTAATTATGCATCTCTTCTGCTAATTTAGTTTATTATAATTCATAACTTACTTTCATGACTATTGGGAGTTGTCTTAGAAGTAGTGACCATTTAGTTTTTGTACTTTGCACCTGGTTATATATATTTTTTACGATAACTGTTGGCTGTTAGTATGTGCTATTTCCAACAGGCCAATTTGTCTGTTACTAAGACGCAATGTTTGTTGTTTCTGTTTCATTAAAAAAATTGCTTCTTATGTTAGGTATGAAATCCGTAGTGGTCCTAGTGTGGGTAAAATCTACCATCTCACTGATCCAGGTCATGACATACATTCATTCACACAAGCTGACGTGGACAACAATGCTTTATATTATGAACATGATGGTTCAATTGGCAACCGCGATGCTTTTTATTTTCGGGTTTCTGATGGGCTATTTCCGCCGCAAGATCGAGTATTTATCATTGATATTATACAGCTAATGTTAAAAATGGTGAACTTCACAGATGTTAAGATAATGCAAGGTGAATTTAACACAACGGTAACCTGTGCGAGCATGGGTGCAGCTACTAACGGTCACAAAAGCAAAGTTCTTTACAATGTAACTGGTAAACCGCAGTATGGACTTTTAATTGTAAATGGATCTGAAGTGACCAGTTTCAGTCAGGTTGATGTAGACAGTAGTCGTGTTTTTTATGTGCAAAC
The DNA here is from genome assembly GCA_030141605.1 of Tubiluchus corallicola. NCBI lineage: Eukaryota > Metazoa > Priapulida > Priapulimorpha > Priapulimorphida > Tubiluchidae > Tubiluchus > Tubiluchus corallicola. The sequence goes on along the minus strand of JAQGDQ010000068.1, from coordinate 241,724 downwards.
AGATTCCTCGGTACCTAATGACAATTTCATATTTACGGTGTCAAATCCCGAACATGCCGTGCAAGATTTAGTTATGAATATAACTGTACAACCACTCTTGTATCAATCAGTTTTAAATGCAGCTGTTGGAGGAAGTTCCCAGATCACCCTTGATGTACTAGACGCAAGCAGATTGGCAGACTTAACTGGAGATGACCCAAAATTTATGATACAACAAGGGCCACTGTTTGGAAAACTTGTACGCATAGATCCTAAAAAACGTTCAGCTCGATATGCTGTACCCGTGGGTGACAATTATGTACGGACAGAATATTTGCATAGTGCAACAGTCGATAGCCCTAAAGCAGGTGCTAAACATTCGAAAAAGTCAGCAAACTATTTCTCACAAAGTGATATAGAAGATGGAAATGTATTTTACGAAGTTGGAAATCGTGAAAGTTTAGTAGGTAAACAGGACAGCTTTTCATTTATGCTAATGGCACCGGGAGTTCAGCCAGCAACAGGCTCATTTACAATTCAACTACAGCCTCCAAGTTTCACTTCCACAATAGCAATGACTTCCACTACTTTCGTGACCTCAGTGAGCATAGTTTCAACAACTGACACTTCTGTAATCAGTACACCTTATTTAACACCAGCATTAAATGTCACCTCAACATCAACATTAGTCTCCACTTCAACAGAACACACGTCTAAAATGCCATCCATAGTAGAAGCTGGAATGGGGGACATTTTTAGACCACGCATAAGTGAAGACGATTTCCTCATCATTGGTCTCGTCTGTGGCGTAGTGTTGATAGCCTTTCTTGCATTTATGATTGTTGCAATATTCCGTTGTCGTTCAAACCATCTGAAAGAAAAAGAAAAAGAAGCCCAGGCAGCAATGTGGCCACATTCTAACGGACACATTGAACACCTTCATGATGACCTTGATGGTGTTGGCGACGGAACACCAAGCACTTTGCATCTGACAGACAATTATGCATATCCATCAAAAACGGAAATCAGTCGCGCATTACCGCAGTGTCGAGTAACGCCTCTGGTGCCACGAGCGTATTATGCTGACACACTAAGCACAGAAAGGTCACACTCGCAGACAGTTCCAAAGCATTATAGAGGTGATGTCACAGATTCCAGATCGGTAGAGACTGACAGTGACGAAGAGGAGGAAGAACACGATAACCGGCTGTCGTGGGATCCCTATGATCCTGACCTTCAGCACAGTACGCAACCAGCATTACGAAATAATCAGTATTGGGTGTAGTAAATAAAAAATCTGTTGCATGGTTCTAATTGCAGCAATGATCTCAGCTTTTCAAAATCTAATTTAGCCATGAACTGGCTACACTGTCTTGTATCGAATAATATGTTTACGGCTACAAGCTAATACCCTGTACAAACGCATTCTCGGTTACTATTTGAATAGTTGTGTTAGATTGTCATTCAGAAAGTAAAAAGTAAGTTATTTATTTTTGTATATATTGTGTACAAAAGCTGTGCAATCAAAACTTCACCTCATCTGTATTGTATCAATCACACAGTATTATTTTCCCATTACCTGTAACAAGTGTTACCACCTGTGTTACTACACATTATTAGTGCATTTAGATGTAAGGCCAAATTTTTACTTAGCTGCCATGCTTTCATTTTTATTAATGAAGGCTATGCAATTGTATGCATTTATTTACTATTTATTATTGTGAGGTAATTTTTCATCAACAAAATATCAAATTTATGTACTTACATTTTAAGCACATTCAAAACATTACACTGTGTTCACTAAGATGCAGAAATTACTTCTGTGGAATGGGGTTTAAAACATAAAAATGTCAAATTATTAAATTTTCTTGATTTAGTACTCAGTTTGAAAGGCATTTACACTTTTAATCGTACTATTAAAATGAAGGATTTTAATATAGGCCTGAGCTATCAAAACTCTAGACGTTTATACAGGAATTCTGTGCTTATATGCAAAACCTTTGATGTGCTGTGACAAACTGTGCTACCATTTCGGTGTGTGTTTTATGAGCTAACAGAAAGTGTAAACTGTTCTTGTGCAAGTAAAAAGCACATGATTGTTTATTTAAATTTTAGGACAGTATTTGTTTACTGAACTGGTAAACAAAACTGAGTCAATTTCTATCTGTTGCATAGACTAGAATCTATTGTCAATCGTGTTGTATATATTATTTACAATTTACCTATTTATTGACTATTTATGTTACTTTTAGAATTGGTTAATACTTTAGTTTTCATGTACATATTGAGCTTCTAATGCTATAACTGTATACGAGTATCATAACCTATTGATTATAAAGTGTTGATTAAAACAAACAGCAGCTATTTTCGAAAAAGATAAATAAGATTATTTACCTGCCAGACAAACCATAACTCGCTATAAATGGCCATGTTATTGTCACTTCACCCTTCACTAAGAGAGGCTTGACTGTATTGTTTACTTCTGCTTTCTGCCCACCTGCCTTTTGCATTCCAAACCATATCAAGTTAGAAACGACTGTAGTTACGCTGTGTTTAAGCATACCAACTCACTCTAAATGTCATTCTCAATGTTGATTGTCGTTCTAAAATAATGTATTGAAGTATGTTGAAGAAATATACTCAACTCGTGATTATAGCATACACAAAGATAGATAGGCCAGTTACTTTTAGTTGTATATTCTGTATGCTCTGTAACTCATTTCCCAACTATGAGTCAAAAATCTTAAGTTTTATGTAGGCCTATCAGTATTGAATGTGTATTGAATGTTGTGTGTAAAATAAAGTCTTACATCTAATGTAAAAATTACATTTCTGTTTTGGCAAGCTCATCAAGGATAGTTAATACAATTACTCTAACATACATACACATGTAACCACAGTATAAACTCAATTACACGATAACGCACAATAGATACTTAGGTACCACTTCCACTTTATTCCATATACAGAATCAATATACAATGTGTACAAACAATTTGATTTCAAAATCATAACCAACCAAAAAGCCAAATTACAGTAAGCATTAATTATAAGGAGCTCATAATTACACACAAATATAAGGTATACATATATATCACAAGCTTTAGAATAAATATTCTGATTCTACAACTAAAATCGTGCATGCATATATAATATTATCATAATTAGAGTTTCAATAAATTCAGACATGTATACCAGAAATGAATTCAACTTAGTCAGAACAAAATTCAAACAATTCTTTTGAGACGAATAAATTTAGCACAAAAGTACGCGGCTTAATAAAATATTAATTTAGTAATTTCTAACGCTAGAAATTTGAATAAAACTGTAATATACAACACAAAATTAAATCCTCTTACACTATTTGAAAAATGGGTGTAAATTTTCGTGCCTTACATATACATATGTTATAAACACAAATCTCTCACATAGTTAGTCATTGGTCTTTTTTAAATTATGAAATAAACAGTACCACTAAACACAAAGAAATATACCTAAGACATAAAAATAGGTATTGCTATCAAATCAATGTACAGATATACTGTAGTACTATTGTAAATTAACAAAATACTGTCACACCACTGAAAGCACACCAACAGTAACTTATTTTCAACATAGTAATAACAACGGATAAAGTGATTCCACTTTTATTAAACCATAAATATCACAGCACTAATGTGATACCACACTGCCCTATTCATTCACCCACTTAATTGTTGAAAAATGTTGTTTTACATATTTTTTTCACAGCAACAAATTTACTAAATGAATGCTACTGTGCCCATAATAATTATTTAAATCTCAAGTCACACACACACGCACACATATACCCAATGATAGTGTATATAGTCAACTGGCAATGTTCTGAAATTCTGTTCACACATACTGATTACAGCACTGAATATGATCGCATACAGGCTAAAGTTTCACTAGCAATAAGAATAAGTTTTGAGCACTTTTACAGTACAGTAAACTAGCAGGGTGTTGTACTTTTACTCTACAGCACCTATACTATGCTACTTGGGACTTGTGTAAGTGCCAGAAACATGGTAGGATGGTATTACATTCTTCATGTGCAACAGTCACATTACATGTTGTACACTGTATTAGAGATTAAGTTGTTTGGCTCTATGCACTATTAACATTTACAGGCATGCCAACACATGTAATATATGAAACTTACTTCTCACAGCTCAAAGCCAGATTTAAGTAAGGATTAAGTAGGCTGCAGCCCAGGGTTCAATAGTCCAAGGTGCACCTACTAATGTTAAACAAGTGAACAAATACATACATAAAAGTAATATATGACATTTTTTTCAATCTAATGATAATTTTTTTTATTTTAAGTAACAATAACTACTAGCCGCTAGTTATGTTTTATTTGAAAACTAAGATTGCCATCACACCATCCATCTCGAAAATACATACATAAAAGAATGCAAAAACATGAAACAGCACATGCATGTGTAATGGTAGCTAGTGTTTCGATATTTCACATCCCATTCTTAAGTAAATCAGTTTAAGATAATACAAAACACTGCAATTGATAATGTGCATACTGTCTGAAAAAACAGTCTGTTCAAGATTTATGGCACTACAGACCTGTGATTGAGAGGAAACAAATCAAAGCTGCATTTTTTTTACAAAATACCATTTGAAAAACTGCATTTCATGTCACAATAATATATAATCTGTCTGTGAAATAACCATAAGAATATAATTTTTCTCTTCGAGTTTAATTTTAGATTATGTCATAACTGATGCAGGAATGGAAGAATGTCACCATCGTTCTATGTACAGACCTACATTCACATACTTTTAGTTTTTATAAAGTTCTTGGGGTTGAAGCAAAATTTTCTTAAGCCCAGCCTATCCAGGGTCCAAAGTTGCTTTTAGGCTGACCATAGCAGTAATAGCAATAACTAAAGGAAGAAAAAGCAACAAAATTATTGAACTAGTTAACTGGTCTTTAAAGAGTTTGCATTTTTGCACACAACTTTCTTCCACAATATGAAAACATAACAAAAACATTATGACATAGTTCAGGAGTTTGACCTTAATACAAATCAATTTGTACTCCTCCAGTAACATATTTCAACGCACAGTGCCATCTTCAGTCTTTACGAGCCTTAAAACACTATGTGGGACATTTTCACTTGTTCATCATTACCTGTGGACAACACTTGCGTGTTACACAGTGAGGCGGTCAGTGGCACAACCGCAGTACACAGGGCTGTCGAGGACGTGCAAATGTCCCACGTTGTGTTGCAATACACAACGTTACAATATGTTAATTCAATTCATTTGAGAAGTTAATTTTATACCCACATCCTCTTTAGAAAAATATCTAACTGCATATCATTAAAGCAGGCCAGAAAATCATCACATCATGAAAGCAGTAAAAATTACATAATTACCAAGTGGTTTACACAGTTATAAATAACATTTTCAGTTTTCTAGAGTTTTCTATGATTTTCGGCTAGGTGCATTGTAAACAAAAATACTAAACACTGACAGGAGTGCCAGCTAGTAGCAGCAACTGTGCTCTCTTGCGCGCGTTTCGTGTCTTCTAATTCGTTTTTCTGTCATGGCAGATTTCAATTTTAGTGAACTGCCACATATGTGCCTCAACTTATTGCAGACTAGCGAGAAATCTTAAAAACATAAGTCAAGCTTCAGAGAATAAACAAATTTTACAGTTGATTACTGCACTAAGAAAATACTACTAGAAAATTTGTTTGCTCTCTAAGTTTAACTATTATGTTTTGGACTTTGCACTAGTCTGAAATAAATTGAATATATTGTTGCAAATCTCTGAAAATTGCACTACGTGCCAAAACAGATGTTGGAGGAGTACAACCTGAAACGTTTATAACAACAAACAAATCACCTAATTTTCAATAATTTTGGAATTTCAACCCACGGAATGGACATTTATTAAACTGCTCTCTGAAAAAATCAGAATGCATGTAGTACACTCTGGATTGGACAAAAAACACATGTACAATCAACTATGCTTAACTTGTACATACGAGGACTATAAAATTGCTGTAAATGAGTTAAATGAAAAACCAATTAGGCAGTCAGGATTAAAATGCAACCAAACATTTTAATTGCCTTACTCATTGACACAATTATTGTGCTGTAGCATACTATGATATCACACAATGAATGCCCCAGCTAAAGAAAAAGTCAGAATGGCGTAACACTAGAAAACTGGAATCAATTTATCAAATATATTTAAATATATCTTTAAAATTAATTTTTGTGGATATTATTAAATATTTGTACTGGATGTGTCATTAATAGTATGCTTTAAGTCACCAAGAAATGCCCAAAAGTGTAGAAAAGGTCTACATAACTGAACAAATATGACTTCTATGGTAAACAACATTTGCAGACAAGTGAAGAAACACATGGTTTAGCAAGTACATTGATACAAAAATGATTATCGTAACAGCCCATTCTAGCAAACTACACACTGGAAAAAACTAGAGGACAAAATTTAATGGCATTAAAAAGTTTTAAAATGTTTTCATTGTGCAAAATAATGCTATACTTGGAAGGTTGATATATTATTTTCCTTAATGGTTATATTTCTAAGGTTTTTGCATCTAGCACTTTTATCAAAAATTTTCATCAAAAAATACGAAAGTATAAAAGTGGCTTATATTTCTTGAACTTTAGAAGACAAATTTCTAAAAGATAACCTATTTTAGTACAGTTAAGGTTTTATTAGGAAGTAAACACGTCAGTCAAAATTTCAGAAGGCTACACGATACATGATAAATGATACATGATGGGTGGTTAAAACACAGTGATCATGAAAACACAGTGATCATGAGCACACTTACATGAGGTATAGAATTAGAGGTATAGAAGCTGAGTGATACTATTAAAATTTCACAGGAAATAACACGAATATTACAATAACAGAGGCAAGCTAAGCAGAGTTGATCGTATCTGATTTTTAAAGAATAATCATTTTTGAAATCTAACCTTTCCAACATTACATCATCACATAATAGGAAGGCTAAAACTATAGAGAATGTCATTAAATGCTAACAAAATTGAAAATGACTCGAGAACTGCTCAGCACCACCATTTGTCAGCTTAAATAAATCACCTTTATTTTATTCTATTGATATTCTGATAACGATCATCAACACCGGCAGGCTTGTCATCAAAGTCATCAGCTTCATCAGGGGCGGCAAATCTGTCTTGGTGTTGTCCAATGATCTGCTGAGGAGGCGCCTGCTGGCGTTGAAATCTGCGGCTCAGATCCACGTGATCACGAGGTGCCTCTACATCACTGTCGTCGTCGTTACCATCAAAATCAGCATCAGCATCAACATCGTCATCTGCATCTACATCATCATTGGCATCTTCGTCTTCATTTTGGTCTTCGCCTTGAAAGGAAAAAATGGATAATGCATTACAGACAATATAGAACCTTGCTTATCTCAACTCGATGAACAACCACTCACCATAATCTATAAGACATGGTCTTTGTAAATGGCATGCAATGCAAAGACGAAAGAGCAGTGAATACAATTCCCAAAATATTTCAGCTTACAGTCGCTTTAAAAGCTTCATGTCATTTTCCACTGAAACTGAGTGGCATTTCCAGAAAACTGTGCTGAGAATTGCGAATTAGTTAAGAACACTAACAATGATAATAAAAAATATTAATTAACTTTCTTCTGTTATTCCCTATCAAATAGGAAAACTTCATTATAGCATATACTTTACCGTCTTGTTCTTCATCTTCTTGTACATCTTCATCATGACCTAAAAAATACAAGGAAGCAAAACTTATAGCTAAGTAGGCTATACTCTGTGATCAGTGTCTGTGAAAAGATGAACAGTGCTAGTGTGTGCAAAGTGGAGCCCGGTTAGTTGGACGATTTCACCTGCTATACAGACCTCCAATTATTTTTCTCACTGGGACTGAAAGTAAACACTTTCAAGTGTGGCTAAGACATCAGTGCCATTACAATGTTTCTTCTTTTCTTCTCGCACTTCCTGTCTTTCGAGTTTGATATCACAATTTAATTAACTGTGGGTTTGTACCATCATTAATGACAATCTTGGTATTAAGATTATAAATAATTGTGTATGATACATATTATAGCACATAGTATAACATGTGCAGGATATAGTATGTATTCTAAGCATGACCAAATAATAAACACCTACATTCTTGTCACTTTCACATGAACATTTAAACACTATAGTTTAAATTAGAACATCAAATTACAAAATCTAAAAAAATTAAATTTTGTAAAAGAAAATAAAAAGTGAACTACACATAGAAAGATGGTATTGTGCCTTAGCAAATGTTAAGGGAAAGTCGCACAACAAAAATCAGTCATAACGCAGAGGGGATTAAAAACCACCTCAGCCTGCAATAAAAATGCACACAAATTGCAGTAACTGTTTTTTTTAATTTACACTGATGCAAAATAAGATGTTCCTGCTGCTGTTCATGTGATGTACTGCTGCAGTTTGCGTGAATCAACCCGAGAAAAATTAAAATGGGGTCTAAAAGTAATTAACGTTAATCAACTCAGTGAGTATTGTCAGGCATCTGGGAAAACAGCACGTTCCTTTACTTGTCAAATTCTGCAAATACAAAATAGTACTAACGGATACCTACCTGCCAAATTGACTGGCGGATGAAGAACACGTGCCTGATCAATCTGATCCTCATCTTGATTCAGTTCTGCAGCAGAATACAAAAATAAGCTTAATAAAGTGATTACATTACAATATAAAACACAAACATAACACTTCTACATCTTTCACAAAGCTACTAGCTAATAATTACTTCTTACACCAAAAATACCAGACAGCAACAAGTCCGTTCTAGAAGCATTATAATAATTAATATAACTAATAACTTCAGATTTAACCAAATAGTATCCAAAAAATATAGGGTGTTAATGCAATTTTAAGTTAGCAAAATCCGTTGCAGAAAACTGTTGTATTGTTGAAATGTCGACTTACCATTGTCACCTTCGTTATCTTCATCGCCAGCAATGTTATCATCTGCCTGAATTAGCATTAATATTAATTTCAGTGAATTATTTGATACATTGACATATTAGAGTAATTCTTTAAGAAACCTATCTAAATAAGCTTTGCCTTTTATTATAAAACCCCAAACATGAAATTCTGGCAAATTTAAATTTTGGTCCACGATTTACTTGATAACATATCATGCATATAATTCTAGTAGAAGGAAGCTACTATGTGAATTAAAGTGTTCTACATAATTAAGCAAGCAGTCAACACAAGTTACTGTTGACTGACTGTTGAGTGAATTTCATTAGATATGCCATACATAACATTTTTTGTGGCACTCAGTGGCAAACAGATGACTGTCTAGAGTTGTTGTCATGTTAGCATCTAAAACCACAAATCTGCAAGTCTTAACACGCAAACTACAAAGTTCAGTTGCTTTATAAAAGTGACATTAACACAGCAACAGTAACTTACTGGATGAATCTGAGCTGCCTGTTCTTGTTCAAGTTGCTGCTTATGTTCCAGTTCTTCTCTACCCTCCATCACATCAGATCCAATATTCTTATGCATATACTTTACTCCTTGATTTTCAGAGACGCCTGCAGGATGATTCAGTCGACCAACTCGCTGCAGATATTCAAGCTGATGCTGCTCTGGTTGTATGTGTCCACCAAACTGCGGATGATTTTCACCAGCAGCGTCTGGTGAATTGATATCCTGAAACAACCAAAAAGCAACACAGTTAACAATAAAATACATTTCATTTATGCTTACCTGGTGATACTATTAACACTGAATATGGGCACGAGTTGAGACATATTATTGCATAGAGAACATCGTGAGATGATTAAATAACAAAATGACTGATTTGTATGAATATATATATAAACTGTTGGTATATACTAACTAATTGCAAGAGCAATTCTCAGCATGTGCCGACTAACCTCAGCTACTTATACATGTAATAATTTCACTGAACAGATCTAGGTAAATTCTTAGTGGCAGTATTAATCCATATATTCATTTAAAAATGTATTAAAAAATATTGCACAATAAGTAAAATTATACTGTACTGTAGATGGTTCCCCTTCCATATTTAACCTATTAGCAGTTTAATAAATGCCGAGTAGTGCTACCGGACTTACTTAAATGCAAAATGCCACCTGTAAATTTTGAACTAACTTCTGCTAGACAGTTTTACTTTTTCACCACAGAATGACCTTGGCATTAATGTGCATCTGAAGGTTATAAAAAGCCTAACACAAAATGGAATGGTCAAACACGTGTTCCTGATTACCAGATCTCAGAGGTTCAACAATTTCAGTGCACTGTGGAAAAGATAAAAACTTTTCCTGAGAAATTTACTTTTTCTGTCATCTGTTTACAATAACGTAGTACTCTGGTTCATGCACCAATTTTATCTGGTTCATAAATTTAACAAGATCATGCACCAATCTTATCAGTTCTTTTATTAGGTTGCACATTCTCAATACTGATTTGGTTAGCAGTTTTGTTTAGGTTAGGTTTGTTAATTACCCACATTTCAGAGGTCTATGTACCAGCCAGCAAATATTACTCTTTTGCTATACTGAGTTTGCTATGTAAGCAGGATATAACTGGACGTTATGACCATTTTTTGGTGACCACTGTTTCTGCATGTTCAGCCGTCATGGAGTTGATGTGTCTTGGTGCAAAAAAACCAAGCGAAACACAGTGCATATTTTGGATGCCCACTACCCAATATGTGAGCATTGTTACATTGTCATAGAATGTTTACGAGAAAGCAAAAACTTCAAAAATACTTTTATTGAGGGTAATATAGTATAACACATAAGAAAATAGCACAAGTATATATATTTATACGACAAAAGATGTTTTACGACTTTTAAACCATCTTTTACTAATTTTCAGTCAAACTTGCACAAATCGGGTTTAATTATTCAGAAAATCATGTTTGTTCAGAAGTTTACAATTGATGATGTTTAAAATAGAAACCATACTTACTGAGCTTTGTAGACAATATTGATATTTTCAACAGGCACTAAATTTTCTCTAGATGACATTTCCCGTGTGTGTGACAGTGCACGTGCGTGCGTGTATGTGTGTCAATACTTAGTGATTACAGCAAACATATGTTTAAAAAATCATCATACTTATAATGTTCATATTGATCGTATTGTGCGCCAGAAAAAAAGTGCTACAGAACTTATGCCATAAAGGTTGTATTTTGATAATGTGCTTTTATAGATGATATTTTAATGTTTTTCAAAAGTCATAGTATGTTCCTTAAAACAAACCTACCTGCTCTGATTGATCACTTCTCTGATACTGTAAGCCCTGATTTTGTTCAACAATATTGTCTTGCTGCTGCTGTTGCTGGTATTGTCCTTGTTGGTATAGATGCTGCTGTGACTGATGTGGAGGAAAATTATTTTGTTGAGCAGCTAACTTCTCACGCTGGTTCAGCAAATTTTTGTAATACACCAATTCATTCCTATATCACCAACAAACAGAAAAATCATTAATACATTTTCCTAATTAAAGTGCAAAGCATCATCATCACATCATATTAACTCAGTACAGGTGTACACTAAAACCATCGAGATCATTTAACCCTTTCTTTACTGGAAATTAATAGACATTCACATTCAGGCGCATTTACTATGGCACCACCTGTCAAAATAATTTTGCAGAACATTTCTGCAAACTGAAAACAAACATAATGGTACAAATTATGTAACCAAATGTAACGCAAAAGCAGCTAAATTCTGAATAACTGTTAAATTACAGGTGTAAAATTAATTATATGCTACTCCACCATAATCTGTCGTTATAGCAACAAGACAGCAATCATCTACTAATCAACAGCAATCATTTACTAATCAATCAAAACGACTAACTGCTAGTTTGATGATAATCAAGTAAGGTATTAAATGAAAAATACTTTAATGCACTAAACGGAATAGAACTAAAATCAGATCATTTATATTATTGCTCTTCACACAAACCAGAAAATTTGGCACATATTAATAGGACAATCTGGAAAAATATTTTAGAAAGTTTTATCAAATAAAAAATTGTAAATTTGCAGTTTGCCAATTATCTAATTTTTAGACAATAAATTAATGCATTTGAGTCCAATATATATAATAAATATTGTGACTTACGAAAGACTGCTAATTTTGCTGTTAATCTGATCAACTGATGTTTGCAGTTCAAAAATTGTGTCTAAAATAAAAAAACTGCTTTCAACAGTGAAGTGTAGATTGATAAGTTAAATCAAGAGCAGATGAATTCTCTGTATAAATAAGAAAGCTGGTTTACTAGCTTATTAGTTAACTAGTAGTACAGTCACAGTAAGCTGGTTTACTAGCTTATTAGTAAACTAGTAGTACAGTCGCACTGTACAACTCAAAATTCTAACAAAAATAATACATGTTTCCTTTAACTGTTTAAGTAGTTCCATTGCCATAAGTAAGTACTTGTTAAACAGAATGGGTGCTGCAAAGTATCTGCAAAATCTGTTTACAATTTTAAAATATAATGGAGTGGAACTGAAAAGATAATTTAATCAATGTTGTTGTGATGAGCTATGTGGCTTGTCCAGATTACTTCTGCAAAAGGATATCCATAATTTGCAGATAAAGTGAGTCAGGACATGCATCAGCAGCATGTTTTCATCAATAGCAGCAAGATCAAGCAAACAGTTATACTTTGTAGCAGGTCGTTGATCACAAATACGTGTTCTTGCACTTGATAAGCTATTTAAGGAAATCCTATCTAGGTAAAATCTGTTGAAGCTATATGTGAGGAATTAGCTGAATCAGGTAACAGTTCACTGATCTAGAACTGCTAAATGTTCGGTTTAGAAATTCACAAATTTGCTAACCAGCTGGAAGACAATGGGTGATTGAAAGTCATCTAGCTACAGTGCAACAACAACAGTCAAATGCTAAAATTCTTTTTAAAATGAAAATGGATGGTATCAAGGTTCAGTTGGGTTTTCAATAAAAATTTCTATACTAACAGCACCTAAGTAACAGAGATATGGGCAAAAGAATGTCAACTTCGATAGGCACTCAATAAAAATTTCAACATTTTCTTCAATATCACATTCAAAGTTTAGTTGGATCTACTATCATTTACAATATGGCTTATTGTAAACGGTTCAGTTATACCAAAATATAATGTAAAATGTTTAAAGGAAAATAAGATATTTTCAAGACATCCTACCCCATTTTGAAGTGCAGTAAAAAGTACACATACATTTTAACACCTATAACACCAAAGTGTTTTGATAATTAAAAAATAATTAAATTTATCCAGTGAGCCTCGTTAGCGATGACATCAAAACTGAAGATAATTTTTAAAAGCACAAATATCCCATGAGCATGTTGCACATCTTTGCATTTGAAAACATGTACAGCATTCATTGTCACACACAAAACTTGGCAAATTTGAAGCTTAAAAATTAAATTTTAAGTTCACCGATGGCCAACACACGAGCTCTCGAAAGTGTGCGCTACATCACAACTGAACAGGTACAGTGCCTATTTTCTGAGCAACGCGTTTCCGAGATGCTAGTGCCCATCTATCTAGCAAATGAGAAATGCATGTACCAACGAAGAATTAGCCACATGAATGCTTCTGTGGATTTTGCAGTAATAATTCTTTCACATAATTCATTCTTAAAAAAACAATATGTGTGCACGTGCGTGCGTGCGTGCGTGTGATGTGTGTGTGTGTGTGTGCACATGCGTGTGTTTTTTCAATATCTTACAGGTTAGATAGCTCTGAGAAAATGTTGCAATAAAAAACACTCTAAAAGTAAAATATTTTATAATTTCGCTTCACCTTTTTGTTTCAAATTTTCATCTTGTAATAAGCTGTTCTTTTCTTCTTGTTCATGTATAGTATCTGCTAAGTCACTCTGTAAAATAAGGTATTTTGTATTAGTTATCTATGTGTAGCAGGTGGACACAAAAAGTAAGCCCTCTTAAAAAATTCAGTGAAGTTTTTTCATCTTTGCACTGGAATGAAACATTTGTGATGAAAACAGATGCACATGCATTACAAATAATACTACCGTATATACTCGCATATAAGCCGAATTTAGAACTATAAAATACAATACTGAAATCAGGGGGTCGGCTTATATGCGCATGAAACAAAATGAACACAAGGACAGACACTAATGCCAATTTTCCAGCCACACATTTTCATCGCTATCTGTCTCTTTATTTGGTTGCGTGTCACCAGTGGTGTATTGGAGGGGGATCGTGGGGGATCGCCGTCCACCCACTTTTTTTTTAGAAAAAATTCACATTTCAATAAATGTCTGCTTTTTATATTCATTAGATAAAAAATATTAAAAATGTATACGGGTTTAATATTAAATCTACTTGTTTTCATTTTTTCAAAAAACGGTTTTAAATAATGTCAATTTCTTTCAAATTTGTGAATGTAAAATGGTAAGTCTTGAGACTAGCCGTCCACCTACTTTTTATTTAGCAATACACCACTATGTGTCACCAGTTGCGAGCCGTAACCAAGCTACAGGTAGTGGTGAAGCCGACGTCATCAGCCAATTGGTAGGCAGCGCGTGGGGAGACGAGGGTCACGTGGCTTATAGAGGAACATATTGGTGTACACGTTTTCTGAACAGACACTCTATAAGTTTGAGACAGAGAACGAAAATTGTACAAAAATTGCCATCACAATATGAACATAAACTTTTGGGTTTTCAAAAGTATGTTATTGATCAAAGAAAGGCTGGTGACTTCCCTCTCTGCAGAATTGGCAACATGGATGAGACAAGTTGATGGTCGGCTTATATACGGGTTTTTGCAAAAACTGGCCATTTTAAAGCAGTTTTAGGGGGTCGGCTTATATGCGAGTATATACGGTAATTTTTAAATAAAAAATGCAAAATTTGGGGATTCAGACACAGTTTAAATTTAAAAAAGCTCAAATTTTCTAAAAAAAAAGTAGCTAATTTATCCTTTTGTTTTCACTTCCATGACAAACTGTCATATCTTTTCCACAGACGTCATTTACTATTTTTCTCTATCTTGAACTGATAATATTAAAGCTTTATTGACATTATGGTCACACTAACAGGATTACAGGGGTGACTGCTGGCTGACCATTTTGGTCTTTCGCCACCCTGTCTCAATACAATTATAGGTGAATTGCGTATGAGTAAACACTGTATGTGTATGGAATGTAGGTAAAATGGCACAGAAAAAAATGGCACAAATGAAATAGGTAAAAATGGCAAAATGGCACATTTAGTAAAATATGTGTTTAAGGTTAGCATTACAGTGGAGGATAATTATTTTAGTTATTTTTACCTCTGGTAAAGAAGTTAGATGTACTTCAACATGGTTTGTTTGTTTGTTTTTTGTTTGTTATGGCAGTAAACCAGTTACTCAAAAACTATCCAACAGATTTCCAAGAAACTTTGTGAATAAACGTGGGTATAAGGTGTAAAATGGAAATCTTTTCGCGGTCTGTTTTTTGGAAAACTTGACCGAACACCAAGTAAAGAAAAGAACATCTCCACAAACAACTACAAGTTAGTTCGTGTTTCACTTCAAAAAATTCTCACTTGTAAAACTGTGTAATGCTGTCTTTAACCTTTGCTTATTAATGTGTATAGCCATATAAGGTGACATGGTATGTAAATATGTATATATTTGTCGTCTATTTCCATCGCAAAAATTAATACTTTAAAAAGTGAATAAACACTATGTGGCACATTTGTGCATTACTGATTATAAATCACTCTAAATAACAAATATTTTGTAAGTCTTTTGCTATTCTATATAATACCAATACAGGTATATTTTTGTCACATTTGCTTGTTTATCTTTGTGTTAAATTCTTTTAATTAAAAGAATCAGATGAATAAGTTTAGGATTGTTTGGCTTCGGCAGAGATTTACTTCCTACTGAGTGGATTCTAGTTTTATTATAGAAATCAATTGTATCAAAATAACATATGTGCCATTCTTTGCTGCTTTTCCATTTGTGCCATTTTTACAGCATGTCATGTGTATGAAATAAGACAAAGAAACTAAATATAATCTAATCTACCACACCCACATAAATAAATGTACATCTAACATACTACCTAAATTGCTCATTAGCATTTAAAAGCTCCAAAATTATTTAAACTCCCATTGCCTTACCAATTCTTTGTCATGCTTATCTTGCTCTTCTTGTCGCAAAGACTTGCAATCGTCTTCTCTTTCTTTAACATCACCCAAATTTATACGTAAGCTTTGTAAATCTTGGTTCGATTTTACCATTTGGTTTTTATAGGAATTTAAGTCAGTAGTGCAGACCTGCAGCTTTTTACTAGTGTTTTCGTTGTATGTCTCTTGAGCACTTTTTTGCATGTTGCAGTCTCTGAACTGCGTTTGCGATTCTTGCAAACCATTTTTTAAACGTTTGTTCGACGTTGACAGAGTCCAATAGTTATAAGACAACACGCAAATCACTACAAACAAACCAACAATGAAAAAAGAAGGAACTCCGCTACCGTATCTCATTGTTAAAAACGTTTTTGGTTCGTAATTCACTTGTTTCATGATTTTGACAACATTTTTCACTTACGTGCAACGGTGGCCGCGTGGACAGCTCGCCAGATGGCAGAAAAAACATTTTAATTCGATACCACTTTATTTGCTATTTGATTCGAGAAAACAACTGTGACAATTAGGTTGGAAAAATAAGACTTTATTTTTACGACTCTGTCTACTTGGTATAGTGCTAAACGATCGCTGGCCAATTTGCTGGACTTCACATCGGGTAACAGTGTTGGCGAACTAAACTGACACATTCAAAACATTGAAAAAGAAACATCCAATCACCACAAGTAATTAAGTACACACTATACACGCACTTAAAAGAGTAGCATAGCATAAGATGAAATTTGGATAAAAAGAGAATTTATGCTGCTATACGCGCACCTGCAGTATTATTTTGTCACTGTGTGTAAATAAAAATTACGATTTTTAGTGTTAAGTTGAAGCAATGACATAACATCCCTGGTGCCCTTCGTAGCAGCTTTGCCCTAATTGGGTACTTACAATTAGTGCAGTATCTGCTTATAATCAAACAAAATAAATAGTACGTTATGTATGTGTAAGTGTTACGTGTGCTACAATAACTATTGCTCACAGGTTACATTCAAGAAAAAATTGTTAAACTCGTGTCACAATTGCATCAAATTTACTTGCAATATTAAAAATAACGACTCATTACGTTTTTAGACGTACTGTATCATCATGATCAGGACAGAGTCTCTGCATCTGCTTTCGGAAAAAATACATTTTTTGGTCTGCATACTGATTTTGAATCTTTCACTTGCAAACAGATCACTTGTAAGCTTATTCAAACTTTAGCACACATAGATTTTTATATTAATTTTTATCAACGTATCACAAATTTCATGAAGAAGTTATTATTATAAAAAGTTTTTTAATTTTTAATAGATTTCTAATGTGGTTAATTGACTTAACCATTAAAAATGTCTTGGAAAAGGCTTTTCCAAAAAATCACTGAATAGTCCCTTTCCAAAATACTAGTCCTCAGTCTTTGAAAGTTAAAAACAAAATCAATCTTATGATTAAACAACTTTACCCTCATATTCAGCTATGCGTTGTTTTAATATCTGGCAATAGTTTTAGCTCTTTCTTTCCATTTAAAGACAAAATACCCACAAGTCTGGTATTGTTTATAGATTTCAGTGTGGCAGCTGCAATGCTGCCTACCATGGCAAAACGTCCAGAGAGTTTATAGTAACAATATGTGAACATCTGAGTATTTCGTCTAGAACCGGCAAGAAATTAACAAGTCATAACTCTTCCTCAATCTGGCATTCATGGCTACATCTGAGCCTCTGGCCACAAAACTGATTTTAACGATTTCAGCATCGTGACCAAAGCCACAAATAACTGGGACCTATTAATAAAAGAAAGTTTACCTATGTACCCTAACAAATCTTATCTTAATATGCAAAGCAGTTCAGTGTCCTTAACTTCGCTCACAGGCACCTAGCTATATACTTTATTTTGTTTCTTTTCTACAGGTATGTTATTTCATCACATGTTTGGCTAGTGAATTTTTGTACTGTAGGGTCGGCTCTGCCTATATAACTGGTTATTTGTTTGTGTAAAGCTTAATGCCATCTTGTTATGCATTTGACTACGCCGTTCATCGCAAGGGAGTTATCGACAGTAATGCCTAAAAATTTTATAGTCTTTGCTTGTTCTATGGAACAGTCACCACCCTCTAATGCAACACTAAAAGTAGGTGACTGTTCCATAGAACAAGCAAAAACTGTAAAATGTTTAGGCATTACTGTCGATTATAAACTCCCTTGGGATGAACAGTTTCACAAAATACATAACAAGATGGCATTAAGCACAGCATTCTTACGACAAGCCAGAGGTCATTTAACCAAGAAAATAAAATTCTCATCTGCAAAAGTCTAATATTACCACATTATCTGTATGGGTGCACTTTACTCCAAAACGTTAAAAATGAAAACTTTATAAAACTAAATATATAATGCAAAATTACGCACTTAGAATAATTCATCGGTACTCTCACAAAACTGCTAAACAACATGCTGCTTCTGCAGCAGACCTAAGAATTTCCACAAAAATACCAATAATAGAAGCCTATCGAGATTACAAAACACTGATATGTCTTTATAAATATGTCATTAAACTGAGCATTCCGTTTATAAGCAATCCTTTATCATTCATTCCTGATAGCACTTTAAACAATAGAACACACAATTTAAAGCAAATTACAGTAAACAATAAATTTGAAAACAACTCTTTATGAAAACAAACCATACATTTAAGGAACTTACTACCCAGTGAAATAAAATAAATATATTCTCTCCACCAGTTTAAAAAAAAATTAAAAGAATATCAATATAATAGGTTTCAACTTCCAAATTATGCATCTGATACTAATTTTATTGATTCAGCTTTCATCTACCCCCGCCCTGACTCCACAAAATGATTAAGAATAAAAAATTTATGTAATGTAATGCGTGTTGCGTTAATTATGTAATGTCAAATGTATAAATGGTGTAAATGTAATGAGTGAAATGTACGTAATGTAAAGCGTGTTCTGTTAATTGTGCCTAACAAATGTATATATAGTGTAAATGTCATGTAAAAATTAATGTACTTTTATAATATTGTTTTGTAAAAATATTTTAATATATATAATCTATCACAACTGATGACTGCAGCTGCAAGTCAAAATATTTGTGAAGTGCTTTCTCACGTTTTATGAGCTTTTAACAAATATTGTTTTCTTTTTATGATAGCGTGAGTGCCTGTATATGTTTACTTATACATGTAATATAATTTTGTTGTCGACTTTAAAAATCGTTAAGTTATTAATCGTTTACGACAGCACGGCACTGGTTGTAGCAAAACACGTCACAGACAGGACAGAACAGGAGAAGACACAGTTTCTTGTGTCAGTTACTAGTGTCCTGTCTTCCTATTTTATACTACTTCTTTCACGACACTGCCAACCCTTGTCCTCTTCTCCTCGTCCTTATGTATTTTCTATTTTAATGCTGTCATGCTCATCTGTCAACAGTCTGATCATGTTACTGCCTCGGATATGTAGCAAATACCTGACATGTTTTCAGTCTTGTTTGGTCCTTCCAGTGCAACTGCAACAGTCAAATTTTTACCTGTATTATGGCTGTAAAATTTTCTTCACTTCTTGAAAGGCAGACTAGAAAGAGCGTACTTCATTGCCACTAACAAGAGTTATTGGGTTGCTTCCAAGTCGTTCCTCTTTAATTCATACATTCTTTATATTGAAGTCGTTCATTTAGCCAGACTTTTAATTAATCCGTGGCAGAAAGATCTTATTTTTGAATTAATGAGTTCTTACTTTACAAGATGCTTCCGATGTGGAGCTTTGGTTTGCTTGAGATATTATAGCATTCAAGCTACATTGGAGCTAATTATCAAAAGCAAATATTGCAGTCAAATATGCTAAGGTAATTTCTGAGCAAGGTTCACCTTTGTAATAGTGCATTTTCTGCTGAAAAAACTATGCAAGTGCCAACTGTGCAACCATAATTTAAAAGTTTATTGTAATTATTCTACTGTGGACGACACAAAAACACAATAAATTCTCACAGTGTGTAAAAGCGCCGATCAGCCAATGTGACTAAAGGCACTTTGACCATGGCAGATTGTAAAGAAACGCAAGCTCTCTTCTCTGCATGGGATTACGTCGTGTTTGCAGCTTTGTTATCTCTGTCCGCTCTTATTGGGGTTTACCATGCCTGTACAGGCGGCAAGCAGAGGACTACTAGAGAATTCCTATTGGCCAACAAGAACATGGCTATTCTTCCGGCGATGCTATCACTCCTTGCTAGTTTTTTATCCTCGACTTCTGTGCTAGGTCAGCCGACGGAATTGTATTATTATGGAACAATGTTCGCCATGTTCATATTTGCTGGATTAATCTCCTACCCTTTAACTGCCATTGTCTATATCCCAGTGTTTTATAACTTAGAGCTGACCAGTGTTTACGAGGTAAGCAGTCTACATGTACAGCCGTCAGTCGATAGTCTTAATATTGCCCATATCAAAACAGCCGTTACCATATTTTGCAATGGTTACAAACTAATGTTTAGATCACCAAAAACGTGAAATCCGGTTTGTATAATTAGTAGCCCATATGCGTAATGCTGCCTCTATTCGCAATGCAGCCTACTGTTAGAATAGGCTTAATCACGATTGTTGTTGTTATCGTCCTCGTTCTTATTAAAATGATTTTAAGCCAATATCACGCATTATGCCTGTCTCTAATCAAAATGAATTAAACCTAGAATATACTAACAAATGTAATTTTGAATTAAGCTAAAGTAAATCATTGACTTTTGTTTGCGACAATTAGCGACACGAAAAGATAAATATCGCCGTTTTTACTATCGGCACAAAATCATCTTATCGAGTGTTGCATTTAAATTTATACACCAAACGAATATTTCTAACCATCTGCTAGACATATTTTGTTCAAAAATGTGCACATCATTAACCATTCTTAGTGTTCATTTTAGGTATCCATTTTACTTCATTGCATGTGTTTTTGTCAGACCTTCACAATTATCTATAATATCATTTAAAATAGAGCAACTGCAAGCTACTGTATCTAAAATACTACGCGTGATTTATAAATTGCATTAATAATACCCGAACAACAAAGTTGTTTAAAATTCCTGTATGCCCTTTAGTAAGATTATCTCAACTCCGTCCAAAAAAGTCTCTTTTGCTGGGAACCGAAAAGGGACATTATTTTTCAGGACAACATAACCTGGAAAATATATATTTTGTCTGTAATAATAGGTTTCATGTCTTTACTTGTTCTGTAAATATATTGGAAAAGGCAGAAAATTTATTGCTTTTTCTTTTTTGTTGATAGTATCTAGAAATGCGATTTAACAAACCAGTTCGTATGATGGGGACAATAATATTTACCTTACAAATGGCAAGTATATAAAGCAAACGGTATCAATCTTTGTTATTTTATTATACTACTGGTATTTGATATAGAACAATTTTCTTCCATTTTACGAAGATGGAATTCACTAAAAAAAGACTGCGCAAACGACAAACGTGCAAAAAGAATCACCTCAAATATTTTACAATAATTTCTATCTGAAACCTGAAGTGTGTATTTGAAATTTTTAAGCATCTGATTGTAAATTTTGAAGACAAAATATTTAATAAAATAATTTTGCCAAGAAGAATACAAGATGTGAAAAGGAAAAGAGGAAGTCGTTTAAACAACAGAAAAAGCCACTCTGTATGCAGTTTTTATTTTACTGCTATCACTAAAACTTCGAAATGTATAACAAAGAAATTTGAAAAATACTGCAAATAAAGCAAAAATTTAAAATATATTACCTCTGAATAGAAATTTTCAGACGCCGCGGTTGCCGCCCTTCACTCGAAAATCATGACGTAACTAGGAGATTTCGTGACTTTTCGCAAGTGCCGCGTGGTTTTCCGTACTAATTCATACTTCTGAACCTTATCTAATGTTAACGCAAAAATATTACAAAATTGGCTATCTGTTTTTTTTTTTGTTATACTTTTGATGAAGATTGACAGTGTGCAACTTTTCTTCAAGACGAATGACGCCATTAGGAGAAAATGGGCATTGAAAATGGGAGCGCCCAAGCATGAAGTGATCGCGACTTTATAGTGATTTCACTAGTTAGTCGAGGCGCTTATTGCAGTTGTATTCCTATACCTTCTAACATTTTTCGCGAGCCTTGAAATAAGTCTAATCTTCTAGAAGGCTTGGCCTTTCCTTGTTGAACAATGCCCAGGAAACTGTTTTTTATAAGTTTCAATTCTATACTTTCATAGAAGAAAACAAGTCACATCTTTTAAACAGTATTCTCAGTTTTTGAAGTGGTAATAAAGGAAATAATCTGTATTCTTTATTTTGTAATTTCATATATTATTTATTTTATTATAATTTTTTGCACAAATGTTTGTTCTTCTAAAACATGTTAATATAATTTACCAGAGTAACTTAGCAGTCTTGATGTACATTTACTCATTTAGCGATTAATTAAGCAATACCAAGACTAGTCAATATTACAGAAGGATAACAAAAGAGAAACGGGACCTATTTTGTAGTTTCCATTTACTGCTTCTGGCTATTTCTCTAATTGAAGGAGACGGTATAAAACACCTCGATCTTGGCTAAAATAGGTCTACCTCTTAGGGCCCGCTTTGATTAGTGTTTTTTTTTGTTGCGAGTATCGCCGTGTTTTTGACGCTCAGTGAAAATAAATGTCGTCCTTTAAAAATCGTTCGAACGCTTTCACTATGACTGACGCACAATTCTAACGCACAAGAACTTTTTTCTCGCTGTAGCGATATGAATCGCTGACAGTTTTTTGGCATTTTTCACGAGCGATTTGAAAAGCGATGTAGGTTCTCGCTGCGACTAATGTTTTCATGGGCGGTTTTATCGCTCAGCCCAGCAGCGATTTCTCGCCAGCGACTCAAAAACGCACCGTGTAAATAGGCCCTAACAAGGGCTTTTTTTCTGGCTGCGACGATAGACGTTTTCAAGGGCGTTCTGTAGTAATATCAACAGCGGTAGATCAATTTTATCAATTTCGGTTGCGCCACAATCCACTAAATTAGGCATTCCGGCTGAGTGCTTGGAAGAGTATAAAAAGAGTTACAATGGCTAAAACTATGCCGATAAATAAAAATGCTATACTCAAATAAAGATCGACGAAAGCAAGCAGTTAATTTCGGAACTTTCATAAATTGTTTACACTCTTTTACTTGTAAATTTTCACTCTACAGGTACTATATATGGCTGTGATACTTTACGCTCCAGCACTGGCTTTTTCTCAAGGTATAACTTAGATATTTTACATTTTCTGACTAATACATTACAATGAATTATGTCTGACTTTCTGTGATTTATTATCATTATATCGTATCTATTACATGTAATTACATAATAATTTAGGGCTAGTTTGTTCCACTTTTAAGTAGGGTCTCCTGTTTAATTTTAAAAAACGTTTCCTCATAATTTGGTGGTTGCGATGCCAGTACTTTAGTTAATAATTTTTAGTCTTTCTTAAGTAGCAAGTTATATTTGTGTCAAGTGTTTAATAATGAGAAAACACTTTCAATAGAAAAACACCTTTTTCCCGAGAGCTGACTCATTCAAAGCACATCAAAGAAGTTAAGCATTTATGAAGTTCTTCCTTTCTTTTTTTAACCTTTATTCTTCGCAAATTATGTTTGTATGTGACCAGAGAATATCGGCTCAAAGGTGACGAAATGGGGGCTCTTCATTTGTTCTTCGAGAGGCTGCTATAGTTTGAGCTATGGCCAAAATTTGTTGCATGTCGCTAGGCTGGGTCGAGCTCTATGCGTAGCTGAATGTGGGTGATTCGAATAGTGAAAAAAATCAGCTGGAGGGCAAAAACCGAAGTTAGGAGTTTGGGGACTGAAACGCATCGATTGTCAATAGCATGTAGCATATCAAAATACAAATGAAAGGTCTTGATGAGACGAATCGAACGGTGTATGTAGGTTACAGTGAGACCGATTTACTATCCCACTAACACAAAATAGGGTTTGGGAGACAAGTGCTTCCAGTGTGAAAAAGCACTAGCTTATAGTATATCAAATGAAAAGTCTCGAGAAACTGTCTCGAAATGACCCAACTATACATACAATTATAAATTGACAGGAGGCTGGTTGACCTTTGACCTACAGGTCAAAATCTACAAGTTGCGATTTCATTACGTCAGGAACATTGTCAACTAGTTGAGTAATTTCTGTTTTAGCGGATGTTTTAGTTCCATTGTCAAATTTAAGAACTACCTCTACAAAACCCGTTTAAGTAGAATTTCTTGCCGCGAGGGCTTGATATCTGGGTGGGTAAATTTAAAAGTCGTGATGTGCAAAATGGGAAACGGTCTTTGCAAGATGAGCGACGAGGGCTCAGCCAGTCAAAATGAACTGACAAGAGTTTCTTTCAAGTTACATGTCATTAACGCAATTATGATGCTGCGGCTAAAGGAATCCAAATTGTTCCAAATAATTAAATTTAAACTAAAATCAGTTAACGTCATTTTTTGCAGTTACTGGGTTTCAATTATGGATATCAATTTTGAGTACAGGAGCCGTTTGCACATTTTATACTAGTATTGTGAGTGATTCCGCTGTTGTTTCGATTAACATTAGTAATTAGACATATATGATTACGAAATTTACTTTACTAAATTAAGAATTTTGATCTTCTATAAATTTGCTTTCGAAATAAGTCTTTCGCTGATTGATATGTATTTGTAATCTGGAATAATAGTTTTGCAATTTTCTAGAATATTGTAGCTTGATGGCAATTCATCCTTTGTATTCCAAATTATTTTTTGTAAAAACAGTTAACTGTGCAAAATTTTAACTAGCAGAGATACTATCATGAACGACTAAACACACGCCAAAAATACTAAGCTAACATTATAGTTCTACAATTTGGGAGCTTCCACACTTTCCAGTCTCCCGTTCAGTTTTTTTTAGTATTTTTGGGTTTCTATTTATTAGAAGTTTGCCGTGTTATGACGCCCAGATTTCGCAATTTATTTTTACACGTAAAAACAAAACCACCCTTCTTATGGTTCTGGGCACTTCTAGGTAAAATCATTTATTATTTTCTCTGGTTTGCTTTCCTGTTCTTGTTTTTTATTGTGCTCCTTATTTTTCTTATTTATTTATTTTTTAAGGGTGGAATGAAAGCAGTCATGTGGGCGGATACCATTCAGACTTTCGTGACTTTGGCAGGAGTGCTTGCCATTATCGTAAAGGGATTCATTGACGCTGGGGGTTTCATGGAGGTGTGGCGCTTAGCAGAAGACGGCGGAAGAATAGATTTCCTAAAGTGAGCTTTTTAGTTCTCACTAGCCTAAGAACCTGGCGAATGGTCTCGCACGTATACTTCGCTTGAATGTGGGTGTGATACTCGCTTTGTACTTTCATCCGCCATACTGATTGATTACCTCGTACTCACACCCAAACGTGGCTAAAACCTCGCCCACAGAGTGGCTTATCTTAGAGAGTTAGCCCAACGGCTGTCAATGAACCAAGCTCCGGTTTTGCCACAAATATGGTGATGAGTAGATCCTTCCATTGAAAGCTGGATTTCAGCTTACAGCATACCGAACTGTATGAAACATATGTCGATGGCTTAGATTACTTGAATACACTCACATATTTACAAATTCTCACGTATCTATGTAATTCTAGCTTTAACTGTCTCGCGAGAAGTGTGGAAAAACGGAAATTAAAATCGACATTCTGCACTATATTCGAAGAAACTACTCCATTCGCAGCTAATGTCTAAAATAATTTTCTTTTCAGTTTTGATCCAAACCCGACTGAGCGCTATACGTGGTGGTCTGTAGTTCTCGGAGGAACCTTTGCCCATCTCTGTGTGAATGCAATCAACCAGGCTAGCGTGCAGAGGTACTTCAGCGTGAGCACCGTAAAAAAAGCCCAATGGTAACTCCACAATTAAGCTTACAAAAGTATAATGCAAGACCAATACAGCTCACCTCTGTTCTCTTCAGAATGCCAAACTGATATACATGTATTGTTAACGGCTGTTTGAACTGTTTTATATTTCAGGACAATTTACATAATGTGGCCATTCTGGTTACTCTTCACATTCTTATTTCTCATGTGTGGATTAGTTATATATGCTAAATATGAAGACTGCGATCCTCTTCTTGCTGGTTGTATTCAGAAGCCAGACCAGGTATTTATTAAAATATCGCAACGAATAAGTTTAACTGATGATCATGTGTTCCGTTTTTGAAAAGAATTTCTCACTTGATAGCTATACTTCAGTGGATTATTATACCTTTGCATTCCCTTCCTTGTGTTCCTTCATGCTGTCACTGATTTTACTAGCTATCCTTCCGCATTTTTTTAAATATTAAACGCCTTTTGTTGAGTCGTTCATTCACTTTAATTCAAGGCGCCTTCAGCAACGCAGACCATGGCTACTGAAATCAAATATGAAAAATGAAAGTTGTAATTGAAATTGGAAGTTAGCTTCAACTTCTGTCACAATTTTTAGATCGTTCCTTACTTTGTAATGGAGGAGCTTGGTCACCTCAAAGGATTACCTGGTTTATTTGTAGCAGCTTGCTTTGGAGCAGCACTCAGGTATGTAATTATAAATCAATTGTACGAAATTCGCAATCAATAAAATAAATTAAACTAAACGTAGAAAATAAAAATTCGGCTAAAGTTTACAATTCCCACACACGAGAAATCAGTCCGTAAAGCGGATTAGGCTAGGATTAAGGTTAGGGTTGCGATTAGTATCAGGGTTAGGGTTAGGGTTAATTTTTTAGGCGCATTAGAACCATTGAAAAAGAAAAAATTCTGTTATCACGTAATTACGGCATAAGAGTTGCTAAGTTCGTTTTTGTTTCAGTACTGTCTCTTCAGGAGTAAACTCAATTGCAGCCGTCTTGTTAGTGGATCTAATTAAACCGTGGTATCAGCGTAAATACGGGGAAGACATGGAAGAATTGAAAGCTACAAGGATTTCCAAGCTACTGGGTATGTAGCGTTTACATACAAGTTTTACTGTGTAAGCAAGGCCTATATGGTCCTACTAGACAAAAGAGTGCTGGGAAGAGTGGAAAACATTTTGGGCTAGACTTTACATTGGTCGCTAATTTGAAGAGAGTTGTTCTAAAAGTGTTAAAGTAATTGAAAACATGATTATATTGCAATAAGCACATAAACGTTTACTCTATTTTCAGCACTAACGTTCGGAATATTAGTAGTAGGATTGGCGTTTGCCTCAGAGGTTATGGGAGATACTATTGTTCAGGTAGTGAATAAATTCTATCCAAAATTTGTTTTTGCTAACATTAGAGTTTGTGAAAGCTTCAAGGTGTAGAAAGACTTACAACTATTTGTCTAGTATTTAACCTAGATTCTAATACAATGTTATATAAACAAAATTCTATTTAAACCAAACAAACAAACAAACAAACACTGTTAGATGATTATATTTACGCAAGCCTTTTTGAAACGTAAGCAAAAAATGAAAGTTGGGTAAATTAACTGCCTGCTTGTAACACGTAAACGTTAGAAATGTTTTCACATAGTAATTGATTTTTCGGCATACAGCAAAATGCCAAAAATACACATGCATTCATACCATGAAACACTTCAAGTTCTAATTTTAGTTGTTTAATTTCAGATAACTTTAAGTATCTTTGGCTGGACAGGCGGGCCACTTCTAGGTGTCTTTACCATGGGACTTCTCTTGCCATGGGCAAACGAATGGGTACAGTGCGCATTGCACACTATTGAAAACACGATTTTTTAATTTTTATTTTTGTGGGATTAGAAACAAATAGCACAAATTATCAAGCAAGAGTCCTCTTGTTCGAGAACCTTATTTTTGAGGAGTTTTGAGATCAGTTGGCAGCTGATACTTTCAAATCTGAGCTGAATCAACTGTATATATACATATCAGTTAATAGCAACTTAAATCGTAAATCAAGAACATTGGCCAAATTTTTTAAGCATTTGACTACGATTTTACTTGGTGATATGACACGTGGACGATTGTGGTGAACGATTAGATATGTTAGGTTTAATTAGTCGGAAAGGTTACTGAACTCCACGTTAGGAACGCCGATGAACTGGCTTAACTCATTATTTTTAAATTTTGAGCTCCTTTATGAAATTTTTAACTTGAAATCTTAGTAACAATTAGGATTGGTAGCATTTCAGCGAGTTAAAAGCCAAAGGTGATGCGACAGCGCTCGAAAATCTTTTGAATTTTTGGAAGTTTTCTTTAGCGCGCGAAGAAGAAAATTTCTTCATTTTCTCATACATTACGTAGTTTTATCGTAAAATATCTGCTTAATTTTCAGGGAGCAGTTTTTGGTTTAATCGGGTCGCTGATATTCTCACTGTGGCTTGGAATAGGCACAATTCTTTCGGGTTACAGTTTTCAAAAGCTTCCCATTAGTGATGAAGGATGCGCAGAAATTATTGCATCAGCGCTAGAATTGACCAACAAAACAGAGTAAGTCCAGCTGATTTATTTTTTTACATAGGTCGATGTGCTGCAGACCCAGCGCACAAATATTGGGCCTATTTAATGTTCACGGTTGTGGCGAAACAGGAACCCATTTAATAGTTAAGGATATAATCTTCAAAGAGAGGCAGTAAACTGGCAGAAGTGTATCATACTCACATTTAGGGTGTCACATTCTCTCGCAGCGAGGTAAGTAGCCTTGGAATTATGTCAAGTGAAACTTCCCAGAAGCGGTTTTTAGGCGTTCTTTCATTTAATTCCTAATTAAGCTTGCTGTCGTCAGGAGCACACTGTGACCACTCGGCCATAACTCTCGTAGCAGCTATAGCAACATTTATTCTTCACTTGTAAATTTTGTTCAACGAATTATGCTAAATTTTAATTAAGTTCCAAGTTCACTAGCCATTGAGCCATTGACTCCTCATTCAGCTAACTAGACATTTAACTTTATTGGTCCACTGACATAACAAGTCGACTCAAGAAAAATATTTAGTAAACTAAGGAGCTGTTCGAGTGAGTGAATGAACGAGTGAGTGAGTGATTGAGAGAGAGAGAGAAGAGAAGAGAAGAGAGAGAGAGAGAGAGAGAGAGAGAGAGAGAGAGAGAGAGAGAGAGTGTGTGTGTGTGTGTGTGTGTGTGTGTGTGTGTGTGTGTGTGTGTGTGTGTGTGTGTGTGTGTGTGTGTGAGAGAGAGAGAGAGAGAGAGAGAGAGAGAGAGAGAGAGAGAGAGAGAGAGAGAGAGAGAGAGAGAGAGAGAGAGGGGTGGAGGAAACCGACTGACACAAATATGGCATCTTTTCTGAAAGTTTATAAAATATTGTTTAAATAATTAATGTCAAATTAAAAATATAGAATGATTTATAGTCATTTTTCCTTTCATTTAGTGACTCTGATGTCTTTCCAATGTACAAGGTATCTCATATGTGGTATGCCACTTACAGTACAATAGTATGCATGGTCATTGGCATGACAGTTAGCTTTCTTACAGGTAACCTCTACAAACAGTGACTTGAGCTTGTTAGTTTTCCTCTACACTAATCGCAAAATTAAGGGAAACAAAAATTATGAATGTGTAGGTCATGTAACTGCAACTTGTCTCGATTGGATTCTCTCTTCGTAATTGAATTAAATTTTGCTTTGCCAAGTGCTTATGAGCTCAGTCTCAGAAACAGCCCAGCTGCTTAAAGCTGTTGCATTCCTGTACTTTTGATAAACAACTTGGGTATAGAGTAAGAGCCATAGGAGTAAGGCAGCTTAGCTCATTTACAGCTGTCCAAAATATCCATTTTCTCTTCAGCGTCTGCACTGATTCGCAATTTAATTTATCAAATTAGCAAATATTATTTTACGTCATTGTGCTAACGTAATTTAGACGTCCTTGTTCATTTTGTAGAAAATAAAGCCTTTTATTATAAAGTGTTGTTCAAAGCATCTAACCCGATGAACTTAAGCGTGTTTTTCATAACATGAAAGTTGTCCTGTTTATGTCTGCAAGTTTTGACTACAGTTCCCAATAGTTATCGTACATGGTGGCACGCAATGTTTGCTAGGTGGCACAAAAACAAATAGCAGTACAAAACAATTTATTACATCAAAGTATTGCTGAAAAGTTGCAAAAAATATTATGCCCTGAGTATAAAAGCTTCGGTTGTCTTGTGCAGCCTGCGATCTTAAAGGGTTTGATCGGCGCAGTGACCTGAAAATCGTCTGAGCTGAATGGCGCGGAAATTCGCTGAAACTCAATCAGTAAAAACACATTGGTGTTATCCTGAAGAGCAAAGTAGTCGCTTAGGTGATCCAGGAACGTGTCACTGATCAGTATTCAAAAGACAAACTTGTGAGATATCTGCTAGATTTGTTAGATGATCTGAAGTCCTGCGAATCGCTGCTCCGATCATACCTCTCAAAACTGAAGCCCATGCAAGACACCCGAGGCTTAGAGAATAAATTCTGATGGTGTGATAGAATCGCAACTGTTTAAGCTATATTTTGATGTAATAAATTGTTCTTTATTGCTACTCGTTACTTCTGTACACACCCAGCAAAAGGTTTTTAACACCCGGTAGTATAATATTTTACTCTACGGCTTAATCCTCAACCATATTTCATTGTGGTTTGATCAGCATATTTCAGCATGTCACCATATTTCTACTGTGCAGTTTCTTCTGAAACATCCTGACGAGCCCATTTCGGCTGTAGTGCTACGTGTGAAAAGTAAATTCGTTGTTATCGTTGTTGTTGTTTTGGGGCTTTTCTTGTGCAGTTTGTTAAAACATTCATACACACATTGGTGCAACGTCAGACACAAAGCAATACTTGTGTAAAATACATGTACACAGTATTTTAGGTGGCGTTAAAAAGCAGCTGGACAGAAGGTTATTCTTCGAACCCGTAACAAAATTGCAATGCTTTAAACATCTAGAAACGCAGAAATGGGTATCATCGTCACAAGAAAAGACCAAGAATGGCAACGTCTCTTCTGGAGAATCGGTGAGCTGAACTGTATACATTTCACAACTGATATTGTGCAAGTTGTACCCAGGGGTTGCCTTTAGGTAGTTTGACGCCTAGGCAAAAGTATTTTTAGCGCCCCCTCCTCAACGATCAACCCTTCCCCCACGGTCCACGCCACACCCGCAAAATTGAATTTTTCTTATGTTATAATAGCACAGTAACGTATAATGGTACCTGTGTGGTAGGCTCTTACATGCATTATAATGAATGTACTAATTAAGCGTAGTCACCTATCTACAGCTTGTGTTGATTGAATTTGAAATTGAATTTATGACATTATTGTACGTCTTGGGTGTGTGAAATGACTTTCTAGGTGTTTTGCAACGAGAAGATATTTGCTAGCATTAATAACTCATACATTTTGACTGGAAAATAACGCAACTAGTTCGTTTCGTTTCGTTAACTGTTCCAACTTAAAGAATTCTGCACATACAGTATGTTATAACTTAGGCTAAACTTCAAAATTAAAGAATTTCTTACAGAATTAGGGTTCCTAGGCAACTACCTAGTTTGCGTAATGGTAGAGCCGACGGTTGCACTTGTATTAAAAACGAACTGCAACAAAATGTACAAAAACAGCAACGCGGGGTTTTATAGTAACTGCAAAACTTTGACATCCAGTCTTACAAATACACTGAGTCGTTGATTTGTTGTGCACGTCTAACAAGAACAAGAGCATCATTACTGGCAACAGCATTAGTCCTAATAAGTAACATCGACAACACCACGAAGCAGTTCTGCAAGCAATTAAATTAACATTTTCCGCTTTCTTTTCTCAAACTCTGAGAAAAGTCCACAACTGAAGAACGTTGCAATTATTTTTTTCGATGTTAAATGTATTAACCCATAGGTAAACTTATTCATATACTTGCAGTACCGAAAACTGGACTGGCTTGAGCTAAGCGGCGACAAATTCTAGGGATTCTCTAAAATACATCCAACTGTTCGTCTTGAAGTGCGAGTCTATGAGGACAGCAATGGAAAGATGGTATCTTTTACTACATTGGGAAAACATCTTATTTCCTCAGAATCAATCATGTGTCTATTCTATCTCGTGAAAATTAAGTCTAAATTCTGCAATTCAAGTCATTCATAACTCATTTCGTTGATATCTTCTAAAAACACACAAACAGACACTCTGACAAACACGCACAAGCACACACCAAAATGCCACCAAGTTCATTTGCTTCTTCAGCGTTTATTAATTTAGAGATAACTTAAATAATAAGATAAAGTTGTTCCTTAATTTACGTGCATGTATTCCAATCACATTTGCCCACCTCTGTGTACAATTCAGCTTTACAAGGCTATATTACCCAGAGACTGAATGCCCGCCATAATCTTGTAACACACTATCACTGTACAGGAAACCGATTATTGAGTATAAGTTATACAAAATTTTACCTTTCAATAAGAAATACGTTGTTAAAATTTAAAGTTAATGCGATTTCAGAATATTTATAAATTGCATCTGGTTTCCATGAAATAAGTTAATACGTATTTCACGATTTACAACGCCTTGTTTTTATCTGGCATAATGGTATTATTGGCATCCCCACGCTCTATCACAGTTACCATAAAAGACTGCTTGTTTTATTTGCTGCGCCTTCCATAGTATAGTTATGATGAAAGCGTTTGAAATACACCACTTATTAAAATTGAATAGCAGCTTTATGAATCTGCTTGCCACAAACACCATTCGATAACCTATATTTCGACAATACCAGTACGTAGCCAAAGTAAACATTGTTGCGTATTATTCTCTGCATTGTAACTTGGGTAACAAGTTGTAATTATAGAAGCCACAAATTTCACTGCTTCTGTTTATGTCTAATGATGATTGCAAAATTAACCTACATGTACTTACTAAACTTTTAAATGTGTAAGTTATTATATATGCACTTACTACTGCGTCAGGAATAATAATAGTTCTGTGATCACTACGTAAAGTTACGATCAATTTTATGGTTTGCGAACACATGTACGTAATAAGAGTGAAAACAGAAATCACTCTTTGTTACAGAATTACTCTATCCATGCGAGCTGGATATACAGGATTATAGTGTGCATTGTTACTCGCGAATGGTGTAACGAGAGAATAGTGCTGCAATTTATATATCTGAATTAGTGAGTTTGCAATTACAGGAAAGCTGCACCCACAATAAAGTTTTAATTCTAGTTCCAGCATTCAATGTAGCTATTCAATATGGCACTTAATAAAAAGCGCGCTTTGCTTATTTTCTTTTTTTAATGAACTTACGAGTTTTCACCATTGCAATTTCTAGAAAAATAATTATCACAGATAAAAAGAGTAACTTATGAACTAAAATGTACCAATAAATTTTATTATTTCAATATTGAACATGTATAAAATACAGGCAATGTACACACATCATATACATACTCGCTAAATCACTATCATCAATATTAATTTTTGTGTAGGTCTAGCTTTACCACACACACAAAAACTCTGAAAAATGAAATAACCCATGTAACAAATATATACTTAACATACAAAGTTATAACATACTTCAACAATTTAACCCATTATGAAGACATACGAGAACGACGTGCAGGAATTATTTTCACTTTTACGTTAGAAACCGATTGTCAATTCCGCAAAAATGACTGCAGAAATTACAGGCACAGCGTAACCCCCAGTGATAGTTCATCTACAGTTTTGACCTTTATTCAATTTCCGGCATTTGGGTTCACTCTACATAGAAGTTATACATGCACCTACTATAGTTTACGTTTATAGTAAGATATCTAAAATTATCAACTCAGACTGTAGACTTGTGGTCGACCTACATCAAAAAAATAGTTCAGTATTGCAGGAAACGCCTATGCTACAGCAGGAGAAACGCCTGTGAAAACGAGTATTGATTTTCTAGCAAATAGGTTTGCTGCATAAAAGTTGAGACCTTATAATACAAACAGTTGGTGACGAGAATACTAATGCACCCTGGAGGAAGTTAATAACAAACGTTAACAAAAAATAACTAACAGCCACAACTAAAACTAATCTAAAGTAGGGAATAATGAACAAACTGAAAAGCTCTATGAGTATGACTAACGACATAGAACATTGCCCATCCACATAATGTACCCATTAATATAATAACGCAAAAGTTATAACATTACGCAAAATGCAATATTACTGAATATCAAATATATTAGGGAGTGGAAAAGGAGAAGACCAAACGGTCATCTATAGTCATGTACCTCTACAAACACAATTTGAGATTCTTAGCTGGAGTTTCGACCATTAATCAATTGTACCTGATGGAATAAAGTCCTTGAAAATAGTAAATGAACTTACTATAACAAAGAAAATGTTTTTAATCTCAGACAAATAAACTGTATGGTTAAATTAAACATAATTGTAATGGTTAATAAGTTGAACAAATGAGCAGAGGTACCATAGGATGTAAACTGTCTGTCGTTGTTTTAAATATTTGAAATGAAGTGATGTTTGATAATTATTACAATGTAAACTGCTCATTAGTAATTTAACAAATTTGCTCAGAAAACAGTATGTACGATACAACTACATATGGCATTATAGTGCTCATAAAAGTTAGTATAAATGCTCATATTTACAAAAATCTAAATATACTTCAAAAGTTAAATAATTTGATCATACATGTGTCACTTTCATTTTCAGTAATACCTGTTTTGGCAATAAGATTACTCATCTGAGCTGAGCTTGCATGTTTTCTTAAACATTCGGGCTTTCGGACCTATTTCAGCATTTTCCTAAAATGTGGCACACCGCATTTTAATTTTTAGTTTAACGGAGCAACACAATAGCAATTGTTGAAAAGAGCATAGTGACATCTATTCTGGCAAGGCAACAATTTGGAAAATAAACAAGCCCATCATCAGAGTAAAATGTAAAAACTAAAAACAAGATATTAGGAAATTCAAAAACGAAATATTAAATTCAAACATATATGAATTAGCTCAATTGGCCTTGTTTGGGGCAATTTATATAAACAAACAAATAATTAAACTTTTATATATAAGCAAAAGCTTGTACATATAATTTTAATTTTAAGACTATCAATTACAGACAGAACAAATCCCATGAACAACAGACCTTTGCAATCATGGTCACTTGGACAGACAACGTTTGAGACGTGCACACTTCAAATGGCTAATGACACTTGAGCAGCCAACACATGGGCAGTAGCACATTTGAGCAAAAGACACGTGGATAGTGGACACTTGGGCAGTGGATACTTTCGTAATGCAAATGCAGCAGAACATTTTAACAGCGGACACTGTGACTGTACAGTTCTTTAAATATTAATCGCCAACTATCTATCTTTTTTCTCATTTCTTCTCTTAACTTCTCCCCTCCACCCCGTTCTTCTTTTTTATTATTTTGATTTTTCTATATTTTCAGGTAGGTGGGTAGGTAAATAGGTAGCAAGCAAGACTGGCAGTGTTCCTTGTAAAATCATTCTGCAGCATGTGCTTAAAGTATCCACTGCCCGAGTGTGATGCTCACGTATATATTGCCCAAATGTCTACTGTCCAAACGCCCTACTATTCAAATGTCTATTGCCTAAGTGTCTATTTTCCAAGTATTCCAAAGGAGGAAATGTGAAAAGTTGAGAGTAAATATGTCCAAAAATACTGGATAATTACAAGAGCATGAGCAAATGCGAACTTGAAAATGTTAGAGAATCCACATAATGGAGATGGGTGGGACTGAACTATCAAAGACTTGACATGCCCCTTATTTTCTTACGACATTTGTTCACTTTTCTGAATTTATTATTTCCTTTCTGAGAAACATTTAATATTTTATAAGATTGACCCAGGACATCATCATGCCAGGAAATAGTTACTTCCAGTGCTTAACTGCATTCCTTTAGTTAGATGACATTTCTCCTTTAATAAGTCTGTTAAAGCTTTTCATACCATTAATTATTTCTGTTAGGTTTCATAAAAAATTACACGCTTCTTGAAATTCAAGAGAATGGAATTAGGTATTCTCTGCAAATAATGGTAATAATGTGTACTAATTGGCTACTGTCCTGAAGAATTCAAAAATTTGATAGCACACAATGCCCCATGGCCTGGAGGTGCATCTAAAAAAGGGTACCTGCCCTCAAATTCAAACTTGCAAAATTCGACCAGACTAACTTCTTCATAACCATGGCTTCGGCAAATTTGCTGTAATAAAAAAATCATTAATTAATATTTAATTTTCACCAAAAAGCATAACACAAACGTAAATGTGTATGAGCTGTGTTTCAAACAAAGATAAACATATCTGAAAGAAATGCTGCACAGCAGCTGCATACCAGGTGCCGCATAATTTGACATAAAAATGATGCATTTTGTATTAAGTATGGAATTGAAATGCGGAGAAATTAAACAGTAGGCTAAAAGATCCAGTTTTTGATAAACTTAAAAGCTACTCTCTGAGAGGATCAGAAAGCATCTCATTAAAAACTAACATTTTAATTTATTGTAAATTCGCTACCCCTAAGAGATTTAAGATAACTTTCTCTCTGTCATCAAAGGTGAAAATGAGCAGTCGTGTTGCTTAAACGAGGAGCTATTCAAATGGTCGATCAAACTGTTTTGAATTTTCACATTTAAAATTGTTTGGTCATAAAAGTATGACAAATTTAAATAATAGGTGCATTTCACTGTTACAATGTATTTTAATTTATTTATAATTAGAGTAGATATATAAATTTTTTTAAATCATTAGCTTTTAATGTTGCATTATCTTTGGGTTGTTTTTTTCCTTGCCTCTTTCACTTCCTTATTCTGATCTTTCTACTTCTCTCCTCTTGAAATAGTGGAAGCATGTAAACAAGCGAATGAGACCTCTTTTGAATTCTCTATTTTTGTTCACTCTTCCCTCCTCTTCCTTGCTCTCCTTTCCTTCATTGTCTTAATGCCCTCCTTTTCTAACCCATTCATTCTTTTGCTTCTTTCTGTTGCACTCAATTCATAATCCCCTTTTCTCCTTCCTTCTGTTTCTGTTCCTTTAGAACATTGTATCTCTTACCTGGGTTATGACGTTTGTGTTGGAAGTAAGTATGCACTCATATCCAAAGCGTCTTGCTACATTTATCACTTCTTCTTCCATTAATGTTATGAGCTTCACATTGTCTTGAAATGGAAGAGAAACATCCGTCGCCATCATGAAGCTCACCAGACACTTTTTCACATCCCTCTGTTTGAGAACCTTAATGCCGTCTTCTTCAGATCGTTGTAACACCGCTGGAATAGGTGCCAACTCTGGTGGGAATACCACATTAGGCTCATTGTCTAGGTCAAAGTTAATAGCACCTGCCAAGACCCTATCATTTTTATCCAGAACCACAAAAGTTTCTTTGGATCTTAAAACATCGTCCCAAAAAGTTTTCATGAAATCTGCAAACAGCTCTGGTTGTACATCTGGTAAGTGGCGTTCCATGTCACCCTTTCTAGAAAAACTATCAGCAGTAATATACAACAATGCCATAGGATTGCTACATTCCGAAAGCGGAATGCACATGTATTCATCATACAACTCGTGAGTATGGTGCTCTAGCAACCTTGATTTTTCCACTGCTGGCGTACACATGTCTATAACTTTTTCCAGCGATGTTGCACTTATAAAATCTGTTATTGCTACAAAGTACCCTCTATTGTAAACCTCAGCAACAAACAAAATTGCGTTCACAGAATTTCCTCCAATTTCGAAGAAATTGTCAGTAAGTCTAACGTGTTTTGGGGGCAATGCGAGAACTTGTGCAGTCGCTGACACAACAGTTTCAGCTACAGCTCTAGTTGCACCAGAAAAGTCGCTCCAACACACAGAAAGTCTTTTCGTCTTTAGAATTCTTTCACTGTACATGGACAGCAGAGCCTGTCTGTCAATCTTGCCATTAATGAGCAATGGCATTTCAACAACATTCATAACCTCTGGGAGCATATATGAAGGAAGATTATTATGAAAGTAGTGTTGCACGTCAACTTCACTCAGTTTACTACCATCATCTCTCTTGAAAAACACCACAATTGCTTGAGTTTTTCTGTTAGGGTGATAGCACAGTGCTACAAGTTTCTCAACACCTGTAGAATTAAAAGACGGGGATAAAACAAAACCAAAAAATAAAAAAGTAATGAAGACAAAATAAAATGATTAGATAATAAAATGTTAAAATAATCAAATGTTGTACACAAATTAACTCACTAATAACAGTAAATAATTCTCAAGGTTTTAGTAGCTTAATTTAAATGCACTGACCAACTGAAGCATTCACGTGCGCATCACAACAAAAGATCGGTAAATGCACAACATCTTAATTACCTGTAATGCCCTTTCCAGCACTTTCAATTTCAGTAAGATTAACACGGTGACCTCTGACTTTCACTTGTGCATCTTTCCTTCCTTCAAATACGATTACATCATTTGCAATCCTGGCATAGTCGCCTGTCCGAAACATGAAACTGTATCCTGGCAAATCACACAAAGCGTTTGGCATGAATCTCTGTTTGGCTTCTTCGGATCTGCCAACATAGCCAGCAGCAAGATTCAGACCAGATACAAACATTTCACCTGTCTCACCAATGCGGACAGGTTTTAGATTATCGTCAAGCAAACATATCATGGTATTGTATATAGGCTTGCCTATTGGCACTATACCTTTGTACATATTTTCTTCTACACTGGCAATTGAATCAAATTTTTGTGCCGTTACATCACCCATTATCTCTGTACTGCCATAGAAATTACACATAGTGTAGCCCGAATTAAAATACTGAAAAAAGTCTCTTAGTAAATCAATGGGTAATGTCTCACCACTGCATACCCAGAAAGTAAGCTTTGATAAATATTTCTTTGAAGGATTTAATTGGAAATAAGCCAAAAGCATCCTTAACAATGAAGGCACCATTACTAACCGAGTTACGCCTCGTGTTTCCAATAACATCACCAGACTTTGTGGATTGTGAGTTGTAGCTACTGGTACCACTACCAGAGGAACTCCATAAAGAAGAGCCCCAAAGATTTCTTGGATATGGTCAACAAACGTAAGTGCAGTTTTGAAACATCCCACATCACCTTTGTTATATGGAAAACAATCCCACTGCCAGAAAAGTCGATTAAGAACAGATTTGTGAGGTATTCTGACACCTTTTGGTAACCCTGTACTTCCAGACGTATAAAGAACACAAGCAAGGAGTGGCGTGTGATACGAATGTGGCAGTCTTTCGTTATGAGCAAGATTTTTATCAGAAACCAACTCACTTTGCTTCATCAGATCAGCAAACAGATGCACGGGGTACAGCTCATGCTGATTAACCATAGCTTCCTCAAGAGAAACCCATATATTGTCAGTCAAGATAAACAAAGGTTTTGCATCATCTACTATATATTTTATACGACTAGATGGGAAGGTGGGATCAACTGGCAGATATGCTGCATTTATCTTATGTATTGCAAACAGACTAATCACCAAACTGTCACTTGGCATCATGTCTACCAACACAATCTTGTCCTTTTTTGACAGCTCTTGACGGTCATTTCTTTCAGTTACTTTTTCTGTAAGTATTCGGGCTAATATGTTTGCTTTTGCATTCAATTCAGCAAAAGTAATACGGATGCCATCAAAAAATACTGCATCATTTTTTAGTAGTTCAGCCTTTTCTGGTCCTTCATCTGCACACAAAAGTGACTCGAATAAATCATGCAGGCTATTGAATTCTAATTGTGGAACAATATCACCCACCATAATACTTGGCCGACCTTCGTTAGATGCCATTTTTTGTTTACTGCTAGGATACTTCAATTATTTCCTACAAAAAAATTATAATTACAAATGTCAAGTTCATGTATGTGCATGTGAGTAATAAAATGCCACATCAGATGCTGCATGATAGGTGGCCAGATGGTGTGCTGGAATAACCTACCATCTAGAATTCTAGATTCACTATCTTGGAATTACCTAAAAAAACATTCAGACTGGAATATTCTAGAGCATTCGTTCTAATTTTTTATGGAATGTCATGAACTCTTTCATTGAAATGAGTCTTTCAATTCATTAAAACAATGACTATTCATGTATAATTATATCAATAGGCCTACTATTATTAAAACTAGATTTAATAACAGCTTTACACTATTACTCATTAGTTACTACACTAACCCTGCTTTCTGACAGATCTATTTAATCATTTCCAGCAGAGTTAAATTTCATGCTAATAAGTCTCTGACATGCTAATAATTACTTCTTTTTCACTACTCGTAATCAGCTAAGCGATCATTATTACTTATTGGTACACAGTTGTGCTTCTAATAAAAAAATGATATGTGCCAGTCTCGGCCGACAACTAAGCAAGAAATGTTGGCAACTAGCTCTAGTTAACTATGATGCTGCAATAAGATTAAACTTATGTGATGCTGACTGACAAAAGTTGAACATTTGTTAACTTGTTAGCTGAAAATTTATTACCATTCTCCGTAACAATGTCAAAGACTTTAACTTTAAGGGTCTGCCTGCACGCATCATTAGTTTAGTTAATTCTTGTATTATGATCATCCTGTTCCATCACACGATGTTAGCCGAAACCTGCCTATTACACAACACGATGGGTCGATGAATCTGGTTGACCACCTCTATTTGTACCGAATTGAAATCGCTTAAAAATTTACGCACTTTATCTCTTACAGTAACGAAGCTTATTTCTAAACGACATAGTACACGTTCATGGTAATTTACTTATTTAACTGCTAACATGTTCACTAAATCACCGCCGCAGAAAACCAGAAGAATGTCACGCAGCACATAAACTAAAATCATCAGACTTCTAGTTACTGACTTTCTAAATAACACAGCTGCTGATGTTGCAACTAAACGGCAACTGCAGCAATAAGCTAATAACATGGTAGTTGCCCTATCCAGCTTGCGAGTTGCGAACGCGAAGCAGTGATGAGCAAACCGGATCGCGGCACGATCCCAAATAAGGATAGTTCGGATTGCGAATCTGGTATTGAAAATGACGAATAAATGAAAATAATACTTAGCTTCAACAATCATTAAATGAGTGCTTTGCAAGAACAAATCGCTTTAAATTTTCTTACGTTCCCACATCAATCAAAACGCTTAATAGCAGGCTATACTATAAACACGTTTCAATATCAAATATTTTTTCTTTTTAAATCTTTATTTCATTTGTATCATTTAAATTCATATACAGTTGAAGTTGTAGCTGCGAATTTCTTACAGCTGCGAATTTGTTGTGCTAATTCTTTCTACTAAACTGTGCAAAGCTGAACCGAAATGAACGAATTTCATGTATCCAATGTGCAGCATAAATTATAATTATGAGCAATAAAGATATCTACTGTTAGTAGCAACAGCAGCAGCAGTGGAAAAATATATTATTTGTTATTAAAAATACTAATGTTAAATAACACGATAACATCAGATAGAGATGCTCTAATAGTCCCTCTTACAGTCGCAAATAATCAATGAAAATCAAACCACCCAGTAGACACATTGCAACGTTGATTTAAAATATTTTTATTTTTTGAACGAAGGTAAAAATGCAGATTATTATGCGGATTTGAATTAAAAATAGTCATGCTGGCAGTTCAGTACAGGGGCCGAGTGGTTATGGTAACGGACTGTGGGCGCTTCACCGCGAGTGCGAATCTTACGTTCACCTGCACAAACAGTTGTTATCTGTGTTATATATTTATAGCGTCTCAGTGTTGTTGTATTCTTTAAAAGTCGCTTAAAGTAGCCTATGGCTAATGTTGTCTGTTGACCTAGCGACTGTAAATAAGTGTCTTAGTTTGCCTTTTTTTGATGCGGATGGGAAAAATTGCTAAAAACGCGGATTTGAATTAATTTAGTAGAGCAGTTGTGCATCGCTGCTAATAGATACGTGATGATTTTCAGCGGATCGTGTATCTCATGTGCGGACCAAATATGTTACGGATCCGGGAATTTCGATGATTCGCTACCGATACGAAGTTGCGAACTAGGGTTGCGGTCAGAAATCAGCGGATCGACTAATTTTTTATCGGTATCTGGTCCGCATTCCAATTTTCTATGTATATCCGCAATCCGATCCTTATTTTGGGATAGTATCGTTTCAAGCAAACGTCACTAGATGGCAGTCCATTGCAATGCTCCACTGAGGACTCGGTCTAGTAATTACGGGTCCGTGGATCTCCTTCGAGTCTTACACAAAATGCTGACGATATTGCATGGGCAACAGCAACTAGTATTGATAAAACAGAAACTTGTAAAAGAACATGCAAGGCCATCCGTTAATCAAACTAAATCAAATCATTTATTGTTTTTCCCATCAAACAAAGTTAAGCTACCAGTTTAAGTATAGCCAATCAAATAGGAATTGGCGATGGCAAAAAATACATTATCAAATCAGCCTCCCCAACTCAGTTGTATTTATAAATTTATACCATTTAATCAATAATCAAATAATATAATAAGTGTATAATATAAAAAAGGTATTAAGAACAAAACTTCACGTTTTAAACAAACAGTGAGAAAATAAACAAGCAAATTGTACTAGTATGCTAAATCTGACATGATTTGCATATGACTCGAATTTTACTATCAACTCATTCAACTCAAAAAAATAAGTTGAAAACATCATGCATTTTATGAACGTATTAAAATTATGTAAACAAAAAAAGTCATGCAAAATCATAACCCAAATATAAATGCAATAATATTACGCTAAGTATAATTCTAAAATTTGAGAATACCGTCATACAAGTCAAAATCATAATTATTACGAAATATGCAAATTGCAAACCAGCAATGCAAAAATAAAAGAAATAAATAGGGTAATATAAAGTAGGAGATTAGTGTACTAATTATAATTCATTGCAAAACAAAATATTTTTTTTCATGCATGCAATATATTACTACATGTGCAAATTGGCCATACAACCAAATCATAAGCAGAGAAATGTAAAGTAAACATTTACCTGAAATAGCACAACGGTAATTCACGTAAGAAGATTATTAATTTATGGCGTCATCATTAACACTTCGTACTTGTACTAGCAAACTGAATCTACAAATCAGAGTGTTTCAAAACTGAAAACATAATTAAATGAAAAAACACAGTTGGATCAATAGCTAATTGGCATCACAGCCATGAAGTACAGAGAGAGAGAGTGATAAAATAAAATCTTTAATTATTTTCAAATTTAGCTAGCAGTTGCTTCTTATATCTTTTTTGTTTGAAACACAATCAGGTCAGGAGGAAGAGAGTTCCACAATTTGTGCTATGCGGAATTCGGAAGTGTGCGGGATATATTTGACTCCGTTACATTTAAGTGAGCATTCCTTCCTTTCTTGCAAACCGGTTTACAAAAAAGCATTAAATTTTCATTATGCAGATCTAGTATTGTATACCAGATGTATAGGTATAATAGTCAGAAAAAAGTTTAGGAAATTAATTATGTATAAATTTAAAGGCAAATTTTTGCAAGTTCAAAGTTGCATATATCATGAAGTTTTAGGATAATTTATGTAAATTCTTATAGGCAGGTATTCCATGGTCCCGAATTTGCGAAAAGTTCATTATCTTGACAATTTTATTTTGATCAGGTACGAGGGGTTGCAATGTTGTTGGTGCAAAGCAAATGTTAATATGCAATGCTCAATTATGAGTGTATCTTTATCAACATAATCTCTAATTTTGCATAATATTATAATGCCAATAACTTTATTGATTTTGTATGTTATGTGGTTTATATGTGGTTTCCATGACATTTTGTTGTCTACATGTAGGCCTAAATATTTAATTTGATCCGTTTGCTATATGATGTTACTACCCATACTGATTTTAAATTTTCCTGAATTAGATTTGCATTGATGGGAAATAACAAGCATAAACTTGGTTTTATTATAGTCGACTGATAACTGATTTGTTTTCATCCAAATATCTATTTTTTTAATTTCTGTGCTAACAATACTTTCGTGGTTTTTGAGATTTTTACCTGCCAAAAACGATTTGTATCGTCTGCAAACAATTTAGAATCAAAAATTTTAGTCATGGGAAGATCGTTAGTATAGATTCTACCATAGAAACTAAATTATCTATTATTATTATTATTATTATTATTATTATTATTATTATTATTATTATTATTATCATCATCATCATCATCATCATCATCATCATCATCATCATCATCATCATCATCATCATCATCATCATCATCATCATCATCATCATCATCATTATTATTATTATTATCTCGTCACTTATAGCACTTGTATTTTTTATAATGATTCTGAATTATGCATAGTCAAAATTGTTCAGAAAATGAAATTGACGCCTTCCAAAGATTCTGGGTATAAACTGGCTG
This sequence comes from Tubiluchus corallicola, assembly GCA_030141605.1. Lineage (NCBI taxonomy): Eukaryota > Metazoa > Priapulida > Priapulimorpha > Priapulimorphida > Tubiluchidae > Tubiluchus > Tubiluchus corallicola. Next base: position 197,154 of record JAQGDQ010000068.1, on the reverse strand, counting down.
AAGAAAATTTCAAAACAGGATCTATGTAATTTAACAAACGAAAAACAATGGACTGAGGATTGCAATGCATACGCGTATCAGCCTTGAAAGACGCCACACTACAAGCAGTTATACAGGCTATCAACGCAAAATCTTGACCTGATATGTACCATCTGCAGACGCTGATAAAGCCACTTACAAAATATTAAAACCGTTCAAGGATGAATAGTCTGCCACACCCAAAATCGTTGTACCAATAAACAGTGTGCTCTGAGATTGTTCAATGCTCATCCTACGTCATCAAGGAGTAGTCATAACCAAACGACTAATCCGACAGGTGGTACGGTTTCCAGACATTGACAGACAATCTGAGCGAACGATAAAGTCTTGCTTTCCATGTCAAGCCGCAGTTGATAACAGTAAACCTGAACCTCTCCAACCTTCAACTCTACTCCATGCTCCATGGACTGAGTCTCACTAGAACTTTGGTGGACCTTCGTCTTCAAGGGACTATCTGATGGTAGTCGTTGATGGTTAATCCAGGTCTTCCAAGCTGTAATATTGCGATCCACTTCCGCAAAGACAGTAATTCCTTCTCTTGACAAGATTTTTTTCCACTCATGGCATATACGATGTTGTCATGACAGACAGTGGCCCCTCTTTTCAAGGTTAAGATTTTGCCAAATTTTCGCAGTATCTGGGATTCATGCATCACAGAGTTAGCTTCTCTAGCCATCTGCAAACGGTGAATATGAGCCATTTCGTATAGGAAAATTTTGTGCTAGGGGATAAAAACCGAATGGAGGGGCTGGGTCACTAATGCTCCGTCGTTGTATAACAGTATCGAGTAACAGTAATATACCAAATGAATGGTCTCGATGAGACGAGTCGAATGATATAAGTTTGGCTGATTTTGGTGGACGCTAAACCTCAAGATCGCAGGTTAAAGATAAGAAAGTCCGATTTCATTAAGCGAAATATTCGCGAAACGTCATCAAGAAAACATGTTATTGAGCATGATGCGGGAATGGTTAAATGAGTTTTATAGCTCCTTAGAAAGAGAAAGAGCTAAGCTAAAAACGGTGAATGTTTTTTCTACCTAAATGAGCGCGAACATCAATCGACTAATTCCAAGCTCTCTAGCGGAAATTTCACATGTGAAATTGGATTCTCGCCCAAGGCAAATGACATCACAGTTTACCTGTATTTGTCAACTACCTGTAAATTGTCAAACAGAAACAAAAACTAGACACTGACGATATATTACAAAAAAATTCAGCCAACTCTAGTTATAGTCTGTAATCATGTAAAATTATACATATGTAAATATAAATGTAAATGCATAACTTTCTTTATAAATTTGTGTTTTATACATAAACTTAAAGTTAATAGTACTTTTAACTGTGTGTAAAAAATTCTGAATTGTAAACTTTTTTTAAGTATTTTTTATTTACTAACAACGCGTCATCACTGTTTTTAATCATGTATTTACTAATAATCTGACACATTTGTAAACATCAATCTAAAGACTGAACGTGACTAAAATCAACATATGTATTGTGATTTGATTACTGTACAATTTGTGTATGATGACAATATATATATATATATATATAACTATTATAGCCGTTTTTTATCCGGCTGTAATTGTTCGAAAGATGCGTGGCGGAACTGTCTGAGTGCTGGACTTTGCGTGGAAAAGTTGCCCACAAAGCTTTCGGTCTCACCGTTTTAAATCTTCTTTTTTCGGTTCAAAGTGTTTGGACATTATGCAAAATGCTTCTGTCAGTTTTGCTAGTTTTTACAAGATTATATTAATTTGTATTTTCGTTTTCTTTAAATTGATTTGAATGTGCTAATGTTAAAATGCTATTGATAGCAAAATTAAGTATTAGTTTGCAACTTTGTGAAGCTCACTGACAAGTGGGGAAGGAAATACTTGTGAGGTTATATTGTGTGCTTGGCTATGAAGAAAACAGTACATGTCTTAGTTAATAAATAGATTGGCAACTGGTTACCTGTCAATAAATTATACGTTCCGTTTTACTAAAACGAAAGGCAATTCCTAAGCAATTAAAAATGGCGTACTCAACGAAGAGTGCTGAGTTACGGGCCACTGGTGAAAAGGTGACGAATTCCGATTTCACTGAAGCTTTTAATGTCAAGCACGACAGCACTTGCGTACATGATGCTAACTGTTTTGAAAAACATTTTTTATTTGAAAAACAAAAGTTCTCACAAAAAGCATCTCCTGTTACAGTATCAGAATCTTACCTTAGTTTTTGACACAATCAAAAGCGTCCACTAGTTATGACTATATTTGCATGAGCTGAAAAAAACGGTTACGCATCCGCATTTTGCCTTCCGTCAGAGAAATGATGCGTGACTTTTTCATTGCTGGTTATACAGGCCACGTATGGCCTGTATTATTTCAGAGCTACCGAGTGTTTTCCTCGTGACGAGTTCACATTGAGAAAGGCAATCATGTTGTAAGACATAGCCTACAACTAGAATTAAAAGGACATTTGGAAGAATGACATATGTTTTGGAACAACGTTTATGATGATGGTCACAGATGATCAAAAGTGAATGGCATCACACTAAAACAAGAAAACTAGAAAAATAAAAAAATTGGTACTGAGGTCATCATTTTCTGGGAAAGAAAAAGAACATTTCAAGTTTCACGCGAATATATATATATGCCAGGGTTGGATAGCTTCGCATTCTTGGAGGCTTGGCATTCTTGGCAGTCTTGGCAGCATGGCATTCTTGGCAGCTTGGTGTTCTTGGCATTCTTGGCGTTTGGCAGGTTTGGCAGTGTGGCAAGCTTGGCAGCATGGTAGGATGGGGTAAGTGCCATTCAGTGGTGTATACAGAAATGGAGATGGAGCAGGAGCAGGAAAAGGAGGGAAGATTTCGATATTTGTCATTAAGAGGGTGACTTGGTGTCATCAGTGGCTCGTAGCACTCTATAGGGAAAGTTCCAAAATTTCGGGCGGCTTTGCATGGTGCACTTCCCGATTAACACATAGTAACATCCAGCAGAAACAAGGCCTTAGCGTCTGATCTGCGCATGCTAACCTGCTGGTGGATGACAGTTGATCCGTTTTTATCATTATCATGAAAAATCGGTATCCCACTGGGAAGTGTCTTCCTAGGCCATTGCTATGGTGATCAGCTCGTTGCAGTGGTAACCAACTTCCTTCCCAGTTCGTTGTTATGGTGATCGTTGCTGTGGTCATCAGCAGGAAGCTGACTTCGCAGTCCGTTGCTATGGTGACCAACAGGCAGTGCTAAAGTGCGCAGGGTCTGTCCGGGTCGCGGAAACTAAAATTATAGACTCTGCACGTAAAGAGAAACTAATTTCTCGCCGGGTTGTACATTTAGATTCTCACCATTTAATTGGCTAGAAGCCTATCCATAACGCAAAAACTTGTGATGCATAAAACCTTTTTCTAGCAGTATTACTAAAAACTTTGTCTGTTATTGAACTGTAGACAGTAAAGACGAAAAACGAAACACACATTTACTTAAAAACGCACCACAACATGTATTATTTTTGTCTCTGTCACAACACAGCAGTTCGAAGATAGGTGAACGTTTGTTGCAGGTGTTCATTTTTGTTGAAAATGAAAAGGACACAGGCACAACTCATAACGAGATTTTTCCACTACCGACGCAATACATAATTACACTATCAAGTTTCCTTCACTCGATAGAGTGATCGTATAGTTATTTAGCCGTATCGAGTGATCTTGAATTAATTGATTTGATTGTTATATTAGATTTTATAGATTTTATAGATTCGCTTATCGTTCGCTTTTAGGTAATCGATTGAATCTCAGTTACCTGACTCCAAGGGCTTTAGTTAAGTCGCTAAGGCAATGATCTTGTCCTACACGACTTTCACTTCGACCTTGCGTTGTGAGTGAGGCCTTTATCCCTCAAGTTTACAAGCTTAGCTCCCGCAATTGAGCTTCTGAGTACAATGCGAATCTTCTCAAGTTCGTATCTAGGATTTAGTGATGCGTATGCAATTTACCGTTAACCTCTTAATCATTCAAGAACTCAATGTCTGCGTTATTACAGTGAACAGACTTTATTGGATTTCAATTACACTTTATCAACTCTGGCTTTGCTTACAAGATTTGGTCTTATACGCCGGTGGGCGCTTACAACTAAAGTATAGCTCCAGAGAAGATGCTATTCACTTTAATTACTAACAATTAGATATGCTGCACTGAAGGTGCTTCATACAACGTAACGGTTACAGCTATTCAGATACTGATACAAATAAGTTGAACCACTTAACTTGTGGATTGACCAATGTACCCTTACACTTGGTCAAATCCTGATTGCTTTTCGAGACTACGCCGCACCAGTGCTCAGTCTTTGGCTAAGTACACAGATTCCTTTCCACGCTGGGCAAACGTGGCTTCCTGTCTTGTAGAAGTTGTCTCGGACACACGGTATGGTAGCAAACCACTTGTCAGACTCCCTCGTTCGTGTTGTGTGACACTCGCGTGTCACCCCTGTGTGTGTGTCTAGGTAATTTTTCCTAGAGCTTATATTTCTGAGAGTTGACCTTCGAGACATTGCACCATCTGGCAACATCTGCTACCTCCTGGAAAGCGACTTTCCTTTCACTTCTGATTTTACAACCAGTAATGAGTTTCTTAAATTCCGTCGCCTTTGAGACTTTCATACCGTCTGGTCTTTCCATGCGACAACTAAATCGCTCTAGACCTTCTCCTAATTATCTCCTACTCTGAATGTATTCCAGTTAAACAATAGTGTCTTTCTCGAACACGACACCTGCACTTTCTACAAATCGTGTGACAATTCTAACTCATTAAATTCGAGCTGCCAGCTGGATAAGTTTCTTGTTCAACCGTGTAAATTTACTTAACGAAATCAGGGAGGCGTGAGTTTATCACCTGAATCTAATTCAGCTGATAACTCCATTAATTATCTACTAAAATTCATATTCCTAAATTTATTCATCACAATACAAATTATCGTAATGCAATTATGACTGAAACTACTGTCAACTTGCCATAATTACCCAAAACGGTTTCTTAATTACGAAGGCGTAATCAATAAGTGCACCTTAGATGAAAATGATCAGGGCGTATTTACCAAAGACTATCCAGGCTGTAGACTAGGGTGCCAAATATTGGCTCAGTGTTAAAAAATTTCTATTCTCTTCTATACTCTGAAAATGTGTATCCTTTCATACATTGGTATAAAGTGTGTATTTTATAACACACCACAGGCAGTTACTGCGAGTAAGTCTTTATAAAAGACATTCAAAGTTTGTACAATTATTTTTATATAAAAGGTCCTACCCCAAAATCAGTTGTGCAACCATCCTTAAATATAAACCCTTACAAATATATGTAATCAATAAGAACAACAAGAGTATTTAAGTACTAGTACTACTAATACATCATAATAATTGTTTATTGGGCTTCATATATAAATATTCAAAAACCGCCTAGGACGCTGTAATTTATTGACACGCGCTTGAAAATGAAAGCAGATATATTGTGAATAAAGAAAGAAATGGGTGATTTGTTAAATGATTTTGTGTTTGTGAATATGATGAAATATGTGATTGTGGTCTGACTCACAGGAAGTGATTGGCCACAAAAGAGAAAATGATATTATTTTTGTTATTGATTAGATAATTCAAAGGACCTAGATGGCTGGTTCGACAGTGGTTAAATGAGCAGACAAAGAAAATGTTGCTTTTGAATAAATACCTAAATTTTATATTCTTAAAGGTGAACAAGAGTTGAAATACTGCTTACTGAACTGGCCTTTTTTCATTAACTTTCCGACCTTTGACTCAAAATGAGTAAAAACCAAGAAAATGCATTGGTTTCCAGGGCCCCAGATCGCGCTGGAGGAGCTTACTGTTCTCTCCAAGATCCACTACCTGTTTTTTACTCTGTTTTCCAGACCCCTTACCTAAACATATGCGCTTTAAGCACAGCCAACAGGAAACTTCTTTCCAAGTGCGTTGCTATGGCGATCTAACTGACTTAGCCGTCATTGATCTGAGGATATAACATATCATGGAATGACGACCAATCCTGGATACGTTGCAAATACATGGCAGCACTACTTAACACAGAAGATGATATAAAAATAGGAATAACGGGCAATGTACGTTTTATCCAAAATGAATCAATTCAAACCAACAAGAAACTATACTCTCAAAAGAAGACTGCGATTCTTCAATGCAGTATATAACGAGTATCTTCTTGTACAAACAGTGAAATGTGGGGCTTGACTGCAACGCACAGAGCAGAAATAGATGTATTTCACAGAGGTCTACTCAGAAAAGTCTTTAAAATAAAATGACCATAATATCATTTCAAATAAGCAGCTGTACAACACAACCAAAGAAGAACATTGGAGCACCAAAATCAGAATCAGAAGGCTAATATGGGTGGGACATTTAATGAGATTCCCAGAAATAGCACCAGTAAGATTAACGTTAAACGAAGCACTGAAACCTACTAAACGACCTGCAGGTAAGCTAAAATCAAATTGGATATCACGATTTAATAAAGATTTACAACAGCGGAGACCAAACCTAATAATAGTATCACATGAATTGAAAATTTTAGCCGCAGATAGGAAACAGAGGAGTACTCTAATGAAGGATAAAGGCTTTATCTCTACAATGCTTGGTCAGAAACTGAAGATTTTGGATATAGTTATAAAATTTTGCCTTAAAATGAAGAGATGACAGATTTTCTTGAAAGTGCTTATTTTCTTTTATTGAATTTACTTTTATTGAATACACATGTGAAGTGCAATTTACAATGAAACTTCAGCATTTAACTGTTCAGCCTATCACCCACGGGTCAAAGGTCAGCCCATTTTGGCATGACTTATATCATTCAGTTTGTCTCATTGAGACCTTTCATTTGATTTACAACAAGCTACTTTTGGTAGACCCTGGAAGGCATTTGTCTCCTCGACATCTATTATGCCCCTAACTGGGTCACAGGTTAACGATCTACACTGTAACCTGTACCGTTCGATTCGCCTCAAGACCTTTCATTTGCTATGCTATATGCTACTATTCGTAGACACTCGATGCATTTCTGTTCCCGTCCCCCAGTTTTCAGTTTTTGCCCCTAGTGGGGTCAGAGATCAACCAGTCTTGGAATAACTTACACCATTCGGTTTGTCTCATCGAGACCTTTCGTTTGATATATTGTTCTTCCATATAGCCTTGAAGTGTCATAATTTGCGATTCACTGCTTCTCTTTACTAGTTTAAAGTAACTTCTCTTTACTAGTTTAAAGTAACTTCTCTTTACTTTACTTTTGTTGTCAAAAGTGCTTCTCGCTGTATATTACTGCAATTCCATAAATTGAAGAAGATATAATTTAAATAGTTATGTTAGAGAGCACTAATGCAGTAACACGCTGCACTTAGACCTAACTAAATAAGATCCGAATATTACACGCAAAAAAACTCAGGAAAACTAACAGACAAGTGGGACTATACATTATAAGTGAATACACGTGACTACTTCGTCCATATGTGGTGAACAAACCAATCACATCCTGCGGCGTTCGATAATCTCTTAATAGAGTTTGGGCAACATCGCTTTTACTAGACTGCTAAGTATAGTAAAGCATAGCCGCAGGAAGCACGCGGTCAATAAACCGAATGGCGAACGCAAAAATAAGTTACGGGTTTGGATTTCGAAAACCGAATTTAGAAACAGCTGCTTGCCTACTCGCCTACAGCTGCATGACCGCTGCACAACCCCCATAATTATGACTCATTGCTCAGTAATCAGTAACTAACATTATCACTGAATTTTCATTACAAAGCTGGTGCCTACTTTTTTTACAGTACATGTAGTAACTGCAAGCATCACAATTATTACTACGCCAGTTACTATGAAACAAATTAGAAAATAACCATCGTACAACCGTCAGTTTTTAATTACATTTTGCCTAAATTAGTAAGCTTGTTTATTTATAGTAAACAGTTATTTATTATATATCGATTCGTCTTTGAATGAAAGCACGACATCGGAACAGATATCCTTTGTAGATGATAGATTGCTAAGTATTTTGCTTGATGTCACTATGTTGTATGAGTAAGTTATTAATTTTCATTACGAATCAATTAAGTTATCTGACACAGGCTGGCGAAACCATCATCGCTTATCAATCGATCAGTACTAGATGTGGTAGCGCACTAGCCCAAAATAACATTGGAAAGTTGTTCATAATGCTGTAGAAAAACAGAATTTCGCTACGCTCTAATTTATGTCACTTAAGGGGCGGTGTCTCCTTTCAGCCTTGTAAGCCGGTTTCTTGCTCAACAGCTGCAGCTGCGATCAATAAAGAATGTTTGGAATGAGGTCAACGCTATCTGCGAGCAAACACACTGGCGTTCATGCGTGGACAATATCCTAAGGTGATTAAACTTAAGGCTGACATACAGCATGCGTCATAGACAGTTGCATAAACGCGCTGGCCGCTGAATTCAGCAACGCGTCAGCGCGCTGTGATTGGCCTACAGAGCGTTAAGGTGGGCGGAGCTGAACGTGTGGTATATAAAGGAAGCGCGGGTTTTATTGATCCAATGGCTTAGTGAGTCATGTAGGCTGTAATAGTGTTTGCCCTATGTAGAACCCTGATTAACTGCGTGAAATGTAGTAGACTCTGTCAATAAGGTATGTAATATAATTTGATCATTAGACTAAAATGAAATATTAAATGTGCCTAAAATGCTTTAATAATTGTATAGTAAAGGACAACTATAGTTTAGGTGACAAGCACATCTTTTTAAATTGTCTTTTTTTGTTATATAATTGCTGGAAAACTTTTTCAAGTGAACAATTAAGATGCTGTGTGTGCTTATCCGATTTCTGATGAAATATGATAACAGAATCAATGGCACACAGAAAACTAGATCCACATTACATCCCGAACAGTAGAGACTCGTAACATTACGTGCGATGTGGTTTCAGGAAATTTTTAGCATCATATAATCAGAAAGACAATATATGTATATATATATATATATATATATATATACGTTTGACAACTGATCCTTGGACATGACATGGTCAACCTTCGGTCAACTTATACTATTTCATTTGGCTCATTCCAACCATACATTTGATACTATAAGGTATCAAAATCGGAACTTTCATTTTTGACCCATTACCTCGTGTCAGTGGCCAACCAATTTTGGCGTAACTCGTACCGTAGAATTCACTTCCTCTAGACCTTTCATTTGAGGTTGTACAATCTACTGCTGCTCAGTACTGGAAAGATTTGCCTTGCTGATCCCCCATTCAGTTTCAGTCCCCCAGTTGGAAAATTTTCTGATACCCTTATGGCTGTTTTCAGTGATAGTGATTGACCTCACTTAGTCATATGCCAAAGATTGTGGCCCTACATTAAGAACTAAGAGATACAGAGTAACAAAAAATCGAGACCCTCCCATTCCATGACCTTTGCCTGGGATTCTCAAGTCATTATGAACAAAGTTTCCGTACTGAGGAATGTGCACTGTGAGTTTCATGACCACAGGGCTCTCCATCTTAGAAGTCACCAAACCGTATACTCACTTACAGATTTACCTCCTGACAAAGATTTTTTCCATGCCTGGATGGCTAACATTCAGGCATGCGATTGACCTGGATTTGCCCTAGCCACATTCCAAAATTGTTGCTGTAGTTCAAAACTATAGAAGAAAGTAAATACAGTGGACTCTCGTTATAAGAATCACCTCGGGAGAAGGCAAAGTGATTCTTATAGCGAGCGATTCTTATAACGAGCATGACCCAGAATTGCTTTAAAATTTTTTATGCTCATAGAAATTATTTATTTCCCGAAATTATGCTAGAAACGACATGAAACAGCATAATGTTTTTCTGGCCTAAAAAGGACCTAAAAATTCCTAGACTAATGTTTTTATTTCATGGTTGGGTAAATATTTCATGATGCCAGAATTGCCTTAAAATTTTTTCAATGCACATAATTTTTTTTCCGAAATTGTGCTGGAGACGACAGAAAACTCTACATCTACTGCTTGAAAAATATTGATAGCTTGCTTTGCTTCATTTCTCCTCTGGTGAGGCGGTCAATTTCGGCTCCCAACTGTTTCAATTGAAGGTTGTCCTCGAAGCCTCGTGCCACCAATCCGAGTTTCAGCTTATTGAAGTGTTTCATCATTTCCTTCCGTGTGGGGATTGCAACTTCCTCTTCATCATCGCTGCTGTCACTGTCGTTCTCTGCCTTCTCGGGGTGGAACTGTCTCGCCACTTCTTCGACAATGCATTTGTCTGTCATCTTCTCAGTCACTTGAAGGTCAACATCGATGTCGATGAATGCTTCCCACTGCTCCAGGTTAACATCCATTGGGGTGGACAGAACAGCGTCATCAATTGTTGGATCTTTCACATTGCCGTCATCCTGTCCTCCTCGTCGCCAACAATTCACAATGGTTTCGGTTTTGACAGATTCCCAAGCAACTTTCAGTTTAATCAGCGCATCCAGAACATTGATTTTGTTGGCGAGTGTCGTAGCATCTGATGCGCTTCCGTTGTCAATCTCATTTAGCACGGCCATCATTATGCTGCGCCTGAAGTGGGCTTTGAATGCCCGAATGATGCCCTGGTCCAGTGGTTGCAAGAGAGATGTCGTGTTTGGCGGCAAGAATGCCAACTCGATGTTGTCAAGCTGCTCTTTTGGATGGGCTGAACAGTTGTCCAACAGCAGCAGCACCTTCTCTCCCTTGCGTCGAAGTTCTTGATCCCACTCTTGAAGCCATTCAGTGAAAAGCTGGCCTGTCATCCACGCTATTTTGTTAGCTCGGTAGCATGCTGGCAGCTTCTTTATGCCGGTGAAGCATCGTGGCTTAGCGCTATTTGCAATGACGAAAGGAATTCTCTTCTCTCCCGTCCAGCTGACACAGAACAGAACAGTCAAATGTTCTTTGCTCTTCCCTCCAGCCTTCTTTTCGTCCCTGAGTATGAATGTGCTGTCTGGAAGGGCGCGATGATAGAGGCCTGTCTCGTCACAGTTCCAGATTTGACGAGGAGCGTATTTCTTGCGAAGTTCAGGCCACACATTCACTAGCCAGTATCTTTCCCCTCTGCATCTGCTGCTGCCGCTTCTCCATGCAGTGGCTTGAAAATCAGATCATTTCGTTTCTTGAAATTGGTGAACCAGCCATCTGACGCTTTGAAATCAGCAATTCCGAATTCTTTGGCAAAGTTTTCGGCTTTTGCTTTGATGACTGGGCCTGAGAGTGGAGTGTCTTTGTCTCGTGCATTTTTGATCCACATGTCTAGTGCCACTTCCAGCTTAATCCACTTCCCCATTCTCTTCCTCTTCAATGCTGGTGAAGTGCTGGATAGGATATTGCGCTCCTTCAGGATCTTCGAGAGACATGACTGGTTGAGACCTTCGAAACCTTGTCCAACCAACAGCTGCACGGCTTCTCGCTGGCCAACCCTCGGAAGCGCGTCATAAGCGGCGATGATTTTCACCTTTTCACTCACACTTGTGCTTATCCGTTTGGATGCCATTTTTCAACTGACTGACACGCAAACAAACAAATTTGAAATCTCTGTGGTGTCCGCCACGCCCACTGCACAGAACCATGTAGGCAGGGCGTGAGAAACAATGGAGTTGGTGCCAAAATTGATTCTACTGTCGAAAGAAGGGTGATTCTTATACGAGCGGATTTTCACTAGGAAAATGCCGATTCAATTCGGGAAACGCGATTTTGATTCTTATATCGAGCTGATTCTTGTAACGAGAGTCCACTGTACTGCCACTACTGTGGAAAGCGTAAACATAAATCCTTCTACTTGGCCAATGTACCTTGTGGGTTTTCCTGTTCTCTACAATAATATAGGGATGCACCAAAACCAAATTTTATTGAACCAGACCCGAACGAAATTTTTCGAACCTATTTTGGCTGTACCAAATTTAGAAAAGGTTGGCCGAAAGAAAAATTTGGTCCAAAACTAGCTGACACACTTCCGATGCATGCCAAAAAAGCTGTTGTCAATTTGCTGTTTGGATTTGACTATCATTTGCTACAAGCACAGAAACATGTAATCCAACCAGAATATACTTGTTTGAATCCAAATAGGATTTTTCTTAGGGGATATATTAAGCCAAGAAATTCCTTGCTCAACCGTACTACAGTCGAAACTAGCATCCAAACTACGATGCATCCACAAAGATTAAGATGAACAGCCTTAGTCCAAATGACTGTCTGTATTGAAGGCCCATTCTCCTCCCTGATCTCTGTGGCATACTTGTTCTGGTTTAGGCTGCTACAAATAGTAATAATCAGTGATACAGGAAAGACCTTCTAAAACCCGTGGTAACCCGTTTGCTCTGGACCCCCAGAACCTTATTTTAGACAAACGAAAGACACAAACCTACAGGTTCCACTGTCTTCTCTTTACGTCCTGTGTCAGTCATGTGTCAAAATGAATGACTTAGTATTGAAAGGTTGGCTACCCAGAGGATTGTGAATGTTCATGTTATGTGGGTTTTGCTAAAAATCTACATGATGTATGCAGAAAAACAAAATGTTTTTAAAGCAATTTTGGACAGTAGATTATATGACCTTTCAAAAGTCCAGTATTTGCTATGGTTTGCAAGGTCTTAGGGCAGTTATTAGGGTGTAAAAATGACCATTTCTTCCAAAACAGATAAAATGCATATTGTTTGACAATTTTGAGACCAAACACATGCAACATAGAGAAAATGTTGTAATGCTAGAGTTTTTGAAACTGCCAAAATTTTGGCCCACCTGGGGTCACCCAAAGGTATCAACAAGGAATGTTTCAATCATATCGAGTAATAATACCAAACTAGCCAAACACCACCAATTTTGCGCATAAACTCACAACAATAACCCACACCGCACCACACCATACCTCCCACATACCGCAACACCACACCACCCACATAACACATCACACTGCCCACATCCTACCACCCACCAGATTATCCATACCACACCACACCACACAATGAACATCACACCACCCAGACCACACCAAACCACTCCACCAATCCCACACACAGCCTACCACACCATCTACAGTGCATCACGACACCCATACAACACCCACGGTGATCATGATGTTGATGTTAATGATAATTAGACTAACACAACTTATTTACATGTAAAATCAATAACACTGTAGAACGGTGGGTGACAACAATGCCTGGAACAGCCGCAAAATTTCTCAAACTCAGGGACGATGGATGTTCCAAATAGCGTGCAGCTTAGTGGGGTTGAAATAGAACTTTGAAATACACCCAACCCATTTCATCTAGTGGACCTCTCTCCCAATAAAACCTTCAACATTTTATGGACCGTTTCGTCCTCTTCTACAAGTTTCGTCCTCTTCTACTTTTTTTCCCAACATGCCCAAACAGTTGCACAAATTGAATGTTTCTACAGGCTGTTTGAGCAGTTTTCTGCAAAATTTGCATGGTTGGGTCCGGGAAAATACAAGTTACGAGATACCATGGCCCTTCCAGGAATTCTAGATACACCTATAACACCCACCATCGAACAGGCTATCAAATCATCACTGGCATGGCTCTCGACATGTTTCCCGTTCCCTAGAGATAAGAGGTGTAAGTTTTGCAAAAACGGCCGAAAAATGGCCGTTTTGGTGGTTTTTCACCCCTCCTGTTTCTCCCAGTGGTCCCAATTTGAAAAATAAACCCCCAGTGCGAACCTATGCGTGGAGACCTTTCATTTGACATATAAATCGTTGAAAATGGCACCGATGTTGGAGCTGTAGCCACATCGACTATATGTACGCCTATATATATATAGGCACCACCAAAGTTAATATATACGACTAGACAAACCCAGCAAAAAGAATTTTGCACATGAACTCGCAACAACAACCCACCACACCACACCACAGCGGTGCATTAACATCACTCACAAAACTGTAACACACCACCCACAGCACTCCATCAACATCATACACACCACACCCACCACACAATCCACATCACTGGGTGATCATGATGACCGGTGGTGGTGACAATGACGACTACACATTCAACCCCAACAGCAGAGCATCATAGCAAAATCTTGCAAAAAATTTTGCACAGAGCAAAAACTGTGTGCTATGACTAATGCTATTACATCCATCCACCAATGATCAATAATATAAGGGCGTTCTACACAGTGTTTGCAAACCACTTCTTTTGATCGTAAAAGGCTAACATTATGCCACTGTATAATAACAGCCAGCAGCAGCTTTTACTGAATTAAAGTTATAGTTAAGAGTATATTGCATCAGCAGTTTTCGAAGCAAAAATAGCCTGAAGTGGAACCTCCAATCAACTCGTCACAACACCACACAGTGCAGGTGTCCTAAAATGTAGCCCACACTGTCGTATAGCCCTGTTCTTCCTCTTTCTAAAGAGTCATATATCTCCTTCCAAGAGTCACACCAAATGCTGCTAGGATGTTTTTTCTATAGGCTGTTTGGTCAAAATTTTAAAAAAATTTGGTTCTGGGAAAGCGCCAATTACGGGATGCCATGGTCCTTCTGCGAAACCAAAATATGACTATAACACCCACTGTTGAACAGGCCAGCTAACCAGGTCCAGCACCTTCCCCGCATTCCGATTCTCTGGATTTAAGAAGTATAACTTTTGCAAAAAACGGTCAAAAGAGGCATTTTTTGGAGGTTTTTCACCCCTCGTTCCTCCCCGTGGACCAAATTAAAAAAATAATACCCTAGGCATATACGTCGAGCGAAAGGTCTCCACCCATAGGTTCGCGCCTAGGGTATTGTTTATTGAATATATATATATATATATATATATATGTTTACCACCGAAATTAATATGTAGACTAGCCAAACCACACAAAAAGAATTTTGCACATAAACTCAAAACAACTCACACCATACCACACCAGCCACACAACACCACATAACCACCCACCACCCCACTCACAACACTGCAACACACTACACCAACCCACCACCCACACCACATCTCCCACATCATGCCAAAACACCACACCATGGCACACCACCCACACCCTACCACATTATCTACACCACATCACCCACACCACACCATCAATACCTCAACACACCACCAGACCACACTACACCACACCAATCACACCACACACCCTACCACCCACATTATCCACAACACAACACCCGCAGCACACCCACAATATCACATGGTGATCATGTTGTTAAAGATGATGATGAGGACACCTACAGCACCAACAGTACAGCATCACAACAACACCTTTCAAAATATTTTGCGTGTCATAACTGTGTGTTATAATAAATGCTCTTAGTTTGTCTACCAATGATCAATAATGCGCGGACAATGTACATAGTTTGTTTGCTGCTTCTCAAATGATAGTTAGACTAAGGGAACTTACTTACATGTATAATCTATAACACTGTAGAATGATGGGTGATGACAATGTTGGAGCAGCCATGAAATTTCTCATGACAATGGATGTTCCAAATAATATGCAGCACAGGGGGTAGAAAAGAATTTTAAAATACGCCCTTCCTGTTTTGTCTAGTGGATATCTCTCCTAGTGAAACCTTAAGTGTTTTGTAGACCGTTTCGTCCTCTTTCTGGGAGTGTGCATTTTTTTCTCAAGATGCCCAAACAGTTGCACGAATTGAGTTCTCTAGAGGCTGTTTGAGCAGTTTTCAGCAAAATTTGCGTGGTTTGCTCCGGAAACATGTCCATACTGGGTATTAGTGACCCTCCCGCGATATTTAAATACAACTATAACACCCACCATTGAACAGGTTATTCAACCATTACTGGCACTGCCCCAGGCACGTTCCTGTTTTTGGAGGTTTCCCCCTTCTTCTTGGTGGGCCCGATTCGAAAAATGAAACGCCAGGTGCGAACCTATGCGTGACCTTTCGTTTCACGTATAGATAGTTGAGAATAGTGCTGTTGCCGGAGCTGTAGCCTCGTAAGTTATATATATATATATATATATATATATGTTTTCCAAGCGAAATGCAACCTCCAATCAACTTGTCACTACACCATCCATAGCACAACACCCACAGTACCACCACCACACAACCCACATCACATCAAATTCCCCATCTCATCACCATCGCAGTGCCACCACCACCCCACCACAATTCACCATCATGACGATGGTGATGATGATGGTGGCAACGATGATGACACCTACAGCACCATCAGCACAGCATCACAACAAAACCATTCCAAACATTTTCCACAAAATCAAAACTGTGTGCTATAATAAATGCTCTTAGTCTGTTTAGCAATGATCAATAATGCGCAGACATAGTTTTGTTTGCCACTTCTCACATGATACAATAGGCTAACACAACTTACTTACATGTAAAATCTATACCACTGTAGAACGGAGGGTGACAACAATGCCTGGAACAGCCGCGAAATTTCTCAAACTCAAAGACAATGGATGTTCCAAATAGCGTGCACAACAGAGAGGTAGAAAAAGAGCTTCAAAATACACCCCACCCCCCGTTTCGTCCAGTATACATCTCTCCCAACAAAACCTTCAACATTTTTCGTTTCGTTCTCTTTCTGCGAGTGTGCTTATTGACAATATTTTTTGACAATTTCGAGGCTAAACAGATGCAACACACAGAAAATATTGTAATGCTAGAGTTTTTGACACTGCCAAAATTTTCGCCCGTTATTAACAGGGAATGTCTCGTAATCGTGTCGAGTAATATATCAAATTAAAGCATGGGATGAGGTGGGTTTGACACTAACAAGTGTCAGTCTACCTGGAGTTACCTAAAGGTCGTTTACAGGGAATCTCTGAAACATATTGTGCAATATATCAAATTAAAGCTTAGGGCGAGATGGGTTTGGCACTGCCACATTTTGTCCCAGTTGGGGTCACCTACAGGACATCTACAGGGAATGTGTCAAACATACTGTGCAAGATATTCAAATAAAGCTTATGCCGGGGTGGTTTGACATGGTTCAGTAAAACATTGAGCACTGTTGACAAATGACTTAGTTTTCTTTATTTTGCCAAAACCTTTTGTCCTTTGTCTTAGATTTCTAATGCATAGTAAAAAAATTTTGGCCATCTGGGGTCACTCAAAGGGCGTCTAAAAGGATTTGCGCAAACAATTGTGTAATTGTTATAGTAAATTAAAGCTTACGGCGAGGTGGATTCACAAAGGTCCATGAAAGATCAGAGGTCTGTGGAAGAGCATCGCAACAAAAACGCTTAGGTCACAGGAATGAAGGCTTCCTTTTCATAAAATAATGAATTAGGTTTTTGAAATTACTTACTCACATAGTTGTTTACCAATTCACTCATGTACTTACTCCGATTATTACTTTTGGTCTCATAGCAGTAATGATAAGAACTTCAAACTAGTGTACCTTTCCCTGTTATTTGTTGACCTGTGTGCATTTCTGTAATGCGGTTTTATGACTTTTTGTATTGAGAGTATGTACCTTAGAATACTTTCACTTCTTGGAGTCTTGTTATATCAATTTTGCAACAAATACAACTTACACAGATGATTATAATGTAACAGTTCTTGACCCACGCAGGGACACCACCATTTTACATTATATTACACAATTTTTCTTCGGGGACTTACACTGTGTTGGCAGTCTGGTTTTCATTGTCACCTTAATAATCTATCATCCTAGTAATGCAGAGTAACATGTTGACCCTATCTTTGAAGTTACTCCAGCTTCAAATGTAAAGAGGCTGTGGAATAAATGGAAGAAAGGGTCAAGCACACTTAGAAAGATTTGGGGTTATGTGGAGAAATTATTACCTGTTGAGCTTGACGGGGGGCGGAAATCAAGCTTGTGTGAAGACTCCATTTGGTCCAGTTGTGGGGATGTCGTCCTGAAAGACAGCTGTCCACATGGTCAGCGGAAGCTGGATAGAATTCGTCGAACTGCTGGTGAATCGAGACGAGCAGCAAATGTGTACCTAATCAAAACGCCCTTTTTGACCCCTTCTTTGCAGAACTTAGTTCTTATTGACCAGATGACTGTTTCTTCTTTCCAACTGATGTTCCGCTAGTAAATGAAAACAAAAAGAATAGTGCTGAAGAAGTGACTGGAACGTCATCACCAACCCAGGTAGAAAAATTCAGTAATGTAGAAGTTCAGTTTTGTACTATGCATAAATTCTCAAATTCTTTTTTGAAGATTAATGCTTAGCCTGAGTGTATAAGTTGCTTCTTGTTTACCTGTTGGTATTATTACGTTTCACACTTTCACTAAATGTTTGAATTGATGTTGGATTTTCTAGTTAACTTCATCTACTAAGTACTTAGGTTAAATGTTGTAATTGTGTGATTTACACAGTTAATTACTGATAGGTGATGACGTCCTGCTTTGTCAAGCTGTTTATTATTTAGCGACAAAGTAATTGAAAGTATATGACTCCTGTTACTCTTTGCATTTAGATATTATGACTTTGGAAAATGATTCGAGAAACAGTTTTAAGCTAAAGTCAGAGTTTATAATTAAGTATTTTCTATAATTAAGTTGCTAAAACTACCAGAGTATTTGAATTCTAATTAATTATATATCATTTCATAGTTTTTTCTCATGCAATTACATACACGTTAATGTGCTTAAATTGGTCGTGTGTTCGAGTAGCACTGGGAAGTGTTGCAGCGAATGCCACAACAAATTACAGTTATTGTAAATAAAGAATGAAATGGGATGTGAACAAAACTGGAAGAAATTTATGCTTTTTATAATCATCATTATCCGTTCTGATTAGTTTATCTACACAGCGTTTTAAAATCCCAAGTGCACATCCTATGTTACAATACCTATATACTTGTGAAAAATATCAAATTTAGTTCAGAGCCCAGGTGGAGAGCAAAGAAATGGCTTGTAAAGCAAGCTTGTAATAACTGCAGAATTTTAATTAATAGATACACTAAACACACTAAACGGGCTTGAATACATAAAATTACACGTGTGCTGCAATATCCCCTGCATATAAAAGCAATGTTTAGTGACACATCATATCACAGTTCCAGTCCAGATATTCCTACAGTCTCTGTAGCCATGCTAAATGAGTGTCCTTTATGTTTGAGTGTTTACAATGTTTCTTGGCAAAATCGACATTGGTGATTTGCAGTTAGTTTTTTCTGCTCTTTCTCTACTGCCAATGTGTTCTCATTGACTAATGAGCAGATAAATAAAACTTCAGAGTACTTACCTAGGCTAGACCAGATTATTCATTATATAATTATAAAAAGTATGTAAACATTGTCAATATCTCTGCCATTTATGATTTTGAGATTATCTTGAATAATTTCCTGGTATCTCTCAATTAAATCCCTTACACTCCTTACTAAACATTGCTCATTCAAAATAATTTTCTAGAATATATCTATATTTTGTTATTTTGCAGCTTTTTGAAATGAAAGAAAATGATGCAAGGAAAAGAAGCAGTAGCGTCTACTTATCGTTATTTACTTGTGATCAGATTTTCTGATTCTTTGCCATCTATTGCTCTTGAGGTTTGAGACTTACACATTTACAGATAGTCTTGCCAGCTACACGTGAAACCATGCAACAACAAACTTCTATTGATTGGCACAGTGTACTGGGCCATTTTGGGTGGCAAACTATCGAACTTGGGTTTTACACTCCCAAAAAACTGACTTTGCCATATTTACTCCGATCAAACAGTACTAAATGGGTAAGCTTAAAAATGTTGTACAGTAGTGGACACATCTTTTCAGCCAATGATATGAATAGTGCCATAGGTCAGTGCCAACCAGTTGTGTGTCAAGCAACACCTTGTGAGGTGAAACTTCTAAACGAGATTGCAATTACGCACTGTTCTGGACAATATTGGAACACACCATGCACTAGCCTGGAAATTATTAGTTTGCTTGATGCAGAAAAACTTTTCAGAGTCATAGAATTAAATAAACTATATCAACTAATGACATCAAATGAGGGTGTGAATTGGGTTAAAATAGATGAATTCACTGTTGCACCTTGCATTGCAAGGAATAACTCGTACAGCATACTCCAATTTGTGCCATCGATGTGCGTCAATACACACCCATGCCTACAGTCTCTCAGTACATACATAGAAAGTTTTTTGCCTGCTGAAACTCTACAAATAAACCAAATTTGCAAGTTAGCTGGTATTGAAGTTGACATGTCTGGTCCCACTGATATGGTGTTGCTACCTGACATTCATGATGCACTTGGCGGTAAAGTTCAAAACTACCAGAAAGGTGAATTAGCTAAGATTATAAAAGATTTAAATGATTTCAAAGACATCAACCAGAGGGAAAGTGAATCATGTTCCCCTGACAGTGGCCTAGCGCCATCACCTGTTACCTTTCAGAACACAAGTATTGTACCTGCTGTGACAGCAGTTGTTAGCTCAAATACAGAAGCAGTAATTCCTCCAAGTTCTTCTCAGTTGAAGCAAGACTCAAGTTTACCTTCAATGATTGCACCTGCGGACAAAGATAAATTAGTGAATGAATTTCAACAAGCACATCAGTCATCAGAACTTGTATCTCCTAAAGAATGTATCTCTTTAGAAGTGTATCAAAGCCAATCTTGTGATGGGCAGCAACGTCTTGCTACCTTACAAAATAGTAGTAACGTGTTGTCTTCAGAAAAATTTACCAGTCAGCAAAATAATTTGCTTGAACAGCATCTGGGAAGTGTTAGTGGACAAGCAATCTCTCCAGTAGTCTCTAGTTCTTCCGGCAAAGATGAGCAAAAATGTTTGCAAGGTAGTCATCCGGAAAAAGGAAAAAATCCCAGTAAACTGAGTACAACAAAAGAATGCATTGAACAGTTCTCACCTAGATATCAAGGCATGAAGTTTCGAAATGCTGCGAAACCTGTTTCTACTGTTGTTACAACGGCCAACAATGATACCTTTCATCCAGCTGTGGGTCAAAACTTCAAGCCAACAGTGATAACAAGTATTTCTAGTAAGTTTCCATCACAAGAAACCAAAAAGAAAGATGAAAGTCTTGTTAAAGCTCCATCAGCTCCATCAATTAAGCCTTTTGATGATGCTCATTTAAACGCCAATAAGTTTGAACAACATTCAGCGGTGCAAAGTGTGATACAAAGAAACGAAACTGCTGTAGGTGTGAGCAGACAAAGGTCAGATAAAGCTGGCGATATCATAGATCAGGAAGCTGCTAAGTCACAATCTGGCAGCTTTTCAAAAGCAATTGATGCAAACAGTCTTAAAAGAAAGCTTTCTACTGATTCCGTAATACCGGTAAAAAAGTGCAGCATTGTTTTAAAAGACTGCAAAAACATCATTTCTCAGAAACACAGTGACGTTCCTGAACACGTGAAATCATTCACGGCAGCTGCTGGAATAAAGCAAGTTGATAGAAATAGCCGGCCATTTATAGCAAAAATTGGAAGGTTTAAAATAAAGAATCGCAATTCGCAGGGAGCGCTAATGCTCTTTGTAAATAAACTACCTCATGACTTCACGGATCTCCTGGTTCCTCTAGATAATATTAGAAATCAGCTTGAACGAGTACCTTCACCAGCAGATTTTGAGCAGTACTGGAAAGAGGTTTTGAAATTTCCAGTGCATGTGATGACGAAGGAACAGTTTGAGGCTGCAGCCTGTTTAGTAGGCTTTAAATTTGAAAGCAAAGCAAATGATCTGTTAATATCATATACTGATGTGAGCAAATCGTATAAAACTTTAAAAGTTAAGTATGGGTTCAAATAAAAAACTTTGTAACTAGTATGACGTATCTGGATGCTAATCTCATTTGGCAAAGTCGAGAGAAAACTGCTAAAAGCTATAATCATTTTTCTTGTCATGCGTGTTATTTGATTACTCCTAGAAATTCAATATTAATTGTAAATACAGCTAGTGATGCAAATTTACTTATGTGCACGTAATGCCTACATAGATGAAAGAACCTCAGAATATTGAAACGGCCTAGTAGATATAAGTTTAATTTATTATGGCAAATTTTCGACTGCTTTATGCTCTCATCTTCAGGTATATAACCGACTCGAATAAAACAAACAGTTACAGTAGACAAACCTAAAAATAGGAAACATTATTTAATTATCGTCTCATTATTTTTTGTGCTTTAACATGCCATCATTCAAAACGGGATTAAAATGCTTAACAGCGACAGACTATTTAAGTAACAGAGTTCACCAATCTTGACTGCTATCCATAACTTCCACGATGATGTTCGTCAACGTCTCAATATTAAGCAGTTCGTCATGTCAAAAAAGAGATGTTGAATAATGTTTCCTGGTTCTAGTTTTGTTGTCTAATGCAAATGTTTGTTTTATTTAAATCATTTGAATGCTTGTTGTTGACAGCAGAAAGCAATTGAACATTTGCATTAATTATCAACGCATTTTGGTAGAATATTTTAAATATGTACTATGATGTTTTCATTATTTGGAGTTTCTTTCATCTCATGCCGTCAACTGGACATGACAGTGGCTGTCAAAAACAAATCTTAAATGAGATGCTTTTGCTAAGTGATACATGTACATAACTTTTTCCTAGAGGGAGGTGAATAGAAGCTGGACATTTTAATGCATAGTACTGTTAATTTACGGCATATGTATACATGTCTTGAACTTGCCGTACAACCTGTAACCTTTGGAAGGTGACAATGAGTTTGTATCAAATTCATGGCGTCGATTGCGCAAAATTGATACGCTGATCAAACCTTGGAAGAGAATCTCATGAAGAGCTTTAACAACACATGTCAGTTTGTCTATATATCATAGATATCACGTGGCCCATTATGCATTGCTTCGAATCTTAAAATTAACTGTCCTTTGTATGAAACACAATGCACTGATTTTTTTTGTACATATTTTTATTTTTCTTTATTTTATTTATTATGATCTCATCTTTTTGTATTCTGTTTTAGCAACAGTTTAACGTCTTAATATTTTCAGTGTTATTATTCACCGTTTCAACGTCATCTTTTTTGTAGATATAGTGTGTGCCTTTAGTTTTACCGGTATTATAATGGCATTGTTCATTCTTATGCACATTAAAAGCTAAATTATCCAATGATGTTGTAAATATGCACCATTGAAATTAGTAGCTTTTGTCAATCAAATTTTGTTGAAATATTATATACTATGTACAGTGGACTCATAAGTTCTTGCCATAAGCATTTTATTTCTAATTAAATACGACTGTGTGACAGTGTGTTTTTGTTTATAGAATGTTTACTTTTATTTTAAGCTGTTCAATAATTTGTAAGTACAGTCTGCTGTTTTTGTTTTTACAAAACTCAAATAAGTTGTTGTTGTTACTTAGTACTGTAGTTATTAAGAAATGTTATGAAATCGCCTGCAGTTCAATATTGTAGTGTATAGACTATAGTATTTATAACTGTCATGAATATTGTATCGACTGCATTTATATTGATTATTTTGTAAATGCTGCATTTTTTTGAAAATTTATTTTGCGTATGAGATTTGGTGTGTAGGCCAGACACACGTTATATTGGTGACTGGTAGTAAAGTCACAGAAAAAGTCACAATTTTGGCTAGGAAAAAATTTACAGGAAAAAGTCGTAATTAATTTTAGCTTGGGTTAAGGGTTAGGGTTATTTCTTTTTTCCTGTACTTTTTTCTGTGACATTTTTTACCTAGATTCCTTATATTTGCATTATTGTTTTTATCGTGATTATACACTTTCTTTTCATTTTTTTCTTACGTTGAAGTGACAAAATTTGGAACAACATGAATTGCACCATGAAAACATGCCCGTGCCCATTTCCGACGGAAGATTGCGGCCAAATGAATGAAATGCAATTCAAATACAGTACTACGAAAGTACTGTACGTATATTCAAGGAAAAAGCATTTAGATTTATTAATTTCTTTTTGAACAAATGACTTTAGATCTGAATTGGCAGTTATTTTGAAAAATACATGTCAAAACGCAAAAGTAGAAATCAGGCTGTGAAAGCAAAACAGTAGAAGGACCAGTACGCTATACTACAGAACTACTGCGATAAACAGCAATCTCCGTTTTTAGTCTTTTCTACGTCTTGGATGGACCTAAAGCCCAACAGGAAAGTCAGTGACAGCAGAAACTTGTTAATTATCTCTTATTCGTGCGGCATGCTGCAAAAGGAAGCACCGCAGAAAATTGGGAAGACTTGGAAGTTTACGGAATCTTGACTGTACTGCTGCAGAACTCACCAAACTGTATTACTGTACTCAACATTTGCAACATACACAGGATCCATACACAGCAGATGTAGGTCTCGGCTCCAGCACAAAAGCTAGAATGCAAGTCTATACTATATACACAGTATAAATTATTATATTTGGTGATGATGGGTAAGATTGTAGAACTGTGTGAACCCTGTATCTCATGTCTGTACTTTCAACTCGTTTGATTTGCATTATGAAAAAATACTGTCCTGTTTTAGTTGTACGCTGCAAAATTTGTTGCCTTGTTATATATTTGTTAATACTAAGTCAGTGTAAGGTTACCATGTTGTTGTATTACTGTTGTGAATAATAATAGTTACCTGTGTTGTAAGCCACGCGCGCAGTTCTTTAATAGGGAGAACATGACGTTTTTAATCATAAAATTTTCTAAATTTTTTTTCGCAGCAACACTTTCTTCCTAAATTAAGCAGTTTCTTCCTAGGTACACTAACCATATTTCAATATAATAAAATAACCTTCAATCTAATTGCATTAGAAATAAAAAATACAACCAAAAAGAGAGTTATTGACATACCTGATTCCATTTTTGCCATTCTGCAAGTTTTCTTTACGATCCATTCGATGACGAGAATCGGAAACCTAACATACTACATGTCTGTTTGAGTCCAGACAGATCAAAAACCTCTCTGCAGTGTCCAGTTCTTCAAAGTTCTTGACAATTTCACTGTAAGACCTCTTCTTCAGGCACATGCACAGGGGGAGGGCTAGAGGGCTTAAGCCCCTGTCCTTTTTGACCTTCATATCAAAAGTGCCCTTTCAGCCAAAATAAAAAACCGATTTTTACAAAAGAAACTATTTAAAATGCTCAGATGATAGGAACCCAAGGATTTCAAAAATCGGAATCATTGGCTTCTTTTTTGCAGGGCGCCCAAAAATTATCAATGTGGGTAAAGATTGTAAAGGTCACAGCAAGAAGGACGCAGTATCTATTTTTCCACTTTAGCTCTTTCTCCGTCACCTCTTTTGTGCGTTGTCTATTACGATGCCTATTATTAATTATATATTTTCAACTTCATTCTAAAATACAGGTATACAATCGCTTCTGGAAGCTCTTATTTTACGTTAGCTTGGCTTACTGTTATTTTCTATTTGATATTACAGTGTATATCTTGTGTGGTGTACCTTTTTCACGTGGGATATACACATTTTCTATGATTTCCACAGCTCCTGTTTTAATTAACCCTCATTGGTATATAAAATAACTTTAGGATAAGATGGGACATACGGCCTCTTCGGGGCAAACCCCTCGGGATTTTTACATACAAATGCCATGTGAGTATACTACATGGTTAAGATTGCAATGCCTGCCTAACATTCTTGGCTTCTGCTATATCCCTCGTGGGGCGACTCTGTATACTACGAAGATAGGCTATGTTACAAAGCAAAGCTATTGAAGCAAAAGAGAATAGCAAGGAATGCTTTATAACTGGTGATCTCAATGCAAGATGTGGTCAATGTGGAAATATACTGGCAGAAGGGAGCCAATGGAGGTATGCACACAATTCTGATATGTATAAGAAAGAACGCAACTGGCACGCGACTTTTGCAACTACATGTATGTAGGGATAATCACTTGAACCCCGTTAATCACTTAATAACACAATGTAAGAGATATGGTGATGGTTTGTCGTTTAAGAAGCGCCAGAATTGGATATCCCAGTTAGACTGGGCATTAACTAGTATTGATGGAGTAACTTCCATTCTCTCTGTTGAGACATTTAACAACTATTTTTATCCTTCTGACCACGCACCTTTAGTTATAGCACCATTTCCCCATCGAAGCTATGAGGCCAGTCTCAACAGCACTCCTGCCCTTGCGAGAATCAGTTTATGTCACATGACGACGAGGAGAACCTTTAAGTCTTGTCCCACAGCAGACAAGATGCGCATTCAGGCATGTGATGATAAACTTCGAAGTTTTTGTACTCAGACGGATATTGACTTTTCACAATATGAGTATGTCATATATCCAACAGGATGGGATATTGACAAACCATGTCAGAATGCCAAAAGACATCATATATGATTCATATGATTCTGCAACTGAATGTAGAATACAAAACGATACTTCAAATAGGAGAGCAGTAAATGGGATGAACAACAGATGGATTAACTTATTAGAGTCTGGTGATATGAAAGCAATATGGCGTGCGGTGAATTGGAAAGGAGAGGTAGGTGAATATGCAAGCAACGCTAGGCCATCTGAAGATTGCTTTACAATACATTTTAGACAACTTCTGAACACACCCTGCGTCCCGCTTATGAGCATTGATACGAATCAGTGTCCGTACACTAGATCGAGACCTTTCGTTTGATATATAGATCGCCGCGATCTATATATCAAACGAAAGGTCTTGATCTAGTGTCGTCTCAAGAAGAGATTTGGTTGCATTCCCACTGTTAAAATTAAATTGTTTATTAAAGTCTGTGTGTTGCCTCTTTTTTGCGAAGGCTGGAAGCGTCAACAACTTTAGCATCTAGTTCAGTCGGAAGAACAAGAGCAAGAAGCTTCCCCAGAGACAAGCAATCCCCAGGAATGAATCTATTGGGAAATGGTTTTGTTCTATAGCACAAGTGCTCCATACAGATCGGAAGCATTCCGTAAAAACTCTTTTGACAGTTCTTTCTGCCTCTCAGTTTAATGAAGGGTGTCCTAGGCTACTGGTTACTTGATTAAATCATACACCATTTTAAAGTCAGTAAACACTTTGCAGGCAAACTGAAGCCCATTGTCAGATATGACAGTTAATGGGAAAAGTCGTCTGGCAAATGCGGATTTCATGAATTTATCACAGTGGAGCTGGTTGTGTCACCAGGTTTTGCCAGTTCGTTGTACATGGAATAATAAAATCAATGAGTACTTGGCAATCACTCTACATGAAATCTACAGCAACCTTTTCCCAAGGTCACATTGGAAATTGAGTAACAGCAAGCCGTTATGGCTTATTCTTGCAACAAATTCTACAATTTTTAATCAAATCACCGATTTTGCGGCTGATGCCCGGCCAACACGCTGATTGAAGGGCTCTTTCACGGCGCTTTACAATACCTTGACGAATTTTGTGAAGGCGATCGAGAATGGTGAAATAATGGAGAGTCAGGTGGCAGACTCTTGTTGAATGATGATGTCTGTTCTATGCTCGAAGTATGGTTTTAAAGCATCGAGTAGTTCACACATCTGTCTAACCAACCTTCTGCAGCATGTTTTAATAAATGCTTGCATATTTTGTCCTTGGTGCTGACGAATTTGCTCTAGTCGTTTTTCCGTTGCTCGAATAACTTCCATCTCAAGATCAATATGTGATGAACCTTCTTGAGGAAAGTTCCTTTCTTGCTGCTCTGGTTTGCCAATTAGTGCTCAGCGATATGGATTCAAGCATTCAACATTGATAGTACATCCCAAAAATTAAATTTCCTTTTTGTAAATTTAGCATTTATTAGGATTTAGTATAACAGCAGCTTCTACTAGTGTGCCAAGAGGTCTGTGTAGCTTTTCATCATGCTCAGGTTTGTCTTTTCCTGTAACTACTGTATCGCTGATGAAACCAACTAAAATGACCAGGAGACCTTTCAGAATCAGCAAAACTTCTCTTTGGAAAACTTCAGGCCCAGACGAAATGCCAAATGGAAGACGGCAGAAAGCAAATCTTCCTGCTGGGGCAATAATAGTAAGTAGCTGGGACTCCTTGTCCAATGATTACATGGTAAAAACCTGAGTTTGATTCAAGTTTTGAGAAAATCTTATCTCGCAAAAACTAACCCAAAACATAATCGACAAAGGGTAATTTATGCCGTTCCCCATGAACAGCTTTATTCAACTAGGTAGATATCAACACACTTCTCAAAATTTTCTTCAACATTATGAGTAAAACTTTGCGGTTCGGATGCAGGGACTTGCGCCATGGCTCTTCTTGACTGTATATTTTAATGAAGATGTCTGTCTAGGATTTCCCGTTTAAAAAAACCCCAACAGACTGCCTCCATTTAATGAGCACTAAGAACATACGTTATCTGTCACCAGATTCCCTGGTTCTTCACTGTTTAGAACTTCAATGAATTGTTCGAACCACCTCTGTTTTCTGTTCTCGTTGTTAGTGAGGACGTTCCATGCACCTTCTTATCTTTCACTGTAGCACTGCTAGACTGCCTTGGTGTAATTACTCAGAAAATCTGAAGGGCCCGACAATGTTATCATATGTTACATCCTTGCAGTTTCCTGACTTTTCTGTCCTATATCCTCTAATTATTCACCCTTGCCTCTCATCACCACTCTGTTCCCTCTACCTGAATTCACCTCTGAATCTCTGTTTTAGCCTTTCCAATCTCGTGTGATCAATCTTTAGATATAGATAGGTTTGATCAACTGGCTCCCACGCTACCTGATTTCATCTAAGGTTTGGATTTCGTCACATCTGGCACTTCCACTGCTGCGTACTCCTCTGTACGCTTTTTCCATATCTGAACTGGTGATTTCACTAGTATCCTTTTTATTATGTGCATTATCTTCTATTTTGAGAATCTAGTATCGATTACTTCGTTTCAGACAAAATTGCTATTCGATCTCCTCTTTCTTTAACTTGTTAGTGTTGTATTTTGCGGTCCTGTCTCTCGGTGTCAGTCAGTGTGTCAAATTCAGTTCCAGTGTGACAGAGTTTTCACTAAGTAATGGTCACTGGCAACATCTCCTCCTCTGCACACACTTGTATCCTTGGCCAAGATTCTGGCTTTCTTATTGATGATTGGGTAATCAACTTGATTCGGCATATTTCCATCCAGTTGACCACATCTGCTCGTCTATACACTCCACATCGTTGACATGGGCCCAGAGTTTCTTATTTCTGAGTATGCAAACGGTGTGAGTTCCCATTCACTTCATCCAGCCGATGAAACTTTTTTATGAGGGAACAGCGTGTTTGTGAGAACTCCAGAGTTGATCACCATTCTTATTTCTATCTCCGACACCTATAACACTCATATCGTCCATGACTAGGGAGATATACAACATATCCACACAGTAGTGGTGCTAGTGGTTGTGGTAGTTGTAATAGTATACTGTAATAGGAGTTAAATAACACACTGTAATTGCTTTGTTTCTCTACCTTTGTACAAAAATGGAATTTTCGACAACTCTTTCACTGTAAAATGAAAAGTGCTGTGCCTTTTTACCAAATTATATCAAGATTGTCTCTGCTATCACATCTAATGCCCTAAACACTTTTTGTTTACTTGTGTTCATCGTCTTGCCCTCAAAACGGATTGAACGAAACAAAAACATTTAAAAAATTGAATAAATATTTTCAACATTGACGAACTCCATTAATAACAAGCGTGGAATTAACTAACAACATAATTATAACATCCAATTGTTATTTCGCAAAAGGGTAAATATTACAGTTTACACAATTGCATTCTTAAGTTAGTTCATCTGTACAAAATTCGATATAAATTATATTGATTAGTAATTAACATTTATAACTAGTGTTTATGTACAAAAAGGCAAACAATATAACAATTAGTTGATAAGCAAATTTAGCAAATTCCATTTTACTTCATCATCACAAAAGCCCTGTGCTGCCCACTCACCATTAAGTGTCCAGAGAGTTCACAGCACATAAACTCGATTTCATTAAAATTAGCAACACTAATAAACTTTACGGAATTAATGAGTATACTTTCCAATTGTTGTTATGCTTGTATTATCATTTCAAATAGACAAGTTTCTCATGATCTGTTTGTCTTGCATAACTTTAATACGATTGTACGACGTTTGCTTAAGTTTTGCAATTATAAGATTTTATAACAGGGAATGGTAATATACCAGAAAAGCAATGAGTCATACTCGAATGTGAATTCTATGGTATATAAAAAATCCTACGCAAAGTCTTCCTTAATTCCATAGTTACAGATTTTTAAATTGTTAAAACACTCTTGTCTACTAACTCAAGTATAGAGCTGCCATAGAACCAGCAGCAGAATGACCAACGAGAATCACATGTTTATTTTTAACCGATCTAAAAAAGCATACAAGGGAATTACTGATTGGATAAAATCATTAATATCAGGCAGTTGGTCGAGATTGTTAGTTAAATTGTACCCTAAATGAAAGACACTACTATGCCATTTTAGCTTTTTCCCACTAATATATATTTCAGGCATGTCGACACAAATATATTTTCCGAATATTATCCCTTTGGATTTCGCAATATTGAAGCACATATCATGACTACTTGCCTATGCTGAGCAGATATTAAGCATTTTCCTAAGGCCGGTTGCAGACAAGAAAGGGGAATTATGTCGTTCACGTAACCCAGCCCCTAACATTTAGAAGATGACTACCATACTTAGATTTTTGAAGGTTGATTAAAAGGTCATTAACATAAATTGTGAACAGAATACCAGATAGCACATTACCCTGCCTTATACTATTAGTGACTGCAAATTTATGATTTACAACAGTTCTATTGTACACACATGTTTCCTGATTTATAAACACATAACATAGAAATGTTAATAATGGTTGGAGTAATTTGCACTGATTTTCCAATTTAGACATCAAAGTTACGATATTTACTCTGTCAAATGCTTTAGAAAAATCTAATAACCAAACGTAAACATTAGTCGTTTTTTTCAAGATAGTATATTACCGTATCTTCGAGTATGAGAGTACACAAATCAGGGGAGCAATTTTCTTATATGCAAATTGCAGTTTGCAGCTAGATAAATTCTCCCTGACCCCATTTACTATAAGCCAATCAATTATCTTCGTGACATATGAAGTGAAAGCAACGCTTATATGGTTAGCTTTTGTGTTGCGATTGGCATGGGGTTCTTTCACATGAGGGATGATTGTGCTTGTGCACACAATTTACGCGGACAACAGCCATGTCTGAAGATTGCGTTAAATAGGATGGTTAAGTGCTTAAATAACATGCTTGGACCAATAATTACATAATCACTATCTAAGCCTAACGACCCATTACTTTTTCCTCTTTTTTAACATTGCAATCGCTAGTTTGACATCGAACACCGTGATTACAAATACGTCTTTTTCGTTTTCTGAGTGGAACTGGTTATACAATCATTGCCCAACGCTGTTGAACAGTTTTACGTATTCTTTGGCAAAATCATTTGCAATGCTAATGCAGTCTGTATATCCATTAACGTTGTTCGCCACAGCTTTGTTTGTTTTACGTACTTTTTTGATATCAGACCAAAAATGTCTATTAATGTTTAATGTTAAATTCTCAGCTATTTTCTGGTTGCGTAATGCGTTTTACCATTACCTGGCCAAAATTTACGATGGTACTTGCGCATCTTGCGATGTATATCAGCTATTATATCCCGTATCGGCTTGTAATTTTCATTCCAGATTCGGTGCCTCAACAAAGAAGACCTGTGTTTATTACGCCTTACTACCAGAGCTTGTTGTGAGTATATACAGTGCTTTATATCCAAATGACCAAATACCTATATTATTTTGGCATAAATTCAGTTTTTGAGCTTTAGAAGCATTTAAAATAATTTGCCAGGTTGAAAGGCTTTCGATACCGCTATAAATGTAATAAAAATTATAGCACTATTGCTATGAACATAAGAAACTTCTTTTTGATTCAGGTGCTTTTATCTGTAGCTAAATTGGTTTGGATTGACTGGTAAGCAATTACCATAGCGTTTTATCACTAATATTTCTACAACATTGCTGAGATTGTTTATAGTACAATCCGTCTATTCTTTTGGACCACGTCAGTGACCTCGTCCACACAACACTAACAACCGTCTTGCAAAAGACAGTTGCAAAAGCATAACACATCTGTGACGCGTAACAGAAAGCTTGGATGAGCACCAACCGCGGCGCATTGCTTTAGTGCTGTTACCTGACAGCTAGAGCACTGCTGCCGCTGCTATTATCTTGCTGAGTTAGTATAGTTAACAGGTGGGCATTTATGCAGAAAAATTTGTCCCAGCTGCCCAACTTTCCCTCCCATAAAATGAACTATGGCACATATTTGCAAGTCGGCTTTTGAGTACAATGCATTCGCTACAGTGTAGTAAAGCAGAGGAAAACACACTAGACATTGACGTTTTCCAGTGACAAAAAAATCTGCTTAGATCTACCTAAATAAATATTGTACGAATAATAACAATTACTAAAATAAATCATCAAAATTTTAATGTTCATCCTAGCGTCAACATGTTATCACAATTATAAAAATTCAGCAATGAACAACAAATCAACAAACTGATTTTATAGTTCCTGGTACACAAATATGCACAAGCTACGTGTTATTATGTACAACAACATTACTGCTAAAACATTCTGTCACATTCATCACCATTCTGCAAATGGACACATAAATTGACAATCTGCCGCAGTACAGCTGATGACAATAACATTAATTAAAGAAGTGTAGACATGCTTTAGACTCATCTGGCCGTATATGATGTCCTGTGTGGTTCCCATGTCTGTTTAGCAGAGCTGTTCCATTTAGCTCAAACTGTATCCTGCCTATTATGTCACACGTTTGGTACTTGATGTTGAAGTAGCTGCCTCTATTAACCTTTCTTTCCTTGTGAACGACTCTACGTACATTGTCAACTGACGTGCACGTGCTGACTTTATCACCCAAAACAAAACGTTCAAGCACTGGCACGTTTAGATGTGGGAGTGTTGGTTAGAGATACAGACGTTTTTGTTACTTCCTCAAATACTTGCCACGTGAATTAACTGAAGGTATCTTTTTCCCTCTCAAAACAAATGATGGAAGCCTGGAAGCATTCGCAATTTCTTGCCTAAGTTTTTGTCGATCACAATTTACCTGCTAGCAGTACTTTTGGCACTTCCGGTGGCCATCATGAATTTTTCACATATTTGTGAACATCGGCAATGAATTCTTTAATGCTAGAAACCAAAGACAGGATTTTTACTACTATTTTACTGTCTTTCTGTGAAATGCTGAATTTCTGTTTTCCACTTGCAGGTGCGGATCCGGGACTCTTGAAAGGAAGTGGCCCAATTGTGACCAAACAGAATGGCGAATGTGGGGAAGCCTGTGGTAGAGTCCCCGACCGCTCAGCTAGGGGGCCAACGAGAAACGCATTTTCCTGCATTTTAGGATCCTTCTGAAGCATACTTAGTGATTAAATTTAAAAACACTCGTGTTTGTATTTGTAGATATAATAACAGTAACTGCTACTACCTTGTGTAACAAATAACAATAAATGACATAAAAATTCTTGCACATCAATGCCCCTTTTTATTGCCTTGTTATTGTATTCTTGATGTCTCTGCACTATCACTGTCATTAGCTTTCTTGTCAAATGCTATTACACGTTAATTTTATTAGTCCACGAGTTTTCAACGCACCCGGAATATATTTAAGTTTTATTTACAGTTGAAGTAGGATTGTTTAATTACTAACAGTGAGTCTAGGCGGTAATAAAACAATTAACATAAACCAACAAACGTGTAGGTAGATTTTATGGATGCACATAGCAGAAAATAAACACATTGAGTCATTGACGCCTTATATGTTACGTACAACACACAAACAAACCAAACAAAACAAAAAAACAAACCAAAAAAAAAAAAAACACCACACAACAACACACACACCCCACCAAGTATTTTATTTGGATAGTGTATTTATTCTTTCCTCAGTAAAAAAGTTCAATTCCATTATATTCGATTATATTCAATTACTTTGAGTATATAAGTTCCATCTTTGTAATTTTTATAAAGTTTATTATATTTTTGTTTCGACATAATATGCCTTAAGGCCTTCAGTTAGTCTCGTATTGCCATAAATTTTGTATTTTGATTAACAATAGAGTAGGATTGAATTATTTTATGTTAAGTAATTATGCGCGTCATGTAATTAATAAGCGCTTTAGGCTGTTTAATGTTAGATCCGTGCTTTCTACATACGTGTATATATTATGCACTCTTGTGAAAGTTAAGTTTTAGAGGTCGATGAGGTGACATCAGCTGCGCCCACTTCAACACTAATAACAGCTGTGTCTAATTCACACGTCAAGTGTGAACGACTTGCTGCACTTATTTCTCAGAAACAGCAATGATCTTCTGCACTAATTTCTTGGAAACTGTGTTAAGGATTTTTGTTTGTGAAATGTGCATTTTGATTTGATTACGTTAACTTACCGTTCTTCTTTGTAAGGTGGTGACATCTGGCTCCAATATTAGCGACCTAGTTTTAAATACCTGTCATTCAAGTTTCAATGTGTTCAAAGCGCTAATAACGTTTTGACAAATTTTCTGTGTAACTCACAATTTGATGCCAAAGATGTATGTATATTTTGTTTAATTTTATTTAGTTATCAACTGAAAGTTTCGAATTAATTTCACTTAATGGTAAGAAATCAATTAGTTCATTAAAAGAATATGCATTTCATTCCAGATAAAATGTATATATTTTGGGAAATGGCGTCTCATTGTATGTCAAATATGAAGTAAAATGACGAAAGGCCATGTGCTGTGATGATGGTGCACGAACAATAAAATATTATACTAAGCAGTACTTGATGGCTTTGTTTGTTTGTCACCATAAAACCCAACAAACCCCAAAAACCAACTGTGCCCATTTCTCGGAAACAGCAATGATAAGCTATGCCCATTTTTTACAAACAGCAGCCAGCACCCATTTCAAGCAAAATGGAAGTTATAACCGTCATGACCGTTAGGCAGGCTCCAGTTTGACTGTACCAGCTGCATATACATGATCACGTTTCACCAACACTCTGCAAGATGTTCAGCACTGGAACGTGCAGATGGTTAACAGCTGATAATCCGCCTACTAAATCAGTCGCATTTAGCTGCATTGACCAAGCTGATTACAGACTATCAAGTCAGCAGAAGATTATTCTAAAAATAGAACTGATGTCATGTGCTAAAAATAGATGCTGACCATTGATCAGCCTGTCGACAGAGCACAGTTCTAAAAATAGAACTGATGTCGTGAGCTAAAAATAGCATGCTCGGTTGAGCCTATATTAGCAGCGTCAGAATGCTGCTGAGTTAGTTAGGATTACGGATTTGACACTTGTGTTATTCTAATTTGTACTTGCTCTGTCTCTGTATCCTAGTCATTGTTAATATAAATATACCACTTATATTTGGATTCAACGTTTTATACATCTGGATTACACTAAAAGTCGAACATTATTTACTAACTAGCAAAGGCCCCGCAAAAAATTTTGCATATAAATACACTCATAATCAAAAATACGCGAACATCCTACACAGTCCTCATTTATAACGCAAAGCCAGCAGCAGCTTTTACTGAATTAAAGTTATAAAGTTATTGTCGTGAATAAATTTATGAATCGATAATTTGGAGATAAAATATATGCCTCCCTGATTTGATGATTTGATAAGATAAATTTATTGATTAATAGAGGAACTCTCCAGCACGGATTTAATGAGAAGCAAATTATTCCACAGAGGTGTTTTTTTATCGTTTGCTGAGAGTAAACAGGCACCTGTTCAGTGAGGGCATAATCGTTCTTTATAGCCTTATGCAGAGTTGCACTTAATTAACAAAAAAGTCGCAATAGGCAAATTTCTTTGGAAGAGAATTTTATGGCCGACGCCAAGTTTGTATCGGCGCTCGAAGACGCCAAGCGAAGAGGTTCTGAAGAATCGCCGACAATTGGGATCTTTCCCATGGAGCAGAAAAACTCGAAGGCCAACGATCAACGAAAGTCTGGAGTTGACCAAGTGTACGAGGTGCATTGTGGTCATTCCACCGAATTAAGTAATCTTAACGCATTAGTAACTGAGAGTAACTCTGCATAACTGTAGTCCACATTGCATTGTATTAAGCACCTTAAGTGCAGCATACTAAATAATTGTTCAGTGAATTGCTTGAGTATCTTTCTGGAGCTATACATTAGTTGTAAACGCCTACAAGCGTGTAAGGACAAATCTTGTGTAATTACCTAGATAGAAGTAAATTCTGTAAACAAATAAAGCTGATTCACTTTGACACGTAACTAATGAGTTCATGTATGCTTTAGAGTGTTCAAAGTTAAGCAACACTTAATCCGAGATACGATCCTGTAGATTCGCAGTGCATTAATTAAATAAAGCTCAATTGCGGGAGCAACGCTAGATAGCTTGAGGGAAAAAGACCTTACTCACAACGCGAGGTCGAAGTGTCAGTCCTGAGGGACAAAATTATTGCCCGATAGACTCTTCTAAAGCCCTCGGAGCTGGGTGATAAATTCACCTTGTAGCGATCAATTAAATAGAAAACGAATCCATTAAATTAATATACAATCTATATAGATATAAATCACTTAAACACTATACGATCAGAGTATAATGGATGACGTCACAACAATGGCATTGCGTCAGCAGTTTTCTAAGCGAAAATTGCCGAAAATAGAACATCTAATTAACTCGCCAGTACTCCTCTCGGTGGACCTGTCCTAAAATGTAGCTCACATCATCGTGTAGCCCTGTCCTTCCTCTTTCTAAAGAGCCGTATATCTCCATTCGAGAGTCCCACCGGGCGCCGCTAGAACGTTTTTCCCGCAGGCTGTTTGCTCAAAATTTCGAAAAAATCGCGAGTTGGGTCCGGGAAAACGCCCGTTGCGGGACGCCCTGGCCCTCTCGCGAATTCTAAATAGGCCTATGACACCCATCGCTGAACGGGCTATCTATCCATATCCAGAACCACCCTCGGCCTATTCCATTTCTCTACATCTCAGGCGTATAACTTTTGCAAAAAACGGCCGAAAAATGGCCATTTTTGGAGGTTTTTCGCCCCCCGTTCCTCGCGGTGGGCCCGATTCGAAAAATAAACCCCCAATGAGACGACACTAGATAGAGACCTTTCGTTTGATATATAGATCGCCGCAAATGGTGCCCTCGTCGAAGCTGTAGCCTCGAATCTTATATATAAATAAATATATATATATACCAAGAATATTAATATAAGAGTATAGATCTTTATTTAGCCTAACCAGGAAGTTATTGTTGAACAGTGTCATAAACGAGCTGGTAAGACGTCATATGCATTGTTTGGATAATGTTGTCGCCGCCATTTTGAATTCAAAATGGCAGATCAAATGTCCCACTCACCAATCGACGCAGAATTCGATTGCGCATAGTACAGTCATAACGATTTGTTGCAAATTGGGAGAGCCTGAGGTCTCTTTTCAAAAGGGCAATGCCCAGTAACAACAACAGCAACAATTCATCAGGTGTCATATAGATCTATTGTGGAATGATGAAATGAAACATAGCATGTCATCCTAACTAACGTTATGTTTTAGACACATTTTTAAACACTACATGATTTTATTTATAAAAGGGATTTACTTTCCTTGATCAAATACATGTATTTTGCTGGCCTACGATTTGCAGATCCATGCTAACTAAGTTCTATTATTATACAATACTGTTAGGCGATTTGGTCAGGATCACTTGGATTCTCCACAACAACCCCTTTTCTGTCTTTTCGTGGTAACAAAATACTTATATACTATTATAATACTTTTACTCTCAACTACTAGGTTTGAAGATGTAGGAGAACCCATATCTGAGTTTTTTATTATGTAGGGATCCAGTTTTCAATTTTAAATTCACGTTAATTAGAAAATGGAGAGAACCCAGGCATGCAAAATTCTTCTTTTAAGCATTTTCCTTCTGTTAACTGAATTAATATGTAATAACAAGCAGAACTGCTGTAAATTCTGAACGACTTTCAGGTTTAATAACTGTAAATTTACAGAAATACAGTTTACATCTGTATTAATGTTTTAATGTACAATTACATGATACAAGGAAATAGAAAATTACTTATAAATCAGTCTCACTTAACTGCTCAGTTGGCAAGGCATTCTCATAGTCCTGTTCTCACACAGATATCTCAATTGCTTTGTAGTTTTTTTTTGCAAACAGAATCACATTGTCTATTATATATATATATATATATATATATGCAAACTGTCCTCCAAAGAACAGTGTTAACCAGTCGTTTGTCGTGCCAACTCGTCAGCTGGTTTGAAACCAAGATTTTTTCTCTGAAGGAAAAGGTGTATTTCTCTAAAATTTGGTCGTTCATGTTCTTCGCGTTGCCAGCATTCTCGCATCAAATCATACATCTCTCTTGGACAAACTGTTGGAGGGCTCAAATAAATCTAAAACAAGAAACTTTTTAATAAGATTGCTTAAAATCCTAAATATTTTTTAACTTATTGAAACAGAATACACGACAGAATATTTCTTCTACATATTGTATTAATCAAATACTTGTATTCAATGAAAACTGAATACATCTATGGATCATAAGTTACAAAAATTATATGCAAGGTTATCTATGTGGAGACATTTTTGGTTAATCACCACAGCAAAACTGCACTCACCTGGGTTCCTTCATTTCTGTAAAAGTTGCCGATATTTTCTATAACTTCTTCGTCACTCATCTCTGCAAAAGGGCTAACTTTAGAAAGAGTCAGGATTTCCCAGAGTGTCACGGCAAAACTCCATACGTCGCTTTTACTTGTAAAACGTCCCTAAAATATTTGTAATTATTGTAAATCACAAGTAAATTACTGTGATTAGCTCAAATACTATATTTATGAAAACGAATAAACAGACAGTTGCTGATGGATTATGACCAAGTGGTCTAAACCTTTGAAGTGTTGGCTCATAGGAGTCTTTTGAAATTCAGTCCAATGTCTATCAACTGCACATAAACAACTTTGTCACTATATCATATGGTGCTTACTTATTTAGAGACATTCTACATGTATTCCAAATCTGACAGCCCTGAGTGCCCTACATGCATGGGCACCACCAGAGTGTAAAAAATTTGACACACAAGCAGGTAGGTGGTCTGGGGAAGCGCTGTAAGCTCCCCCTGCAGGGTCCTGGGAATTTCCAGTATTTAAGCACATTTTGGAGAAATGAGATCTAAATTCTGGTACATAGACTTTCTCAAACGTGAAAAATTCTGCTTTAATAAATACATTTTACCTACAGTTCCCTAGGTAATATTCATTGTATTCTATTGTAGTAGTCAGATATCATAAAAGCAAATTTGTAATACAATGCAATACGGATGACCCGGATGACTAAAATTTATTTAGTGTCAAGATTATCTACCCAGCAAGTTACTATAGCGTGTATAGTCAAACATAAAACTGATCTGAGACTGTTAAGTTAACAGCCCAGTCACTGTTCATACAAAATTTTATAAGTTTGTGTGCAATGCTAATTTTTCCAACCGGAAACAGCTAAATGGCAGAACGTCTCAATCACACATGCATTTTACTGCATTTTAGACCATTTTGCGGTTGCTAGAAGCTATTTGCTCAGGCAAGTTCACTAGTTTAAAACTCAAGCTCGTGACTCATAATTTCGCTACTACCGTGAAGGGGGTGGGCCCCTTTGGCCGACCCCCATATGCAGAAGTGCAGTTACAGTTAGCTGAGAACTGTCTAGACAACGGAAATCGATAAAAGAATCGACACCATATAAGAACATGACTTCGCTATACCAATCAGCTTACCACACAGGGATTGCACAAACAAACAATGGTTGATGTGTCTCTTGGTTTACTGCTAAAAAATTTTATTTAGCCATAAAAAAAATTTTTCTTAAGAAACTCTGTGGGCACCCGTGCCTACATGTGTCCCAAATTTGAAATCATTTTGAGCCCCGAGTGGATAAAGATCATTATCAACTAGCTATGGTGGGTGTAAATTCACCCATTAGCTATGGAAGGTGTAAATGTGCATTTATTGTCCACTTACCAGCAAGATGCTTTCCCAGGCCATCCATCGTATAGGCAGCACAACTGCACCTTGAACTTTGTAGTAATCACCGCTATAAAGGCTTTGGCTCATTCCAAAATCAGAAATTTTGATTGTGTACTGGTGACCAACAAGGCAATTACGAGTGGCTAGGTCACGATGGACGACATTCAGTGACTCAAGGTATTTCATACCAGAAGCTATTTGTGTTCCCATGTATAATAAGCAACCATAACTATCAAAGATAGAAAATCAAAACCCTAATATTATTAATGCACATAATAATATTTGTGGTGCAAACAAGTTGTATTGTACATTTTAGTGCACAACAGTAATTTGTACTGGACATGATAAATAAAAGTATTAATAAAAAGAAATTAGTTGTTACATATGACAACATATATGAGATATTTTTAGTCATGCTGCTGGTGCACCTGAGCAACGTTGAGTCTGGAGCAGCATCTTCAGCTGTTTCTAAGTAACAGGAGCTGAGAAATTGACTAAGATCTCCATACTCCATGTATTCTAATATCACACATAATGGCTCTTCTTGGGTGCATGCACCAACCACTTTTACTATATTAGGATCTTTTAATCGTGTTAAAATTCGAACTTCTTTCAAGAAGTCTTGCCTAAAATATAAAAAATAAACATAATAAACAATTATTTTAAGATTTGAGATGTTTTAGTATGGACGTATTTTGTAATAAGCTGGACATTTACAATTTAGTATAGGAAAGTGCGAAAGGATTCTACTAGTCAGCCAGTGTTAGCATACTAACGGGAGCAAATGCATTTTCAATTCGCTCTCATTAATACGTTGACACATAAAGCAAATGTGATTTATAATGCAAAGATAATTATTAACAATTTTTATATTATATACATATTTCCTGCTATTATTGCATTTTATGAAAACTTCCATTTGAGCAAAAAATGATCTCCATGAATATCGAAGTAAACAAAGTAGCAAGTGATGAGACCATTCTAGAAATTCTGATCAGGGCACAACCTTAAACCTTCAAGAATTTGCACTCATGGTAAGCAGATATACTTCTGAGAAAGTATCTCAAAATCACAGAATCAACAAACTAACTTCTAATCAGTACACTTCATTCAACTGTTATTGTTAGTGGCATTTCTATAACCATTTTAATGGTTTGCATAATTTGCTATTACCTATATGTTCGAGTAACAAATGACAGGCATTATTTCAGTCTTTGCCAGAATTCTGTCACTGTAGAATCAAGCAAGTGAAACGTACAAAACTCCCAATGGAAAATCTTGTAATTTTTACAATAATTTTTGATGCAACTTTCAATTTGTATCACTCATGATTTTAAAATGTTATTATTCTTTTTGGATAGATAATTACATTTTAATACCTGAGATACTTGGTTATAATGGAAATTAAAGATTTACAATGAATTTTGCAATACGTTACACCATGTAGAAGTAGTTATTCTGCTCCAACTCACCTAACTGATTCTGTTACTTGTCGATTGAGCACTTTAACTACAACAAACGATTTTCCATTCTCATCTAATCTCAAATCTTCTGCAGACGACAAATTTTCTGCTTCACATAGATGTATCTAAAGTATTAAAAGTCTCTTAAATTATTTCATGACTGATGTCATTGGAATTAAAGAATTGTGGATTAGCTAAGCAACACTATTGCTAGTCTGCAAGGTGAATAAAATATTATCACATGTATGTCCTAACATTCTTTGGTTGCTAAAATCCTAAGGTATGGGGACTGAGTATGCTTGTTAATATTAATAACACTGGATGAGATGAACAGCTGAGTGGTTATGGGTTGTGCTTAATAATCGAAGTTAGTCAACACTGTGACTAGTTAGAACATGGTTGGATGACTTCCAAAAACTTTTGAATAGGTATATATGCATCATTGTCATAAATGTACTGCATTATTAATTTCCTTCTGAAAAAAGCTTACCTCTCCATATTCACCTTCCCCAAGCTTTTCTACAAAATGGAGCATTTCACGAGGAAACTCGTTGATTTTAGTATTACGAATGGATGTGAGGTCTGGTGGAGCAGCATAAATATTACTACCACTTGCCTAAAATGATTAATAATGACAATGATAATTATTAACTTCTAGAGAATCAATGAAAGTCTTTGCAAAGACACTTTTGCTTTGTCTTGAATTTGCTAGTATTACTCAGTCTCTCACTTCTGTCTACTCTCTGCTTAGCTAACTGCTTTCGTAAATGTTTCAGCATTAATTATATGATATAGCATTCAATGAAGCATAATCAGAACAATACTGTGTAGAAAACGAACCTACCCCCCGAATATTCTGTACTCTAAATAGTTCTGTTTCAGCATAATGCAATGAAAGAGCTTCACTGGGTTTAAGCTGTGGAATGCTAGGTGGTGCTGTCAGTGGTTTCATTCGTGGCACTGTACTAGGCCCTGTAGGAAGCATCATCCCATTTGCTAACATGACCCCCTGAGGTGTAAAATAGTGGTATTCCCTTGAGGTTGAAGACTCTGCAAAAACAAAAAAAGACGTGACAATACTCTTCAGTAGTTAATAATATAATACATTATAATTAGAAGCTTACCTTTGCAGAATATTATTGGTATTTAGTTACTGTACTATAAATTTATTTATAGCACAGTTAAATACAAGTCATCAATGTCAGTTATGTGTCCCACCATATCACATTATGCTATGAGCAATTCAGCATGCATGTAAAACTGCAAATTAATTTCACTATATCATGTGCTCTAAGGTCACTAATCGTATCACCAAATGAAAACCCATATACAACTTAATATTCATCCATACTAGTAAGCAAATATCCATCTGTTATAGCTTTGGATTTATAAGACTCTAATATGCAGGACACTTTCTTGATCTTTGAATGTTTAGCTAACTTTCCTGACTAAAATGTGAAATCTTATAAAAATGTTAGAATGTCTTAAAGGCTCATTCCTGAAAGTCTGGTAGTTATATCCACTCAGTCCCTTTTTTGGCTAACAGCCCAGGCTATATGCAGATTCTTAAGTACATTATACCATTTGGACTAACTGGAAGTGGTGGTGCAATGTCAACATGCCCAGCTCTTCCAAAAACATCTTGCTTATGAATAAATGGTATCGGTATGTCTGTGGTCAGCATCTCAGCACCAGACTTGTAGTTCACGAAAAGATTACAATTAACTCCAACAGGTCGATGTGGTATGGCACATTCATAATCCTGCAAAAAATTGGTCACCTGTTACTTAAAATCAATAAAAACAAATCTTTAGTCCTTAAATCTATCTATCTCAAAAGACTACATTATAATGCATGCAAAGAGCAAATGACAAACCTAAAAAACGTCATTGCCGTGATTACAATGCAATATTAAACTAATTTTTGGCATGTTGTATCTTAAAATTTCTAGGTATTAATATGATATAAGAACAAACCAAGTAATATTGTGTTTTAGCATCATATTAAATTTATGTATTCACATCTTTTTACTACCCAGTGTATATTACCAATTCAAAAAAGAATGGCACTTTAATGTGTCAGAAAAATACTACCCCTGATGAGACCAACGAGGGTATAAATATCCTTAATAAACGCAACAAGATAGATGGCATGTACAACAATATTTAATTGCGTCCACAACAACAATGGTGACAATGCATGGCAGGACTTACCACCTGGACAAGTTCTTGAAATGGATAAAATGAGTTTGTCTTGAAGAACACAGTAGTGTAAAGATATAAACCATGT
This sequence comes from Tubiluchus corallicola, assembly GCA_030141605.1. Taxonomy (NCBI): domain Eukaryota; kingdom Metazoa; phylum Priapulida; class Priapulimorpha; order Priapulimorphida; family Tubiluchidae; genus Tubiluchus; species Tubiluchus corallicola. Next base: position 153,339 of record JAQGDQ010000068.1, on the reverse strand, counting down.
AATTAAATTATCAAAAATAGCAAAAAAATATGGAAAATCTGACTGGCATTGAAAAGGACTTGGATTATTTCAAATACCCATGAAACAAGAAAATGCTCAAAAGGCATCTGGTAATCTGTAGAATGAAACCTTAAAATAGTATAGAAATGTCTGTAAGAAGATAGTGTAGGTTCAAGTTAGTTAAAGCAGTTATAGACCTCAGCACTCGTAGAGATCCTGTGGTCATAATCATTGAGAATGCTGTGATTTCCGGCACTCTTGCCCCATTTTCTCCGAAAGATCAGCACCGTGATGATCACAGATAAAAGAATGAGTAATGCTGCTGCCACACCAACTATTAGACCTATATATTCTTCTGGAAAACCACTATTCCCATCAACCGATACACCAGGAATTGAACCGTTTCCATTTCCTGCTAAAATGTGTAAAAAACTTTAGCACAAAGTACATCAACCACATGGTATAAGATGTCAAGGACGGTCAATTTGTTCATTTTTTAGATTTATTTGAGCTAACTAGACGAGTTAGTAATTTCTATATCTCTTACATGACTATAAAATTGTAAAATGGAGTTATGGTTAGTAATCCATCAGCCATGTTAACACCAGTTTCTTATGGAAACTGTGGGTAACTTCAAAAGTTGCATATTGAAATCTGTTACAAGGCCTTAATTCCTTGCCCATTAAACATATTTTTGACTTGAGCAGTATTGTGTCTATACCTAGCCATACAAAACAATTGCGAACATTGTAATAATGTAACATAAGAATTAAAATATTTATACAGCAGGACACGTACTCCCTTCAGAAACTGACTGGTGATCAGGAAATTGAATTCTCAAGATAAAAAGAAATGCCAACACCCACTTAAAGAAAGACATAAAAAATTATATGGCCTTACTGATCCCAACATAGTCTGCATTGTTTTGCCCATAACATGGTCATGCTCAGGTACATTAATTGAATGAACATGACCATGAAATGGTAGAAATGTTGCAGGTGATTGTGGTGGAATAAATATAATCACGCCTTTGAATAGGGTTGTGCCATTAATTTTTTCCTTAACTGCTCTCTTATTTCCAAATTATCTTTGCCCTTACCAAGAGGCCAGTCATTTACAGGGTTTAAACCAGAAGAAGTAAGGACATCCTCGAGCTCAGTGCTGTCACAACTGCGCCTCTCCTTACTGTAGTTTCCATTTGCTATATCTAACAATAGACAACAAATTCAAATTGACTATAAGTACATAGCAAAAACAGCTTTATGACCAGCAAATATCAGAATATTATAAAATTTACTAGGAAAATTTAGTGAAGTAATTACATAGGGCTCTCTAATATTGGTCACGTTGGAAGCAGAAAGCAATAGTATCTATATACAGATTTTCAACATTAAAATCCATAATTTTCTCATTCATTTTTAAAAATGACATCTCTAAAAATCTTTGGAATGTAATTTTTTTTATGCCTCCTCATACTATACCAATGCACTATTGTACACATTTTGAAAATCAAACACAAGGTGTCAGTGTGTACCAGCTAACAGTTAGCCACGTATAAATAAATGATGACTCCATTCTGATCAATCAGTTTAATAAGCAAGACTGAGATACCTGAATCAAAAGAGATCTCACTAATCATCAGCCATCGTGTAGCTAACGTCAATTTAATTTTTACATATTTTCCAATGTGATTATGCAACCAAATTCGCACTTCCCGAGCCATTTCAACAACTGTATCCTGAGTGTGCTCATATTCGATGGGATCTCCTTGATAACATCTGCAATGAATATATAACTGGTCACAAAAAATTCAGAAATTTGACAGACACATGAATAATTTTAATACGAAATTGGGAATTTTTGCTCACTTTAAGTCTACCTCACACTTATGTTACCAGAAATTTTTAACATTCAATTGTGTTGAATGCCATTTAAAAGCCGAACAGAGGTTTACACTCATAAATATTTAGTAGTGCCTCTTTCTATCTTTTGGAATGACATATGTCACTCTTCTTCCCAGCAAGGTTTCTCTTCACCTTAAAAAGTTAAGTAATGCTGACCTAATTGTTTATTCATTCAAGTTTCAATGAGTGGCTAAAATAATTTACTGTAGCCAAAAACATTCATACCAGGATTGAGTGAAGGAATAATGCCCAGTTAAGTTTTAATGTGGTGTAGAGGCCTGATTTATTCAAACATACGAAAGTTTTGTGGCTTTGTAAGTTACTGACATTCTATACTCAGCTTACCTCCCACCCACGCTGAAGAAAATTCTTGCAGTTGAAAATACTTGAACGTCTTTGCTAAAATAATTGTTGCAGTGAATCCTTACAGCCGTAAAATTTCTTACTCGATCAAATGCAAAAATAATCTGAAAAGAAAGAGCCCAATTACCATGAATTATATAAACAAATAAAACGTAATTATGCAATGTGGAACAAGTTAGGCTATCAGCTTTATAGTTAGTTATTGCGACATGTGAATAAATAAATTTACTCAAACAAACGTGTTCAGAACTTTTCAGTTTATTCTATCAGTTAGATTTGTGATATAGTCTAGACGAGTGGCATAATATCAAAAAATAACAAGTTGACAACGCAAAAAACAAATCTAAAAAATACATTAAAAATGCATGGAATTAGACCACATACAACTTACCTGTTCCTAGCATGTTTGTACATAATATAACTCTGTTTATGGACCTCAGATATGTTGCCCAAATTAAAAAACACAACAATTTCAAAAACTAAACTCCCAAACTTGACTCAGCAAATGGAATAATAGTTATATCCAACTTTGCATGGAGCAATGAGGCCACAACTGACCTGGTGGGTGAAGTCAATAAACTAGTAAAAAGGCTGCAGCCTATATTAACTTGGACCCAAAGCCCTTTTTCCTTTTGCTGTTCCTCCCCACCTATTCTCAAAACTGATAGCTAATAAAAAATAATTTTATAAAATATGGTGAATGTAGATAAATACACGGAAGGTTAACTGAAATTACTAGGTTATATGCAGTAGATAAATGTCACAAGTCTGTAATTTTCAAATACATGTCCATTTGTAAGTTGACTGAATCAAACACGACTTTGTTGCAGGATAATTTTTGAATCAAATCAGAGTTTCATTAAAACTAAATTATAGCTATCATATCATATATTGCACAAATGCTATCGATCTCATAGTAATAAAAAATTATGAAAGCTCATTTTATTTAAGAAATGAATAATAAGTTCACTTAGTTCATGGATACTCAAGTTATGCAAACGATCGTATGCTAGATGAAAATATTAACATTGCCAGATCATAAGATGTTGATTTCATCAAACAGCTAGCAGTACGGTGCTCATAGAATATGGTACTTTTGCTCCCACATTAATCTGGTACTTAGGCTATATCTCTATAACTACACAAAATCATCAACCACGACGAGCATGATCTGGGGTCTATTCTTCAATTGCTTGTTTATCGAAGGTCTGCTGCACCACAAAATCTTAAGTAACATAAATATTCCTGGAGGGGGGTTGGCAATTCTGTTTGCATAATTATTATGCATTTAATTTGTAATTTTCTATTAAAATGTGCAGGCAGGCACAATAGCAAGACAAAGACATAGGCTGGTCGTAAACCTGAAAATTAATTACCTCAACAGGCTTTAGAAGTCCTGTGTCATTCCTCCAACCAATCCATTCGTAGCCTTTTCCTAAACCACGTATGTCAAGCCGGAAATTATCTGGACCCCTCTCCCCATCAGTCAACTGGCCAAGCCCTCCATACAAGTAATGCGAGTTGCTCTCTTCTCTTCCGTCATACGTTTTGTCATACAAGTTTATTTCAGTGCCTCTTTTTTCGCCTTGCGGCATGGCATATGATAGTATTCCCTCTGCAATGACACCAGTTTAAATAAAGAGTAAATGCAAACATTTTATTATATAAAAGGAAAGCCACTCAAAGTATCTCAAATAGTGTCAATTAACATGATTTTGGATATTTTTGTGGCTTATAGAAGCCATTTTTAAACCTCTATTTAAGACAATTTATACTTTTATTGCTGTTAAGAGGATATTATTAAGCCTATAAGTATTGCATTTCTAAAAAAGCTAAGAGTAATAAAATACATGTGAAGACCAAAAGAGAAATGACAATTCATAAAATGCCTTGAAAAATCTTCAGGTAAGTTACATATGCTAGATGTAATAGTTACAGTTAATTTAAACCTTGTCAGCCAGCAGTACTATGCCCATTCAACTGCTTAAACTCCTTACGAATTTTAATAATAGTGAGAAGACTTGTTGGAAATGAAATTAATGATTAAACACTGACAGCATGCTCTGAGCACGGAGTGCACAAAGAAGACTATGAAAGGCATGCAGTGTTTCATGAAAATTGATGGAAGTCATTTGAAGGCACATTCTACATCTTCTCTGCAGCTTCACTTGATGCATAACAAATCTTTTTATGGCTCATATTGCAACAGTTTTGCTTAGAGTTAGACAGCTTAATTCCACATTGCTTGCACAAAAGAAAGACTGTTAAGCATTCTATTTGGCACACAATATGGCATTCAGTCCAGTTTAATTCAGCAACAAATTCTAGCTTCTTGCACACTATGGAAGTTAGAATCCAGTGAAAGTTGGAAACGCAATTTAAGTTGTCAACCTCAATAAATTGAGAACAAAAGTTGTGGCCTGTCAATCACTTAGATAATTTTTGTCACAAAGAGCCCGATAGGTGTGCAAAACTGCAACTTGATCAATTTTTAGGAATTTTGTCAAAATTACATTATCCATGCCCAACACAGGAATACACATACGTCAAGCAGTGATGAGATAAAGACTATAGAAGAACAAGTACAGATTAGTACAAGTGAATGTGAACTTTATAGAAATATCTAATGAATTCATAAAGAAAACAAAAAGGTAAGAGGGAAAGGGAGAGGGAGAGAGAGAAAGAGAGACAGAGAGAAAGGGAAAGAGACAGAGAGAGAAAGAGAGAGAGAGAGAGAGAGAAGAGAGCAGAAACCAAGAGAGAAAAGGAGAGAAAACTGAGAAAGGGAGAAAGAGATAGATGGATAGATAGATAGACAGACAGACAGACAGACAGACAGAGGGTTGGATAGTTGGATGGATGGATGGACATACAGACATACGGACCAACAGGCAGACAGAGAGAGAAACAGATTGACTGGCTGACAAGACTGACGGACATAGATAGACAGATATATAGTGAGAGAGAGAGAGAGAGAGAGAGAGGGGGGAGGGAGGGAGGGAAACAGAGAGAAACAGAGAGAGAGAGAGAGAGATAGAGAGAGAGAGAGAGAGAGAGAGAGAGAGAGAGAGAGAGAGAGAGAGAGAGAGAGAGAGAGAGAGAGAGAGAGAGAGAGAGAGAGAGAGAGAACTGAGAAAATCAAAAAGAAAAATGATATAATTTTGACCATTCTTGTTAGAAATAGTGCTCAAAAATAAGTCTTGCATTCAGCTAACAAAACACACTATGTGGCCACTACCTGTCCAATTGCAACCATAGACCTCAACTCTCATGCAAACTGTTTGAGGTAGAATGCTGTAAGGGATAAATCGAATTCTAGTTGCTACAATTGCTGGATCTACTTGTCTCTTGACTGACAAATACGTGTTGGTGTTTCCCGCTATGGTCTGAAAAGAGTGATGATAAGCAAAATATTAATTATTCAAGGCTTGTTCTGTTACCAGTTTCTTAAACCACGATTATGATGTACTCTGACTTTTTCTGAAGGTATGCTTCTATGCCAACAATAAAACAACATAAAAGTTATGAAATTGCTCAAAAACCATTTTAATTTTTAACTAAAAAAATCTGTAATTATATGGATGTATAGGAAATTTTACACTTACGTCGTCCCCTTTTCGATCAATGAAGGTAATAAACCTATCAAATCCAGGACGCCAATATTGAAGTCTATACATTTCTGCATACTCCTTGCCCTGTCCATTGCCAAATCGACCCTGGGTCTCCACATGGGTCACTACTTTCAGGCCACCAAGATTGACTTGTAGCCACTCGTATGTATCCTTGCTGACCATTTCTGCTGGACACCAAGCGCCACCATCTATTTCCTTTTTCAATCTAGAATGCAAAGAAAGCAAAAAAGATGCATATTGCATAAATATAAAAAAAAACAATACTGTGTTTGAGACCTCAATGGACATTAGTGTGCTAGCTACCGTAACGTATTGCTATCCGCTCTTCGGAATGTTCCAGACATTCTCTAAGCCTACATGTACATTCTTGAATGCAAATTAATCACTAAAATTAATGTTTTACAGCAACAACGTCGCAGGTGATGAGCCTTTAATAATCTGTAGAATTTGCAGAATTCGAATAGGTTTTTTTAAAACAAAGAATGAAACAGAATTCACAAAAATATATTGCAGTTATGGTGCTATAGAATTAATCTCCATGATCTTTCAACAAAGTGACAAGCTGCAACTCTATGTTCTGTGTAATATGCCAGCTCCATTAACATTGCTGCGGCAGGCACATTTTAAGCAGATTTGCACTGAAAGAAATTCTGATGCAAAAAAAACAATAAAAAGATTTATTTCAATGTGTTTGTGCCGGTGCTTTTTATTTTATCTGTCTACAATTGTTTTGCGTGTGGCAAGTGGTTATACACTTGCTAATTGGTATGCAGTCAAAGGCCCACCTTGGACAAAGAATCACCAGCCAAAGTGCCACCTTTCACATTTCAAAAGTAGTTGAAGGACCACCTTCCAAGAGGATGGACTGAAAACAACAATCAAGGGACCACCAGTAGATGTACTGATGGCAGCACTAATAAGCCTCTTCTCTTGATATTTCTTTTTGAAAGGAAGTAGGTTAAAAAGCACCAAATATTTTTTTAGAACAGAGTTTTTTGACAGAATTCATTAATATATTTATATAGCACGACAATCTTTTGCAGAATACACTTTCGGGACCTGATTAGGTAGTTAATTAGGGAAAAAATATTTTGCCAATTAAAGTTAAGACTTGGTCACACTTGGTTCCTCCATTATCTCATTTTAATTTGAATCATAGACTGGAAGAAAGCAGATCGCAAGGTAGAAAACTCTGTTAAGGTGGCTAGTATGAGAATTTTTCTAATTAGTTACAATTTTATTTTGATGCATAAAAAGAATAATTTTTGGCCTATAAGACACTGACAAATTAATAATGAAGTTTACAGTTTGGCCTCTGCAAATAATATTTTAATATTATCTCAGTAGAAGGCAAAAATGTCTCAAATGGCTTTTGGTTGATCCTTGCATTCTCTGGCAGCTTTTATCCGGTGGTCTTTTAACCGGTGTCCATTGTTTTTAGGTGAACTTTTGACTAGTGGTCCTTTGTCCTTGGTGACCTTTTGATCAGTGGTGCTTTGTGTGGTGGTCCTTTGACTTGTGGTCACTTGACCTACACTGCTTTGATTGACTTTAAGCGAGATCATGATTATAGTTACGGATCCTCAGATCCTTAACGGTAACAAAATTCTGAGGAAACTCTATACAGTGTAGAGATGTGACGCCACGTGAATTATACACACTCGATCGAAATTGATCCGACATCGCTTCCGACGTATAGCATGCGTTGCTAATTTGCATGGTGCCTAATTAGACAGCGATGAATAGCAAAAGCTTAGAGTGAGTTAATAGCTTTTAATCAGCGAGAGGCAAAATGGCATGCTGCGATTAATTTGCTAATAACATCACTGAAATTGCAATTTGATTATAGTCAAGGGTCACCAGATGTGCGCGCGCGCTGGCTTCAAGTGGACACTCGCTAGCCGAGCCTGGCCAGCCGAATAACTGATGGTTGGAAGCTTAGACTAATTGTGGACATCACATTTCATAATTATGAATGGCAAACTGTAAACTAGAATACTGGTATGAAGTCACACTGAATGAGCATGTACAATATATTAATTCAGCATCCACAATTTCATACAAGAAATACTGTACATGTACTTATCATACAATTCCTGTCTTCGTACAGCCACTAACATATATTACTCTTATGTACCTGACCGACCTAACGCTTGGTTGCTCAATCTATTTTAGAATTAGATTTTACAATTTATTTATTGGCGTGTTTAACATTGACACACGACCAACAGCATAACAATTTCGACACAACATTCATACGCATTATATACACGGGAACTGAAAAGACACTAATATTACAAGGAATTTACAAGGAACTTTGTCATTACAGCTCCTTAAATAAAAATGTCTATGTCTATGTCTATGTCTATAGCTATGATCGCCGAATGGCACGTAAAATTACACATAAAAAAGGAAATGTAATTTGAAAACAAAGATACAAATATAATCCTTTACTGCGATATTTGTAGAAGAATGTGATTCAAATATTTGTTAGTATTTTATGTTATCATTCGCAGTCTCCTCCGAGACATCTGTGTACTTTTTTTACGTTAACGGGACAGTATCACACAGTAGGACTAGAACGCCCTTGCAAAAATGAATTAACTAATAGGGACAGTTGGTTCCCCGATAAGCCTAAAATGCTCTAAACGCAGCATTCAGCGTAATTCATCAGCACAACTTATGTTCATCAGCATTTGTTTAAACAGGCAGCTACTGTTTGGCTGATATTCTGCTGAAGATGAAGGATATCCATGGATATTATAATAAGCACTTTAATTCCTTCAAGAATGGGGAAATATCATCTATCGGTATAAATATAGGCTAGTCTTCATCTAAGCCTAACTTGACATAACGCCTGCTTCGTATTATTCTAATCGGACAGTGCCACACGCTGTGAAAAGAGGATTACTAAAGTCCGTTTCAAAATTCCACGAAAAAGTCTCATGCAGATTCTAGAATCCTCGATTCCAATACTTAAGTAAAGGAAAATAAGACAATTTCAATGTACTCAATTTTGGTCAAAATGTACATTTTATCACCTGTAATAAACAACATTACTTAAATAATCTGATTATTACATATTAGCTTAAAATTAAGATTACAAACTTAATCAACACTGCGAGCACAGCTAGCCATGAGGTCACGGCGTATGTTTGGCACATTGAGAGGAGAGGGAAAATAAAAGTGCTCCACTGTTGCGTGACATTGACAATGAAAGACAAATATAAACTCAGCATAGAAACTTTTGTTTAAAATTTCAGTTTTCAGTTTTCCGCCGGAAAATGCGTGTTTCAAGAGAGCCTCCGGTTAAAAGTGAGATGTGTTTCTGGCATAGCACCCACTTGGCGGGATGCATTTATGAGATGCAGACGCTGTGACCCACCTATGTGTGAATGGTTGAGACAATGCAAAAAATAGTTTTTTGCAGTGACAATTCTTTCTTGTAAGTTATTGTGAAACACAATATTTAACCTTCCATACTTTATTCCAAGATTCTTTTGCGCTAGCTCAAATTGGATATGTACAACTGTTCAATGTTGAAACACATCTAACATAAACTGCTCTTTAGAATTAAAAAAAGAACTAGTAAACTAGTAGCCTTTAAAAGCCCCATCAAATTACAGTATGCAGTTGACAAAACTAACCTATCACACTTATACAACTACGCATAAACCAGTATTATACTGTTACAAGGCAAACTTACAATTACAAGACTCTAAAAGTGGAAACAATGGATCAGACGGGTGTGTCAATTATGTAATGGAGCAGTAATATTTGATACGGTGAAAGTAATTAGAATTAAATTTTTTAGACAAACCTGGCGTTTTGGGCTCCAACTGTCTGATCATGAGCTGAACTTGCAGTGATGTGTTCATTGGGAATAGTTCCACTTCGTACACCCAGCTCTTCGTTACAAGTGCCTATAAATTTATCACATTTTGTACAGTTTTGCAATTAGATCTTCTTTGAATTCAGTTACACAAATTTGATAGCACTGCATTTTGTTCAAGTTCGCCACTTGTTAATGGAAGCACGGTGTGGTACTTCGTTATGCAGGATAATCTTAAAAGAAAAGAAAAGCAAGATTCCCTTTTGAAATGTAAACTAGATGTACCGCCATTTGGTATGAATAGCAGCACAACTGCTGAGCATTCAATCTCCTTAGCTATTGCTACAAAAGTAAGTATTTCTTCTAACGCTAAATTTGGCTATGTTTATTAATTTGGTGACAATAATGTTTAGTTTAAACTTTTCAGCAGCCAGAAATTTTATTTTTTTAGTTACTCTGTTGCGATGTATCTTTATAAACACATCTGTTTCGCCGTGAAGCCAGGCTCGATCTTGTTCTTGTTTTTGGTGTAATAAGTCTGTAGCCAGTTTTTATATTGTGACGTCACAATACAGCAACTTAGCATTCTATTTTTATGATAAAACAAATTGTGCAGTAATGATAAATGGCATACTACATAACATATACACGAAATGAATGCCATGAGAAAGCTAAATGATGTTCTAAATGACATAAGTAGGCAGTCGGGCTGAAAAAACTCAGTAAGCAACTAGTTTTTAACGTGTTGCTATTTATTTATTCAAACATGCATATTTGTGAAACCACTGACTATGAACCCACTGATTATACAATGTTTAATTACTGCATACATACTGCTGCATAATTATTCTGTTATATGGCTTTGCAATCTACATGCTTAGTGTAGCTAAGCCAAACAAATGTCTACGCTCATGCATATAAGACGTGGTATATTCAAAAACACGAGGTTGGTGAAAAAGCACTCACAGTGTAAAAATACCACTCTAGGCCTCATAACTGAAGTATTTATGCAGCTAAATTAATACATGATAATCAATGTGGAACTTCTTAATTCAACTCACTGAGATCCATGGCGCGCGACTCCATTAAAAACAGAAAAAGAAAACCCAATTTCCAAGTTTTACACAAGATTGTCATTCTGATGGCTTTACGCAGTACATTTGTTTCCGTCACGATGGCTGTAAACTTTCACAGCGGGTTTCTATGTCCATCTCTCTACTATGTAACGTTTTTCTGAAATAAATAATACCAAGTTTATGGTAATAAAATCCGAGAAATGTTGTTTGCCTGCAGAGTCAAAATTAATACACCACACATTTTGCAAAATATTGCGCTTTTATAACTTCATTTTCACATTGTACAAGGGGTTCAGTGTTTTTCCACTCTACTTTATATGACGATGAAGCCAGACATTCAAGGAAGAAACTAAATTTTTAACATTTGTATGCTCGTACATGCATCTAGGTGGCTCTGACTGATTGTAGACTACTAAGGTGAGATCTCAGACCTGCTTTGCCAGGCTGAGCCAATAGCTCAACTGGTAAAGTAATTGCCATGCAGGCACAGGTTCTGTTTTCATATCCTGGATTACTTTCAATTTTATGTATGGCTTCTGGTCATTCATGCCTCAATTCCAATAATCTAGCCGCTAATTAACACAGTGAAACCAGTTGTGAATCAAAATAGTGTCTTGTTTAACAAAATATTTTAAAACTGTCGTGCACTTAACACCATTTCTTTTTATTGTTTCAGTGTGGCGCCTGCCTAGCTTCAAATATATACCTAACAAATTCGTCTTGTATCACAGCTCTACAGCAACCCGAGAAAGAAGTCGATATTTCATCAACTGATGTTTTGCCATTAATAGTAATCCGTAGTTCACGTTACACGCCTGTAAGGAGGACAGAAACGTGAAACTCGCCACCAAGGGTTTGAGTAATCTGCCATCAAAACAACAATCGAAGGCACTACATCAGACAGTGGTCAGCGTCAGTTTATTTGTATATATACTTAACCATTACCAAGTGATATACTGTAAAAACTACATAGGAAGACGTACCAGTAGTTAGTACCTTTTACAAATGTACCATAATATAAGTGACAGGGTCAGGTGCAAATGTGAAGTGACAGTGAAAAAGGAACTGCGGATTTAAATAGATAGTAGGGTTACTACTACACACTTGCTACACCTAGAAAAGTGCAACTTTATAAAAATCCCTTTACATAGAATACAATTCCATATTCACTGGCCCTAACAGTAAGCCCAACATTTAAGCTAAACTTTTGAAAAAAATCTTTCGCAATTTGTGAAATTCTTTTGCAACTGAAACGCTTTTGTCAAGACACAGAAATGATTTTAAATGATCGTTGTGATTTTAGTTTGACAATGTGATTCAAACGAAGCTTGACTGTGAAAGCAATTCAAGCTGACTAAAATGGGTGGAATATAAAGCCTTCAATGTCCCAGTAAACATAAGTAGCATTCCGTTCAGATTAAACAACCCAAATGAAGCATCGGAACAGAAGATTAAAAACGCATAAAACATCGCAATAAAAGCGACATTGCAAAACTCGTAAACATGCATTTCCTTCGGGGTAATAAAGACATTCCCCAATCTAAACTGATGTGAGCCATTTGCGAATTGCTAGATGCACACAGCAACGGGTTACGTAATGTCTTGTTAGTAACCGATTTTAAGTTTTTATTGCCTCATGGAAATCATGGCAGCTTTCGAAACTATGCCACAGGGAATAGTAAATCTACGTGTTTGAAAGAGTTGATGATGACAAACTAGACTTGCTTACATTTTAATGTAAAGACATCAGTATGCAAAGTGATATAACCTGGAACTATCTCGACGGTGGACTATTTTCTGAAGTTCAAGTAAAAAAATTAGCAATCAAATGAGTGGATCAACATCTCCAACTCCAGAGTCAAGAGTTAGACTTATATGCAGAGGAGCAAATGTGGTTGAGTAACGTGTGCGGCATCCGAGGGATAAGGCATGCATGTAACGATGTATGTGCTGAGTAATGATTGAATACTGTATACTTCAATTTATGAAAATGCAGTCCAAGTTATGTTTATGTTTCACACACTCAAGCAGAGAGAGAGAGAGAGAGAGAGAGAGTGAGAGGAAAAAAGAGGGAGGGAGGGAGGGAGAGAGGGAGAGAGAGAGAGAGAGAGAGAGAGAGAGAGAGAGAGAGAGAGACGGTGGATCAAACCTGAAAGCCATGCAGTGATTTTCATGGCAAGTAATATAAAACTGATGAGCTTATGGAGTTAGACCGATAACAAGGCATGCCTATAAAGTTTGTGTTGGCCAGTGGATGTTAGCACGTTTTTGCACAAACAAACACTGTAGCAAAATCTTGTTACCACATCCTGTAGAATATTTACCATATAGACTGATCTCTTCATTCGCATTCTGCTGACTCCAGACCAAATATGGGACGTACGGTTAAGTAATGTGAAGTAGGAACTGTTTAGCATAAATATCAAAATTGTTTCAGAAAACCGTCTAGGGCAACGAATTTTAAAAAGGTACATACATCTACAGTAAGTCAAAATTGGTATTTATCATGCACGTCCGGATGGATTTAGAAAGACATTTTCAAGACACTTATGTGATTCAAGTCACTGTGGCTAACAAACTCAGCTTAGAAGAAGGCAGATCAATAGTGCCATCTTTTTGCAGACATCAGCTCTTTGTGAAAGTGAGCCCCAGTTCAATAAAGTCGTACGTGTAGGCTGAAGATTGCAAGACAGTCGGGCGTCCATAATGGCTTTCAGCTTTGCTCCTTGGATTTATGGGGTAATTAAGATAATAGCACAAAAACAGTAATAAATCAAGAAGCACACGCACACGAATGAAAGAAGACTACGAGCATTTTGAAACAAAGCAAAGTAAACCAGTTTGCATTGCACGATTAATGAAACTGTTTAAAGACACTAAAATTATTTTTCAACATATAATGCTTTTGGAACGCCAACAACTAATGTGAGACTTTGTTTAATATTGTCTTTTATTGTCCTGTTTAACTGCCGCTCACTGCCAGCTCATGAACCCCAAGCAGAAACCAATATTGCTCTGGGCCGATAATAGAACCAACTAAATAACCGTAATCGATCTAGAAAATTCATTAGAAAATTGTTAATTCCAAAAATGTTGTCAACACGAGATTGCAAAATAACAGATTACGAATATGGTTGACAGTTGCGGTTTCCAATGGCCAGAAATTAGTCTCCAGCAATCGGCGAAATTGTGCCGATTGGGAAATGTCTAAGGAAATAATATGGCCAGAACGACAATGCAGATGAAATTTTACATATAATTTCAGCTTTCCCAAGTGTATTTGGCAGCCAGGAATAAGTTTGTATACAGTCAGTAAATGGATTTGCTGACGGCATGCAATTATTTTGTAAAAACTTTACCATGATCAATACATCACTGAACGTAACACTGCTTCCCGTGGCTTAACATGGTAACATTGGCGTGAAACCTGCGGGAAAGATTATATTTTAATCTTGGCAAAATTTGTTGCAGGAAATCCAATGAAATTTTGCACGGATGCATTGTAGCACCTGGGTGAAGGTTTTAAAATTCGTGCAACCTGGTACTACTAGCAATAAAAAGTCCATAAGTGGCACTTGAGAAAATATTTCCTCAGTGTGGTCGCGACCAATCCAAAATTTGAAAATATGAAAATTACTCAGAAGTAGTTTCACTGTTAGTGCCACAAAATGTATCAGAATTGCTACATTTTAATGCGAATAACGTCGCTTTTATCATCGTCACCTACCTGCTATAGGGCAGTGCTATCTGGGATAGTGCTGTGTTTGCCAGACGGGCCAGAAGCTATTCATAATTCACCAAACCGCTAGCTCACGCTATATCCCCACTTAAGAAAGTTTCTGATCGGCACACGAATTTTTCCATCATGTAATTCAAAATTCTTAGTACTGAGGAGCTTAATTTGGGTACTAATCTACATATTTTTCCTCAGGCGCGCCTTATTGTGGAATTTTCTGCTAGCAGCAAACACAGCACTTTCATTACAACTTAGAGTAGTGAAAACACATATTGTCAGGTGTCGATAGACTGTCAAAGTAACTGTCAGTATACAATGAATGGATAGCCTCAGTCACTCCAGCAGTGCCGATACTCAAAAGACTACATGATTTTGTTAGCCCACACAACTTCTAGTATTTTCTTTTTGTTTTATACCTTTTAACCCGAGCGTCTCATTTTTATTTTGTGGCGGCTCTTGAAAAAATGGCTTATTTTAACGTTAAGCTGGTTAAGAGTTCTGTGGGGTCACAGACAATCGATCCAGACACTTTATAACCGAACTCAACGTTCAATAACTTCGTATCTAAATGCATTAACTCTTGGGTAGCTTTACAGACAAAATTTGAACGTTTAATGTGCGAACATCAGGCAGTTGATTCCATACAGAATAATTCGGCTTCACATTCGGCTGCTCTTCCTGGTTATCAACGTCGACCAGTGGGCAACGAATCGGTCAATTAATTTTGTTGACATAACCTAAACTGCTAGTGCAGTCAGCCTCTAGTGATTTCAAGTGTCCAAAACGGGAACAATCGATTTATAATATGACCAAGGTGCAGAGTGCAAATTATAGAAGGAAATCATAAAGCTGACCTAGGGCGATACCACGCGCTTAACTTTAGAACATTACATCATCACAAGATAAGAATATTGGATAACAATGCATAGCAATTATAATATATATATATATACAAAAATTATCTCCCTTTAAACACAGTTAGATCACATTGTGGGGGGAACGACGAAACAAGCTATCTAGCCGTCCATAAGAGTAACCTAATGGCTATTAAACAGTAATTTATGCAACTTAAACCGTTCATTACTTAAACTAGATTTGAGCTATCTGAACTGAAGTATTTTATACTAGACATAATCAGTTGTTTCGACAATTAATAAACATAATATAATTTATGGTCGAACAAACATAGCAAATAACGGTTTGACATTTACAAACTAGACTAAATAGTTGTGAAATTATATATGTGCTTTACATTCCGATTTAACGCAGGAAAAACAACAAACATACTTATAATACAGAGCTGAGAGATCACGAGTATTTCGATACTAGATTGTGTTTTACAACTTTTTTTAAATTGGTAATGATATTGCCAGGTATATCATGCCACAGCTTTGTAGCGTTAAACGTTTGTCTACATACATAAGTTCCATGGGGCGGCATGCAGTACAGTTATTACTTGCATATCTAGTATTATGCAAGTGATGTAGATATGAATTTAGATAACTGGTTGGAATATGATTGAAAAGCGGGAGGAAGGAAATCACGTTGAAATCTATATAACATGCAATGACCGTCATGACGTTCTTTAATTTTTAGTGCTTTTGATAATTGCTAGATGGTATCGGTGAGATGATGATAATCTGTGTACAGAACAATGTCTACCCTTTTAAAGTTACATGCGTATTAAGCGTCCACAAACTTAGATTTCTAATTCTAAATTCTGTCAATAATATTTTATCCCATGTTATTCTTCTTTCTGATGTTTTTATAAATTCAGACGTTTTTTCCCACTAAAAAAATTTTAATGTGCTTTTAATATATGAATCATTTATGTAAATACTGTAGCTTTTTTCTTTTTTTTTGGTCAAGTTTCTCTTTAATCATTCTTAACTCGTAAAGTGCGTAAATGTAACTGATTTTATTTTATTTTTTGTATATTGTATTTTATGGCTTAAGGAAGTATGTATACATACGTATGTATTTATGTCTACGAGCTGAATTAAAAGAATAAATAAACAAATAAAATAACGTACCGAATGTATTATCTTAAACAGTTTATTCTGAGTTATTTTCATACTTTCAAGATTTGACTTGTAAGCTATCTTAAATTTTTAATTTATAATTTCCAATTTATAATTTTTCTTATAAGAGTAAATTAACTTTTACTGGTAGATATATCACACAAGTTTATTTAGTCCGCAATGAGTGACCATGGATCACCTATTTACGTTGTTTTACCATGATAAACCCTGAGGTCCTTATTCGTTATAATTATAGATAGATTTCATTAATTAGCCTTTTCATTATGACTGTAAAAGACTGCTTTACTTTTTCAAACTAACCACTTATAATAATCAATATTATTACTGTTTTTTTAGCTAGAAGGATATTTTTTGTACCTGAATCTCGCCATTGAAGAATATTTTTTTCTTTGATACAACTATTAAATCTATGTGGCCAGATCAGTGGAGAACTAAGTTGAGTTCCCTACTTGACGAAACAGTTCTTTGAGACTGGCTTCCTAAGCCTCTTTGAGGACTTGAGGCAATCAAACCTCAAAGCCAGCGGAGCAAATAAGTGGGCAGGCTTACACAAGCAATAGTCTAACTGCACTGGCAAAGTGTCGTGCTATATCCCCAGCGCCACTGATTAAGAGAAACGCAGTTTTTTTATTACTCACGAGTTCATCTCTATTGATTTGTCAGACGCCAAAGGAGTGTCAGCCGAGGATTTAGTTACAGTTTCGCCCTGGAGTGCTGAGTGAAAACAATACGTTTACAACACAGACAAAGATCTTCCATCGATTGAAGCCACAACAAAGTAACAAAGGTGGCCATGCAGTTGAACGGACGGGCGTATCCACTAGTCTGCGAATTCAATGCTATCAGAAATTATATGATGAATAAGAGAGTGTGCTTATAATTAAGTAACAGGGGCGTAATGTGGCTGCTTCCAGGATTTCAAAGTTATTATAATAGGCAATGGCTGGATTGGCAATAACAATTGCTGCTCTGGCATGTAAGTGAAAGGTTACCTCCACAATGACTGTACAAAGCTTCAACGTCAGGGTGACGTAAACAGTTGAGTGCTTACTCTTGAACCACTGAAGTTAAGCAACAGTGCATGTGTGAATGGATACGTGACTGCCAAATCCAAGTTGAATAGTCACATGTGTTTTACTTGAGGTTGTTTACCTTTTAGCGGAGGATGTATATATGTATTCGAAAATGGCTAAAACAGCTCTGGTAGCTCATTCCGTCCTTGACGGTTTTAGTCTCGCCACAAACATCACTGTAAAATAGGCCCTGAATGTTGTAGTCCTGCTTGCAAAGTGCCGAAGCGTATGAAAAATGCGTGTACAGGGGGTTTCATCTATCGTACTGCCTAGTATTTAACTCGTTGAGAGGAAGGCGTGGCCGAGACACCACTGCTAGTCCAGAACTACCACTGCCACAGGATAATCCCTTAGTATTAAGTTAGAGTAGTTTTTTCATCTGTACAATAACAATTTGGCAATCAGCCAATTTTAATGTGGTACAGCAAGACAGTATATACTTCCTTCAAGAATTTTTCCGAGCTATCGGAGATCTGTTAGCCTGAAAACAGGCTTAGAATCTTGTGCATTTTTCTTTCTGTTAATTTTGTCTACAGTTAAAAACCGAAGATACCCTCAGGCTCTGTTTTGGTACCGAGTCAAGCTAGTACACACTAATACTATTAACGTGACAGAGATTTGCATGGACACTAGCGCCGCAGTTAAATGTAATCAACATCTAATTCATATTTTTGTTATTGCTCCCTTAAAGTACAATATTTAGGCGTCAGCAGTCTTTTTATAACTGCCGTTTCTAACAGGTAATAAACGTAGGATGGAGCCGAGACAGTAAAGATTTTCGTTGTAATTGCTTGCTACGTGTTGTGCTAAATAATGGCTTCACGCAGAGCCATATTAATGTGCACGCGCGACGAACCATGCAGTGCGTGGCTTCCTGTTCTAACGAAATTCTGAAAAAATAGCGATTCAGCCTTTGCAAAATGAGCAAACAAAACGCGCATGACAGGCACATTTCTATGAGGTCTGCCAAATTCATAATAATTCCATACTGTGAGACTGTGAGTAAACTTGATGTTAGAGGCTATAACTTGCTTTGTTTCCATAGTAGCGTCCATATTAGCCAGAAGAAATCTGTACTAGATACAAAACAAGGCATTTTATTTGTTTTATCTTATTTTGTTTTGCTTTGTTTTGTTTGTTATGTTTTATTTTATTTTATTTTATTTTATTTCTAATGAGAAACATTTACATTGTAATACACTAAATGGGGTCAAATGCTCCTGGAGAAATACACAGAATAAAGACAAGAAGCTAAGTTTTACTATGGAAGAGAAACAACCAGAAAAGCACAGAAATTACGGCTCTAAGCAAAAGTTTATATGAATTCAGATTTTGTTTTTCATAAAAACCAACATTGCTGAATAAAAACCTACCAAAGAAATGGATACCAGGAATTCCAATCTTAATAATACTGTCTTATTTTTAACGAGAAACTGCCAGAAATTTGTAATTGTAACAATGGAAACTATTTAGAAACAATTAGATTTGCAGGCATAGTTTTAGTTTTGGCCTGAACAAGAAGTATCCCTTGTTTTACATTTTCACATCTTGCCCTAAAAATACTTTCACGAACCTAAAGTAACTCTGGCTTTGTCTTGAGCAAATAAGCGTTATAGCCTTGTGGTCCTTGTGATAATACGAGTATTTCGTTAAGCTACCAAAGACCAAGAAATTAGCAAATGCTTGCATGAATTTACTGGTTTTACCACAAGTAAGAAACAGCTATAAACTCATAAGAATTATGGTTTTATAATGATCAAGAAACATTAAAAATCTTGCATGAATTCTAATTCTAGGCTGATATTATATGCTAAAAATTTGCAGGAATCCAGGTTGCAAGAACCAAGACAAAAAGAGACAAAAAATTCCAACTCATCCTAATTTGGCAGGGAATGTCAGTTTAAGTTTTATCCCAGAGAAGAAGCTGCCAGTGACTTGTAAGAACGCAACCCAAGTAGCTAGGACAGTTTCTGAGAACATTTTTGGCTGCAGCATGACAGAAAGGTTTAATGAGCCACCAAATTTATTATTAGAGAGTTACTGCACAGTGTATATTGTGATTTCGTGAAATGTTTGGCAGTTTTTTGAAGGCGAATATAGCAGAACCCTGTACTTCGCCAAATTCTATACTTAATAAATCGAATTAAAATGCTTCAAGAACACTCTAGTAAGTAATTCCAAAAATTGCTTAAATCAATAATCTTCGAAAGTCTTGTTATTGAAACGCGGCCTCAAAACGAAGTAAAAGCCTTTGCCTTTTCTTAACAGGGCATAGAAACAGGCGTGTCGTTAAACTATACACAACGACCATCACCATAATGCTAGCGGTGGTCCCAGTGGAGAGAATTTGCTTTTATTTCTTCTTTTACAACATTCAGCTGCGGGTTTGCTTTCACGAGTTGAACCGCTTTGCCGGTTTTGGCCACGTTCGCAGCATTTATGATCACAATGACGTGAGAGCTGGAGCAGAAACACTTCCTGTGGCTAACATTAGTTGTTAGGTTATTTAGAGTAATGATCCCTCTACTAATTTCACTTTGTATTTTTAGTGAAATTTTGGTTGCAGATTAGTAATTCCTCGCTTCCTCACCTAATTCTGTTTGGGTGTGAATTACTTTAATTACATTTTCAGTTTGTCCTTGGTTATCATTATATCACAGCGAATCAGATGGACTAGTTCTCAGAACTGGCAGCACCATGAAATGACTTTATTGCAAAGGTTAGAGTCATGCAACGAGCCACCCTGTGCTTCAGTTATAGAGGCCAAACCAACCCCACATAGCCCTAAAAATTATGCAACGAAGCCCTGTAGTGCTCGATTTTATTTCACGGCAGTGTGAGATTTTTTAGCAATTTTCTTCAGACTCAGATTTTGATGCTTACGCATAATTTCCTTGTGATATTTTAGTGTCCTTAGATTTCAAACGTGTTCTGATCGAATCAGCGATAAGTACACTTGTCTGATGCTCATTTGCTGTGTTATAGGTATATCCAACACACAGAAGTTCATGCATTTTCGAACAGTGACTTTGAGCACATTAGATAAAGGCCATAATTTGCCCATTAATTTAAAGCCCCAGCCTGTTCGCGTCATAAACTACACGAAATTATTCGAAGTTAACGTTATGATTAAAAAGATTACCTGAAATTCGTCACCGAGAAACCCTTGCAAATGACTTTGATCTAAAAGTATCACATTGATTAAAACATGCTCTCTCGCACAATCTGCAACTATACACTATTTCATGCCAATGTTATGTACCTTGTGAGACAGCATATTCTAGTGTAAAGATATAATTTCAATTCAATTAATTTAGTCCCTAAAATAAATGTCATTACACACTGTACATCAAAAAGCAATAATCCGATGAGTGACAGATTAATACAATTGCATGTAATATTGTAAGTTACACATGGTGTTGGGGACCAAGAAAAAAGCTTACTGGATTATATAGCAGTGAATATTGTTGATGACATATTGCTAGTAGTTAGAAATAGTTATATAGGTGTTAGCACGTCTATTAGGTCACACTGGAATAGGTGACAAAAAACGATTAGATTATTAGGTGACATTAAATGACACTAGACTATTTGGTCAAAATCACTTTAAGGCTACGGAATTTCTGGCTGACAAACTTGAAACGATTTTTTGAACCATGTCGTTTTTTGAAATAAGGCCAAAATAATTTTTAAGCTATAGGATCAAAATAATACAGCAGTGCCGACGCGGTAACGGTGACGACAGCAGTGAACAACAATAATAACATGAAACCGGAAATTTTATGACACCGGTAGCGCAGTGCAATAAATTCAAGTTAAATGCGGTCCTGAAGTTGGTTTCTTTAATGAGTATAACACGACACCAAAGGGCAATAGGGGTTGAAATTAGTGTTTTCAGATGTCTCACCGTGTTGAAATTTGCGAGAAGACATTTGAAGGAAAGAAGTACCCGTGGAAAAAATTGCGTTTGCATATCCTTTAATTAAAATAATTTTTCCTGACATATTTTTCCAATCTACGCTCGTTTTTGTTTCAGTTCTCTCCATGAATTTACAGTACAAAATTTGCTTGGTGTCAATGAAATATGAATCTCGACTTCAAATCAATAACGGTTTTTACGCCGTCATTTTCCCACAACGTCTGTTACTTCAACGCAATCAGTTAACCTCGGCTGTCGTTTAGTTTAGTCAACATAGACAACCGGAGGAATTATGTTACATAATTAACGTTAAGCACTTCTACTTTGATTTATATTGGTTATGTACACGCCAATGACGAGTAATATAAGTGATAGTTTAACGCGCACGTCGCCATTTTGATTTATGATGCTTGCAGCTGATACCTGGAACACAGTGTTAATTAGTCTACAGTACACGTACATTATGTAATCAATAATACATGTGCGTTTCAGCTTTCACTATATTATTACGCAGTGATTACACATGCACAGGTATCAAATTAACGTTGGTTAATCCCACACTGTCTTGAGAATAGCTGCTACAGACGCGGAGATTTAACGCAAACTTTTCAAATTTTTGAGCGTGGTCGACATCGATTGCCTACATTGAATTACATTGTCCAGTCAGGTCAGTGCCGTAGTGTAACCACACACAACTTAATAGCTGTCTTTCTAGTGTATATAACAGTACAGTATCTTCAGCAATTCTATTTAGACTTGATTTATTTATTTATTATATGATCATTTATTCATTGATGTAACTATATATATTTGCTTAAAGCACTTTCCATCAAAATGAATATTCTTTTTATGTGTATCCAAAAAATAACAAGAAATAAATGTTGCCAAGGAATGTTTTAAATGGGCGTTCTGTTCTTCTCGGGAATTGCTCACCCAAAACGTGGACAGCTCGTACATGATGATATTAACCGGATTTGTTGGTACCCTTAAAATCAGCTATACTAGTACTTAGTCGGTGAGCTTTTAAGACTGCGCCACAAATTTTATTCCTCTGAACACAGTCAGTGAATAATCTAAATAGAATTTATTTATTTCACATAGTCATACCTAAACGTGTAAGTCAAGCAATGACACTGCTGCCTTTAAAAGGGCATGGAATCAGGTGGCTTGTGGCAGCGCCTCTGCACTAAGCAAAAATTTCTTTTCTTTATTAGCAGAAAACTGTCGTGTTTTGTTATATGCTGCCATCTGTTTCCACCTGATTTCATTTTGACAGGTTAGCTGGTTACAGTAACAAATGTCAGACTGGGTCGTAGTCCAATGCTACATTCTAGAAGCCACAGAAACTAGAAATGTTACAATCTTGCTGAGATTTCAGCCTAAAGGTTTGTTGGATATCTACTTAAACTACCTAAATTACTCATTGGCGCAACGATGTAAGTGTTGATTCATTTATTAATTATACTAATTATTATTTTGTTAAACGGGGTTAAGAAGTTAACGTAACAGATTTGCTAAGCATAATGTTCTGTTTCTCTTTTGAAGTCAAATTGTGAAGTTATAATCGTTACACAGAACAGTAATTACATTAACAAATGAGCTAATTTATTTTTGTTTATTGTTATTTAATTAGAAATTAAACCATTTTTGGACAGACACTTACGTAATTTTATTTTATTAACAAAAATAAAGACTTCTGCGGATACCATTAAGTAAATATGATTTTATGGAATTCTGCTATTCACTGTAACTGTTCAAATGCACCTGTCCGATAAGTCTACGTTTTCCAGTTTTGTTTGAAGGTGCCCAGGCATGGCGTTCTTTGATCTACTTCAAAAGTACCTGGTTCAAACCTTGGGCCTGGTTTAGGGACTTTTTTACGTTCCTCTATTTAAAAAAATTAACAGTTGTGGCTTTATTCCATTGGTTACCTACGTTTGATTTTTTTATTTTAATAAGTACGTTTTTTTAATTTTAATATTTGGCGGTACAACAGACCAGACGACTAGTCACTCCTTTCACAATAGTTCTATTGACAAATCAATGGTGTAAAGCTTTGTACCGAGTACTCACATTCCATAACAGGGATGTTCACAGTATACTCATCTGAAAACGCATTTCAATATCCAGCAGTTGTACGGCGGTTTGGATATCACAGAAGAAGCTCACGCCTGAACAACACTAGCAATGAATAGAGCAATTTACATACCCTGGACTCGAACACGGGGTGATTTCCCTACACAAATATTTTCAGATCAAAGCCCGGTTTGTCTCTTGTTGCAGCAGCTGCAGCACGGTCGTCAAGGAGCAGTCTGACAGCAGCTGAATCCCTGGCGAATCTCCACGACAATCGCAAAAACACACCCGCAGAGTCGTCTCATGAAAATGCATAAGCTGTTTTTGCTTTATAGTAGAGTTACCAAATCCCTGCGAGTATTGGACATGCAAGCTCTAATGAATTTGCACTTTATTGGGTATTTCGCGTAATAAACGTAGCAATTAAAAAGTGCCTACAGGTGCCAGCTGACTAGCATATATTAAATGTCAATTTCCCATACGAAATAAAAATAATAATCATACACGCGAGAAGAATAGGAAACATGTAGGCGAAACTGTTTACAATCGTAACTTTGATTGCCTGTTAACGTGTTTTTTTTTTACTATATCCTACTCTATAATCGATCTGGCATTACAGATAATGCTACGTTACTAATACATTTCAACGTTTGTATGTTTTTTTATGATGAAATTTCATAAATATGGTCACTCAGGACTTAAAGGACAAGAAAAGGGGTACCTGAAGTAAGTTTCAGAAAAATCAGTAAAATTATATTACCTTACAGCAATTTTGTGCATGTATCGTACTCGCGTTAAAAGGAATTTTTGTTTGTTTTCATTTTAAATCTACCGCAATACTGTACCGACGGTCACTTACGCAAACGTAAATCTAGCGTAATCTTGAGCAAACGTAATTTAAAGTAAATGTTAATATATTAAATATCAATTTCCCACACGGGAAATAAAAATAATTATAGTATCATGTACGCGAGAAGAATAGGAAACTTTTAGGCAAAACCCAATAAATGTTAAATTATATCCCAAAAAACTTTCCATGCAAATCTGTATTACTTAGCATGTCGCTTACCTGCTGGAAAGACTTATGTAACTAGAAAATAATAATTTAAAATGATCGTTGCAACTGGTAAAATATCGTTGGCCACCCTCCAGGGTGCGCCACTCACTAACCAGAAACGTATTTTTAATCTTACTGATAAGACACAATAATTTAAAATTTTACTTAGTAATATGTGTGCTACGAATGCTCTGGTTATTTTTTCAAACTTCAAGCAATGTTATCTAAACTTGTACCCAACGACTTGCCATAAAATGGCTTCGCCTAACGGGAGTTTAAATTTACAAGTTTTATACTGCGTTAGTGCCCACGCAAGCCCTGTATGCAAAAAGGCAGTAGGTGTAGGTGGTATGAAATTTCAAGACGAATTTTTCAAGCTTTATTAAGTGGAGAATTTTCTTGTGCTTTAAGTAACACTCAGTCAGTGTGAAATAATACAGCCAGAATATGAGTCACTATACTGTAGGAAGGAGTTATCATTGCTATCACCCGAGGAAGACATTAATTTATGTCGAAATATTGTGCCAAAAATGAAGCAGTATTTGACAACAAAACTGCACTGACAACAAGCTGGTCACTACATCATAGGTGAGTCACGAATGTAGGTCAAATTGGATCTGGGTTATAGTCTGTGAGTCAAATGGTTACAGTGTGTTGCTCACGCGAAACACTGTAACCAGTTTACTGAACTCTGGCGCAAAACCATGACATCACTGCAGACCATAGGTATACAATATGTTTACTTATTTTACTATAATACACGTATAACGAATAAGAGACAAGCAAGCTTTGTAAATTTACCTTACCTTTAAAGAAAGTATCGTATAACTTCACTGCATTGGTTGTTCACCGGAGTTACCAATTTAAATGTATAATTTCCCCTAGGGAATCACTGTATAAGTTGCTTTCACATTATATCATTATTCCCATGTTTTCAAAGACAGTCTTCACCGACTCCTCGAGTATAGTTAGTGACGCAGTCAATCAGTGGCTATCCAAGCTGCGCAGTGCGCCTGCTGAGTTGAACTGACTCAGCTCGCTTGCTTAGTAGCTAATGTACGCTAAGCTGGTTTAAACGTCATCAAATATTGTCGACTTCTGACTGTCGGGCAATATCAATTAAATTCTCACTCAGGACTCAGTCTCCTTCACTTGTCTTTTTCTCAAACAATCGTGAATCCAAGAATCATATAAACCGCCTATAGTTCCTGACAAGCCACCTGCAAGTCCTGCTGCGTAATGATCCTGCGAAACTCATTTTGCCTTATTAGTCCACGCTGCACGGATACGGCCAAGCATAATTTTACTCAAGCAATCAGCTTAAAAGCAGCCAGATTGATATATATTACCAAGATACTAAAGCAACGTTAGAAACCCATTTATAGAAAACACAGAGAAGGGATTTGATTGGAAGAAACCTCTCGATTTCGAAAAAAGCTGGGGTTCTTGTCTGGTCAATCGCTATCACACGACTAAACATTTTGCTGTGTTGTCTATGTGACATGTTATGCAGCACTGCTATGCATAGAGGTTACAAAAATTCCAAGTCATTTAACACGTGACTATAAACGACAAAATTCAACGTTGCCCCCCCCCCCCGGCATTAACTACCAAGCATTACAATGAAAAGCAAATGTACCGGAGAATTATTACGACTAGCAAGATTTTCATGCATAATTATTTTAAATTATTTCAGTTCAATTAATGCCAAAATTTAATCAATGATTTATTTTGCCCAAGTGAATGTTACTACCGAACTCGTATACAACTGATGCAAGTAACACAATTTACCCTGTTCAAGAAAGCCAATAAGTACCGCAGTCATGATTCATGCAGAATTAGTAACTCTTTACAGCAATTATGTGTAGGTTATTTATTCACTTATGTGTAGGTTATTTATTATCTTACTGTCTTTTACTTAACAAAATTAAGTCGCCATAATGAACGAGGAGGCATACAGGAGTTTTAAATACAAATTTACAGACCACGCCGTACGTGTATGCAGCATGGAGTTCTGAATGATTCATGTAACATGCCACTGGAATATAAAATCCATATTCGCAGCTCAATTAGAGGCCATTAGGTTCCCCGGCAGTCCTGGGTGGATGGTCACGTGATGGTAAGGCAGTTCTGTCTCGTCTCCAGTTGTAAACTCTCACGTGTATTATTATAGTGTCAGGGGCGAAAATTGCAATTTGAAAAAATCCCATAATAGTGATGGATCACTCGGACGGCTCTGCAATTTTCTAAGGGATGCAGGGTTTTTTCTGAAATGCTTTCACCAGATACCAATCAATGAGTACTTCATTAATTTAACAATGATGCACCTCTTTTGCTTAATTAGATACGACAGTTTTTAATGGACAATATCACTGCCATTAAATGCAATATATAAACTTATACCTCAGCAATTATTGCCAAATATTTGAATGTAGTTTGTATAATGTAGTTTCGCATAACTATTTTGCCCTAACTACTTACCCAGTGAGAATATTTTGGTCATGTTGTGCATGAACGTGTTCTAAGAAATAGAAGTTTTGTATCACTCCAATGTATCACTTTGTACGCTGCAAAATATTACACTGTCTAGCATTTTAGGTAATTGTATAAAATTTCTCTTAATATTAGGCATAATTATGTTGACCAGCTTGAAATAGATCCTGAGCTGCATATGCATATATTAGATGAAATATTTACACTTCGTATTAATAAAAAAGGGCATTCTAAAAATTACATACTCGAGATATTTACGTTTGTGTTTTAACAAATATAGGCCTACGATGGCATTTTATATTTAAGTCATGAGCAGGCCCTTCATACATACTTACATAATCTTTATTTAAAGTTAAGTGTACAGCGAAAAAACATTAGCCAAATAGGCTATTTATATGGACTAAAACACACCATGCTAAAAGTTTTACTAAAAATAGACTCATAATATTACTCAAATTGGAAATAAAATCAAAAGGTGAAAAAATGAAAATGGGTTAACCGTATAAGATTTCGAGACATTTTTCAAGACAGTGGCCCCTGACCGCTACTGTGCCACATAGCGATGATGGCTTCATGACAAAACATTTCAGATATTTTTCCTAGGATATTATCGACCTGCTAGCTTGAGTAGTAATAATTTCATGACTCAGATTCGCATTACAACACAAGCGGCAATTTGCGCCGCAATTGAGTGCCACATTAACCCACAATGTACACAGTTGTAGTAAGTTTGTAAATATGGCAACAAACAACAATCTAGTGCCGCCCGAGGGTGTGATTTCCTACATAATTACATACAGGACGGCACCGCTAAACCTTCTGCGTAAATTTTTTTTACCTGAATTGCAACATCCAAACCACCCACTCCAGCAGAAATGCCTCTGTCCTGTCTACGACGAACCGATTTGGTTTAATCACATGTTTTCCCACATGCAGAACAGAATATTACATTAAGGCGTGATTACATAGTAGCTAGTTATCAATCACTCTATGCACATCGTGACCCAGGCTCATAGTGACCCATATCTTAATAATTAATTATTTATAATGCTAATATCAAAACATCGTATCTTGATAAACCTGCCACATGCTGATTCTGTCTTGATTCTGCTCTAAGCTGGTTTGCAACTTTTGGACATCATTTTTGCAGCTTATTGAGCTTATTGTTCTTATATAATTTGTCCGATTCACATCAGTTATTTCAAATATTACAATGTTTATTTGTAAAAATAGGTAATTTTCTTTTTATAATTGTAAGTGTCTTTATAGTGGGTGCGAGTGTGTATTAATTTTTTTAATACTTATACAGAAGAATCTTGAGTTACGCAGCTTGTTGCTTTATTGATAATTCTGTATTTAAGTAAATATATTTATACAAAAAATTACACGTAAAAAGTCACAGAAACATGTTCGTAAAACATGAAGAAGCACTGTTTTTTAAAAGGCACATTTCAGCTAGTTAATACGACTTTTTTAGCAAATTATTTTCAGACAAAATAGGCAACTTGGGTAGTTTTTTACTGTGTGATTCGGGTTCATACCAGGGCAGCCAACAGCAAATAATGAGCTTTGGACCTAATGGCAAACTTTTCTGGAGGACCTCAGAGTAGTGGCCAATTTCCCGACAAACAGTCTTGTGAACCATTTTCTAATTCTTAATTTCATTATTAACTGATTTATTTACAATATTTACACGTAAATAGTCATCATTTGTAGAACATTATAAGAATTAATTTCTGTAGTAAAAGAGCAAAGAATGTCAAGAAAGACGCTATGTCTAATAAACATTATTTTTAGCTAATGATGAACGTTAATTGATCTTAAGGTGGGGGCTTCATTTTAACTTAAATTTACATTCCTCATCCGTTTCCTGAAAAAATGCAGCGCTATTTTTCTTTCCAGACTGGGAGATCAATGAAAACAGATCAGCACTGAGAGCTTGTTTTGGCTGTAGTTTTTCATCTTGAATGTTCACATTGGTAACATCTGTTTAACCAATTACCCATAACGGCCCAGATGCATGGTGTCCAGTTTCTTTTTTCAAGTGTTATTATATTATTTTTATAACCGCTGAGGAAGTTGTGTGCACACCAAGACAGATTGATCAGCACATGTCTTGCTTGGTTGTATAAAGGTGGTTGTAAAAAACAGCTCTCTGGTAAAATAGATCATCTTAAAATCTGTCTACGATGTGCTACTTTCACCACCATCTTCGCACTGATTTTCGAACACGACCGACGAAGGTGTTGCATGTTAATTATTATAATTTTAATGTCAATACTATTATTAATGATTTTACAAACCCACAATTAATTAAAATTTGATTAATTAAAGTTTGATATCAAAATTTGAAAGATGAGACACTTCGGAAAAAAGAAGAAAACTTCGGAAAACGTTGTGCTAGATTTAATCTTTTTCCGAAGCTTCCGTTTCTTTTCACGCTATAGAAATAAGATGCACCTTACAGGCTCCACACGCCTGAAAAATGGCACTGTGGTGTTTGATATAAGGTGTTTTGCATCCATGTACGTAGCGGCAAAATTTCACATCCACTAAAATGCAAGTTTAACGACAAAAAACTCAGATGCTATTTAGAAATGAAAAAATTCAAACATGTTCATAACTGTCAGTGTCCACAAGTGTTGCTACATTTGCGTAATTAATTATATTGTAACTACTTATGCATTATTACCTGCATTTAAAAATTTATCGAATTTCATAATTTTTAAAACGTATACAGTCTGCTTGATTGATTTGTTCTACTGTAATTACTTTGATTAAAGTCATTTCTTAATTACTATTTATCTAATTTATATCATTGTGCAGAACACTGGAAAGTTTTACCTGCCATAACGCCTCATCCATGTCTCGTTGAGGGAAGATGTTTTGTATGAACCGCTAATGTACTAATGCATCGCAGCCGGTTCAGCTTCTCATCTTAGATTGCTGTTATAGAGAATGAGCTAGGCTCTAGTCTCGCCACAACCAGTTAATGTTAAGAGTAGACCCTGCACCAGAGTGCAGCCTTCCTGCTTGCTGTGTCAAGAAACTCCGTAGAAAATAAGAAAAGTAATACCTGTCTCACTGAACAACATTTTCTTACTAATACTAGTTTCGAGGGTATACCTGGATTGCGTTATCTTTACTGTTATTCTAGTTAAAGGGATCTTTCGATTTGCCAAAATAATAAAAAAAGCTGTACTTCTGCCTCAAAGCGTTTATTAGAACAGGGGCAAACTAAGAATCTGCACCCCTTTCATAGAAATTGTGAATTTCAGTTTTTAAATTTATTAGATTATATAGAAAGCAAGCTGCAGAAAATGGATAAAGTGACAACACACAAAATTGAAATTCGTTTTTGTGTAAGAAAAGATTTCTGCACTTGAAAAAAGTTAGAACATCTTATACCAGTAACATACTGCACTTGAATTGAAGAACAGCACTTCACACACGGTGTGGCGCCACGATGTGGACAAAGTAGTAAACTATTAATGTGCTGTAAAATAAAAACTTGGGTGATAAATGATAATAACAAATTAACAGTCTTTACTATTCTGTACCAAAAGCCTTAAAACTTTAATGAATGTAAAAAAAACTCAGAAGCAAATATCCAACGGCTTTTGTAGCAGTGCGTGTGATTAATAAATTTGATTTGACTATTTATCGTAGATAATGAACCGGAACAAATAAATGACAACATAATTACCGATTTTCTTTGTGCG
This sequence comes from Tubiluchus corallicola, assembly GCA_030141605.1. NCBI lineage: Eukaryota > Metazoa > Priapulida > Priapulimorpha > Priapulimorphida > Tubiluchidae > Tubiluchus > Tubiluchus corallicola. The sequence continues at coordinate 122,414 of JAQGDQ010000068.1, read as the reverse complement.
TAGCATTTATGTGCTCAACTTAAAATGTCAAAAGTCGAGATAGAATAAATTAGATAAAACATAAACACTGAAATAAGAGTTGTAAATTTAAACAAAATTTTGTTGAGTCAGAATCAAGTCAGGAACTAATGTTTAGTAAGATCACTAACTTAAAATAGTGCATGCTACGATTGCGCTGTAATTAAATATGCTGCGATTTTGTAAAATCACGGCTCTATAGCAGTTAAGAATTTCAGGAATAGCTCTAAATATTGGTTTTCTAAATGTACGAAATGTTTGTCTAGCGTGTCTAACGAAATTAAAAATAATAATAATAACACCGAATTAAAACAACTTGTCAAGCATAAAAACTGGTTTTAACTATTCATTATCTTGCTATTACATAGATTACCGCTACAAAATCGGTAATGATAACTTCCTGCTTTTTATTAAGCGACAAACCTGGAAATACAGTAGTAGTAATCGTATAACTATTGCATATTGCACAAGTAAAAGTTACCTATATCCAATCGAGGTTTAATCAAGAGCACTTACAATATGAACCGATCTGTTTCCTATTACAGAGGAAAAGCAGTGGCGCAGTTACCGTGATACAGTTTCACGGGTTTATCACACCTGTAGTATGCTTGAAACAGCGGCGTGGAAACCCATCTAGATCTAGCATACGACCTGCATAGCTGCCTGTTCCAAGAGCAAGGCAGAGTGTGAAAAAGTTGCGGATATTCAAACCCCAGCAAACTGAACACTTCCTGGTCGCCTAAATGAGGTCGAACAAAAAAGTATTTCAAGATAAGTGACTTGAGATGATCTTCTCGAATGACTTGCTTGTAGATTGATGACTGATTCATGTTTCTAATATGGATAAGGTACAATCCTCCATTGTAGCCTGGACGTCCGTCTGGTAAAGGTGTTCCAATCGTATCATCAGTTGAGAAGTCTCTAAACCTGGCCAACTGCCGGAAGTAGGTAGGTTGCTGTTCCGGTGCCAGAGCAAACACCGTCTGAGGGCCAAACATATTGAAGTGATGCCAGAGTTGACGGATATCAGCAAGAAATCTCATGTCGACGTCAACTTTAATTACCTTTTCTAGCTTGAATACCTTGTATATGGCAAACGGGACGAAATAGTAGTAATCGTTGAACAGAAGGAACGTCTTGCGGCGGCTTCTAAAGATCTGCTGCAGATACTTGACATCATCAATAACGTCCTGGGTGACCTTTTCGATATCGTAGCCTGCTAGCTGTAAAATATAACATGCCTTCTGACGGGATAAACCGATAAAAATTATTTAAATTTTTAAACCAAGCTTGACAAAAAGAAACGAAATGTGAAAAAGGTCGAGGCTGATCCCGGATTTTAGCCAGGAACTTTTGGATTACAAGCTTGGTTTATACATAATCTATTGAAGGTGTAACATCTAAGTTTGAAACAGATAGTTTTACAACTGATGTATGTTCTCCCCTAGTGGGAGCGAACGCTAGACAGATGCAGAACAATGGTGAAAACAATGTACAAAAAATGTTACAATAAATATAAGCATTAATATGTAACAAGAATAACAAACTTAATACTATTTAAAGCGCTTGGTGTTTGAAATAAAAGACTGCACTAAAACAAAAATTTGAGTGTTCACAGAATTATCTAGGGTATGGTTCCCGTGCAGGAACAAACGTACAAGTTCATTTGTTGCAAGACTGTAAACATTGATGTTAAAAGCTGACAAAAGAGTGCAGAGATTTGTAAATAAGTCGTGTCTGGCCTGATGATAAAGAGGGCAAAGTAGAATAAGTAGTTTCAGTGTTTCATAAGTAGAACTGCATTGGCAAATGGGTGACACTAGCGACCCATCGTAATTTTTACATTTTCTGAAGTACAAATCATAATTAAGTTGACAAAAATCAACTCTCATTCTAGTATGGTGTACAGATGAATTTCGAGTACGTAAGTAAGTAGGCAGCTAATTAAGTAATGACCGACTGTTTCATAAGTAGAACTGCATTGGCAAATGGGTGACACTAGCGACCCATCGTAATTTTTACATTTTCTGAAGTACAAATCATAATTAAGTTGACAAAAATCAACTCTCATTCTAGTATGGTGTACAGATGAATTTCGAGTACGTAAGTAAGTAGGCCGCTTATTAAAACGCATGTGATTTTTTAGTCGAGATTTAAAGATGTTTAAAGAGTTAGAGTTACGGGTATCAAGAGGTAAACTATTCCAGCATTTAACTGAGGCAAGAAGGAAAGAATTATCAAAAGCAGTTGAGTGGCAGGTGTAATATCCCTTACACGAGGAGGCAAAATATTAAAAAGGTAGTGGGGAGCTAATTGATTCACGATTATAAAAGGCACATAAACGGAAATATTGGAAGCGCTTAGAAAAGGGGGCCAGTCCTGCTTCGAACAAAAGATTTGAATGATTGGAACCTGACATAGCTCCGGACTCAACTGAATATTATCAAGCAGGGACTCAACATTATGACCGAGTCCAGACTATACGATATTACCGTATTTCAAAGTGGGTAAAATAATAGTTTTGAACAAGAATTCACAAGTTGAACGCGGCACTATAGTGGCTAGACTTCGCAAGTTTCCTAGCTTTGGCTGAACTGTTGCGATGATCTCGTTTACATGTTGTTCCCATTTTAGATCGTATGTAAAATATATCCCCAGGTGCTTATGATAATTAACATGTTTTAAAGCTACATTATTGAGATAAAGTGGCATATGATGACGTTGCTGGATTTTACGAGAGAAGAGCATTACTTTGCATCTGTGGAAGTATCGTCGGCAAAAAGACATATGTCACACTGTATATTATGAGTAATGTCATTTACATAGACAAGAAACAAAAGAGGACCCAAAATAGAGCCCTGAGGCACCCCAGCAGCCAATGACAAAGAATCTGATGAGCCACCTTCCATAACTACTTGTCGACTACCTCCAGATAAATAAGAAGCTAACCAACGTAGTAAGGGACCACTGATGCCAAGCTGGGATAATTTGAATATGAGACCTTTGTGCCAGACCTTGTCAAATGCTTTACTTCATATCCGTACCTCATATCCAGCGTCTAGATCAGAGTATATTTTGTGGACAATGGATACTAATTGATTGATTGTACTATCTCCTGGCTTGAAACCAGAATTACACTCATTCAGCAGATTATTTTCAATAACAAGATAATTATAAAGTTCTTTATACACAATCCAAGATTTTAGAAACATGGGAAAGTAGAGAAATTGGCCTATAATTAGTAACCAATTCTCTATCACCATTTTAAATGCAGGAGTAACGTTAGCTGTTTTCCATACTGACATACTGACGGGAACATTCCATTGTTAACAGACATTTTAAATAATAACGTTAAAGGCACAGAAAGCGACTGAGAACATTGTTCCAAAACAATATTACTTATGCGGCCCTGTTGATCTACCGACTTTTGCACATTTCAAGAATTACTAACTATATGCTCAGACAGGTTAACAGTTGACAAAACACTATCAGTGACCAAAGAGAAAGGAGGAAGTACGGCATTACCGCAATTTACACTACAGTTATCAGCAAAAAATTTGTTAAATATACTACATTTGAGCTTGGTATCAGCTATAATACAGTTATTAACTTTAAGTGGTGGAATAACGAAGTCATGTTTGCTTTTGTAAAATGATTTGACACCGTTCCACCAGGCCTTGGGGCATGATTGTGGATCGAGTAATTTAGTATTTAGTTTCTTCATATGATCAGATTTAGATTTTTTAAAGAATTATTATAGGTATTTTTACATGGCTTGTATTTCTCCCAAGATTCAGCAGTTTGATGCAGTTTGTAGAAATTTATGTGATTTTTCTTTAGCTTTTCTTAATTTTCTGACGTAGCTGTTCATCCACAACTTGTCCTAAGGCCGAATGGTTACGGTTCTATGTGGCACATGACACCACCCTCTGTTATTAAACCGGTAGCATCAGTTAAAATAATTCAATCAAAGAGCTAGACATATCTGAAACACGGGTAGGATGTGTTATTAACTGTGAAAGTTGATTCTGAACAGTAAATGCATATAATTTGGAACCAAAACGATTTTCCCCATCAGGAGGGTACCATACTGCACACTTGGCGTTAAAATCGCCTATATATATGATTGCATAGTGAACGTTTGATAAGCTGCTAATTAGCATATCATGAGACAATTGTAACTGATTTATAAACTCATCCTCGGTAGAAGCATCTTGAGTAGGAGACCGGTAACAGACACACATATATAAAATTAAGTTGGTGAGATTAATTTGAAACCACATGAATTCAAAGTTAGTATTAAAAAATAAATCCGTTCTTGGTGTAAAAGGTATCCCCCCTCCCAAGCCATTACGATCTTTACGGAAAGGGACTTGGTAACCATGGATCAATATGTCCGAGATATTAACTGAAGGGCATAACCATGTTTCAGTAAGCGCTAAAATATCAAACAGATTTTCATTTGAAATTAACTTCAATTCGTCGAGTTTGAAGGATTCATTGTTAGCTAACAAACTTCTGACATTAGTATGGAAAAAAGAAAAATTCTTGTTTAAATTGCCGGGGTTATAATGGATAGCCAAGCTCCAGGCTCGGCTCGTATTTTTGCAAATTGCTTCCCTTCCAACAAGTTTAGGTTCAAAAATTAAATAATTGTGGGTTTATTCTACTATTAATAGAAAAACTTGGAAGACTAATCAAATATATAATTAATATAATCTAGCAGTTTATTTTCCAAGTTATAATTTGTTGATTGCTGTCCATCATGATGATCATCTCATCATCATCGTCGTCGTCGTCATCATCATCATCATCAACAACAACAACAACGGCATCACCACCACCATCATCATCATCACCCCCACCAGTACTTCCAGCTGTATCTACAAAATGCTCATCAATATCGTCGTTTTTGACGTCACCATCATCAAGAGACAAAAATCATATGCGATTCACCTTGACAAGAGTGAATTGCATAAAATGAAATGAAATTCCCTGAAATAAAGGGAATAACCGAGTGGTCACGGCGTTTATTTTTGGCTGCTTGCCTGATAAAAAGAGAATGCAGTAATATCTGAATGTAGCTAAACACCTTTGTCTATTGAACGTCTCATTTTAAACGCTTGATGAGGGAGATTCCGGTCTTGCCACAATCATCCACATTGATGAGGTTCTGTCGAATTGTGGCTTAAGTAATCATAACGTAATCATTGCTATCAGTGATAGTGATTTTTACCTATACAGGTTTTAGAGCATTTGACAAAAATATTGCATTATGACAACTCAGTTTACCTTATACTGCAAGGATGGTGAGTGTGGTGTACGCTGAAATACGTTTCGCACAATGTTCCAAGCAACAGCAACACTGGCGCTGTCGCCAAGAAAGTGAAATTTCACTGGCCCAGTGGCGTGGCGAGTCATCGATTGAACACATTCATACAAATGCGTGCGCAGCGACTCGCTGTTTTCTGCATTAGTGAAAAACATTAACACGTCAATTCTGTCCAAGATGGATGGCTTTTCTGACAGAGAAGATTTCAGGTAGGCTATGCTGGTGATAGCCAATATCCACAAAGCAAGTCTCAATAATGGCCTTGGTATATGCACTGAAAAATTAACATTAGAGTTTTTCTGCATAGTTACTATTTTTAGCTATTAGAAATAATTCGCTATATTTCCACACTTAGATTCGCTTCAAGCACATAATGAGACCCTATGTTACCAAACGTATGCCTATCAAATAACTTTTTACCATAGATTTCCCCTATTTAAAAAAAACTGCCACAAAGTGTGCACAATGTATTGCAATAATTACAGGATGAGTTAGAGTTGAACAAGTGCATGTAGCGTATTACAAAATGGCAACTTTAGCAGTTACATATTAGGTTGAATATTTCTATTCTTAAGACAAATTATGACGGATAAATATTTATGAATATACCAAATCAAGAGAAAGCATAACCCCTAGTTAACGCTTCAATGTGAACGAGAAACATCACATTTTTTTAAATAACTGTTAAATATTAAATTGTGAAAATCACTCACCGAAAGGTTTGAGTTGCCGCTGGCTCTTGTAAGACAACATCACAGAACATGCAAAAATCACCGATTAGTAATTGACAAAACCATTTTTATGTGTAAAATAGTTTTCTCTTTACATTGTTTTACGAATCTTTACGTGAATCTTCACATGGTCTACACCAGTGTATGGCTTTTAGGCCATTTTGTAATCGAACTTCTACAATTTTATACTTTTTTCAACGAGCTACATAAAATTAACTATTGCGTAACTACTGACTAACTGTAACTAATCGCGCGTTTTTGCACCTGAGTTCTTAAACCTACAATCGTCGCAGCTTAGATGTTATTTGGTTCCGGTTACAAAGTAGATAAAAAGAGAAAGTTGTGCAAGTTTATAATCCATTCCTGTTTTCGATTGCGAGAGGCTGTTTCAGTAACTAGGAAATTTAAAACTTGAAAAACGAGTAATATTGCCTGTTGTGCTAAATTATAACATTAATAGCAGTTGCGAAAAAATAAATAAACGTCACAGCGCTGTGATCTGATCTTTTCTTTTTTTCCGCTGTGAGAGGAAAGTTTATGGTTAAGTTGTACTCCTCACAGCTGACTAAGTTTTGAAAGTTGACCAGTGTAAGACAATGCAGCGAACAGGTAACCGTAATAATAACTTTCGACCTACTTTTGAATTTTAACTCAAGTTATGTTTTGAATGATAGAGCATGAGTAATTTCGTAACTTTAACGAAACTTTAAAAATAAATAAATTAAATAATTAATAAAAATAACTAATAAAATAATCTAAAATGAAAGTTTGTATTTTAAGATTCCATGGTACTATCATCAATTCACTCATTTTAGGTACTATTGTTTTCATGTTTTACGTAATACTCATTTGAAAACGTTATTATTAAATTTTAAGATGAATTATTCAGTATGACAACAAACAAGTTACGTACTAAAAATGGTTTTCAAAAATTATTTTAAATAAATTCAATAGTTGCTCAAAAATAGTTGTGAAACTATTGTCTTAAAGTTTCAAATATGAAATCAAAGGCTGAATAATCAGTACTTTCAGTGCCAGTATTTTGCCGTTTCGTTTTGCTTGTTTAGTTTCCCAATATCTTTTGCATGCGTGTTTATTATTTCATGGTTTTTGAGTTACAGTCAACTGCGTAAGCAAATGATACCAGTAATTTTGTTTCTAAAATTTATGTGATGATAGTTAATTATTACTTTCTTCGTTGCTAAAACTCACACTGACTTTGAGGCACCTGTAAAAGTAGCCAATTTTATGCTTCCATACGCTCACTGTAATCATTATTTTTCCATAATGTTTGATTGTAGGCGAACACGTCAATGTCCAATCTGTATTTTTGTATCAATTGTTCCATAACTGCGGGATGGATTGTGCTATAGGCCTCCTGCAGAAATTGCTGGCTTTTACCGTGTGGTGTTTCGGTAACATTTGGAAATGACAGGTGATTGACTCCTGCTTGAGTCAGCACTGTAGCTGCGTCATCACTGATACTCTCGTGCTTACCTATGACGTCATACTTTACAAGGCAAGGGTTACACAAATCAAAGTAAGTGGCCCAATGAGGATTTACAGCACCATGTTGTGTTGGCGTGATAGACAGCGGATCGTACATCCATGTTTTGTCATCGACTATATATGTCAAAAATTCAGTAAACGTAATTTTTATATCTTCTATTGGTTTATCAAAATCTTTTCCCCTATATATTTCAGCTAGTCGCTTCCTATATTTCGAAGCATGCTTATCATAAATACTCGGTTCATAGGCGAATATACTTCTGTAAGCTGATAATAATCGCTCAAATGGATGTCTGACAAACATAAACTTCAAATAAGTTGCCAATATATGTTGGCGCTCCTCGTACGAATAGTCAACAAAACAGCGAAGGTACTTTTTGTACTTAAAATGGGCGGTGACGAAAGATACGTTTACCGGGTCCGCAATGACGTCGTCGTTCAGCGCCACGAAAGTCCGAAGCCAGTTTGTAGTTCCCGTTTTGGGCACCATGCAATAGACAAGTTGATGTCGTTCATCCACCACTAGATGGTGTTGGTATCGTTGACTGTTTTCAATAAAGTCCCTGGGAATTCTGTTGCAGACTTCCTGCACGTTCTCCCTGCGACTGCACATCTCGTCACAGGCGTTCGCCTGTGTTGCAAGCTAAAAAGATAAAAAAGATTAAAGAAGACCCTGCAGTCATATATGATGCACAGATTCGGTAGTTATTTAGTTTCGTTTCACACAAATATTTGCCATATTTTCACTTATTGCTTTGGCACGCCAATTTGTGCAAAATGGCAAAGCTATTAAATTTTTCAATCCAAACTGAAATTTCGAAAAACGAGTAGTTCACCTCTAATTCCATTGTTTTAGAAATCCGCTTTGCATGCCTAGTTTCCAAATACTCAGACGCAAGGCCCACGCTTTCTTTTTCGTCACTCACATAAACTAAAAAGATAAGTGGGAATCTTATGTATCAACAAAAGCAATCTAAAATGCCACAATAAAAAGTTCCATAATCCAAAATTTGCAAACTTTCGCTATTTTTCATATTAAAACTATATATTGGCTGTAGTGTCAGCAATAACCACACAGGTGATACTAAGGAACTAGAATAATTTACTTAATAGTGCTTTAATAGTCACAATTAATGTGTGATACATCACCCTCATATTATAGACAAATATATATAACCTTAATTTTTTATACATATACGTTAATTGCAACAAAATAAATTTTGAGTGCTCTGTCTTACCTAATATATCTGTGAACAAAATGATGAAACTTCCCATATAAAAGCATAGAAATATGGCCGAAATCACCGCATAATATCTTTTTGATGGTATCTTTATGCTTCCCAGGAGGTCTGCCATTTTTGATGAGCTTATGATTCGGGTTTTCCGTTTTCGTAGCAAAGTGAACTTCACTAACAACATTTTAATTGGTGATGGATGTCATCGTGTGTCAAACTACCTGTTATAATGGTAACTAGTATAATCATAACTTAAACTAACTTGCTAGTAGAATTGTGCAAAACTGGTGAGTGTAGTGCTTATTGATTTATTTTTAGTAAAACAACTGGATTTGAGATACTTTTAGCAGGTTCGTAAGTTCCTCCTATTTTCCTGATAGTCGTGTTTGACAGGGTTAGGAACGACTCAGACAAATTATACAAATTACGATAACTGATTCGTCAAGGCCGTAAAATAGTTTCCGGGTTATAACTGCTACTAATATTTGTTGCTGTTCCTAATTTAAATGGTAATGCCGCTGATAATGATCGCTTTATGGCATTCTCATTCTTGCGTTATGACCTTTCACAAAAAAATTAGTTTCGGACTATGCCTAAGCATTTTACGGCATAAGCTACAAAACAAACGTTCCAGTGCCGTAGTGCTATGAAATGCAAGCCGCTACGCTAGTTACATGAAATTTATATTATACTGTCACAAAAAAGTTTATAGTGCGATGCAGTAATGAAAGTGAAAGAAACAAACGTTTTTCGTTATTGTTACTGCTGTTACAAACTGGTGAGTCAAATATATTAGTCTATATTTTTCACACAATGTGCACAACAGGTAATTGCATAAGCTTCATAGAAACAATAAAGTATCAATCACGTAATTGTTTGCGTCGCAAAAATTAAAACATTAGCATTTTTTCAGCATTATAACTCGCAATGAAACATTGTTTTTATTTTAGGAACTCGAAGTTAAAAGGCGGAAAACCAAAAATTATTAAAATTCTGAAATACATTGCAGAATCTTGTTTAAAAATACCAAACGTCTCTTAAGCATTGAAATTGTTGAGCATCAATCATTTCGTTTTCGACGAAAATTCAGTTTTGAAGGTCACAATATCAAAAGACCCTGCTATTAAATACTATAGTGGTGACAGTTTTTTTGAGCTTGTGATGTCATGTTGATACGTTACTTTCGTCGAGCGATTTAATTCTGCACAATGAAACATAAACTATAAAAAATGATATAAAATAATCCAAGCAACAAAATTAACTTGGTAAGTAATCGGTAATATTACTGAAATTTGTCATGACAATAATAAAAATTCATAGTGAAAAACTGAAAATTTGCCACCACACGAATTAGCAGTAATTGTCTAAACTCTAGACGAAATTAAGTGTCATAACAAAAAGTTTACACTGTTTTTTATGTTTCAGAACATCCTTGCACTGTTAGTAGAAGCAGTATATTCCCTATTATTTTACTTATTTAAGTAAATACTAAAGCCAATTCACGTAAGCTTTAAAGTTTGTATTGCCGGCTGAAAAGTATGTCGCTATGAAGGGCCTTTTGTCGTAAGACAATTAGTGCGATATTATGGATAACAAACGTATTGTATGCAGTAACGCCTAGTTTGAAATTATCTGATGGATTAGAGTCATTAGAAAAAAGATTTAGGTCCATAGTAAAAGGCTAAAGGCCCCAAGCCTATGTTACCGTAATCTTCTCTGGCAAGCAGTTTTGACAGCTTGAGTTTAAGTATATGTGGCATAGTGTTTTGACTCAATCTTGAGTATAAATATATGAGACATTTTGTAGGTGTTTTCACACAGGCAAAAGGAGTGATTAAACACTTAAAACTAGCCTTGTCACTACAGCACTATGTAATATTTGAACAGTTTAAATGAGCTCAAATTTTTGCTGATCGCCGATGAATTTGCACAAGAAAACAAAAATATCTGCCTAAAAACATAAAAAATTAAGCAATAGATTAATGAACAAAATTAGGTGTAGTGTTTTAGGCGTTTCCATGTCTTTGGTTTCCCTCGAATTATTTCGAACGTTGTAAATAATGTTCTTTACTGTACAATTATATACGTTTTACATAAAATGTTTGTTAATTTTAGTTTAATACTTATTTATGCTGAGTTTATGTTTGATGTTAATTATAACTGGTTTACATGGGATTCTCTACTTTTATGCATATTTTAATTGCTTTACCTCTGGTATAGTATACTATTTATTGTAGTACTGTATACTATTTTATTTGCTCTTAAATTTGTATTGCATATAACTTTGATTGTTGTAATCAAATTAATAGTGGATGAGTGACAGCAAAAAATCTGCTTTTAGGCTTCTTCGGCTATTTTGAATTCAGCCACTTCTGTCACAGAAGCTGTATACAGGCAAGCAAACGTGGTTAAGGTATTTTTGCTAGTGCATAGGCTCTCAACATAGACGGTTATCTTTGACAAAGAGCAAGATCCGGTCCCTGTTGGGAGTTTTTTAATAGGAAGAAATACACAGAGCTTGCGTCTATGAGTTACATAAAGTCAAGTATTGACTTTTAAAAATACTAATTAACTTAACGAGGTTAATTAGGCCGATCATATGACGCTGCTTTAATGATCGCAAATGTAAAATGACCTACTTGAACAGAGGTTATAACTTTATATTTAGCCCGAGTTGGCAGGTTATTTTTTTATTCAAGGTTAACATGCATGTAAAAATTACAGCCCGAGCACTTCCATGTAGGTTTGCGCAGGTTGTGGGAATGGCCAGTTAGCAATAGTTGAATCCCAGCGGCAGAGTTGAACTCATCTACGGGAATACGCGACAACTGTCAGGTTTATGTGGTAAGCGGGCACACTTACAGGCATTCACATTCAGGCAAAATGTTTTCTTTTCTGGTCAGTTTTTATAAACCTCGATAAGATCTTATCGGATCAAATTAATTCAAATGTAGTCAAAATTTGTGTTATATACCAACATAAAATTTGTATCCTGAAATAGTCAATTTTATGCTATTTTCCTGGCTATAATCATAATTAAAGGATGCCATTGGGACTTATGACTTACGTAACTTGGGCAAAATCGTTTACGTAATAAAATTTATGTAGTGTAACAAACAGTTGAAAAAATGCAAAAAGTATACAAAAGCTTGCGCACGACCACTCAGCAAATTTATGTTTATGAAAAAGTGCAATCAGTTTATTTGCTGATAAGACATTAGTTGTGACTGTCATGTTGTTTAATTTAGTTTACACAGTTGTTGTCCAGCGTGACCTGCGGTCACGAACGCCGCTGAGTGTGCTTACGTTACAGCGGAGGCGAGCGATAGACCAATATGTTTGACGTCAATTAGGGGTAGGTCACGCCACTTAGCATTAGATACATCGTCTTGCAGAGTGGGAACTTATGTAACATTCGACTGGAGCTATTGGTCGCCGATTAGAAATGACGTCACTGCCACTATCTTGAATTTTGGAGGGCAATTCGAAAATCCGTCTCAGTCAATCGATGCAAAAGTCATTCTAGTGTATTCTTGCAGAGTGTCGGAATGATCAGTTGTGAATTGCTGGAAAATTAAACGTTTCTGGAAAATGAATTATTGTTGCCATCTAGAATTCAATATGACAGATCAAAAATCCGACTCTGTCAATCTAATTTGTTTTAGTAATTATCAGTAAAGATTCATGACGGTCCATTGTGAATTGACGGAGCCTTGAGCTTTTTTCAAAAATGGTTTTATCGCGTTGGAATAATCTTAAATTCGAAAGGGCGGATCGACACTCCGACTCCGTCAGTCAATGTCGAATTCATTTAAAACAGCATGTAGATCTGTTTTTCGAATGACATTTTCTGTTCGAGGAATGACAAGGAATTTTCTTGCATATGACACATTTTAGAAACATATTTTCTGAAACAATACTATATACATTTTCCATTATTTGCAGATGACATGGTGCAGCAATGTTGTAGCTATTTGCAAGCTGCAAAGTACGCTATCCACTTATCCATTTTCGGTAGTATCTTGTTTTTTGTCAGCGTCAGTTTACTCAGAGAACGTCTACTAGAGAGGAGGCAGGTACACAATGCCACGACACCGTCAGCGGCAACAATGGCCATGAATGTCAGTCATTTACCGGCGTTCACTGTGTTGATGTTGACTTATAAACGCAACGATCTACTCGCAGATGTTCTTGCAAACTACGCTCAGATGTCTTCTGTCACTCGTGTGATATTACTCTGGCATAACTTGGGTATACTTAAAGCATCATACTTAGTTCTAAATTCTGCTTTATTACATCGGAATGAAGATTGTTTCCACTCTCCAGAGTAGACTTGAATAGACAATGTCTCAGTTGCACACATCAGACTGTAGTTGACTGGTTATACACAAAATTTTATGTATGATTTAACTTGTTTTAATCTGCATTGGAGCGTAATTTTTGCAATATATATACTTATTCTTCGAACCAGCCTTTTGCCTGAAAGACTGAGCCGTTTTTATTCCTGTATAAATGATTATGCATTATTTCTGGGTGTAAAACTTTTTTAATACTTTTCGTAATTCCAAACTAATCTTGGGCGTGGAGCGACCGTGGAGTGTTAAATAAGCCAGGCACTTAAATTGCGATGTATATAATTTACTACTTGTAAAAATAATTTCAATGTTCTTAACTTGAGATATTTATTGCAAACTTACGAAATGAGTGTCGCAAAACTTTTAAAACTTTTAAAATTCAAATATTAAACGCAAGTTTTTTAAAAATTTCCAAAAATTGGTTATTTACGAATCCTTATAATTAGCGTCTAAAGATTATTTAAGCCAAAGAAAATTTGCGTTTTAAAATGAGTACATTTTGGCTTACTTTTCTGAAGGGATTTATGTGCTGTACGTACATTATGTACATTTCAGGAGAGTCGGTGCCCGAGTTTCCTAGTCATATTGTGAAAGGTAGTGGAAAGACATTGATAGTTTTGGAACCCAAATCAAACACTTTAGCAAACCGGTGGAAAGTCTCTCCTCATCTAATGACAGAAGGTAAATGACACGCACTCACTTTGTGCTTGCAAAAGAAACAATTATTTTGCTAACATATGTGTAACAGCATTATGTTACTCTGGATTTACTCTATAAACTTCTCGTCCATGTCACCAGGTCCTGCTGGGGTCAAGATGGTTTTCTAAGTTATATTTCACATCTGCTTCCTTACCTAAATCAATTAGTTATGAAAATTTCCATTTATTACATCCATTAGTGTTTTACATCCATTATACTTGTACAATAAATTAAGAAGAAAAGAAGAAACATGTTGTTTGAAAAGCACATATAGAATGTCTGTAGATCTCTTGAGTTTCCTTTAATAATTCAGTAAATTCCAACCAAACTAAAGTTCAAGTCTTATTTAGATGTAAGAATTAATGAATCGTGTCAATATTAAACTGCATCCTTGTTAGTAGTATGCTTTCAAAATTTGGCCGTATAACCTGATTAATTTTGCAATTTTACAGCCGTATTGGTTAGTGACGATGATACCTTGATAAGTGAAAATGACCTACTTAGAGCATTTGCCATGTGGAAGCTGGTGAGTTGTGTCCATTTATTCAGTTTATTGAAAAAATAATCCATAAAACAACGTCTATAACAAACAAGATTATCATATAAGTACTTCAATAAAGATCCTACTTTTCTCAATGTGTAACCAAGTGTACGCCCTTATGCTAGCGAACCCCTCTAACTTCAGCGTTGAAAATCATAAAAACTAAAAAAAGGTTTCGTGCACTGCTAGATATCAGCAAGATAACTTTCAATTCTGCGTTGAAATAATGCAGAGAAGGGAATGCACAGAGAAGAGAATGAATCGTCCCTATGTCAAACGTTTTTTTTAGTAAAATGAAACGTTTCAGTCAAGACTCAGCTAGTCAGCACTATTGTTTTACTAAAGAGACGAACAACTAATGTATTAGTGTTTTCAGTTACCGGACAGATTATTTGGGTTTGCTTGTCGAGCTCATGGATTGAATCCTGACGGTTCGTATCAGTACATTGGCGCTACCATTGACGGCAAATATTCTATTATACTACCAGGTACTTTATCATATTATCTAAAGTTTAATTTCAGTGCTGACAATTGATTTATTATTTTGATGGGCTCTAATCTTGATCTTAACGTAATTTGAATCAGCAACAGCGTTCGTTTGTTTTTTTATTAAGAAAGCTGTGAGTTTTACACTACGAACCCGCACTTGTTGAAGTTAAACTCAGTAGTACGTTGATCGATTTCATTTGCTTCTTTGTCTGTTTTAGCACCCATGCTAGTTCACCGAAATTACTTTCACATGTTCAACAACCTGCCATCACGAGTGTTTCGCATGATAGATCACTACAACAACTGCGACGACATTGCCGTCAACTTTGCTGTGTCTCTCAAGCTAGAAGACTGCGTGGGCGTGTGCGTGTTGCCAAAAAATTACAAAAAAATAGACAAATCGGGTGCAGTTTTCAAGGGCTTACAGCATACTAACTTTCACCGTTCTAACAGAACACGATGCCTTAACGATCTAGTGGCCATATATGGAAAAATGCCTTTGCAGTACAGTGATGTGGTCATTACTTCTACGAAAAAGAGGCCATAAGTGTTGAGTGTGCAATGACGGAATCTAAGACTTGACAAAATCTTTGGTTTCTTATGAAGTTCTTGTTCAAACATATTACGGTGTCGTCTTGTGCAAAGCAAATTTGTGCCGACCGTTTGATTTGTACTGCAAACTTCGCTTCAACAATTTTTAACTAAATTTCGTGTCATTTGTTTTCCCACATATTCATTAATTATCATTAATTTCATTGCCCATACAACACCCTGTAACGCGGCACAGCCACCGGTATGCTAAAAATTATTCTCTGCGCTAGTTACAATACCAAAGCACATCCCAACATCGAATGTGAAACATGAAACATAAGCACGTAATTATTACACAAACGTAACAATGATGTCCTGGAAAACCTGCAAGATGAAAGTGTACATGTTACTGGAATATCTGGATTTCGCACATGATGTGGCATTGATCTCATCAGAATTTGAACACATAAATTAAGATTACACAGCTCGAGAAGAAAGCAGAGAGCGTGGAACTTAGACTAAATTGCAAGAAATGTAAAACATGAGGTTGGAAGCATGTCTAACAGAAGGAGGACGTAGAAGAGCTTGTGTATCAGGATAAATCGGGCTGAAGAATACAAAATATAGTAAGCAGGCTGAGCAAGGCAAGGGCAGTGCACGGGAGACTTGGCTAGATCTGGATAACAACGAACATCTGTATGAGGACAAAAATAAAGCTATGCAAATCGGCAAATCGTTAGTAAGGTCAGCGCCACCGCATGCAAGCGATGCAAAAAAGGTAAAGAATAGAAAGATAACGAAGACAGAGGAGAAGAAATTTTTCCCTTTTCAATTATAAAATTATTCGCTTAGACGGATACTCAAGATTAGATTGCAGGAGCGGGTGACTAGCCAGGTGATGAGCTTAGGGGGAACTGGACTAGACACATATAACGGAGGGAAGGCAAGAATGACTGTGAGATGACGATGGAATGGACACCAGAAGGGAGAAGGGAAAGCAGAATTCCGACAAAGAGCTTGGAGAAGGACAGTGGAAGCAAAAAGGAGATACGTGTAATCGTGCGGTCAAAACAGAAGCAAAGATGGGAGGGCTTGGATAGAGAGTGTCCCAGCCTTAACTATGCACCTCCTGGCGAGATAACTAAGTGCCAAGTGCTTTTAAATCCACTTTGTGGTCATACTCTATAGAACATATTTTTGTGTGCCGAACATAAAAACGGCGTTTTGAGCCCAATTCGCGTTGGCCAGTTTTCATATCTCGCAGAAAGTTACTTTTTAGTACAAAATTTCGCATGAAACTGCAATAGAATATGTTTCGTATAACTGCATGCGGTTATTTTAACTTTATTTACATACATTTACAGTGCCTCCATAATATAATTTAAAGCAGCCGTTTATTGGTTAATAGAAAACAACATGTTTAGTTCTACATTACACGCAAAATGACCATGGATAGATCTACGTCCATAGCTGCACTTGGCAGACTTTAACAATAATGCAGATAATCAGTGTCCAAATGTACATTAGACAATCGCATATAACTGGAAGTTATGGGCAACCGGAGCAACAGGAGTATCTTGGAACTTAATTGCTCAGAAAAATATGCTTCTTCTGCAAAATACAGTGAGCTAAAGTGTATCGGTGAACTGTTCTTGTTCGTGACCAAGCTCCAGAAAATAACGTGATTTCTGTTGATCCAGTGGTATCCGGCGATCGTACAGCGTGGGCGCCTGAAGTATGATTCCGCATGTTCCGACCACACAAGCTATGGTGAAAATCCACAGAAATAACCTGTCCAAAACCATGGCAACAAATTTCCAGTCTTGCTTTACCTGAAGTTACGCATAAAATTAATTAGCCAGCTGCAGAGAGCAAAAAGCATCTCAATTTATATATGTCAGAAATTATACTTAATTAACAAGCTGTATATATCTTAGCGAGTTATTAACAAGGCATCATAAATACCATAAAAGCAAATTAGTTAAACAAATTTTGGGTGTTTTACCGCTTTTTTTCAAATGATCATTTAGTGAATAATAAATGTAAAGGACATATCTAAATCTTAAAACATTCCAAGTGACAATATATAAGAAACCGTAGTTTATTATTAAACTATTATGCAAGTGTATTGTTGCTATAAGCAACAAAACATAATACTACTACAGCATAAATTCTATGCGAAGCCCTCAATTTTTTAAATTTAAAAATGGATTGTTAGTCTTAACATGGAATCTCTCTTTCATCAATATTTTGGTAATATCAATAATACTTCTGTGCAGTGATTGGTTCATTACAAAAATTTGCATGTGGAACACTTAACTAACTGTTTCTAAGTTTGTGTTCCCTAGTTGTCTTGTGTTCCCTGTGGTCAATTACCTAGTTGTCTTGCAGTCTGACCTAAAAACTGATTGGCACATCCATGACATTTTTAATTACTGTGTATTACATAGGCAAGACCAAAATGGCTAGAAACATCCTTTTACAAGAAACGCTATGAACTTGTTCTTCCTACTGATAAAATTGTTTTTTTATTGGTAATTCTAAAAGAAAGAAGCTAATGTTAAAGTCCCCCACATTTGATAAATGACAATTTTACAAATATAACCGAATGATCCAAGGCTTGATTTTTAGAACAAGTTTCTTGACTATTAGTAGCAATTTAGTAGATTTTGATTCTAGTTTTGTATCTTCAATGTACAGTCGATATGTGTTTGATACGTTTACTGCCTTTAGAGATGAATCACATGAATCACACATACAGCTTTATTTTTAAGCACCTGAATGATTGTTCAATACTTAAATTCACACTATAAAGAAGACGCAGCTGTTTATTAAATTTCATTAGGGCCTTAGTTGTCAGCAGTCAAGTTAGTGCTCATTTCCCTGTGCATAGAAAAAAATATTTATCACTTTGTAATAATAAGTCTCATGTCTTTAACAGGTTAAAATTAATGCACTTGTGAATAATTAAATTTCGTGCCTGAAAACATTTCTATTTTCAACAAAACAAGTTTCATAGTGTGGTCAAAAGTCGAATACTGTGTACAGGAACATTCGTAAACAAATTTCAAGCTCGCCTACTGTAAATCCTGTTACAGCTGCTACTAATAATAAAACGCTAATAAACGAGCCTCGTTCGGTTTATATAGTGTAAAATTGCCTTTTATCAACAATGTGAGAGGAAATAACATTAGTCTCATTTTCAGAACTACCAGCAGAAAAAACTATTTTAACAGTATGAACGACACGTTCACAGCGCCACATTTCAGAGAAAAGGACATTCCTATACCATTTTATTCTATTCTATGTAATGCATAGTTTTAAACGTCATGGACGCGACAGCCAGTGTATTGCTCGGTCAGACTAAAAAAACAAGGTAATGGAACCAGTGAAGAAACTTAGATACAGTCAGTTAATGTTACAAATGCTAACTTTTGTAATGAACCAAGTAATATAGACAAGTTCAGCATCGCGTAATAACAAAAATAAATTTTAATTATTGATCAAAGAGGCATACCATATAAAAATTAATAATCCATTTTTAAATTGAAAAATTAAAGGCTTCGCCTATAATTTGTAATATAGCTGTATTACATTTCGTTGCCAATAGCAACAAAACACACCATAGTTTATTAATATAAAATAGCAAAGGCCCCGCAATCAATTTTGCTTATAAACACACGTATAATCAATAATACGCGAACATCCTACCTAGTCTTCATTTATAACACAAAGCCCGTAACATCCTGCCTACTGTTTGTCTGTTTATCTAACGCAACGCCGCTTTTACTGAATTAAAGCTATAAGATTATAGACAGAGTACTATGGATGACGTCACAACAATAGTGTGGATTTGACTGGTATTTGAGGACAATTTCTACGCATTACTACATGTTCCTATCTAGCAAGTTTGCAATTCTTGTATATCACGAGCAGGTGCTTATACACGACTACGGCGTTGAAATACCGGTTGTTCAAATCACGTTGAAGATACCGGTTCTCGTCTGATCACCGAAGTTAAGCAACGAAGAGGCGGGTAAGTAAGTAAGTAAGTAAGTAAGTAAGTAAGTAAGTAAGTAAGTAAGTAAGTAAAGTAAGTAAGTAAGTAAGTAAGTAAGTAAAGTAAGTAAGTAAAGTAAGTAAGTAAGTAAGTAAGTAAGTAAGTAAGTAAGTAAAGTAAGTAAGTAAGTAAGTAAGTAAGTAAGTAAGTAAGTAAGTAGATTTAAAGACTTAGATTTAAATTAATCTACCGTTTCTGAATGTTTTATAATTTTGGGAAGCAGAGCACAGCAATGTGCAAGTCAACAAGTGGAAACTCACCCCCATTTCGTCATCTTCACTCTTCAAATGGTCAGCAATGTATTGTATACCCGCCATCGCTCTAAGAACATCTCCCGAAAATGGGCGGCTTCGATTTGGTTCCTTCTGCTCTTCTTCTCCCTCTTTGTTTTCAGAATGATTCGACCTGTGTGAATTGACACGCTCCAGTGCCGTATAATCTCTGTGGTTTCTCCTTTGATGCTTGCGAGACTCCCGAAATTCCATGCCATTACAGGTTCGAACTGCCACCTTGCGAGCGTTGTCCTCCACTTGGGGGCGCCTCATCAGCAGTAGACAGGGAAGGATGTGCAGGAAAACGCGTCGCACCCACGGCGACATCTTGTGGGTTGCTGGCGTCCGAAAGTGGACGTTCAAGACGTAAACGGTAACACAGATGGATAAAGTCACCAGTATCATGGTAAATAGTAAGTACTTGCCAATAAGAGGTACAACAACTGAAGTGGGGGGAATAATCTCAGAAAGGAGTAAGAAAAATACAGTCAAGCTGAGCAATATGGAGATACAGAGGGTCACCTTCTCACCGCTGTCTGATGGCAAGTAGAACACAAGCACTGTGAGAAAAGATATGGAAACGCAGGGTATGATTAAATTCACGGTGTAAAAGAGCGTCTTTCTGCGCATGTGCACATAATAGTGGATGTCCGGAAAGGGCTCCGGACAGCAGGGATAGTATTGAACGTTCTTATTTGCGGGAACTTCCAGAACATCCCATTCGACGCTGGGATAAAATTCCGTAAGATCAATTCCATAGTCTTTGTTCAGCAAATCTGGATCGTATTCTTCTTCGTCCTGGAAGTGGACTAAGTCAACCTGGAAGCCGTCGTATGTCCAAGAGCCGAATTTCATGTGGCATTCTTGTTCATCAAAAGGAAAGAATTCAACATCAATCGCACAGGAACTCTTGTAGATAGCGGGTGGCTCCCAAACCACTTTCCCATTGTAGTACAGAGTAGCCTTTGTCATCAGAGTCACCTGGTAGTGGCCGTCAGCGCTAAAAGAGAAAAAAGTTTGAATTATTAAATGAAAATGATGACAGTGAGTATAAAACTTATTTGTTGCTAGTTTTCTAAGTATCTCAGAAATAGTTTTGTTCTAGAAAATTAAACTTGAACTAACATACTTGTTGTACAATACGATGTCTGGTAGCCATATTTGCTGTGAAGGCACGTAAAGGGCTTCAACTCCGCCATACCGTGCTGGATCCCACATTAGCTTGTAATCAAACCATTCCTAAAATATATTAATTGATTACTTAAATGATTAAGTAACAAAATGTCTCAACGAATATACACATGATGTTAATTCTAACACCAAATCTCATGATTTCATTAAAGAAAATTTCTATTACGACTTTTCCATCTTATTAAATTTTTGCAAATGTGATGAAATAAACAGTCGCGAGAATAAGCCCAGTTGACAAATCTTTTAAACACCAAGTCTGATCAAAAGAGGAGAAATGTGAAAACAAGTGAGTCTAAGCTGCAATATAAACTAGGAACTTTAGGAGTACAAGATCAACATCATGGCCTTTTTAGACTAGCCCACTGTGATTAAGGCAGACCTCAATTCAGTCTCAATAGCTCGCCAACTAGTGCAGCGATTCAGTATTTGTTAGGCCATTTTGTATATAATTTACAGCTAGAGAAATTTGGTGCAAAAAATTAATTACCCACTTTCTCATTTCTTTCCTTTTGGATGACTTTGGTTTCAAAAAAAATTAAATGGGTTAATTCCACAATTAATATATAATCTTTAAACTAAAGTACAATCACATAGTTACAAAATTACTTAATTTTGCTAGAATTTTCTTGGAGTTCTTTTTCCAATTAGAACGGTCTTCCTAATAGTTCAAATGTCAATTGAACTGGACAATTAGTTGTATCTTACGAAAAAGTATGGCTATAGATTTTGATCATATTCAAGTTATTACTGGGCTCAAAAGTTCTGTAAAAGTCCTTTTAAACATTATAACATCTAGACGATGTCGGTAATTGCCAGAGTTTGGTTTATTCTCCATGTACTATTATACCAAACAACTTGGACCTAAAAGCTTCCCATAAACTTGCAGTGTTTCACAGTGACCGCTTCAAGGGTTAAAAGCATTACATTATAGGAGCATTTCGATCCAACCATGCGAATTCAGCCTGTCCATTTACTGCTACGCAATTTCGACTTCACTTCGAATGATGTCGTTTATTGGGTCGATTTCAACTAAGCAGTACAACCCTGTCTATGGTCCACATAATTATAGTAAGTTGTAACCCGCAAAATTTGCGCGTTGCTCGTTCAGGATAGAGATGCTATAACGTGCCCGGTCGCTAGCGTTCAAAATATCAAACTTTGAAATCGGATAGTCGACGTATATGTATGTACGTAGTTTATTGACTAAATCAAATTACATGTATACATGAAGAACGAGGTAAATGCCACAATCGATACATTAGTGATTTTAGCCCAAATGTCACTTTACGCACATTTTCTACTCAAGGTTACAGCATTAAAAACAGTGTTGTGCATACAAGGTAATACTTAAAAATTTTAAAGAACACAACGGTAAATCTATAAGCAAAATACTTGTACGCAGAACTGATGCCACACCATCTATACACTTTACTACACGTCATTCACTTCGTACTAATTAGTACATCAGCATAAAAGTTGCAAAATTTCATGACATATTATGTAACAATTTGGGTGCTCAAAGAAGTGAGTTAAATCAGCAAAGTTTACATTGTCGTAGTGGTTTCTAATATTAGATGTTAGGGGACATGTCTGTATAACGTGTTTCTAAGTTTGAATGTCCCCACAATGACATAACCTATTTTCCCTTGGCTGTCTCGCCCACCTACCCGTTTCTATCCGCAGCCTATGTGTATACATGTTTATACGATGTTTATACATAAACATCATCACTCGGTATTCAGTAAATTCAATTAATCGAAAATTCATTAAATCAGCCCAGTTCATCAACCATTCCCATAACTATGCTGCTTAAAGAATTTTTAAGATTCAATAATTTTCGTCTCAAATTTTGAACTCGATATAAAATTTTTACATGACAGAATCGGTTGCAGGACAAAAAGAAAAATCTCGGTGTAAAAACCATATCACTATCACGCTATGCTACAGAGAATAGAAGTATGGCAAACGTTGAATTTTGAACATTTAACGATATCTCCAGTTCTTGCAGTAATTAAAAAGTTCTTTTGTAAGATTCATATCGTATGTTTGGCTAGGGGTCAACAGATCTTTATAAAATTCAGATGTTTATGCTCGCTTCGAATAATACCCCCTAATTTGCTTCAATAGATTTGCAATGAGTAGACTTGTTCATTCCACGTAACAAAAATGGCCTTTAGATTTTGTCTTTGTGCCCAAGGAAATCTTATGTGCGGTTATCTTTGATATTTTGTTTTTTAAGCATTAATATTATATCATTAATATTATAATTAATCGTAATTTCAACATTCAGCTTTAGCGCATTAGTGTTTAATTCAGTCATTTTTCAATTTAGCAATTTTTGTGCCAAGAAGAAACAGTAGTTTACTTAATTAATTATATGTTCTGTTTGACTTCTTTGCTAATGAAGAATAAGGCGGTTTCAAATCTTACCGATTTCAGTTTCAAAAAGGCAGGTAAACAACAGCTTGTGCGTCCGGCTCTGTTGTTTCGTACTTCTTGCCTTTTACTATATAAGCGCAACTTATTAAGTTACGAAATGTTAACTGTAAAGCAGACAAGTAGATATACAGTATAATAATAACTATCACTCATATCATTGCGAATATAACATAAAATAACTATAATGTTTGAAAAGTTATTTTCTTTGATCACAACCTTTTGATTTTCATATGTATGTACGCTTACACTTTCCACAGATTTTTATTTTATCATTTTTATCCATTATAGCCATTTTTATCACGGTAATGTTAGCAGCAGCTTCACCTCTTATTCTCAATCCTCACCGTCCCTTACTGGGTTTCTTCTTTAATTATCAACCTGCCAGTCTGTCGACCAGTCTACTAAGTTCTTTTTTCTCTTCTATCTCTCATTTTTGTCTATCACCATCTCTTCCTTACTCTCTTTCGCTCATCCTCTCACTCTCTTTTCTCAGCTCCTTCTCTATTTGCAGACTGTCAAACAAAGAAGCTTTCTCTCAGTTTTTGTTCTCTTTAACTATTTTTTCTCTCTTTCTCCCTTTTTCCCCGTGTGTGTCTCTCTCTCTTTCTCTCACCCTTTCCCTCTCTCTTTCCCCTCTTTCTCTGATCCTTTTCCTCTCTTTATCAGTTCCCCTTTATCAGCACAAACCAAACTGCACAATTCTTAATTCGCGTCAATGACTAATTTTTTTATGTAGGGATATGTAAACTTTAGCCAAAATATCTTTGATAATTTTCAACTATATGTTTTCATTCAGGCAATTGAAAAAGAAATAAACTATTTTAGTTTGTGATGATACAGATGATGTTGTAATTTGTAACTAATAATTATAACATTTATAATTACACAAACAATATATAACAAGTTTATAATTAATAAACAATTGTAATGTTAAATAAGAATCAGTAGCCTTAATAATACAGACGACTTAAATAATCCATTTAGTAGATCAAAAAGAATGCCTTAATTAAGACAATATTATTAATTATTATGAAACAACGCACTTCAGTCAGCACAAAACTGAGCTTAAAATCAGATTTCAAGATTACATTTCGACACACTGTTCAAAAAAATGTCAACGTAGATTTGGTACATAATAATAATATTATGGGGACATTTTATGTGGAAGTAAAGAAAAATGCACTCACACCTAGCGATACATATTATAAAGATTAATAAGCTTTTTCGGATGTTTTGAGTCTTCTTTGTTCTCACCAGAACTATTGTATTAAGATTTTCTCAGTCGCTAAATGTAAAAGTCCATGAAAGGCAGGATAAACATGAAATTTAACAGGAATACGCATTTCTTCTGTACAGCAGGTACGTGTACGAACTGCATGATGGGAAGTACGCGGCCGAGAGGCGACCACAGGAGGTAATCGATGACTTCCAATCACAAATGGGAAAGTTAACAGAAATAGCCCAGAGCTATTTATATGAGTATCTTGGACAAAATCACTTAATCGCTCTTAATCTGCAATATATGGCTTCATTTGTGCCACAAAAATTCAATCACGATTACAATAAAGGGGTATTATGGACTATGCACAGTGGCACAGTGCAACAGATGTAACCTGATTTGGTGACCATAGATTTATATAGGTATTGGCCATGGGTTTCCATCACGTTAAAGTTCTGCCCAAGACTAGCTCGTCCCATTTACATCCAAATATTGGCCAAATAAATCAGGAGAGTAAGCGCTGCGGTAACTCAAAGTTAGGCGGCAAGGTAAACGGTTTTGGGTTTACACCTCAACTCTTTTTCAGGTAAACTTAGACAATACGCATATTAATTTAATTGCTTTGGGATTATGTAGGTGTTGCGACTTTAGAAAGGTCGCAAGTGTACAATTCCGAAATATTAACAAAAATCTTTAAAAAGTCCGTAAATGTACAATTCTAGCTAGGTCACGCAATTCCGATTAGCCATCTTGAAAATTCCTCGGTGAAATTCACTTTTACTGAATTAAATAATTAATGTTTGCCAAGAAGCTTCGAAAATATGGTGAACTAATTTGGAAACAGTAGCAAAAATTTTTACTAAAAATTCTTTGTATTACCCGGTTTATACGATCCGACAAAATCGGATTGTCGGATGAATCGTTTACACGATCAGACAAAGTCGTACGACAAAATCGGATGGTATCGGACAGACTTGTTGGATATCGTGCAAACGGGAAAATTTAACAGTCGACTTGTCGGACGATGTCGGATAAAAGTCGGGAATTGCTCAACTTTTTATCCGATAATCTTTCGACATCTAGGATAGCCGCCAATAGAAATGCTTCTTGCGTTCACGTGTCATTTTATAGACTTAGTTTTAATACACATAACGCATAATAACAGACAATGCTGTGTAAAAATGATCAACCACAGGCCGAGGTCCACTATGGAAATAGAAATTCTAAATTCTTATAGAAAGCACGAATGCTTGTATAATACAAAAGGTAAACAGTATAAAAACGGAGATTACCCTAACAGGGCATTTGAGACATTTCTGCTTTGCTGAAGAGATCAAGTAAATGCATTTTAATTGGACTAGATCCGTTGCACTAAATGCTGTATTATTTTTATTTACCCCTTATTAGTGAAATTATTGGTGAAATGCTTTTTCTCATATTTGTATCAATCCTTGATATGAGAGGAGCAACAACTGTAATAGTTCAGCAAAAGTCTCGGGAGCTATTCTAAGAAAGTTTCTATAATTCTGTTGATCGTGCACATACAAATCTTGGAGAAGTCAGTGATATGCTCCTAGAGTGTTTTTTTTTTTGTAGCCACTCTCGCACCCACACTTTTCTTTTTTACGTTTCACCTTTTATTGTATAATATACTATTAATAGAAGACCTGCTTTTTGAAGTCTGGTTTTCTGAGCTTTCTTCACTGAATTATTTATCCACGATACAATTATGAAAATAATCTCACACATGAACCAAACGCAGAAATGTTTAAATTCCCGCTCAAATGCAAGCTGTCGAGTGGCTTTTCCCGACTTGTTGGTCTACAAAATCGGATAGAAATCGGATCGTGTAAACCCGACATTGTCCGGCACCAGCCCAACTGCATCCAACAACGTCCGATTTTGTCGGCCGACAAAATCGGATGAAAGTCGGATCATCTAAACCGGGCATAATAGTAAATGAACAAAGCTAGTCTCCAGCCACTGGACAAGAGTGCACAGTGCTTGACTAATGACAAATCGACTTAACGACATTAGCAACATAAGACCAGATTAATCAGCCATCTTCTGACAAAGATCTTATCAAATTAGAGAAATTTGCGAAGCGTAATTAGCAAACAAGAAACTGTTAATGATGGGCAAATTATATTGTAGAACATGTAGAAAAACAAAGCAGCAAAATGAAAATCCAGCCAACAGGAGCGACATATGCAGTTAAGTATGCAGTAAAGTATGAAGTATATATGAAGTAAGATCAAAACTCGGAATTTTGCAGAATATTTAATAAATGAGTTCGCTTGAAGATAGTATCTTTAGTACATGGTTGAATCCCAGCATTGTGAATATTAAAATAGCTATATGTTGATGTTTTCGTTGATGAATTTCTTGTTGATGAATAAGAGTTTATTGATTCTATAAGACTTTAATTCAAGCAGCTAGCTTCTGAGCCTGATCTTTTTTGTGCTTCACGGCAACTAGTAAACTTTCTGTTAGCATTTAATTACTATTACGAACTGCCCGGACGGTTTCGTTTGGCAAGCGCATATTGTCCTATCGTTAAAGATGTTTTGTATTAAAAATATTATATCTGCATCCTTTCGACAATTAGTTACTACTGGCGTTTCTACCGCCGCCGCTACAGCCACTTTGCTAGCAGAAACAGAAACACAAATACCTGTTAACAATGAAACAGACTTAGAGTACATATTGCGTGGAAATTTTGGTTATCTTAATACATTAGACTGCTAAAGTCACAGAAAAATAGATTTCGCCTAGGAAAATTGATGAAAAAGGGCCATCTATTTACGAAGGAAAGCTGTCAACCAACATTTATGGAAATTGACTTGAGTCGCACAGCTTTATTATTCTCACCTTTCGAATTTGGCTAAGTTGTGTGATGGAGAAAATTCATCTATCGAGTTATGATACAGATAAGTGACAAAGACAAGAGATGCTTGAGCTTCGCAATCTACCGTTTTGAATTTTTAATCTAATAATCAATCATAAGCTTTGCTTCTATAAAACATGATAGCGTCCTTCGAATAATTTTTAATAGCAGACGATTTCAGCCTTTCTCCAGCAGATCCGTGAATTAATCAGTTAATTAATATAATTAGTGGACCAAAGCTCATCAGTTTGATTTTTACTTTGATAAGCCAGTGTTAATAAGCTTAACGGTTTATTTAAGCAACAACGCTTAGTTATTAGAAACAAGGTATTGGAAAGTGTGAGTTCAACAAATTACTTTATCTAAAAGCGCTAAGCGAGTTTATCACTACCACTACTACTACGTTTTTGCTACATCTAGAAATTGATTTGGTTTGTACCTGACGTAGCCAGACGTTTGTTGTCATGATTTGATACTTTTCATCCTGAAAGAAAAGAATAATTTCTTTAATAGAAAAATAATGCAAACACACAAAGACAACTAAACTAAAACCAGTAAAAATGGAAATTGGAAATTCAATCATTCAAAGCGCTTAATGTTCTACAAGAATTAATTTGGCGGAATTCTTCTGACACACAGGTTGGCCTTCAGCGAGAGCCAATAAGAACCAAGTTTGCCCATGGCGGATTGGCGGTGACTTACATCCAATTGCTGTCAATAAAATCAAATGGTGTTAGCAACAGTGCTTTTGGAATACGTCTGTTTTTCTTAAACGATAATAACATGCTGGAATTGTTCGTCGAGGGATTCGACACAAATCGCTATTCGTCCGAATGTTGTTCTGGTTGTTCTTGATCTTGTTCTTGTTGTAGCTTTTTTTTGGGAAAATAACTTTTTTAAAAAAAAACCTAAGGTGAATTTGCAACGAATTGTTATGAAACATCACTCAAATACACTTGAACAAATTCTAAATTGACATACCGAGGCGGATTTTCATATTGCCGTTGTGAATTCAAGATGGCGTGGTAACATTACTTTCGAAAAAAAGTAACTGCCAGTTCGCAACAGATCGTCAAGAAACTTTCCAGGAATATACTAGATCAAGTTCTGCATCGACTGGAGTAGTCACATTTGCTATTTGACATCTTGAATTCAAGATTTTAATTATTTATTTTCACAGCAGACACAGACAATAATTAAAAAAATAAATGTTTAAACAAAAAAATCATGAAATCAATGAATTGGGCTAAATTACCTGCTTATAAACGCCCACCAAAAAGTAAAAATCTGCTTAAATACACAGCATTTAATCTAGTTTTGAAATATTTTGTGGTGTGTACTGTTACAGGTGGAAATATATTTACTCGTACTGGTAAGCAATTCCAGACAAGGGCAACCCTATTCGAAAAAAGTCACTAAATGTGTTTTTTCTCAGTACATCTAACGAAAAATTTGAATAAATGGTTGCTTTTGTTTTTGTTGGTTGTTTTAGTAAAAAACATATTTGTCAAAATTTATTGACAATTTATTGAGTCCCTTGGCGGAGCGCACCAGAGAAGAAAGGTTTGATATCCGTGGCTAAGGAGAGTATCATAAGTACCCCTAAAAAGGTTGGTCAATTTCCGTTCGGATGCTGTTCGGTTCAAACTAGGGTAAGGACAGCAGCACTTTCTGCCGCTTCAGTTCGGTCCTATTAGTTTAAAAGCACTCGTATAAAACAGATTCCCAACAAGATATAACATTGTGTAACAGCAGCACCCTAATATATCGCCTTGTTGTAGTCGTGCATTGCATTAAATAACAGCTGCTTCACGCTGCACAACTTAGTAGCCTAAATTTACTACATGCACGTGCAAGACATTAGTACAATTAGACAATATATAAGTGATAATTTTACTTAGGTACATCTAATTAAATGGATTGTAAGTAGTAGGCGGCGGTTGAAAGTTGTGAAATTATTAAATCTACAAAATTTACATAACGTGATCATCAATACATTTTTGACATAGTAACTTCGGTGATCTATATTATTTTTTGTAACTAAAAAGCTATTAATTTTAATTACAGATATTGTTGTTTAACATATTACAGATATAGAAGAATGTTGTTTAACATAAGTGAAATTTAACTATAAGTCACTTACCACGTTAATCAGCTGTGACAGTCTCAGTCCCAGTCTCACAGTTAACACGTCCGTGTTGTTCCCAACAGGGCGAATTAATTTGTTATAGTTTCCTAGCAAATCTTCGTAGAGTCTCTTGGCGTCTGGGTTTGCCATACTCGGGCTGTTGCAGAACACAGTTAAAGCGACTAAGATGGTCGGCCACATGGCAGAAAAAGCTTGCGAAATTTGCCAATTTCGCAAAATTTGTTCACAACATGACGGGCAAGGAACGGTAGGTTTCTCTGCTAGATGCAGCGGTGATATAAACCAAAATCAATATTCGTGAAGTTTACCGAATGAAACCCGGTCGTAGAGAAACTGAACCACCATCAGTAAAGTTGCGACATCTGCAGGCGTCGGGTAGAACTGCATTCAATCGACTAAAATTGACGATTACCATTTAGTATTCTGTGAAATCTAATTTAATTTTGTTCGGTAATAGTTCTTTTGAAAGCGTAAAATTTTATCAACGACGTTATGGTAGAATCGTCGAATAACGATGTTGGTATCAGTCTGCTTATTATTGTATTACGGACGCCCGGCTGAAAAGTATAAAATGTCTTACAGATTAACATGGTTTTCGACTGTAATATCAACATGTTTTAACATGAAGCTACCGAAAGTGTCCAGGTATTACTTGAAGCCAACATGCTGACATTTCTTCATTGCTTCACGTTTATACTTTCTTCAAAAAAGTCGGCATATAAGCTTGGGCCTTTGCAATGAACCATATTGTCACTGGTTCCGACGATATCCATATTGTAAAAATTGCATCGCCTACCATAAGACCAGATTGTAGCACATCAAGCCAACGAAGTTAAATAATCATTATAGACTTTGTAGAACGAGTGTTTATAAGTACTGGTAGAACTTTAATCGGCTGCTTTGTCTCTTCTTTCTGTAGTTACGACCAAGTTAAATTTTTCTTGCGCATTAACTAAGAGGGATCCAGGGCATGGTGTGAATGTATTTAGCACACTGGTGCCAGAAGCAGGATACGAAATTAACGACTGCAAGAAAGAAGAGCATATTTCTCGATCGATTTTGAAACAATTTTAAACGGTAATCGTGTGACACGGAAGCATACTATTTAAATGTACCTTTGAGGCTAGTTTTAATCTTAGTAGTTCTTGAATTATGCTTGTTTGTTTGTGTTTCTAGCCTTCTGAAACTGCGCGTTCTCGCATTCCTTACTCTGCACAAAATGACTTGCTGGTAATATTTGGAACGAACACACCTTTATTTTACCTGATGTATGTAATTCACCTAGCCACATATAAATTACTTGCACTAAAAATTTAGTGCCTACACATTTAATACTTGAACAATATTTTCAAACCAAATGTTCAGTACTCAATTTTCAAAACTCAAACTGCGATTGCTCAGCCTGGCTGACCCAATATCCTTTTCCTGGGTTAACTAGTCAGCGGACATCTTTCGAGTGGCTACATCAGCCAATGTACCATTACCATTGATAAGTTAAGCAACAAAATATTTTGATTGGTTGTAATATATATAACTAATTAAAATTGTGAGATTCCGTAAAGAGGGAAATAAATAAATTTTGTGCATCTAACAGCTAGCTATGTGGTTGGTGATGCACTCACGAAAATCTATTTTGTATAACAGTTAGATTAACAACAAGGATCTGCAATTACTTTGTTGTTTAAAAAAACCTGAGAACAAACAGCTACGAAATCAAACCGTCCCGCCGCACATTCTAGCGGGTATGGCCACCCATGCATGGACAACCCCTATTTTCCTCCAATAATGAGTGAAATAAAACCAAACTTCAGTTTTTTCAAACAGAATAACTTTTGATTTTATACACCAAAAGTGCACTACAACAAACGAGCAAATATTACAACGAGCCAGCCAAAATGAGCGAGAGAATAACTGAACGAAGAAACTAATAAAACAGGTAAGCTAACAAATAAAATGATCAAAAATACAGCTCACTTACATAAAGTATATGAAACGGTTAACAAACACAATTTTAGGGTCATAAAAGTTTCATCAAAAAAGTGGAATTCCTTCTACCACAAAAGTACATGGATGGTTGAGAGTTCATCTGTTTCATCATCTGTGTCAGCTTTTCGTTTAACCTCTTTGTAGAATGATGGAAGTGAAAACTGTGGTGCATAGTTGTCTGCCACCACTACAAACACCAAACCATAAAAAGCACAAAAATATAGGTTTCGCATATAGAGCTAGTTAACTACAGTTCAATAGTCTAGATGGAACAGGCCATGTTAAGTCACTGTCCAAGACAGTCTTCATTGGTTTGTAATATGTTGTCAGAAACTGGCTTGTAGACAACAGTTTTGGCTGCTTCAACAAATAGATGATCACGTCTTGAGATACTATAAACTCCGGCACCTTGGAATGCAACTTATCCAAAACAGCAAATCTGTCTCTGTGCTAAAAATCGATAAAACTGTGATTGTATAGGCTATACTTTTAGCATAATAAAACAGAAAACTCAGTTTATGAAAATTGACACATAATTGTTAGAAGTCGTTGTTTAAAAAATTTTTCTTCACATCATTTAATCAATTTGAGTGGTAAGCAGCTCCCCTGAAAGTGAATAAATAGATCGAGTGCGCAGGCATCCAAGCCGAAGGGTTAAATATGCATATACGCTGTATATATAGACAGATATATATTCGTGTAGTTTAATTCCTCTAGAAAACGAATGCTTATATTAGGAAAAGAGATATTCCGAGTACGATGGAAAGACTTTGGAGATGGGGTTAAGAATGGCCTCTGTTGAGCGTTTAAGATAATTCGTGGTTATGCGTACTTCAAATAAATTTCTGATAGAGACCACATACCTTTTAAAAATTTCAAGATTTGAAATTAACAAAAATTAACAGAAATAATAACTACTGTGAGCAACCAATCTGTCAAGGTTAAAAACGTTTGGCCTAGAATTGATTTTAAGCCTAAAGTCTACGCTTTTGTTTTGCAAAAAAAAACAAGTTTTTTCATTCAACAAAAATAACCAATTTCGTATACCTTTTTCAATTAACTATTAAAGACTTAACACTCAAGCACTAACATACCTTACGTTGCGTTTCAAAAGCAAGATGAAGCCCTAGATTCATCAACTGCGTCAAACATTCAGAAACCACAACTTCAAGGGGTTGGTTGGTTTGGTATTCATCAGGTAATGCCATTGTCATTGCAAATACCGTGTAACCCCAACTCTCATGCAACCGACGAGGAATATTATAAGAAACATTGAGAACCTTGGTATGTTCATAACTAGCCAGCTCACTGATGTGAGTCAAGGCAGTCTGTATCATCTCAGAAGCCATTTCCATTACATGTACTGCGTGCTTCTCGTAAATCATCAGAAGCCCAGTGATCTGCTCGCCATAGATGGCGTACCAGCTCTTGATTTGCTGATCATATTCATGTCCGAGTTCCTCCGCGCTTTCCAAGTCTTCAGATGAGTCCGTTAAGCTGGCAATGTAAACAAGTCTATGCATCATGGTTTTCTTGTTAAGGTTTCTGTTGCGGTCTTCAACTACCTCCAGCAAATTAAGTCTGTGTGTCTGAAAGATGTCGCCTTCTTCTATCTGCGCCATTGTGACATAGACTCCCGTAATCTCGATAAAATGAAGTACTTTCAACAAATCACATCAGTAGCGTAAGATTGCATTAAACTACTGTCGTTACAATACATAGACAATGAGTTCGAATATGATGCTAGCTTCGGCTGTTACGTCTGTTTAAAACTCGCCCAGTCATTGTAATCAAAATGGGAGCATACAAAAAGACCTAAAATGTGGCGGCAATGACGTAAACAAATAACAAATACCTGTCCATAAAGTGATGATACTGTGAAACTTGCACAAAATGGTAGCAACAATGTGTCTGAATGTATCACACCTTACTGTATAGCCAACAACTCCTTTTACAGTGCTCTCAATCACGGATTGAAGAAGATGTGCGGGTGTTATTAAAAGTATGCAGTGGTCATGAAATATTGACTTCGCTAATTACTATTTAATGTGAGAACAACGCGCTGAGTTCCTATTTGTAGATGTTTGCCCGATTTCTTGTCTGTCTGCTACCTGTTTTCCATTAGTAGTTTGTCAGCCGCTTATCTATCTACGTACTATAGCTCTCTCTCTCTCTCTCTCTCTCTCTCTCTCTCTCTCTCTCTCTCTCTCTCTCTCTCTCTCTCTCTCTCTCTCTCTCTCTCGCTCTCTCTCTTCTTTTTTTCTCTCCCCTCTGTCTTTCTCTTTCCTTGCCACCTTCAGCTAAGTCAAATATCAAAAATGAAAATGGCTAAAGACAAAATGCAATCGTCGACCAAATTTTGCACTTTGCTCATTTTGAACTCATATAAAAAGTTCTAAAAAATTCCAGAATATAATAACAGAACCATCCGTATAAACTGTTTGTCTAATTTAAATTAAGTATCTATTTTATACTTCGTGCTTTTAGGCAAAATTACAGTCTTCTAGATAACAGGCTAGATTTGACTTTCCATTCCATGTTACATTTCAGAAACATTTGCATCAGCAAAACTTTGACATGCAGCATTTGCTCTAGCCTAATCGAATTTTGTTCTTTGGCATGTCTGGAAAATATTCATGAGCAAGCTGATTCATCACTCTTTTAATTTACTCCGTGAATACCCTATAATGCTCAGCTTTGCATAATTAATGTGGGGGACGACCATTTTGTTGAGTGCAAAGGCAACCGCACAACGACGTAAAACAATTGATGAAACCTTCTTAGTCTCTCTTCCATTCACCTTTCTTTCTCTGCCCCCCTTTTCTCTCTCTCCATCTCTCTCTTTCTACATCCTATTCTATCTTTCTCGCACTATCCGTCTTTTACTTTGTACACTGTCTTGCTTTCTAGTTTGGTGTTTTCACTAATGCTACAATATGCAAAAGTGTCTTTAGATATTATAAATCATTTGGAACCACCAGGATATCGCAAAAAAATTCAGAAATTGATCGGTTTGCACCGGTCGTTGTTGTTGTCGATTTTTCTGTCACTGTTTTTATGATATTATACGTTTGCTGCTACGAGACGAAAATATAACTTGAGCCGGAGCTGCTGATCTAGCTTAAGTTGACATGTCCATAATGTCACTACCCTTTATAGAAGCTATATATAATCAAGCCTCTAATGCACAGTTGCGTAACTGTAGAGCAGTATTATGCGCAGCAAAGTATCCTATGTAGTTGTCTAAACTTATTTGCCAAGGATATCCGATGGTTTCTCCTAGAACAGTAGCTGGTAAGACTTCAAACGATTGACATTTTTGAAATTTGAATCTTTTAATGCAAAATAATTCTCCAGTGAAATTGAACATTGTTTCATTGATTATATTTCACAAAATGCAACTCGATCACTTTCTACAGACATAATAACTAAATATATAACTAAATAGCTAAATAATCTTTCCACAAAAAAAGCCACAGAACACTATTTATTTTGCACGCTAGTAACGAAATTGCTTTCATCCATCAAACTGGTCCGCTTGAAAAATGTATTGAACGTAATAAGCGAAAATAAAGCAAAAACCAAACGCCTGTAAGCCTCTTGTTTGCCTGATGTGCCTACTAGTGCACTAAACTGCTTACTTGCCGCCTGCAGGCCAATATTCTCCAGTAAAAACGTTAATAACAGTACAATTATAGACAATATACAGGCGACTTCACTGTGTTAGCTGCAGTGCAAAATTATTTTTTATACAGTTCGGCAGACTCTAAGCCTGAATATAGCACTGAGCCAAACACTCACTAATATTGAATGGTTGTGTCGCGGACGGAACACAGCTTATTACATTATCCGTAGATCCAGATGAATATAAAAATTTGATGGTAAATATAGTTTGATATAGGCTGATAAATATAAAAATAAACATAGATTTTACAAACATCCATGGCAGACACGATTAAAAGTAAATGCGTGGTTTAATATAGTAAAAGCTCCTCCGTACCAAAAAGTTTCTAAGTTAAAATCACGTAATGAGTCGCATGATTACAATATAAATTAATTACTGACATATTAACTAGAAAAGATTAGGCTAAAAACAGTAAAATAATTAATATACACAAAGTAAAAAGTTATCGTTCTCATAAATATCAAATCATTGTATCCAACAAAAACATCTTCGGTCAGTGCAACACAAAGTTTGACCTATTTAACTCACGAGAGGGCGAAAAAGCAACTGATAATGCAATATCGTTTTTTTTATTAATTCTACGCCTGACCCTATATTAAGCAGCTTTTCGAGCGATCACAGTGAAATGAAGTATGCCGTTTTCATTGCACACATATACGATGCATGAGTGACGTACTCATAATTAAAAAATGTTATGGTAACATCATTACACGAAGAAGTGTTTGCAACGCCGCCAACAATAATACATCTCGTTTTAAATTTCTCATACATCTCGAATTTATGCTGTCATTATGCTTGCAGAATAGACAGCTTATGAAGTGGTATTTCTTACGCGTTTTCATTTTCAACAACAATAAACAGTTAAACAAATAAAATCTTTCTCCTTCAACTCGTTCGTCTTTTGAATTTAGCTGAACCATACACAGCGTGTATATACGATTGCGAGTGCTTCATAGTCTGCTACAATAGTTTCTTGAAGAGGTCTGAAGTTTTGTGCATAGATTCAAACATGTAATAAGACAAAATGCCTGAAGACATCCAACAAGGTGTGGAAGCCCTTGTAGATAGTTTGTTGATGATGTTCAATGCACGCCCGACTAGACCAACAGGCAGCATGTCATAAAATTGATTATTTCTGCGATTTTAACACAATAATAAATTATCATACGATGATCATCACCAAAATATGTCTAATACAACACTATTGACCTAATCTACCTATAATTCCTATAATAATAATAATTTCCCTAACTGTTTTTTCATGTTGGAAGTAAAAGTCATTTCATTTTCGGATAAAGTTTTAATTAGGGTATTAGAACTACACATTTCTCTTATATATAAACTGTAAGCAATTTTATGCATTTCATCAAAGTATGTAACATTATTATTTACATTAGCAATATCACCCCTATTATTTCTGGAAATTATGTGGCTAAGCTACTTCTCAATACTCACCGACAAATAACGCTGCTACAATAATTCACCTTAAACTGAACTGACACAGTTAAAAGTTTCGTTTTTCCAACATTTATAACAATGTATGTCTTTAATACATCTTATGTTTGTCAGCGCAGCGGGCATATATACCTGCTAGAATTTGTAAAGCTGTTGTAGTCGAGCCTAACAAGTACCCATCGTCTGCAAATATCAGGTGATAGAACGTACCCATTTCCCCTTTGGCAGCCAAAACCTGTTGAGTTTAAGTCACGAAAGTATTGATTTCGCGCCTTGACGAACCCCATTTCCGACCCTAAATATTACAGATTTAAAGTTTTCCCACCCAACTAACATGTTTTGAGGTGAATAATAAAACGTCAGTAAACGAATGTCAATATTTGGAAAATCAGTGTCTGTTAGCTTTAAGAACAATTTATAGTAATCATAAAGAAAACAAAGTGCCCTTTAAATTTTAAAAAAACTTTTATTTTTCCAAGGCCTTCCGTCCTTCACGGACTTCGTCAGCTGAAGTTAAATGTATGGCTTAGATCTTTCAAGATGTAGGCCATACAAGTAGCTTCAGCTGACGAAGTCCGTGAAGTACGAAAGCTTCTGGGAAAATAAAAGTTTTTGGAAAATTAAACGGCACTGACGCATTTAAATATAAAATGTGATCTGGACTATCCTGTTGAACGTAACAATGAGTAACCTTTTTCGTGGTGTACAGGCATCTAATTGTGCATATTTATTAACGTAACCAAATTGGTTTGGCGTCCTCGAAAGTAAATAGCGGTTTAACAACAAGATTTCTGGAAGTTTTCTTGACATTGTGGAGAATGCTATCGGCCTGTAATTACTTGTGATTTCCTTATTCTTGACTTATACAATTGAATAATCACTGACAGCATCAGTTTATCTGGCGAAAAACTGTGTGTTACGCAGGAGCTATAGAAAAGTGTTGGTGAAACTGCTAGCATATGAGCTGCCTTTCTAAAATGTTCGGATTTAATGGCGTCATGTCCAGCCGACTTGCGCAAAGACAATTTAGAAATGGCATCTTGCACTTTCACTTACTGTGACGGAAATCACAGCTTCGGTGTCGCTATTTAATTTTTCTTCTAACTTAGCTGCAATGTCACAATTATTTACAGATTTCAAAATGTCCTTGCAATAGTCGCCCCAAATGTCGCAAATGGCTTTCTCCCCTGTGATTTCACAGTATTTTCGGAGGAAAGGGGATTTTCTCATTTGTTTCCTTTTTTATACTCGCCCAAAACTCATAAGAGTAACTGTTTATTAGCTTATAATGAATTTTGTCTGCTACAATAATTTTTTGCCGTTTTTGCTCACGCAAAGCAAATTTAAAGCGTGCAAAAACAACTGTGTTTCTCTGAAGCAAACTCGTTCCTGTCGGGTATTAATTTGTCTTTAATGAGGTAGTGATTTTTATGAATGTGAACAACCAGGAAGAGTAAATTGGGCTACTGTGCTAAGCACGCAAATGATATTGCCATACGTAAGGTGTGGCATTGCTTTTACCACAGCACTGCACACATAAATAATTTCCTGTTGAAAATGGCATTCTATGAATCTGCAGCCTGTAGGTTATACTTAATTTTCACCACATCGTACATGCTTACAGGCCCCTTTCGGTGAATTGTGATCGTTAACATGGCTCTGGTGAATTCTTTCAGTTTTCAGTTAGAGAGGAAGCTGCAATGCACAATACTTCAATTTTTAATGAAACTGAGAGCTTTGACACAAGTTTCCTAAGTTTAGGGTATTGATGGGGGTGCTATACAAGCCCGCTTCTGAGTTTCTTATTATTTAGTTTTCTAGTCACGCCTGCCACTGTCCCGTGCACTCAGGCTGTACAAACACTGTCAAACACAGATAAACACAGCCATATAACATGTTGATGAAGAAAAAATACTCAAAAGTGCACCTATTTCTAATACGTAACTTCCTAAATTTTCTCTTTTAGCATCTGAGGCTCATACGGTGGAATAGTAAGAATACCAAAGTCCTTCTGATTACAGACATCGTAAGAACGTATGATGAACATTGTAAGATCATTTTAGTCGTCAATCTTCTTTCGTTAAATATGTCAAATGTAGTTTTGATATTGATCCGCTTTAATATGTCTCTTTAATTACATTAAGCGTCGTTGTTTCGTTGTTGCTGCGGTATTTTGACTGTGCGAAGACGAGATTCACTCTCATCGTAAAAACATTAAATTACCCCAAAGTGGCCAGTGGTCACTCAAAGTATAGGAAATGAAAATATGACGATAGGTCCAGAAAGACAATAAACAATAATTGTCTCACAAATTAACAATTTAAGTGATATGAAGTGTCTGTTACAGTTCTTGTTAAATCAATTGAACACCCTTGTAGCATATTTCTGTGCTCGCTCATTAAATCTATGTAGGCTGTAGGCAATGGGAAAACAATTTTTGTGTGCTATTGTTCAATGAGCCAGTGAGGGATTAAATTAGTGCCGCTGCTGTCATCATCAGTGGTAAATTTACAAACATACAACCAGTTTATACAGGCAAAGCTTATTATGCACTAATTAAGTAGTTAAAAAAGTCAAGTAGGTAATGAATAAGTACACCGATAAAGAAATTGATACAGTAACTTAAGCACTAATTATGCATTTACAAAAGTAAAATAGTAATGACAGGAAAAGAAATTGATACAGTAACAAATAGCTAAGTATTTGAAAATAAAGTTAAAGGAATTAAACTGCTTTGTACATAAAGAGAAGGCTTACTTAAGGTACATAGATAAGCTTTCTTTTATTAATAAGTCCCAGTTATTTGTAGCTCTGGTCACACTGCCAAAATTATTAAGATCAGCTTTGTGGCCAGAGGCGCAAATATGTTAATTAATGCTGGATTGAGGAGAATTTTTTTATTTTTTGCCAATTCTAAGACGAAAGACGAAAAAATTACCGCTGATGATGACAGCAGCAGCCTGTCGAAACGTTTTGCATGATTTTAACTTTTTAATGTAAAAGCTTTAATAAAGTTGTGTTGTCTTTAGCTAAAAATGTATTCAAGTGCCTGTAATAAAAATTGACACATTAAATGCCCATTAAAACATTTCTAAAGTTGCGGCACTTCCACAATGCATTAGACTAGTGCAGTGGCTAGAATCTGACCACACGTGTGGATAAAACAAAGTGCAATAATCTTTTGACAAAAAAGTTAATAGTCAGAATTTAGTAGCGGGTCGGGAAAAGGCGGGTTTTCATTTCACTCGGCGGTTTACAACAAGACGACGATTGATGGCGTTTGTTAAGCTGTTTTTTTTATTTGTGTTGTGCATTTACTATTAATGTTGCATTGAGTTTCAGGTGAAAAAAGCTAAATAGCTTCATGTAAC
Organism: Tubiluchus corallicola; assembly: GCA_030141605.1. Classification (NCBI taxonomy): domain Eukaryota; kingdom Metazoa; phylum Priapulida; class Priapulimorpha; order Priapulimorphida; family Tubiluchidae; genus Tubiluchus; species Tubiluchus corallicola. The sequence continues at coordinate 82,260 of JAQGDQ010000068.1, read as the reverse complement.
CTTTGGAGATCCTCCAGCTTGTGGAGGCTCTTGGCTTGCGGCTCCTGTCTACTCGCATATACACTGTTAGTACTGGGCTATAATAAAGTAAAACAATTATAAAATAATTTTCCTTCAAATTTCAGTCAATACCACGAACGAGGAAATTAATTCGTTTGAAGTCATTTATGGCTGCACACTCCCTTTCCCAGGAATCTTGGAAAAATTAGTGGAAACTATTTTCTGTATAATTAGCTTTATAACAATGTTGTTGTTGTTGATGATGATGATGTTGTTGTTGTTGATGTTGCTGCTGCTGTTGTTGCTGCTGCTGGTACTGCTGCTGTTACTGTTGCTGTGGCTATTGCTGTCTTTGTTGTTGTCGCGTTGTCATTGTCGTCATCGTCATTCATTTGTCCAAACGTTGATCATAAAACAAATTATTAATTTTTAAAAAATTAATACTAGAGAAATTTTACCCTTAGTTTTATTCTTTTTCATTCTTTAAGCTTCAAAATGTGCTAGTGTAACAATGCTGATAATCGAAATATTCATTGCCAATGTTTTGAAATTATTTTACTGGTCCACTACAGTGCTTAGCACGATTTCAATTCAGTTTTTGAAATCTGTCCAACTGCATAAGTTTTTTTTGGAAATCTTAAAAACATTTAGATGTTGGCCGATGTCTATATGGAGCCCTACTGTCTGTCCCGACATAGAATCAGCTCGGTTCAGACACGCTTGAAGAAATATCTCGCGACAGACGTTTCTTGTTCTTGACATAATTCAGTAGGATCTTTATGGTTAAAATTAATTAGCAGATTTGTGGTAAATTTTCGACTTTGATTGTAATTAAGTATTAATTATAGCATATAAAATTTGGCTTCTTCAATGTGTATTGTATACGCCCACATGTGGTCACCTCAGTGGTTAAAATCGCCAGCCATCAACCCTTTACTTCCACATAAAATCTTATTTGAAAATGTTTTCGTAACCTCCACTGTGAAAAATAACTGTGTGTGATTTGCACAGGGGTGCTACCCTTTGAAGCAAACACTCTCTTGAACTCTCAGCCTTTCTTTTGCCGTTTAATAAAGAGCATTTAGAGAAATTTAGAATCTCAGAGGTACGAATTAACTCCTAGGCTTACGAAATTACCGACTGCGCGCCGTCGCAGCCGGAAAGCGGACAGATCTGACTTGTTAGAGTCGATTAAATTTGAGATGATCACAGCTGTCCTGTGAATCAGTAGCTATACTTACGCTAATCACGTGTCTACCTTAACCCTTCATGTCCGCAAAGGTTTCAATTATGCTTAGCAACAAGCTGAAACATTGTAATTCTTATTTTTCAAACAGTTATTAATGTTTAACAATAATTTTAAGTGTTTCTAAAAAGAAATTACAAGTTAAACAATTCAATAGCTATTTCTTGGCCCCGAGTCCATTCGTTTTACGACTGTGGGTTGTGGCTAAAAGAGTACAGTACGACAGCCTAACTAGTTTCAAGCAAAAACGTACTTTGTGAGAGAATTTGGCGGCAATTTTCTCGGCGTGAACTGTAAAAGACAGAATTTGCAGCAGAAAAGGTCTTATTAAAACAGTTTGTTTGTAAAATTTTAGTTGCAGGATAGTGCCATCTGGGCTTCATAGAAAATTTAACGTCAATGCTATTAACAACTTGGTAACCAACTAAACAACCAACCAATCAAGCTGCCAACCAAACTACTAGCCAGCCAAAAACACAAACATTCAAACACATAAAAATCAATAAACAGACAGACAGGCAGACAGATAATAAATAGTGTTTATTCGCAGTTAGATGACTACTATATATTGGTGGCCATTAGTTGGGTTTCTAATGTTAAATGCGTGTAACAGCTCTTTAGAATTGTCGTAAGTTAGTTTATGTTGTTTTTCTAGTTAGTAGTGGTGGTGGCGGTGGTGGTGTTAGTAGTAGCAGCAGTAGCAGTAGCAGTAGTAGTAGTATATTCTCTATTATCTTTCCTATAATTCTTAGTTTACCTAGATATGTAAAAATCTAATAGAAAAAATCAAGAGAAAATTAGCTTATAATTCTCTTTTATTTATTGACAGTTTGCAAGTTTTTATCAAAACCTAAAACGTCGGAAAATCGAATATCTTGTACATTCCATTATTTTCCACATAATAAATGTGTGATGCGAATAGCAAAAGCATATTTTTAAGTTTTTGTTCAGAATACGTGAACAATTTGCAAGACCAGTACGCAAGACCCACTTCCAAATGATAAGCTCTCCTTATTTGATAATATCAAGATTCGTTCACGTTCATAAGAAAAAGCATGTGACATTCAGTTGTGGGTGCTAAAAGTTATTATCATATCATTTGATGAAGTATATTATGATATAGAAGTATCGAAATTTACTTGAAAACATTTTGCAACGCAAGATTGTAAAAAATCACGACAAATATGTAATATAACCAACTATACAGTTACATTTACAACATTATCCACTTCTATAACATAAATGTTACCGAAAAAGGAACAATCATAGTCTAATAAAAAAGTGATCGAGTACAGCTTGGATTCACAAAAGAAGAAATGTTAACAAACGTTCCGAGGTAAGATAATGTTATGCATCATAAAAATCGTTTTGCTGATTTGGTAAAGAATTGCTGATTTATTTTCACGCCTTCCCATTTATTGATTAAAAAAAATTACGTAACAATGATAATTATATTCGAAATGAACATGAAACGTAACTAAAACTGAAACATCTAGCTTAGATCTATGGTTAAAATTTTATAAGAATAAAAATATCTGTGTCTAAGACGCTAGGCTGCGCATTAAATGAAATAGGTTGTACGTTTAGTATTGCGTGATTGATCGAATCTATAAGTTAGTCAGTTAGGCAGTCGGTTAGTCGACCAGTAAATCCATCGGCCAGCTAGATAATGTTGGCTGGGAAGCCATATGGCAGTTTGTTAGTTTGTCAGTCCGTCGGTCAGTGAGTCAGTGAGTCAGTGAGTCAGTGAGTCAGTCAGTCAGTCAGTCAGTCAGTCAGTCAGTCAGTCAGTCAGTCAGTCAGTCAGTCAGTCAGTCAGTCAGTCAGTCAGTCAGTCAGTCAGTCAGTCAGTCAGTCAGTCAGTCAGTCAGTCAGTCAGTCAGTCAGCCAGTCAGTCAGTCAGTCATCAGTTAGTCAGTCACTTTTCTTTTTCGTGACCTACTTTTCGCAGTGGCATTTATATAACGATAAAAACAGCCATCTTCTGTTGAACTTCACTACCAAAGACTGGTCGTTCTGGTTATCGACGCAATAAATATAATTAAATGCATTGGAAATATCCAAAAGCATTCTGCAGCGGTGACAGAGTAATGTGTAGTTAGCATCACAATAATAATGGAAGCTCTTGGTAAGCTGTACCCATCAAATTATAACACTTCGTCTTCCTGAAACTGCCTTGGTTCTCGTTAAGATTTTAGGCAGAACACTTGGCAACAAGTGAGGCCAGGTTGAGACAGTCAAACGACACTCATGTAGCTGGCTCTCCTCGACTAATTTGATTGATAACTTCTTTCTGGTCGATGTACTCAAAAATGTTTTCTGCGTTGAGGATAAGGCCGAGGGTTCCGCTGGCAGTGACGGCGAAAAAGATGTATAAGAGCAAACGGTCGATCACCATGGCGATGTACTGCCAATCTTCTTTGACCTGCAAGAACAACAAATGGCCTATATATAGCAGCATAGCAGAAAAAAGTAGAATGCGTTTGCGATCTCAGATAACAGCCTGTTATCATTTATGCAAAGCATGTTAATTGACACCTAAATCTAAGACTCAATCTAGGTTTATGTAAAAAACCGCTGGATGAACATTTCTAATTGAAAAATAATTAGTTGGTGTACGTACTAAGCACGATTGCATGAAATTGAGAGAAATTATGGTAAATGATGAACTATGAACTACCGATATGTTTATCTTGATTCCTGTGATCGCTTAGCTAGTCTATTGCTATAAATTTTTTAGCACTACATATAATTTTGTTATAGTTACAAATCGGATTAAATAAGCCGAAATATAGAAGCAAACGGTCTTGCTGTGAATAGGATATACATTTCTACTATTTCCCCTTCAACCTTGTCTGCCATAATAAACGGAAACTTAGCTACGCTTTTATTTAAAGGGAATCTATTTGAACTCTTTGCGCTGTCGTTTTAAACAAGATTTTTAACGGGGCAAAGAGAGTACATTTTATCTTACATAAAAAGTAAGTTATAGACAAAATTTGGCCTCGATAGCTGATAATTTCTTATTCACCATTCGATGATCGCAGAGGAGTGCATTTAACTGCTTCATTCTGGTAAATTTAATGAACGACAGCAATTTGTAGGAAACCACATGAGCAGCCACGCTGTGTAGTCACACTTCATAAATATGATTATGATGACTTGCGTATGACAGCCTCTGCCCTGCGTTGCTGTGAAGTGTGATGAAGCCGTGTACGCATTTTATAAAAATGGCGAATCCGTTAAATAAAACTGTCAAATTAAGCTAATCCATCTACGGTTTTATGCCCTTATTTAACAAACTTCAAACCGAAATAATATCTGTTGATCTTTCTTTAATTTATTAATTAACGTTCGATTTGCATTTGAGCACAAAAAATGGGTCGCTTTTTTGTGTAGCAGCTTCAGCGTGCCCCCTGTTTTTCATTTGACTAGGTCCACTTTTGACATCACAAATAACTTGGCTAAGTAAACACGAGACTAGCACCCGGCAGCCATCATCGATTCCTGACTGATCTCAACGAGGAGCAATGAAACGTCAAAATACGATAATTTAGGTCCAACTAAAGAATTCCGAGTGTTAAATGCATTTCCGCCCAGCTAAGTGACATTCTGAAACGTCTTTGCATGAGGTGTTCGATCTTCAATTATCGATGTCACGGTCAAAAAGTGGTTTAATCTACAAAAGAGAATAGCACAAAAGTCTGCAGTTTCACCATTTGTCAATACAACCCATAAAGTACATGACTAGATGTCAATTGTCAAAAAGTCCATGAGACAATAGGTCCGTAAACCAGACAGCCTTCAGTAAAACGCAGTATAAATACTAATATTTATTTGTAATCATGCATGAATCCATTTTGATTTTAATTAGGGCATGTAGCGCAATGATCACCTTGCTAATGGTTTACGTACTATTATTAGCAGTTATGTGTTATTGTTTGTCGTTGTTGAACTCTCACTTTACGCCACCTCATGAACAAAAAACGTAATGGAGCATCCACCAAGAAGCAATCGAGGTTCCAGGTTACAGGGTGCCGTGTTTAGTCTAGAGTTTACATTTTAAACTCTTACATAAATGGATTTTATAGATCTAATAAATTAAAGTGATTGTTCGACCAAATTTTTCCGCAGAAAACGCTGCATGTCCAATTATCTTCTACTTCCAGATTATCAAAAATCGCGAAAATTTCAAACAAATGTATTTTTCTCATATACAAGTCTCATCTAAAACTCATATATTCTATCCATACACAGAAAATGACCACGGGGACTTTCAATTAAATGTATTTCGACAATGCAACAAAATCTTCTTTGATCACAAACCAGTTGACATGGATTCAAATTAAAGAGATGGCTACAGGCTAGTCTATGAGTTGTTCATGCATGAATGCACATGCACATGCGCGAGCAAATTAAATTATGGAATCTTCCGGCCAAATCATACGCGGCAAGGCCAAAAAGTTTTGAAAACATACTTCTACAAACTCCTAATGGAACATTCGATGTCAATTATTTGTAACAATACTACGAACAAACTACTTTATAAACTGATTTGGATATCTATTGATTTTCGTAGCAGATGCACGACGACATCGTCGTTATGGAATCGTGCAAGTTTGGACAACAAAAATTGTCTGCGGCTTGAAAATTCATTTAAATAAAACGAAAAAATTAGTGAACAAATATAGTTTGTGAAAAAAATAGAATGGAAATTTTCCATTCACACCCTGCAAAACAAATAAATTAATAAATGAAACCTGCATGTGTGCGTGCGAACGAGCGAGCGCGTGTGTGTAAGCGACCACAATTTAGCAATGTTGGACCTATTCCGACTGAAGACTTCTTATATTCTCTTTAATACAATCCGCTACTGAGATGAGGCCATTAAGTATCCACATTTACATAACCTTATATGAAAATACGACCATCAAAACGGATCCCTTAAGGAATCATGTACTGGTCTATTTCTATGCTTCGGTCATTGGCGATGGTCATACTCAAACAGTGGAAGACTCCATAATAGAAGTCTGCCTCGGGATAAGGCGTATTTATATAAGAGGCTCGGATGTCATCTAAGTTGTTGACTTTTACATCGATCCAGATAGGAGACAAGTTAGTCCCTTCAAAGGTTCAATAGAGGAGCAAGAACCGACAATAAGCCCAGATCGCTCCTTTGCATCCAATATTATTGGTTTCATTTGTGAAAACGGGTTGCCTTTGTGTTATTCCGGGACTAATGTTTATACAGTAATGGATGTCATGTAGGGGAAACAATAAGACCAAAGATGAGCGATACAAAATGTAATACTTTAAATTCTCTGTAAGAGGAATATAGAATTTATGTTAATGATCGTGTAAATAAAATGCAGATCTGTGCCATGCTTAGCGACCCGATCGAAAGTGCATGACCGGTCTACCCTAAAAACTGGACAATAGCACTTTTTTGCACAAATAGAACAAAAAGCCGCACAAAGTTATGAAAATTCTTGCAAAGTGATTGAAAAGGCGATACCTTATTTTGGCAGCGCTTAAGATGAGACTTGCTATTAAAGAAATAATTTGGAATCAGAAGCATTGATTTAAATTAATATGGAAGACCAATAATACAATCATTCTAATGAGGTGTTTGGTCTTGTTGTTGTCTCCAACGCCATTGCAACAATGTGGCTACTTGTCCCCCACTCCCCATTCCTTATTACTCTCCCAGTCCCCCACTTTTCTACCCACCTATCATGCATCTCTGCTAGAGTCATCCCCTGTCCGGTACTTCAATTTCATTTGAAAAACATCAGAAACTGAGACAAATATGTTAAATAAACATTTAATATTTAATCATATTTGGATATAGGTAGACCTATCTTGAGACCGCGTCGCCAGCAAGCATGTCATTTGTATATTTTACCTGAACGCGTATAGGAATCCTGGTACTTGAAGTAGGCAAGGAAAAAATCTTATCTGCCATTTTTGTTGTTGTTTTTCAGGTTGTTTTTGTATTTTTAATTATAATTTCGACAAAAATGCTTAAAAGTACTTAAATTTCTCTGTTGCGATATTTCCATAAAGTTGTTAGAGAACAGAACATCAAAATTTATTTTCCCATAAGAGTGTTGAGTTGAGCCACGAATAACTTGTTATCAGTAAGCTTATCAAACTAGCTTCCTAATTGCTACCCTTGGATGAACATTAAAACCACTCCAGAATGATGCGCATAGGCCATGCTGATTAGTAATAACTACACGGGTTATCTAATAACAGAACAAATGGCTAATTTAGCCTAATTAGCCTGCGGCGCAGTATCTCGCAGCTATACTTCTTCATAATAGCGTAGCGTGTGAGGGTGACACAAAATTTCAACTAATGATTAGGCTCACGTGATTCATTCAGCGTTAATTACTGCGCGGTTTTCACTTTAAGCGTAAACTCTTGCTTCTATTGCCGTTGATGGTAATTCTATTAAATTTTATGGCCACACTTTCAGCTATATTAGCGAAAAAACTACTAAGTCTCGCTTCTCCCTCAGACTACAGAGTCAAATAATTTTTGAAATACATATTTTTCGCTCCCGAAACTGTCTGAAAGTTAAAACACGGGCTTTTTTATGAGTTTCAGAAAATCAATAATGTCATTTCCAGTAGAGTGGGTTTTCATACAGCGTCCTGTCTTCTGTTTACTTTAAAGTGATTAGTGATGTGATTCTTCCTCAAAACTTATAAGAATAGACACAATTAGGATGGAGCTTTAATTTCTGAGCCATGTAATTTGAAAAAAAATCAAAATTTCAAAATAATTTTTGTGCATTTCTCTTTTGCAAATTAGATAAAATAGCTTTTTTGAAAAAAATGTCCTCATAGGCAAAGAATATGAAATCACCAACCAAAAGTGAACTCTACCTTCAAGCTTAACTTTACAACAATCGTACAGATTTTACTATATTGTTTACTATATTATACAATAAAAATTTTAAGAAGTGATTTTAAATTCGCTACCACAAAGTATTCCTTTGAACAGCCAGCAAAGTATTAGAGTTAGACTATAGAGAATAACAGCGCTGTCACTAAGCTCCAGTAAATCATACACACGCTCTCGTTTTATTCGCTTGCTATATTAGAGAATTCTAGAAGCAAACTTCTGGTGGCCACAGAGCAATTCACTACGAGTTTCTGTATGACTATGGCAGAGCCCTTTATAATCAGCTCGTTTGACCTTGTAGTTACAGAAACAAAAAAATCAAGCAACGGCAAAAACCCCAAATATATTTTCTAAATTTGCTAGGAAAGCGCTGTTAATTTGACATTTAATGAAATGTTTTATGCATGAAAATGATCAAAGCACTTAAGAGCTGAATAATGTATCGACGTAGCATCGCTATTACTTAGCCTCACCAACAGCAGGTTCACTGCAGCCTACTTCACCGAATGCTTCCTGCTCTTATTAAAATCCTGTTCCCTTAGTCGAGAGCTTCATCGCATTGCATTGAACAAAAATCTGGCTAGAAAGACTAATGAAATCTGTCCACTGTCGCTTTTCCTGGAAGAGTTTGGAAACTAAGCCTCGTGGACTCAGTGACAGCAATAAAAGGACGAGACCATCGTCGTAGCTTGTTGGTTTTTGCACCTTCTTCAAGTTTAAAAAACCGGCAGTATTCTTCGTGGATTTGTACAATACATGTATACCCGCACTTAGATTTAAATTGTGATGTACAACACAAGGAACCCACCTTAGGACCACTTCTTTTTCTTATCTACATTAATGACATACCTCTCATTAATAATTTCAATACAATACTTTTTGCAAGTCTTTTTCTTACGTCCACTAAGTTAATCATTTTACAACATTGCACTAACAGAGAGCTAAAACACTGATAGTTGGATAAAGGTGAAAAAATTTGTCAGTTAATTACACCAAGACTAATGTGTTTCATGACGCGATTTCTCCACCACTGACCACAAAACGTACTATGTTCCATTACTATGTACAGTACAGAAGCCCCTATACGGTAGTAGTGCTTGCTAGATGGTGATCTGGTATCATAGCCTCATTTCTAATACTGCCAGTCGTCTCGACTTGCAACCACATTCGGTTTCAACCGATCGACCGAATTTTTCTGTCCTCTCCGCTGGTATTCGCCGTTGCAACGAGGTTGTCACTAAACTGCTGCTAAGCTAACACCAACGCATGTTTCCGATTTTCTTACAAACTCTACAATCCAAAGCAAGAAACCTGTCAAATGTGTCGATTATCGAGGAAAAAAGGAGCAGGGTGAGAAAGATAGTTAAATATGGAAGAAATGGAAGAATATAGAGGAGCTTGCAGCAAAGGCAGCTGCTAACCAAAGTACACACAAAGAAGTAGCCGTTAAGCAAAACAACAGTAATGGCCTAACATCATTTTGCATGTGGTTTGTGTTGGCATAACACATCGAGGCACAAAGTCAGCCCATGGCAAGTCACATGGCTTTATTATATTTTTGCATGGTACCTTAGCTAAGTCTGGTTAAGTTTCAATGGAAATTCGTTAGTCTGCCTATTATTCAGAAATGTTCTTTGCAACACAAATGTGAATTTTAATACACAATAAATGTCTATACTGTGCATAAAACTTCATTCGCTACCCATTATGCGTTCAAAACAAAACAAACACAAATTGTACAACAAATGCAAGCAATAAAACATGGGGGAAGGTAATTGACATTGAATTGCCGAAAGAAATAAAATTCCGCGCAATATTGAAATTCCTCCGAAATATTGCATTTGAAGCCATTACAGTTCCTTGCAATGTCCGCACTGCTGTGTTTAGAAAGCTAAATTTATACATACAAAGACTGTAACCGACTGAAAGCAAGCCACAAAAGTGACGTTCATGGGCAGCAGCAGGAAAAAGCGATAATGACAGTAAGATTCTAAGAACTACATTAGAACTTCAGAAATCAGGGAAAGGAAATGCTAAAAAGTCTTCCTCTAGGTTATTCAAGCGTTATGTTGATTTGACATCACAAAGAAACCAAACGCTTACAGCCTGAATAACGTGCATTAATTCATTTCCGCCTCTTTCAAACTTGTTAACGAGTACTAAGAACTCTGCCGCGAAATCTACCCAAGAAAACACATGAAGTTTAGGTGTTGTGACACCGTTCACTTTGCTGACCATTTCTTATAAAGAAAAATGCTTCGGCCCAAGTCAACCATCAATTACAAGATTTGCACTTAAGCTGTTTATACACGGATGAGAGACCTCGGTATGTGAGCAACTTAAATGGATGTCCTGACAGAAAATCTGTTTCACAAACAAGGGCTGATCCAGCTTGTTGCAGGTCTTCAAGAAGTCTTTTCAAATATTTTGGTTTTTAGCATTATTGAAGACAACAACATTGCTATTTTACACAATGCTAATGATGCAAATCAACCAAGTACATTACATGCAGAACAAAAAAGCGCTTTCGGAAATCATGGTTGGCTGGGCCAGTGGAATCAACCTTGTGGTCGACATTTGCGTAACATTAAATTTGCCATCTGCAGCTCACATCTACATAAGTAAGAACAATTGAAACTAACTCAATAAAGCTTAACTTGGGCACTTTACCGTCATTGCTTCAGTAAGAACCGCTTGAGACTGCTCTAGTCAAAACCCAGTAAATCTCTCACTCGGAATTTCTTTCCTGTTGGCTTTTGACGGTATTATTCAAAATTTTGATTAAAGATACAGACAGATTCACTTTCGGTTTTCAAACATGTAGATGCTATAGACTGCCAACATGAAAGAAAGTGTGTCAAAAGTTTAGTTATTGAATAAATCCTCACAAGGTGGTGTTGACTCAATGACTCACTCCTTTCAAAGATTTTGCTGCTGAGAATCCTAGACTAAAATTCACATGATGAAAACTCGACAAGGGTGGATTGAATAACAAATTTCACAACGATAATGCTGTTGATCATAATGATGATGGTGGTGATGACGACGACGATATTGATAAAGATACAACGATGATAACGACGATGTGATGACGACGACGATGATTGTTATTATTATGCTAACGATAACGGTGATGATAAATACGTATAACTGCGCCTCTTCCTTGTCCAATTTATTATCCATGAAAAGCTTCTGGGTCAAGTAACTCCTCGTGAATGATTGACTATAATTATGTCAGAATCAGAATGTGCACCAGACAAACGAATTCAGCAGTTCCCGCCAAATTCCCTCAAAAGTATTTTCCGTGCATACCTTCTTGTCATTTACAAAATTTTGTCATGTTTTCCAAACATGTTGTCGTTTTTTAAGTTATTTTTAAACAACAAGAAATTTGCACTTTTGCATATTTGCGCATTTTTTACATAATCAATTGGAATCGATTTCGCTTCGTTCAATGTTTTACATTTCTTATATCATTTTATGAAGTAATACTAAATAAATTATAAAGTTATGAATTAATTTCTGTCTTAAAACATTTTATTCCATAAATTCGCTCAAATATGATGCCCCTTTTCGCAAAAGTTTGATGCTGTATATCATACCTGTAATTTACGTGCAGGTAATTTTCCGCATCTGTCAAATGACAAGTGATTGAACACCTTGTAAGAATTAACTTCAAATATTTGCGCAACGGGTTTATTAAAACCCCTAATGACAGCATTTTAGTGACAGCTTGCGCTTGCAACATTTTCACCTGAGCCACGGTTTTTGCCGTATTACCTGACAGTCATTAAATGAGTCACGCCACTGTCGTGTTTACTGTACGTTCGCTTACCGGGTCATAAAAATATTTTAATATATTCACAAATTCGACACTGCTGTATTTATAACCGTCAACAGCAAAAGTCGTTTCGTCATAAAACAGTGCGATAAAGTAGACCCAAGTGTCCCAAGTGCTTTGGTTTGGTATACCATTATAAGACTATAAACAATACCATAAGCGTTTGTTATAAACTATATGTCCTAATTTACAATGCCTATAACCGACATTGGGTCATCGTGCTTAAAACTTTCGTTGACAAGGTTTTGGAATATGTAGAAATATATATATGCCCGTTACTACTATGATAACCTTTTTCCTCAAGAGTACAATGCGTTATTCATATTATCATAGTTACAAAAAAATCATAAATGAAAATGCAGAATTGTAATTACTTTGCTAAGTAGCAGCAAAATCTGACAGTTATCTAATTGTATCTGCCACATCCTACGATGAATAACAGGTATATATTTTTACCCAATTAAACACATCAAAATTAATATTCAAACAAATATTCAGTTGTCATCATTGCAACACTCAGTTTTCCCTGGTAACTCTTTAAGAATCTTAGAAACCTTTATTTCTCGGAACAACTTTTCTTGTTATTATTTTTAATATTCTACTTACCACTGAAACTTCGTCCTCCATTCGCAAATGCTCGGCTATAAAATCCACAGCAGTTGCTGTCCTATGCGCTTCTGCAGTCAGAGGTATAGGACCCTCATTTTCCTCACCTTGCACTTCGTCTGATTTTGGCTTATTCTCACTAGATGGGCGTCTGCCCAGTCTGCAGTTTGGGTGGTGCAAGTCTGAGAGCTCAATAGCCTCACCCATGTTATTTACATTAAAATATTTTACATCTCCGCGAGTTACAGTCGTTGGATGGTCAAAGTCATTCGACTGACCAGACCCACACGGTTGATTTTCTTTTGGCGGCCTGCGTATCAACAAAATCTTTGGAAGAAAATCTATAAAAAGTCGCCTAAACCAACGCGGCATACGGTGCGTGGTTGGTCCCCTAAAGTTCCAATTAATAATAATAACAGTCGCTAAAATTGTAATAATATTCATAATAAACGTGAACAGAAGATACTTAGACACCAGCGGTATAGTCAGTGACGTTGGAGGCAAAATTTTCGAGACCAGTAGGAGAAACACAACGAGAGCTAGCAACAACGAGATTGCTAACGTCATTTTTTCACCACAGTCCGACGGTAGATAAAACACTAAAATACTGAGAAACGATAACAACACGCACGGAATCACTAGGTTGACCGTATAGAAGAGTGTCTTCCGTCTAAGATGTATTTGGAAGGAAATGGCGGTTTTGGTGGGCTTTGTCTTGGTGTCATTGATAAGGAATGCCGGAACGCCGATGACGTCCCAAGTGCCGCTGATCACATAGTCGTTTAAGTCCACCTGGTGGAGATTTTCGTAAAACGAGAGACTAACCTGATCCCCGTTAAATGTCCATGACCCGAATTTCATGTCACATTTCTGACTATCAAATGGGAAATGTCTGACGTCAATAGTACACGACGATTGGTAGATGGCAGGTGGTACCCAAAGGACCTCACCATGAGAGAACAGCACAACGTTGACCTTGTAACTGACTTCATAGTTACCATCTGCACTGAAAATAGTAAATAGATAACTTATGGTTAAAAATTCATAACTTTTATGTTTACAACCTGATGGGAAAACTTGATCCAAGTTTTATGAATACGTCATAACTATATCAACGCCTAAATTAGTACAACGCAATACAGTTATTCGTTTCTTAGGTAGGTAGCGTTTTAGATATGGTCTGTTTGGGCAATATGTAGTGTAACTAACTAAACGCGGTTTACTACCACAACGAAGGTTTCTATTGCTGTCTTAATTGATTTAGCGAGGTAGCCCCTTGAAGAAATTCTATAACGAAAGTCTTCTGTAATTGTGTACAAGATCAGGCATGTATTTTTTTATACACTGGTTGCAGGGTCTCAAATACTGAAAATCGAATGCAATTAACCAACAATCAGTATAGTAGTTACTTTGTTTAGAAAGCTTAATCACGTTTGTGAATTACAACAGTGAACTAAGCTGAATTTATAGAATTAATTAAGATTAAAATTGAGTAAAAAACATATGCTTGTCAAGTAAGAACTAGGTAAGTCACTTAAACTGGGCGCGAACTTACTCATTTTGAGCGCCTAGAAGTTTTTAGCTTATTGCATGTTACTTAATTCGAACGTGAACGTCTCTTATGGATACAACAGTTTCAAAAAAGTTTCGTCTACGTAAATTTATATCATAAGCCGAAGCATTAGGCTAAAAAATAGTTCTTCGCAACCCTTTCACCAATCAGTTTAATATCATATCTCAGATAAATTACATCATAATAATTTTGTTACATTGCGTCATATTACGTTTTTTGCACTGTGTTTTTCTTCCTGTAAAAAGGTGATAAATAAAGATACTTATACTTATATCTATACAATACTTACACTTATTGTACAATTTTATGTATATAGCTATTTCAAGTACAACGTGGATTATTCTAAACTACATTCTAGTGTGGAATTATTTCTACTGTCAATGGTGTAATTGTAAAGAGTCGGGAACTAGGTCGTCCGTATTACGTTAGGAATCGTTCAAAATTAATTTCTTGTCAACAAGTCGATATTTTATAACAGCGTGAACTGAGGGCGCTTAGTTTACAATTTTTTTAAGCAAAAAATGAAAATGAAAGTTAAGCGACCTTTTGCTCTGCATATTATTGCATAGACGCTTTACGAAAATGTACAAACCCTGTAATCAAATTTCCACTCCCGAAGTAGTGGAAATAAGTCAACAAAATTTACACGTGAACGGATAAATGAGTTGTGACTGCATGAGTTGATTGGGTCAATATTGCCGCGCATATTTTTCCAGATTTTTACTGGAAAAGATTCGCAGTTATTGCAGAAAAAGAACGTCGTAAGCATAGGCCTAAGTTAGTGTTTTTGATTTACAATGATATTTCCCATCATGAAAGTAGGAAGGCAATCGCGTTCAAGATACAAATTCACGAAAAGGGTAAATTTATTGATAGAATAGCAATAAATGAGTTTTTGTAAGGAATGTTCGTGAGCATGCGCGTCAGTGTCACGGGCATTGTTTCTAGCCGGCCAATCGACGAATGACGCTGTCGCTGGATGTGAAAAACCACCCTCTCTCCATCCACTACTAAAGTACGAATGCAATTTTTGTGTGAATTTTAGGTTTATGTACTTTTAACATTGCAGTGTTTTTTTCTGTAGTGTGGAATTTTTATGTATAATGTACGACTATATATTGTTGAAACTGCTAGGCGTTTGATATAAAGTATACTACACACAACGTATTGTAGTGTTGCAAACCAGGCTTTATTACGTCTATCTTCATAGAAGAAAGCAATACTGTGATTAGTATAATCATATATTGGGTCGGACGGTATTTGGGTGTGCCCCACCTTTTTTGCTTTGCTATATTGAATGTATTGTCACGTATAAAATGACCTCATCTTATCAACTAATTTCATTCTTAGAGTTTTTGCAAAAAAACTAGCCAGGTTCAGCTAATTTTACCTTAATGTCGGTTTTATGAACATTAGCTTACAAAATACCCTTTTCACGCGGTAAATACAAACTGTTCTGAGATTGCTAGAGGTGAAAAGGATAAAAATTACTAAGAACAAAAAAGCGAAACTAACACGAAAATAAACAAACTAGGTAATCAACTAAACGTCAGCTACAAATAAACGAGTGTGCCAAGTAGTAAATGGGTGTAATAGTCGTATGCACCAAAGTGTTTTATAAATTGCAGATCTCTTGCTAGCTAGCTAAGCTAGCTAAAATGCCGATTATTTGTTATTCATAAATTTCCAGAATTTAGAAGTTCCGTATTCTGGAAATTCTTAGAAATACATTATTTATTTAGTAATGCATGATTGTTTTTTACTTAAAAACTTTTCACTAAATTTCGTAATTTTACCAAGACTTTTCGGATATAAGTGCAGACTGCACAACATTCGTTACCTTCTAACAAAATTATTGAAAATTGTGACAGGCTATAATACTGCACAAGCATCAAGTATGCTGACAGTCCCCAATAACTGGACAAAATACAAACAATATCTGGATAATTTCATAATCAACACCTGCTATGCCGAGCAAACATTAGTAACATGAAGACCAATAAACCCAGCACGTATTTGCATTGTCTTTTATCTAGTTTTACGTCCCAGACAAATGATGTACATATTTGTTTGGTCATTATGAAAATTACTCAAGAGAACGTGGTGGCATTTAAATAAAAGTAAATAGTAAAGTAAATGTAACTGTAGTATTGCAGGCAACAGTTTTTAAAAGAGTTGCAAGGACCATTCGTAAGGTTCCGGAAACAATAAATAAGGGCAGAAATTTGTCATCTTAGCTGTGTACGTGATTAATATCCAATTTTGATCTTTTATTTATCTGACTACTTATCTATCTACATTTTGAAAATTAACAATTACTGATAAGCGAAGAATTTGAGAAATGAAGAAAAAGGACGAAAATTTTTGTGATATTATGTGCATTCAATGTTGTTTTTTCTTTTAATTATAATAAATAAATTAAAATTATACATCAACGCAATAAATAATAATCAGATTCTAAAATATATTTCTGTATTACAGCTGCAATTGTAGACTTACACGACCAAAAAAACAGTTAATTATCTTCATTTGAAGGTGAAGAAGTTTAATGACATTTTTTTCTAATTAAATGAGCCGCTTGTTACAAGGAAATATTCTTTATCAACGGCATTTGTCAGTGGTCACGGCTGCAATGGTTTTACGACTTCGGTACCCACTACAGTTGTGTTCTCTTTGTGTTTTTTAGTTCTTTGTGTTTTTTTACGTTCTCTAACTAACATAACCGTTTGCACATCCCAATAAAAGGTTATATGTGCAAGGAGATAATGAACTATGCATCTGTTATGACCATGTAATAATGCGCGTATATTAATAGGATCTTAGATTGTTTTAATTATACAAAACCGTAAACATTCATTTTATTTTGTAAAACAATAGAGATTAGCTGAAATGAATTAAAGCGGGCATTTACCAGACACCCGTAATGTGTTATGTGTTACTGCGTATCCATTTGCGCATAAACAGTCCAACAAGAATAATAGCTGCAAAACAGATAAAGCCGGTCTGATAAACGGGTGCATTGAAAACAATGTAAAGTGTTTTTGTCTATAACGCAATAATACAATGTTGATACTATGTTAAATATATGTCTATCTAATACAATGTTACTGAGATTGTCAAAAGTTATAACATGAAAATACATTTCCCGCTATTAAAATTATTACGCAACATGCCAAATCGCTAATTAACCTAGAACGCATATTTATCATAGTGATTTTAAAGAATATTTCCATCTATAGGAGCATATCTATACCTTGCTTGTTTATGAGTTATATCATGGAAAATTTCCGAACAGCAATAGAATGAACTAAATTTTGCAGATCAGTTAAGCATTTAGATATTTCGATAATAAAATTTTCTTCTACATTATTTACAAAGGCGTCAATTAAAGATTTCCTTCTTGTAAATGTCGGAAATAGTGCAATCTGCTAATTCTCTCCTGAAGTTTTGCCTTTTTCTTGGTTTACAAGGTCACAATTTATTGTGTAAGAAATGTTCAACTGTTTGTTGCTCCACACACCAAAGACACTGTGTCCACTAGCCATGTATCCCAATCTGAACAAAAAGTCACGAATATTGCCCTGCCTTGTTTAAAAAACTAAAGGAATAACCAGCGCATTCGTTGAGCTGGTTCACAACTAAGCAAAAGTATAAATTGCTTTGTCTTGTCAATAAGATTAAAATTATGTTTTTGGGGAGCCAGTGACGTTTTTTAATGCACAATGGGATAGTGAAAAAGTGACGTTTTACTAAGCTAGCGCGAACAAGTTAAATTATTAAGAATTTTCTTTTTCAGTTGCATGTGGCTTTCAAACAAGTAAGCGTTATGCAAACAGGTGCTTGCTAGTGGTAGACGAAATACAGTCAACTAACTTGCAATATTCACATGATGATTTTTCCAAAACCTTACCATGCCTACTAGGTCTAAGACAGGATAAATTTAAAGTAAGACAAATTTTATTTAATGTCGATCATTAACATAAATCACATGAGCAAATGGGGCTCTTTATCGACAATATATAATTATAAAATCAATCCATAAAATAAAAATGCAAAAGTCATCTTAGAATCTAGTACAGAGAATAACTACAAGGTCTACTTTTAAGACTGAAATAGATGAGTGCATGCAATTTATGCGCATATTTTACACATAACACTTATACTGTTACTTTTAAAAGTTAATAACATGCAAAGGAACTTTTGTCTTTCAAATTTCTTATCAACGTCAACATCCTTGTAAAAGACGAAAACTATTCCTCTCGCCAACCAACACAAAACGGTATTGTTCCTCGTAATTTATGGCAATCGCTTGCTCTGGCTTTTAAATTTCACCCTGCGGAGTTTGGTTAAATCCTGGACAGGAAATAGGGATCTATAGACGCTGTCGTCAAGATTTCTAGTTCCCAAGAGATGTTCTTTCATTGATCAAAACATGGATGCGCACTTTGTTAGCATTTTTCCATACCCTTTTCACATTATGCATGCTTCAGTTCTTCTGGTTGATGAATAGTCCAGAAGCTTTTGGAAATTCTTCTTATGAAATGTCTGCATGCTTGGAAAAGTGTATCTCAATTTGCCTATACATAATATTCTGCAAAGCAGATGTCTGATTATCGCTTGACAGTAATTAGCTTCGATATTTTCCATTCCTAAGAAGAGGAATCGATAAGTTTCCTGACTGCCAAAGTGAATAAGCTTATTAAAATTGCCGTCCGTCTAGGCAAGTTACGTTAATAATTTTCAGTGGTGATCAAAGTCACGTGGACTTACGTGCCTTAAAACGGAAACATCTTTACAATGAGCACGATTACTAACATGCACCCTCAGCATGCGTTTTGCGCACTTACCAGCGTCAAAACCATTACAGTTAAGTTTCATAATATACGTACACTCATTATACTTTTCTATAGCCTTTTCCATAATCTAATTATAATAAATGCCCTATTTAACAATTAAGTTACATACACTTCGTAATTTAAGTATCATTAACATCACTATCGTCATCATTATCATTAGCATCACCATTAGCGTCATGATATCGTCATCGTTGTTTTCGTCGTCGTCGTCAACATCATCATCAGCATAATCACCATCTATATTGTCATCATCATCATCGTCATCATCATCATCATCATCATCATCATCATCATCCTCTTCATCATCATCATTTAATTAGGGATTTAAGCATCCTGATAAAGTGAAAGTGCACACTTATTATAACGGTTTGCAAGAAAAAAAAACAAAAATAGCAAGTTGAAGTTTCTCAGCTTCCCTTGTAGAAAGGCGTAATTAAATGATGCTTTTGGTATTTACAGAGCACACAACTTAAAAAAGACCGACGCTTTCTGTTTTAATTAACATGTAATGCTTGAATTTAGTTATTTAACTTCAACAAATTAGGCTAACTAATAAATTTCTTGGTTAAAAAAGAATGAAGTGAAAGTCATACAATTTAAAAACATACAATAAACAATAAATATAGCTAAGAAGAGTTTACGCTCTCAAATCAATGCACATTCTTTTCGTAGATTGAAAGTAATTAAGAAACAAATTATTGACTAAGAAGATTATAAAGAATACAAACAGTCTCTCTATGTAATTAGTTTAGTTTATTGCACTTTGTATAGCGTTTTAAACGTTGTATTTCAAATGAACTTGTGAAAAGAAGAATGCAAACAAGCTTAGCGCAATATAGACTATGATACTTAGACTTTTTCAATATACTTACTTATTGTAGAGCACAATATCAGGTATCCAAACTTTTTCACTCGGAATCCGGATCTGCTGTATTCCGGCATATTCCGACGGGTTCCATCTTAACTGGTAGTCCTCCCAAATCTACAAAAAGGAGTACAGATTCACATAGTAAAAAAGAAACCCTCCGTCAAGCATTACAAGCCACCCGTTAACAGCACAGAATCAACAATTTATTATCTGCTTACAAAAGGGTATAAACCGTATGGACTATATACGCGTAGATTTTATATATCGAACAAATGGTGTTATTAATAATTTTTCTTTTCGCAAGGAAGACTTGAAGTCAAGAGTATTTGGCTCTTATGTTCCCAAATTAGTTGTCAACTAATGATATTATTAATTAATTATGACTGTGTTTGACAGAATTTTTATAAACCATGGCTGTTTATTTTACCAATTATTACCCATTACTCAATACTCACAATGAGTAATAAGTGGTAAAATAAGCCGCAATGGTTTATAAAAAATTTTGGCAATCACAGTCATAATTAATTAACGAGTTGGCTCTTATTGTCACAGTTTTTGCGCGGCTCAAGTTGGGAAACTTGGTACGAAAAGCATTGATTACAGTCAGAATACTGCATGAAACACTGTAATCAGTAAACTGTGGCAACTGCCGGAAGCATGACGCATAGATATTCTCTTCCTTGTATAAGTGGTTCTTGCGCGACCCAATTAACAGGTTTCAATGATGTTTGTTAAATTTTTCAGTACTACGTCAGGCAATCTCTGTACTCATATTTTGGGAGATAACATACAAATATTGTAATAATAATATTAACAATTATTACCGTAATTATATCCAGAAAGGCGAGCTTTCTATGTGAATGAATATCAAACAGTATTGCGCGTTTTATTAAATGGTGTGCTTTATGCGTTAGAAAAAAAAATTGTTCTATTTTCAACAAAGAATAACAGCTATGTCTAAAGTAAATCATAATATATGTGTGCGTTAAATAGTAATAATTATTACGGAAATTGTTATTCTGCTTGGTATAATGACAGATAATATGGAATGATTTAAGTGCACCTATAAGGTACTTTACTTTACTTTCTTATATTTCAAAAGTTTACTTTACATTCTTATATTTATTGTATGTATAACATGTTTGGCTTTTTTATTTGCCTTATTACTACGTCAGAATGAAAATATGAAGGGGGTTAGATTTTCGTTTTATAGATTCTAAGGACAAACACAATTTAATTCCAACCAGGTCAACTTAATGGTTAAGTCAGGGGCGTTCAAATTTTCTGTCTAACCGGGCCACATTAAACTTTCCCTCAATTCCCGCGGGCCGCAGTTTGCACACCCCTGGGTTAAGTGATAGTAGCATTAGGTCCTAGAAATCCTTTGTTGCTCCCTGATACACAGACTAAACAATTCTTCATAAATAAAGCTTAAAAATTCGCTTTGAAATTACTTATGAAACATGCTGTCTTATTGCGTACAGGGTTAAGTATACTACTATTGCATACTATTTTAAGTGGCATTTCTGTAGCATCCGGGTGAGAGTATGCGGATGCGTTTTCCACTTGCGGAACAGCATGTGGGACAGTCTGCGGAAAAAATCAAAAGGAATCGCTGCGGAAAAAGAATAACGCATACGCAGGCTGCATAAATAAGTGCATTGAAAACAATAGAAAGTGATTTTATGTATTCCGCACCTCCCAAAACGCATTCGCATCCGGATGATATGTAAACGCCACTTAAGTCGTTTGAAACAAATTTAGGTAACATTGCGTAAAGTTTGAAAAGGTTATCAGAACATTCGTAGCACACTCTTCACTAACTAAGACAAATTACTTAGTTACTTTCTTAGGAAATTACTTAATTACTTAACTATCTAAATTACTTTATATTGTCAATAAGATCAATAATGTGCTTTTTGGTGAATCAGTGATAGCGGTTTTGTCAGGGTGTGCGTATCTTAAATTATCCAAGATTTTCTTTTCCAGCTACATAAATCTTTCAAGCACATAAAGGTAATGCTAAGTAATATAATTTTGTGCTCAAAGTTTTCCGGCTATACTTTAAAATTGCCTTTTCTTCCCCTTTCAGCAACAACAAATACAAAATATTCTCACAGATACACGTTTTGAATAGTTAATTTTTTACTAGGTCCACTATATGACCGCACTTTGTTGACTGTTTTCAAACATGTCTGCAGTAACCTAGTACCTGGGCTTTTCGCGTTTTGAGAAAAAATAGTATTCTGAAAGGGAAGGAAGGGATAACTCATCAATTAGTTTAGTTATAATTAATCAGCTGTAACTTTGCCTCGGCATGACTTTAGTCTGTGCTCTTATGAACACTGTGATGAACATATTGTGTTAAACATAGAGTACACTATCGATGCGTAGGTATCTACACTCTTAAAAGATTATAAACAGTCGTGTAAATTTGCCAGCTGTTTGAATCTGAATAACCTACTTTTTAATACCAGTAATTTGAAAACATACATTGCAAGTACCTGTTACGCATACGGAACTGTAATATTGCTTTTAAAAATACCAGAAAATGCGTTACCATGGCAACAACTCAAGTAGATATTAAATAACGAAGGAAGATTCCTCGAACAACATTAAACGGCACTTCAAAGACGTTTGCATTAAAAGCCAGTTTAATACTTGTAGTGCGAATGGCGAAATAATGGCAGAAGTTTTTCTCAGTTATCTTTCCTCTTTGTGATTACAATCTTGCCAGTAGTCTATTATAGCTAGCAGGGAGAAACTATAGAGGCGTATCCACTATGTAGCATCCAAATGATCTGTCTTTACGTTTCGATTAGAATAAGGTGCTACACTATAAACGCTGTATGAGTGCAACAAGTAGCAAGGCTTTAGGAAACTTAGTTTCAGGCAGTTTTCACCACTTGCATTTCTGTTCATTTCTAACCTACATGACAAGGCTTCTTTTGACAAGAACTCAGTTGCAAACGCTCGGAAACAAAATGATACGGTGATTAAAATGTACAAATAATTCATTAAACAGATGTAGCTATGTTCGTCTTTAACGAATACGAAAGTCACCTGAAATCGTAAACATTTTTTTCAAATTAGACTATTGCACACTGACAGTTAATTTGATGGCCGGATGGGCGTATGCCCAAGATTATTAAACTTTTAAAACTGATCAACAGATCCAGTTGAACTCCTGTTAATAATATTCTAAAAGGAGCATAGTTATGAAAAATGTCTACTGTCCTTGGTTAAGTAGCTTTCTAAACAATTTGATAAGTGGGTTTGAGTGTTTTGGTAATTAAACTAAACATCATAAGACTAAGCCATTTTTATTTCAGTAATTTGGTTTTTCAGTTTAAAGAACTCAAATGTCTTTCTTCATAAATAATTCAATTTAAGAACTTTAGTTTGCGGAAATTAAATGGTTTAAAAAGAAGGAATATGGTATTTTTAGGACACTGATCAACAATTTTTAATCAATTTCTTTGCCATAAAGGACTGCCGTTTTGTCTTTTTGGAGTTGTTCCCACTTTGACATTGGCAATGCAGAGCAAAACAAAATCGAAGACATTAATTATCATTATACAGGAAATTACTGAGCTCTTCCTAACTTTTTATAAAACAGTGAGTGTTGCCGCAAGCTATACCTTTCTTACGCAGGAAATTTCGTGCAATTTGAAGCACTCGATAAATAAGTAGACAGAAAATAACATCAAACGTGTGCTCTAGTGCACCTTTGTCCAACTTCTTTAATCAAGCACAGACAATAATCAAACAAAACTTTACCAATCTTACTAATCTAACCAATACGTTATTGTGCTATATAATTCAGTACTGTGACCCAACCAAGGACCATACACTCAATGATAGGACCTCTAGCACATTATGTTTATGGTTGTGGCATGACTACAGTTTAGTACACAATTAAGAATGATCGTAGAAACGATACCTAAACCTGCAGAACTGCCTTATCACATTCTCCGAGAGGGGCACGTTTTCTCCGTCGTCCAGGTAGCTAAAGAAATAATAGTGGTAAATATGAAACCACCTAAAATCACTTTTCCTGGGCGTTACCTCGCTGTACTCTACCACTCTCTTAAAATCAATGAAATAGGCTACTTGGAATTGTTTTGAGAGAAATAACATATTGCATTTATCTCCCTCCCTCTCTCTCTCTCTCTCTCTCTTTCTCTCTCTCTCTCTCTCCCTCTTTCTCTCTCTCTCTCTCTCTCTCTCTCTCTCTCTCTCTCTCTCTCTCTCTCTCTCTTTTGCTTCCTGTCCCCCCCGTCTTCCCCCTATCTCAGTTTCACTGTGCTTAAGGGCAGATGTTATTAACTGCACTTAACTTCCTAAGTACGCGGGACTACAAATGCTGCAGCAATCTGCTCGATGGTATGGTGCTAATCCCCCACTTCGCCAGTTATCTTTTGGCCAGTCTATCTTTTCGCGAGTCCACTTTTTATGGTCACAACTCAGGCACGTCAAAGGGTCCCGAAAAGTGGACTGGCGAAAAAGTAGACTGGCGAAAAGGTAGACTGGCGAAAAAGTAGACTGGCGAAAAGATAACTGGCGAAACGACATACAATCCTCAATCCGCACACGGAAGAGTACGTAATGTAAGATGTTGCTTTTTAAAAACAAGTATGTGGAAATGTGGGGAAACATGCAATATTTCAGTTACACAAAAACTTTTTGTAACTGCGTTGAGCAATTATTTTGTTGCATGAGTGCGAGCCTCTGAGAGACTGATGTTGTTCTCAGTTCAAATGATTGAAAAAATGTTGCCAGGATAAAAATTGTTTGTATCCGGGTGTTAGTTACGACAAGCCCGGTTAAATCCGCCCTTATGTTCTCTTGTCTGATTGTCGATTTGAACACCAATTAGAGAAAAAAATTGAGCGCCACTTTCTTCCATATTTGCACACCTCGTGTCTATTTGAGCGTCGAATTAGGCTCAAGTAAACGGTATTCTCACGGCTTGCTCTAGTTCAAAGGCTATTACTGTATTTCTATACGATTGTAATCAACACACTGCTTTTATCTTCGTACGGTCTAATGTATTGACATGTTTCTCTTATTGACACGGAATCCCAAATCGAAACTCGACTGTATAAACGTGGCCATGCATATAACACATATTTTTATCTGACTGTGGATAAAAATAAAAGACGAGGTACCAGACTGTGCGTTACTAAGATACCAATTACTGAGCTGGTGTAATACTATGAATACAATATTGCAAAAAAATTACTCCATGATATACCATTAATTCAATAAATAGTTTACTCTAATGCTGCTTAGCATATAATTACTTTGTTTACAAAAGCATTATTTAACAAAACTAAGCACAAATACAACTATTGTCATTGGTTTTGATCTCAAAAATGTCTAATTAATTGCTTTACGTTTATAGGACGATTGAAAAGATTTTCTTACGATTAACTCTTTGTTGCATGAAAAAGTCTTTGAACTGCGATTGCTGCATTGCTTTGGCAGTCCATCATCTTCTACCGTACATGCAGTATTCCCACGTTGCATTCATATGCAGTATGACGTGCAGCCACATCGACACGCTGGCCTGCGGCGCGCCGACCCAAGGGTTTGAAGGGAAGGTTACAATTAATTATTTGTTCGGATGAGTAAGAAAGAGAAACAGAAAGGCAGAGGAAGAGGAAGAGGAGGGAGGGAGAGAGAGAGAGAGAGAGAGAGAAAAAAAAGAGAACGACGGATAGGGAGAGAGAGGGAAAGAAAGAAAGAGAAAGACGGAGAGAGAGAGAGAGAGAGTGAGAGAGAGAGAATGAGAGATGCTTATATTTATAAAGACAGCAAATTTTCGATTTCAGTGTTTATGTGTCCCGAGTCATTTTTATGTAACCAAATATGACCCTCAGTTCCTCATTGTGGCTTCCAAATGTGTTTTAATTGAGCTAAAAAATTTTAATGTGAATCTAAAAACTATGACAAATAAGGGTTATTATTTACAAATGGACGTTAATCAAAATAACGGGTTACAAAAATAACGAAAATACTACTAGGAGTGTCGCAGCTTGTCTATTAATTCTAGTCATGAATTTTGGAAAAAATTAAAACGATAAATAACGATACAGTAATATGCCGCTGCATTCGAAAGTGAGCGAAGCCAAAGGTGAAAAAGAAACTCATGGCCTGTGGCAAAACTGTTACAGTCATTTGCTGATCAAGAGAGCAACATCTCTCTTGGTCTTAATAATGTCTCTAATGATATTCATTGTTTCAAGAATCATAAAACGGGTGTCCTGATTTAATATGTACTTCATGCGATATCCAATTCAACCCTTATTCCGGTGATAAAGAAAGAGAATCTAGATATTTCTAGACCAGATCACTACAGGCCTATTACCTTTTCTACAGCTTTTAGAAAAACTACTTGAACAAGTAACGTATATATAAAGTGTGAAAACTTGTTTAATACGTCCGATAATCAGTTTGGTTTTAAGAAGAATCATGGTACTCATGTTTGTATCTACACGTTAAACAGAACTTATTTCTAATTATCGTATAAAAATAGCCCGAACTACCTGTCTGCTTTGTCTGTTTTGTAGATGCCAGTAAGCCATTCGACCGGGTTAACCACAGAAAGCTTTTTGATAAATGTGTAACATAAGATTTTCTTAGACCTGTTGTAGATTTATGTAAGTACTGGTATGCTACTCAGTCTATTTGCGTAAAATGCAATAATACTACATCCGATCCGTTCACGATTCCGATATTACTAATGCAACTTTTACATTTGGCAATGTCTGTATTAATCACATACGCAGATGACCTATGTTTTGTCGCACCTAGTGTAAAGGGATTGCTAAAACTTATAAACTGTTGTAAAGGCTATGAGTAGTCACATTGTTTTTAACGCCAGTAAAACCAAATGTATATACTTTTTCCCAACCAGTACGCGTCATATTGTATTAGGAAATATATATACGGGTCGCAAACAAAGTGAGTGTAGTAACAGTGAAGGACATACAATATCATGTGATTACACTGATGATAAAAATGTTGCTAATTAATTACGATTGTTTATGTGACAGCAAATATGCTGTGCATAAAATTTCATTATTGCTCACGTAATATTAAGTCATTTTTGTTCAGATCTTACTGTTCTAGTATTGTTGCAGCAATCTCTGGCTATTGTATAAACGAGGCACTCTGTAAAATCTCGCGCTTCGTGAAACATTGCACTCCGAAAGCAAGACTGGCAGTACAGTAAGGTATGAAAGAATAACGTACTTCGTACCTTTAAAAAATACTGTAGTGTACAAACGCCTGCATACCCTATTCATTGTTAAAAAATTTCGGTCCGCTATTCATAGTTAAAAACTTTCGGTTAAAGTTTTTAACTATGAATAGAGTACACAAGCGTCTGTAATTTGTGCAAACAATTATATAACGTTCTTTAAGGTGTTACTACGTAAATGTGTTTTAGCCTAAGAAACAGAATTTTATATAACTGTAATATGATTTTATCTTGCATAAATGATACAGATATTCGATATAAGTCATTGTACTCCCAATATTAGAACTCATTACTAACCTTTTCATTTGTTGTCTAAATTAATGGCTGCTCTTCTAGTACAGTTTTAATCTTATTTATAATCTTTGTCACTTATTTGTTTTATATAGCACTTTATGTACGGATTTAAACCTAAAATAAATATAGATAAAAATGTATGTCGTCAGATTCAAGTGTGAGCGATCATTTGAAGTTAGATGCTATAACGCTATATAACTCATGCATTTGCAAATTTAATTTATAATGCAGCACTAACAAAAATTTATTGTATCAAACAAAACAACACAGTCAGAAATTTTTAGCAACTATAAATGTTGCTTCGCAATTAATGGCTTTATTGACTTAGATTGGAAAGAATTATTTATACTGTCTGTCGTTCCAGCACTAAATCACTCACATAAAAGTAATTATGCAATACAGTAGGGTGTTTAATTTAATTATAGCGGGGACGCCGTAACTTCCCATTGAATTCTTAACTCTACAGAAGACCATAGTAAAAAAAAGCAAGCAGCGGTTGTGCAAGGAGTTTGCAGGTCTAACACACCACAAGCAGTAATTATTTAAAACGCTTACACGTAACACGCCACAAGTGATTTGGAGAGAAAACGTATAGCAACAAAAACCTAGAAAAAATGAATAAGTGACGTACAATAGCCACTGCTGGTGAATTCAGCAAATGGTAGAATTGCAGCCTGCAGTTAATACATTTAGAACCCATGCCAAAAGTCACTTTCGGTGTTTGCTAAGAATAATACTGATTTAAACTGCGGCAATAAGTAAGTTAACGATTTCTTCCAGGAAGCAGTTATAAGTGACACTAACTCATTTTGTATGTTTCTATTGATACACGTTTTTGCCTTAAAGTACTTGTGTTTTATTAGGTGTGCTAGCAGTTTAGATAACTGCTACTTGTGGTGTGTTAGACCTGCAAACGTCTTGGACAGGTAGTGCTTATTTTTTTACTATGATCTTTTTATAGCGGATTGATTACTTAATATGTGCCCATAACTTTGCTTTTCTGGAATACGCTCAGTAAACAAGAGCTTGAATAATGAGTAATAGATAAATCCTCCACGGTACGGAAAAATCAGTACAGGCGTCTACTGTTGTAATTTTAGTAAGTTTTTTCTCCTTATTGCATGCTCAAAGTACCCTACCCTTTGCACAAGTGAATGCATGGCTCTGTCTTTATCTGAACTCGCATAAGAAAACTTCTAAACGTGTGCTAATTTATTATAGCTACCTGTCTTTCAGGCGCAAACAGCATGTAACTTAACTTACTGCGTAAGATCAGTAAAATACGAGAATGTCTGCACGCGCCCCAGACAGATATGACAGCGATAAATTTAAATAAAATCTTTGATATTCTTTGGCGAAGTCGCAGCTAGCCTGATCCGCGATTATTAAATCAATGCGACCCGAATTGTCCAGGATGCAGTCCAATTATACAGATAGGAGAATTACTGATCGGCAAGACGCAGCAGCGGGCGAAGAGGTTATTAAATAAAACATTTAAATAAATGTTGTTAATAAATTGCATTAACAAGCCAATAAGTTATGTTAGCAGAAGTTGTGTTTGAAATATGAAACCACGATAATTAAAGCACAGCAGTAGAATAAATTCTAAACACGATGCTTTTAAATTGCCTGTGAAGTACACAGGATGGTTATACAGCAAAAAAGTCATGTGACGGAGCTGACATAGGCCATGGCAGTGTGGAGGCGACGACTTTTCGAAATTTTCTTTTTTGTGTAGGCAGGGCTTTATAAAATCAATAGTTATTGGTTCATCCTGTCATTTAGTAAATTGTTCGTTAAAGTACTTAAAACTGCTTGAAGCACTTAGCAATGCAAAACTATAATTCGATTAGTTTCAGTACTACAATGCCAAAATTTATGTCTGCCAATTATAAAAAATTCAAAATATAAATTTCATATTTCGGGTTGTTTTAACTTTTTTCATGATTTGGAAATGCAACTTAGGAAGGACAGACTCTCCTGAGAAAACGTAATTTTACATAATTTTAAAATTAGGTAGGACTAATTTACTTGTTGAAAGTACTGCTCATTTAATATCAAATAATTTGTTGAGGAAACACCAACGCTAATTCAGTTAAAAATTAGAAAACACGTAAGGATTTGAAAATACACATACCGAACTTGTTGAGCTATCTGATCGAGATATTTAAATTCTCATTTTCACACAATACTACAGCTTTGATCAGCAGTAAAACAGTTCTGCAGGGCGTATAGGGTCAACTTTCCATTTGTTTAATTTGTTAGCGTCTCTGTGTTTTATTATTATTATTATTATTATTATTATTATTATTATTATTATTATTATTATTAGCTGAGAAATAATATTGCACTGAAGCCATTTTTCAAGAACCCCCGTTCTGTATTCCAGTGGATTGCATCTTACGAAGCCATTGCATTACTATAGGGTCACTGATTTTTTTTGTCGACAAGTATATTTCATTGTTCGTTGTTGGAGTTGACGCTAAGTTTACAACTAGCTCACTGATCTAGTAATTGTTGGTACCAGCCGGTACATCAGAAATGTCACCTAGTTAAAAAAAGCTTCCTGATTTAGTTAAGCGTCGGCTGTTATAACGAATAAAACGAATAGAAAAATATAACGAATAAGCTGACACACTCAGTAACTCACTGGCAGTCACTCAGTAAGCTCTCTAATTAGCTCGCACTCAGACTCCAGAACTGCTTTTAAGTTTGGTAAATTGGGCTCATTGGAAAAAAGTCATCGCTTATCACTTATGTCCTTTATCATAGTGATATGTTTAGAACACTCAGATCAGAAAAGTGCTTCATCTTGAAATAAACAGACGTCGACAAAACTAAACATACAGTTCGGTGCGTATTTTTATCGGATCTTACTATTAACTGTGTCAACAAGGCCATATACTACACCACGATCATGGGCAGAACCACGATATAAAGGGACCCAATGACAGTATACCAGCACTGCATGCCACTGATATATGGAATAGCCTCGTCGTTTCAGTTGAATAACATGTAGGTGTGTCTGCGAGCTCAACACCTGCCCCTGCCCACTCTCAACCAGCATGGAGAACATGTGACTTAAGTCTGGCTATAAAGTTTCTCCCTATAAAATTCCTGCATTCAATTCGCATTTTTACGTCATCACTACTGGTTATGGAGTACATGATTGCAAGAATTGAAGCCTGAACCTCTTGGCCGTCGTCATTGTAATATTTTTGGCCTTATAAATAATGTTATTCATTACAGATCATTTGGTAACTATCCGACTATATTAATTTCGAATACTTACAAAACGTAGCCACACATTTGTCTTCAAAATCTGGTTTTTTTCATCCTGTAACGAAACACAATTAAAAGTATAATTAAATCTTTCACAGTTCCTGAGCCTATTATGAATAAACGAAATAATAAACTAGGAAGCCAAATAATGAATTTTACAAGTAACAAATCTGATTTTTAACATGAGTTTGTGTTCACGGATTGTAGACCAAGACATAAATGCTGATCAGTAACAAAGTTACTTCACTGCGCCAAGATATTTTGATACATTGGATAGTCATCTTAACATTAAACTCCAAGAGACAGAGTTAACC
The DNA here is from genome assembly GCA_030141605.1 of Tubiluchus corallicola. Taxonomy (NCBI): domain Eukaryota; kingdom Metazoa; phylum Priapulida; class Priapulimorpha; order Priapulimorphida; family Tubiluchidae; genus Tubiluchus; species Tubiluchus corallicola. The sequence goes on along the minus strand of JAQGDQ010000068.1, from coordinate 51,201 downwards.
AAGCTTTAATAATGATATGTCAATTTTAACTGTGTACGGGATTATTATAACAAATTTCCGGAAAACGCTCTGCCAAGCGAAGCAATAAAACTAATTGCCAGTCGACGATCGTTTATTATGCTTTGGTAAACCGCAAATGGTTCGGCAAACAACGTCACGGCGAAAATTAAACATCGGCGAAAAGTTTAATTTTATGACAATTTCATCCAATCAAGGTATCAGGTAACGAAATTAAATAAATCTCATTCATTTCTAATGCAAAAGATTGCAGAAAAGTAATTTAGAAATGCATCGCATGTTTGCCTTAAAGAAACAGGTTTCAGTTCTTTATTGCACCACCATAATAGATGGCTGCAAAATTCTCTTTACTATAATTTAAAAATAGCAATCTAAAAGGCAATTAATATAAACAATAATTAGCGATTCGGTTTCAAACTGATGTCCTATTTTTCAATACAATGTCATTCTGCAAAGCAATATCAACTTTATTCAAACACTAAATTAGTCTGTAAAATGAATTTGGGAATAACGGCGCTAACACGTACAGATTTGTACAGCCGCTGACAACAATTTTTCACCAATTACATTAAGAGAATTAGGAAAAGCCGCGAGAGGAATGCGATTACCTCGCTGATATCCTAATTTTTCCGTTTATCCTTTTTAGGGCAAAAAAACGCGAGTCGTCATCATCATCAATATCAATGTTGTTTTCTCGCTCTTCTTCTTCTGGGCATTCGTCAAAATTAATTATTCAGTCGTAGGGAGTCTTAAAATAGATCCTTCAATTTACAGGATTTTTCAAGCAGCTCTAGATCATTTTCTCAGCTTTCTACTAGCAGAAGGCATCGCAGGAAACCTTCATTAGATACAGAGAATGTATCACTCTCTATATCTTGACCAGAGCGACATTTTCAACAGTAGTAGTTGAAAACAACAATGGCACACTGGAATTTGTCTTTTCGGCGTTCGTCGAAAGGGATTTTTCACATGTCTGAAGTTTGAAGTTTATCTGTTCCAAATACCAAAAATATATATACAGCAATATATTATGCAAAAGTACACTATACAGATATAACATCAGTAATATAATAATCTTAATAAGATATAGCTCAGCGATAAGTTATAATGAGTAACACAAATGATTATTGGTTCAGATAAACGGATTTACTTGTTTTACTCATCACTGTGTTACTCGTTTTAAAGATGGCTAGTAATATATTAAGCGTTCTTCATTCAGTCTGTCATATAATAGTATTTTGCAATTATGTTTTGCTCTACACTGCATTGGCAATTTGGAAGTGCTTTGCACTGGCAATGAGCGATGATATTAATTATAGCGACGGCAATCTATACATCGCTTAGATTAGCGGATATGTCATTTTGCACTTTTTACAGAACTTTTTCTTTTCTTAGAAATATAAAGATGTTAAACGCCCTCGCAATCTTATCATTTAATCACTTGCAGCTTCAGACGTACAACCTGAGTGTGAATGACAAAGTGTTTTAGTGATTAAGTGAGCAGAGAATTACCACATTAATGAGCTGAATGAGTGCCATTCCGAACGCCACATTCACGATGTTTGTCATGTTCTGAACAGGTCGAATGAGCTTATTGTAGCCTTTGAACAGATCCCGTACCAGCCGCTCTTCGTCTTCAGATCCTAAGCCTGGAAATAAAGAATAAACAGCATCAACATGCTTGATCTGTACTAGTAAATACCTAGTTGCCAGCAACATAATGTAAAATTGTACTGTCTACATGTACTGACGAGTTCATCCATTTTGGAAGAGATGAACAAAACGCGCCTCAGAAAGAGGTATAAGATGCGAAAAAAAGAGAAAAAGTGAGGAGAGAGAAGAGAGGGAGAGGAGAGGGAGACAGAGAGAGAAAGATAAAGAAAAACGAAATAAACTGCGGATATTTGTAACATAGTTATCGTAGCAAGGTTGTAATTTAACTCTATATATGCTTGTAGATTTCAACTCCCCTTTTGATGACGATGATCAAGCGATGATGATGACGATTATGATGGTCATGATCATGATCAGGATCACATGGACGACGACGACGACAACGTGGTACTAGTAGTGTTATTCGTGATAAGTGGTGGTGGTGATGTTGGAGTTGGTGATGATGATGATGATGATGATGACCATGACAGCAATAATGAAGTAATAATAATATCTGCGACAATTGCTGCAATTAAAGATGATAGTGACTTGCTTCCTTTTGTGACCATGCTCGACAATAGTTTCTTGATGAATAACGACTTACGAGAATTAGCCGGGCACCAAAAATCCTTGTGAATATTTAGCTACTTTGTAACACTCTTAAATGACAAGAAAAGGGGTACCTAGAGTAAGTTTCAGAAAAATCGCCTTAAAAATTATATTACTGTACAGTAATTTTATGCATATATATTTACTCACGTTGAAAGGAATTTTTGTTTGTTTTTATTTTAAATCTGCATCGATACTGTTCCGATGGTGTCATTACATGACTTCATATACGCACAACGTAAAGCAGGGGAAGAAAAGCCAATGTTAAATTATGTCCCAAAAAACTTTCCATGCAAATCATATTACTTGGCATTTCGTTTGCCTGCTGGAAAGACTTATATAATTAGAAATAATAATTTGAAATGTTCGTGCCAATTGGTAAAATGTCGCTAGCTTACCCTCCAGGGTGCGCCACTCACTAACCAGAAACGTATTTTTAATCTTATTGATAAGATACAGTCATTTAAAATTTTACTTAGTAATGTGTGTGTTATGAATGCTCTAGTTATTTTTTCAAACTTCACGCAATGTTATCTAAACTTGTACCAAACGACATTCCATTAACATGGCTGCGCCTATATGGTCATCACGGAAGTTTAAATTTACAAGTTTTATACAGAGCTACAGCCGACGCAAAAAAGCAGTATGTAAGTGGTATAAATTTCAAGAAGAATTTTTTAAGATTTATGTAAGTGAAGGGTTTTCTTGTACTTTAACGCCTGCTTTATACCCTGAACACCCCACATTGCATGCACCCCCTTCTTGACACTCTTTGACGCCTTATTGGCGCTGCTTAACTGCAGCTAGTAGAACATTCAGAAATAATATTGATCGTCTATCTTTAATTATGATGGTCAAAGTTTCTAAAGTAGAAGTAGCTACAGAATTTACTTCTGTTTCCATCGCTACGGTTACGGCTACCGCCAAGCCCTACCATTACCACAGTCAATCTCACCTCTGCAAGCTCTGCTGCTGCTGCTGCTGCTGCTGCTGATGCAGGTGCTGGTGCTGCTGTTGTTGTTGCTGCTGCTGCATTGGGGCTATTGCTGCTACTGCTGCTGCCTGAGATATACACCAGATGTCGCGCTTTCAGTAAAAGAATAAAATCTCCCAATGCTTTATTGCGTGTCCCATTAAAACAAAAAGTTAGAAGAGCACAATAAAGCAGCTGTCAAACGGACGCCTTTTGTGCGTGTTACGAAGCCATTTTCTGCTCCTTGAAGTTCCCATTCAGACATTTAGACAATGCCGTGTCTGAAAACAGACGGACCACAAAAGTTTGTTGACAGGTGCTTTGTTAGGTTTTACTAGCTAATAAAAGAGCCATTGCCTAGTAAGTTGTTTTCAAATTTTAATCTGTTTCCACGAACCGCTTTGCGCAACATTGTACAAGCTGCTAATGACACCTAAGTCGTTACAACGTTTTCTTATTTCTTAAAAACGAGCACTCACACGACAAGACATGCACAGCTGTACAGACAACGGAACACACTAATTGTATTAAGTAAATACAAACACAGTATCAATAATACGTGTATATGTACGTACGGTGTGTAAATGTGCGAGTATATATGTACATGTGTGTGTGTGTGCGTGCGTGCGTGCGTGTGTATGTTTGTGCGTGTGCGTGCGTGCGTGCGTGCGTGTGTGTGTGTGTGTGTGTGTGTGTGTGTGTGTGTGTGTGTGTGTGTGTGTGTGTGTGTGTGTGTGTGTATGTATATGTATAAATATTAATATTAATATAGCCAAACCCCACAAAAAGAATTTTGTGCACAAATCAACACAAAACCCACACCACACCACTCCACCACTCCACCTCATCACACCACACTGCACCACACCATACCACTCCACCACATCACACCGCACAGCACCACACCATAACACCACACTGCACCACACCACCCACCCACCTACACACCACACCACCCACACCATACCACTCCACCACATCACACCACACCGCACCACACCATACCACCTACACATCACACCACCCACACCATACCACTCCACCACATCACACCACACTGCACCACACCATACCACTGCACCACCCACACACCACACCACCCACACCATAATACTCCACCACATCACACCACACAGCACCACACCATAACACCACACTGCACCACACCACACAGCACCACACCATAACACCACACTGCACCACACCACCCACCCACCTACACACCACACCGCACCACACTATACCGCTGCAGCACACCGCACCACCCACACACCACACCACCCACACCATACGACTCCACCACATCACACCACCCACACACCACACCACGCCACACCACCCACACCATAATACTCCACCACATCACACCGCACAGCACCACACCATAACACCACACTGCACCACACCACCCACCCACCTACACACCACACCACCCACACCATACCACTCCACCACATCACATCACACCACACCGCACCACAACATACCACTGCAGCACACCACACCACCCACACACCACACCACCCACACCATACGACTCCACCACATCACACCACCCACCCACACACCACGCCACCCACTCCATACCACACTACCCACACCACACCCCACACACCCTATCACCCCTCCACACCATCCATAGCACAACACACAAAGCACACCACCACCACACCACATCAAATCCACCACCTCACGTTGTGATCATGATGTTGATGATGATGATGATGATGATGGTGGCAACGATGACAACACCTATAGCACAAGCACCAACAGCACAGCATTACAACAAAACCATTCCAAACATTTTTCACAAAGTTGAAACTATGTGCTATAATATAATAAATAGCAAACGCCCCGCAAAAGATTTTGCGTATAAATACACGTGTAATCAATAATACGCGAACATCCTACCTAGTCCACATTTATAACACAAAGCCCGTAACATCGTGTCTACTGTTTGTTTACTTTGCCTGTAGCAGCTTTTTGCTGAATTAAAGTTATAAGATTACAGCAGAGTACAATGGATGACGTCACAACAATGCCTTTGCGTCAGCAGTTTTCTAAGCGAAAATTGCCGAAAATGGAACTTCTAATTAACTCGCCAGTACTCCTCTCGGTGGACCTGCTCTAAAATATAACCTACATCATCGTGTAGCCCTGTCCTTCCTCTTTGTAAAGAGCTATATATCTCCTTCCGAGAGTCCCACTGGGCGACGCTAGAACGTTTTTCCCGCAGGCTGTTTGGTCAAAATTTCGAAAAAGTCGCGAGTTGGGTCCGGGAAAACGCCCGTTACGGGACGCCGTGGCCCTCTCGGGAATTCTAAATATGCCTACTACACCCACCGCTGAACGGGCTATCTATCCATACCCAGCACCACCCTCGGCCCGTTCCCGTTCTCTACATCTCAGCCGTATAACTTTTGCAAAAAACGGCCGAAAAAGGGCCATTTTTGGAGGTTTTTCGCCTCCCCCTTCTCCCGGTGGGCCCCATTCGAAAAATAAACCATCAATGGCACGACACTAGATCGAGACCTTTCGTTTGATATATAGATCGCCGCAAATGGTGCCCTCGTCCGGGCTGTAGCCTCGAATCTTATATATATATAAATAAATAAATATATATATATATATATATATATATATATATATATATACCAAGAATATTAATATAAGAGATTAATAAAAATATAAACATAAATCGTATGATTGTACATCCAAAAAGGTGTCTGGTTCTAAATAGTTGTACTTTTTTGTGATTTCAACAATTACTGTACTAGTCTAAAAAAATTGTAAATTTTAGTTTGTTCTATCTTTAACAAAAGGTTTCCCATGTTATATTGCTTCAATACACCTGAAGACAGCCACGGGTTATGACCAAAATGATTGTGTTATCAGAATAAATTATTATTGTACGTATATTATGTCTAATGGATTTAAAAAATTTGTTTTTTTATTTGTGTTACCGCGTTCCACATCACTCACATTAACAGAAAATAATCGCTTTTGCCTTTTGAGACGAGTATTATATAACAGCAAAAAATAAACTTTCAAGAAATACATGAAAACAAGGCCAAGTATTTTAAGCGCCCGCCTACACGTTTACAAATCGTTTCTTTCCTTTTTCACTATCCTTTTTACAAACACATCGTGACAGGGTGAATGTTTTTGCAAATAGAAAACGGGAAGACATGTTCTTATCAGAGGACGGAAAAATTCCCAAATATTTAGTCAGTTTCTAATGCGTATTTTGTAAGCATCTGTCATAGTGATTTCTTCTACTATTTCTCACTTGCACATTGTGCACGACGCGTATCTATGGGTAGGCGCATAGATTTGTCGAGCAGCGTAGGATCTCAATCAAGAAGTTTAAGTGATCAGATTGACTAGTTTAGCTTCTAAGATTGGAAAGTGAAGATACATAGCTTGTGCGCTTTGATATTTTCTGCGAATAGATTCATTAGCTTATCCTGAGTGGACGAATAGTCTAGCACTCAAGAGTCAAGATTCGGCTAAAAATAGGAACTAATAATTTATTCCTTTTCCCATTTCTTACCCGAACTACTCAGACTAGGCAAACAATCTAATTCAGGCATTTTTAATGTAAAAAGTAGATTCAAAACCTAACCACCTAACTACTCAGTCCAACGCCCAAATTTTTAATCTGCGACCAAAGCTAATCAACCTGCGCACAAAAACTACTCAAATTCACTACAAACACTACTCAGGCATTAGATACTCTGAGTATCTGAAACATATTAAAGACTTACCCCTAAGGTAAAATGTGAGGACTATAATGTATCCGCAAAGTGGAAAATTGGCTAATAATATATTAAAATTATTCTTTTCATCTTGTACTGCTCCGCCTATTTTCTTACCCGAACTACTCAGGGTTGGGTCCTCAATTTGAATTCTGCATTTCTATATCTGGCTGCTCAGACTATGAATGTAAAATCTACTCAATAATCAGTTACTCTGAATATCTAAAATATGGTCGTTATTCGATGAACCTATTCACAGAAAGTAATATGGCGCACAAGCTTTTTCATGTGAGTATCTTCACTACCTACCCCAAGGACTTTAACTAGTCAATCTCATCATTTAAACTTTTCAGTTTGAGGACCTAAGCGACATGGTAAATCGGTATGCATCCACTCACCTTTAGTAGCAGCACAAAATTACTTAATCTGACCTCCTATTAGTCTAAGGACTTGGCCTACTGAATCTTGTTGCCAAGACTTCTACTCTTTCGTGGCCATTTCTCCAATTTAAATTGAACCTTTTTTTATCATGTATTTTAAACGTATTAAAATATTACTTATCTCATTTGCATAGTTATTTATTAGCATGCAAAATATGATCACAAATTACTCATTTTGTCCCATTTTGTCCTCTCCTTATGAATACAATGAGAAGAAAAAATGAACTTCCGTCTTTCAAGCGGAAAAACTTTTGCAATGTGCTCGTAACACTCTTAAAACTTACGAACTTTTTTTCATAGCCGTTTGAACAAAACGAAAACGTATTTTTTCCGCAGAATTACTGGATGTTGTAAAAAAGGCTGAATGAAATGGGCATATCGTACAGTAATTTGACTACTGTTTCCGTAATACTACTGATAAAACAAATTTGCATCAACCAAGAAACCTTTTCATACTTATACTAACATTCCACTATTGGAAGTCCGTTAGGCTATTTCACTTTTCATTGAATATGAATGGTTTCACTGAACAATATGTTTAAATAATTACCTCCGCTTAGAAGTTGCGATGTTATTCTAAAGTTACAAACCAGTAGAAGCAGAGTAGCTATAGGGAGAAAACCGAATCCAAGTTTCATAGTGCATGGTGTTATTTCATCAACCTCAACCCCGTCATCGTCAACACATGAGTACGACTTCAACACCCACGCAGTTTTTTCCACTAAAATTACCACTCACAGCAGTCATGGTCATCCATCAACAGTCAGCATGTACAGCACCAGAAGAGTAACTCATTAACACTGTTTTGGTTACAAACGATCCCTAGGACGCAGAGAAGTCCGGCGGTCAGTGTGTGCATACATCTATGAAGATGCGCAGGCTCTCCGCAGCTACACACTTAAAGGCCAGCGAAGCCAGGTTTTTCCGGCGACTAGCTAGTTCATGTTGTATTTCGCGAGTTCTCGGTAAGGTTGATGGAAGTGATTATTGAACTAAACAGTTTATGAGAGCGAAATGTTACGTCGGCAAAACAGCAAAATGCAGTATTGGTTTATGGCGCAGAGTTTAGCCAATAAGTTTATGCTTGTAAACTAACTGTTATAGATTTGTTAGTCAATGCCAGTTCTGACATGTACGCAGCTAAGTGGCTTCATGTACACTGAATGCTATAAGATTAGAAATCACGTCTTACTATAAAGATTAACTTCGTTATAAAAGCAATCACGTATAGACAAAGGCAATGTATTTTGTTACTTCTACAAAAAAACGAAACATCCTTTTTCCGTTTATAGTACGTGACAGCTTCTAAGCTAAACCACTCAAAAACTAAGAAAAGCAATTTTATCTTGGCATCAACAACTGGGTTGCCTTAAGTGTATACTAAGTATAGGCTTGGTAAATTTTTACTTTTATAAAACGCCTGGTACCTAGGTGTGAATGCACTTTTCTCAATCAAAAAGTGATAATGTGGCATATAAATGAAAAACCAAATGGACGGGAAATATGAGAAAGTTGTCAAAACTTTGTCAATTGTCCTTGTAAAATTTGTTAAATGATCGATGACAAAGACTTGGCCTTGTTAAATTAACCTCTGAATGAATGTACTCAAGAAAGTAACTGCTTAATATTGAACAAAACAGGATTTAATATGAACGTGTATAATTTGATGACAACATTAATTATTTTTTAAATTGTTTTATTCCAAGTCTTCGTTGGGTTTTACTACTGAAAAAGGAATGAAAGGGTCTTCTGATAATATGTAATAATAAACTTTATACGGGATGGTAAAGAAGCTCTTGTCAGGAGTACAAAAACAGCGAGTAATGGTACAGAGCAATTTATTACATCAAAACGAACTTAGTATGGAAGCCTTAACTGCGAAGCCTTAACTTAGCCTACAATGTCCGGAGCAGTGACCTGAGAACTCTGGGATTAATCTTTTCAGTAGAACTAAATGTCCTGAAAACTCACGGAAACTCAGCCCTACTAAAACGCTGAGTTATCCTGAAAGACAGCTACTAAGATGCTAAGATGATCAAAAATATGCCATTGACCAGTATGCAACAGACAATCTTGTGAGATCTGTTGGAGGATGTTCTTCGAGCCGCTGCTCTGAGCATACTCATCAAGATTGCAAGCTGTGCGAGGCGCACCAAGCTTCCAAACTAAATTTCGAGGGCATTACAGATTCAATAGTGTTTCAGCAATACTTGGATACAATAAATTGTTCTTGTTACCGCCCTTAGGAACATTCGCATGCCCCACCCTGTACAACAGCTGGATATGCAGTTTGCTTTTCTCTCAATTTTTGTTAATGAATAAACTATTTTATTCACACAATCACAAACAAAAAATCAGTTAAGGTAAGTTACGAATGAGGAGTCTAGGAGAAGATGTTAAATCTCAGCTAAAGGAATTCTCATCGATCCTCGTCGGTCGAGGTGTTTTCGTTGTTTTGTTGGGGGAAAAGTCCGTACTTAAAAGCAAACCTGGAAAGTTTTGCAGCTTCCTGCAGAAGTGTGCCGCTGTAAAAACAGCACATTCACAAACAGTCCGTAAGCCTACTAATATCACACCACGCAAAGTCCGATAAGTGTGGTTATATACTTGTATTAGTGTAATACTTCCATGCAGCACTTACTATAGTGTAATCTCTTAGTATATAACTTAACACTCAGTTACATTTCTACGTAATTTGGTCAGCAAATTTCAGCTTAGTGCTACTGGACAGTTTCTCCTGAAACACCCTGTAGTTAAACATCGCTGTAAGATGGAACTGATGCCAAACGGTCATGGTGAGAATGAACGACAAAAGCCATTTGCGAATAAAATTTATAGGCGTCGTTAACAACGTTTTATCAAAATTACGTCCGAACACTGGAATTAAGTAATTGGCTTTTCCTTTGAAACTCAATGGAGTTTATCAAAAGTCGCTACGTTAGTTGCGTCTGCCATTATGAAACTATTATAATCAATGATATTCCATATTGGTGGCTTTCATTTTGCACAGAAGCTCTCATAATCTGTTAATTATTGATCTTATCACAAATTCAAGATCCACGTACATTCTGTATTTTTACAAGTTATTCTCTCTAACGTAAAGACTTGACGTTTGTGCTTATTAGCATAACAATGTTAGTTCCTAAATTCAACGGCTAGACAGTTGCATCCTTAGCAAAAAAAAGCGTGAGATGAACAGCCGTTTAGTTATGTGCGCCTGCTTCGCGATCGAAGTTAAACCACGCCAAGGCCGGTCAGGAAATGGTTCGTCACTCGCTCTGAGGATTTTATTCATCGAACTGATTCTGGCAGTTTACCTCCTTAAGGGGAGACGTATTTACCTCCCACTTGTTCAGCAGTTCATGCTAGAGATAAATCTTGATAACGAGTCAGATTTCGGTCTCATCGCATATCAGCAACTAGATTCTAGCTTCTAGTGTGCCGAACTGCATAAAAAATTAAACTGTTGTTTAACGCCTAGAACTGCAGAGTAACGTAGAGAAAGCCCGTCTTTAGATTTATAAAGTAAACAACTTTGTATATTAGTTAATACTAAATTTCTCAATTGTTCCATAAGCTCTGGTATGAATCTCTAATAAGTAATGAAGTTTGAACTACGCTTATTGCAATTTACTTGTGATTTTTATTTCAATATTTCGACGTCTCAAGATAACGATGAGATGTCGAATTATTGAAATAAGAGATTTAAAAGAACTACAATAAACTCCTCCTCATTTATTAGGATGAAACGTGTCAGCCAGTCAAATCTGGAAGAGCCTTATAGGGCGACCTTTAGCACTGGCCTTTCTTCTCGAAGGTGACTGTAGATATATCGGGAAGCCCGAAAAGATTAATTCTTGTCATCCAGTCAACCATTAGAATGACCGTCATTTTGCCATTAGAGAAACGCCCACGAATATTCAAATCTACAATAAAGATTTCGTTGTCTTCCTCTCTTAAAACATTTTGTATTAAATTTCAGTTTTTCAGGTTCTCATTCATCTTCGTTTTTAGCAACTACTTCATAAATTAAGAAAACAAAAAGTACCACTATTGTTTCCGACATTACGGAATATGTAACGAATGGATGCTCTCGGCCGCCTAGTTCCAAGAGTCCTGCAGAAATCAATGTTACACGTTGTAAACAAGACCTCAAAGCTCTGCTAAGATGTAATTCCCTAAAACGTGGAGTGGCGGCATGCCACTGACAGAAACTATGCGAAATCTTTCAAATCTCACACACTTCGCCTAAATCAATTTATCAATTTCCTCGAAGACATCTGCAATATAAACTAGTTTCTCTGCCGAGGCTTTAGATTTTACTTATAACAAGAGCATTTGAGTCTTGACTTAATGCCTGTCCCATAAGCAAGGCGTCTCTTCGGGGCTTCTTGCATGTTAGTCAGTGTAAATTAACTTTGCCATTATACCTGTACATGTATTCAAGAAGTATAATTATTTCTACGTGAAAATGTTTTTGTGGTTCGTTTTGAACGACTTTAGTCCATGGAGCTCAGATGTTCACTCTAAGTCTCGTGCTTTTTTGACTTTATAAACCAATTTATTTTGCTACAGTCAAGAGCAGAACATTCCATGGAAGCTTCCTGTACATTTGTCTTGTTTGCCGTCGCCATATTAAAATTTTATCTGGTGCTTTATCGGCTCGTGCATCATGCTTAGCCGACTTGACGCAGAATAATTGTTACTATAAGGATGAAAAGTTGACATGGCTTTCAAGTAACAATATGTCGATTGATGGCGACCGATAAAATTACCAGATCGATCTGTTCATTAGATATTGATCTGAGAAGACCGATCGGTTTATTATAATTCATTTATATGTCGACATCATCATTATTGTTGCTGGGCGAGGACGCCCAGGTCGCGAGGTCTTGCGTTCAAACTTTCATTCACTCAAGCCTTGGCGAAGACGTTTTCTGGTATCAGCATCAGTTGATTATTTCCAATACTGCAGTTAGAAAGCTGGTTTAAGAATATCATAGGTATATCATAGGTAAACTATTAATTTATTAGTGTCGAACAGTTATAATACTTTACATTCTTGAATTTTATATTTTCATATCACTTAATTATTTTAGTTTAATTTTATTGTGTGTCTTCTTTATATATTCATGTATATGTGTGTGTGTGTGTGTGTGTGTGTGTGTGTGTGTGTGTGTGTGTGTGTGTGTGTGTGTGTGTGTGCGTGCGTGTTTGCGTGCGTGCGTGTGTGTTTTTGTGGACTTCGTGTTTGAATTAAAGAATAAATTAAAAAATAGAATAAGTATTCGCCTTAGAATTTATTCACGAAAAAGCCATCACCAAATTTCCAAACTGAAGAGCTTGGATTCTTTAAGCCAAAAGGTATAGCTAACCACTTCTCCAGCAAACGCCTTCAACAACATTAAAATTATTGCTCAGCTTCCTTTCCAACTGCTAACGAGAGATTTATGACATCACCGCGTCCAAGCTGAACAGCAAAGCCATTGTAAGGGTTACCGGCATATGGCTTCATTATGTAACTTATTTGTAAACATTTAGACAGAATCACTCAAATTTGATTGAGAGGATGTGCGCGTTTAGAAATTCGCGATGCTAAATTTATGACAAACACCCACATGCAGCGGTGGCGTTTTATTAAACTTTATAGGTCCATCACCGGCAGTTGGTTAACTGCTGGGCTCCGTGTTTGTGTGGCATGAAATTTCATTTAGGCATTTGCAAATAAGGCGACAATTACAAATGGTAAGTTACAGTGAATAAAAATTTAATTACTGGGAGGCTAAATACAGCACACTCAGCAGTAACATTTATTTATATTCGCAATATTTTATCATAAAGCTTGTAATGTTTGCCTTATTGTATTTCAAAATAGAAAAATTTTAAATGTAGAATGAAATGTGACCATCACTTCACGTCTCCCAGTTTAAATCGCCGTATTTTTTATTTTAAGAAGTACACTGTATATGTACAATTGGCTAAGTTAACGGAGAAAACCAATACACCAGTAATGCTACATTTGGTTGACATAAAATTCACATAACTGCAACTAAGTATACACAGCTTACAAATCATTTTTATCATTATCTTCAGAACTTTTTTTCTTTTTGGTACCCTAAGTCTGCAACGTTCTACCGTGGTATACTTGCCTCATTCGGAAACGCCATGACAAATGCCTCACACCATTGCCTTAATAATATATGCCCATTAGGCCAAACTGAACTCATAAATCGACCTATAACAACTATGAAATGGCTGATTGTAGGTTACACCCGCCACACTCATTAGCGGTGTCTTTACAATTTTGTTATTAGCTGTAATAAGACGCTTGTTCCCGTAGCGTTATAATTATAGACTCACATCATTCATTATTAAGCCTCTATGTGAATCAACAGAAAGCAAACAGATTATAAACTGAAGCCTATTTGTTTCAAATAACTACTTAGAAACCCTACCACGTTTAGCGCTGTTTCCTAATTATATAAAAAGGACACCGCAAAGGACAAAGGACATGTCGCATTGTAAATGTGATGTCATACCAGGATCTGAAACATCTTTGTTCTGGGGACTAGGGAGCCTATCATGAATACGCCCACGTCCAACGATCAATGATTTGCATTACAATGATCAATATAACGCGTGAAACAATGCCATAACGAATGTCGAGTGCTGTCACTTCGTTTGTGCCTTATTCAAACTTTTTCTTCTCGACAGCGCAGTTGTCAAATAAACTGCAATGCGTTTTATCTGCTCTCTTCAATAATTACATGACCCTGGACTATAAATTATAAGTGAGGGAACAACCATCGCAGGGAAGTCGCCGTGATGAGAATAAACTGCTAACCATCCGTTGGTTAGGTTGTGATTGACAGAGCTAAAAGCAGGCAGCTAAACCAAAATCACATAAAATCACTCAGTTTTTGACTGACATCATCTTAACCTAAACTATATTCATTCGAAAGAAGAGCCCTGAAAATTTGCGTTAACACATTGATTGCACAGTTTTAGTATTCAAATTGTTGAGTTTGAGTATTTTCATTTTAGCAGTTTTTATAAACAAGCTTTAGCAATTGTAGTAACAAAAATGCTCAAAATGTGATTATTAAGCGCGCAAATCACTGTGACAATATGCCCAATTTTATCGTCAACCCCACTCCCATTAAAATATTATCTAGTTATCCGCCTGAAACAAAATGAAGTGTCGATGAAATTACAGGTGTACTTTTTTGTAACCATAGCCATAGTATTGCTATAGTACAGCGAAAAAATAATGTACTTACAACGAGCAGGACAAAGTTACAGACTTTTTAATTTTTGGCAACAACACCATTAACTAATTATTACATCCTCTATAAGGGATGAACTTTTTGACTGCCTTGATCATTGGGAAATACACTGGCTTGGTGGCTTAAAGCGTCTGACGTGTAAACAGAAGGTCCTTGGTTCAACTCCAGACTGTATTCAAACTTTAAACATTTCCTCTTTTTCAAGTTTGTATCAAAATTTAATCACTTTTGGGTTTGTACTATCTTTAAAGACACTTAGAGATTCCTAAACTACACAGTGACTCACAAATTAAAACTATCTATAACCGAGTGTGACTAATTTATGTAGAATATTTCGCTCTAATAGTACTATCAAATCTTCTCAAAGAATATCTAAATGGAAAACTACGTCACTACTTAGTCACTACATTTAAAATCAGGCATAAATACGTTCCTCAAAATTATTATGCCCGGTTTAAATGCAATTGGTGCTGTTTTTCATATAGTAGAAAAATTATACAAAAAACGTATTTTTTTCGAGAAACCAGCTCAGACAATCATATTCTGTCTTTTTGGATTGAATGTAGAACATACGTGTTATTTTCCTCTTTTTATCAATTAGCATTACTGACATAAATCACGTGTATCGCAATACAGCAGAAATTACAGTGAGCGTGAAAGTGACCTCTTGTATAAAATCCACGTCAAGAAAATTTACAGACTAATATAATTATTTCTGATTGCATCGTTAAATGCAAGTATTATACGAAGCGATTGCATCTAGTATAAAGAGATTTAATCTTCCTTCATATAATTTGGTCACGATAATCTTTTTAAACAAATTACGGCAGACGAATTAGGATACATGTCTGTGAGAAATAATTTAATACATTCATTTTTAAATGTACGACGCAGGTGGCAGAAACAGATTTTGACAGATTTTGGCCTAATTAATATTGTATTGAAGTATTGTAATAACTTTAGTATTGTAGGTACTTTCCTTTTGAACTATTAAATGTCTAAATGTTGTTTTAATGCAAATATAATCAACAGGATGAATTGATTCATTAACTGAATTTTGCTCCACGTGTGATGTTCATTTACCTTGCGGACGAATAAATAAATGGAAACTCGCTAGAAATTTCTGTGAAAGAGTATCTTTCACCAAGTTGTTATAACACTAAAATGACATTATTTTTTGTTGTTTTCAAATTTTACTCTTCTACTTTTTACCAGCTCAATGGTAAAAGCGACGTGAAATTGTGGTAGTGAAACTTCTAAACATTCATACCGCGATGCTCTATAAACTGCGTGTTTTGCTGCTTAAATGGTTTCTCACTGTTGGTTTACGTATTCACGGAAATCTGTTTATTTCTGCTATATCATTTCGTCATTTGAAACATTCAAGGTGAAAGTAGCGAGGACGACTGAAATTCAGCCCAACATAAAAGCGCTTTAGCACATCTGTTGCAAAATGTTTGTGCTTTCTCTTGACATAAAGAAGTCTAACGTTTTGAGTAAGCATCACGAAATTTTTATTAATTTCCAAGAAAATAGGTTGGCTAAGCTAAGAAAATAGAGAGAGAGAGAGAGAGAGAGAGAAAGAGCAAGAAAAGAAAAGAAAAGAAACAAAAAAAGAAAAGAAAAGAAAAGAAAAGAAAAGAAAAGAAAAGAAAAGAAAAGAAAAGAAAAGAAAAGAAAAGAAAAGAAAAGAAAAGAAAAGAAAAGAAAAGAAAAGAAAAGAAAAGAAAAGAAAAGAAAAGAAAAGAAAAGAAAAGAAAAACAATGCTGTGCTTATAGCGATCAAAGTTTTAGGTACGTGTAATTGCACAAAATTTTGAGACGAGTGCTAAAATAGTCCGATGAGTGCTATTGTGGCATTTAGTGAAGCCCGCTTACTCACTATCAATGACGTCAAATGATCTAAATGTTTCTGGAAGTCTCATGTTAATCTACTGCTCTGCCAGTTTACTAACATATGATGTTATCGACTGTAATTGTTAGCATTTGTAACCTACATTGTCGAATTCAGCTATCATCGCAATCTTAGCTTTGTTTCAGCTCAAAATTTGTGAAGCCAGTCGCTAAACATGTTTCGCCCTATGTACCGTAAAATTGTCGTCTACAATGGCGTAAATCAATCATCGTTTCATTTAGTTTTCCTTTTGTTTTGGCTTTGGAAATCGCCGGAAATCGCCGAAATACTTTGGAAGTAGCCCAGGGGCAATCGTCAAGATTCTGCAATCTCATGTTAATTTTTGTTACTCGGTGGTTTTGAGGTCTATGGGTCGGAAGTTTAAAAAAAGTAAGGTGGCATTTTTTCAAACCATACTCAAGGTCATTTCAATGTCAACCATACCCGGACTCAATATATTTCATGGGAAATGCATATAAGAGTTATTTAAATCCATTTAATTGGAACTGTGGCTTTCAAATACTAAAGAAAAGTATGTTTATCATTGTTATGCTACTTATTAAGAGGTGACAGCTCATTTTCATATCAAAGCCAAAGTTGTGTCCATGTCGTACTAAAAAATCTGTATATCTCAGGAAAACAAGTATAGTTTGGAGTACAGGTAGTCAGTTTGCTAGTGTTTCACTGAAATATCTTGGAAAGCATCCCCAAACACTATGCAATAACTCTCAATAGAACTTGCTCATTTGTCGTGCCAGGATTAAGGTCACATTAGCATAATAAAGCATTGCTCATTTATATGTAGTTCACAAAAACTCTGTTAAAATCAGTTAATTAACCTGGGCTCAATCAAAGATACAGCGAATATGACAACCACAATCTGAGGTATTGACATTGGCCAGCAAATACCAAATTTTTATGATTGTCAAGGTCACTATAATATCTTATGAACGTTAAGTCTCATCGTTAGGTTAATTTGTAACGGTTTGGCTGTTCATGATTGACATTAGGAAGCATGTGACTGCATTTAAATGAAATGAGCCAAGTAGGTTAAAACCTTCTTGTATGTAAACATAAGTCAAACTTGATCCACATAGTTGAAAAGAGTTCACAAGAAGAACATAGGAGCAGAAAACTCCAAGACTAGTGAGCAAGAAAACGTGTTCTCATAATTGTTATGGCCTTTGCACATCAGTTAAACACAAGACCAATGAAGACATGTGACCAATTACCAACGAATCTGAAGAAACTATACAGACAAAAATGAAAGGTTGTGTTGAAGCGCATATCATATTTGACCACTATGATATTGAGAAATCACTGAAAACAAACACGAGAACACCGAAATAAAACAGAAGATGAACGATTCCATATATGTTCGGACAAAACACTAATCAAATCAACATTTCGAAAATTCATATCCAACACAAAGACAAAGCACAGTATGACTCTCTACCTTGCTGACAGGTAGTTAGAAAAATTTAAGCACCAAGAAATACCACTAGCTGTGTCACCTGCTTACCATTCTCATCTTCACGCACTCGATGCAGTGAAATGAGGAAAGGAGGTAGATATTATGACTCCGACGCTATGACGTCCAATACCGACGTGCTTATTCTTGCAGTTTCAAGGTGCCCATGTCTATCTTGGAAAGTGCCCACAAATTTTGTGAGGTAATGCAGCTAAGCGGCAGAAAATCTACATCGAACCAATATATGATGCAACTCGACCCAATTTAGCTTAAGGTAAGGGAAAGCTAACGTATTAGAATCCTAGCTCAATGCCCCGAAGAAAATCAGAGATGCTTTTGCGCTACTGGGGAAGCCACTACACCTGCCTTTAGAAACAAGTATAACTGAGGCACTTGAAGAATTTGGTTGCATTTTGGTTGAATTAGGTTGAATTTGATACAGGCGAAAGGGATCCAAAACAACTGATTTATCAATCATCCCATCGGAACTGTTTACAACACCTCAGGCAGAAGCACACAAACTACCACCTACCCAAGCAGCACTTCTGCTGCATATTCTTCGGGCCGCCGATCAGCCATTTGTGGCTTCATCTACATGAACCTAAGCCAAATCTTGCACATGTGGATATAGGTGGACCGATTGTGCTTATGTATATATACCAGTACAACCTCGGCCCCTGCACCAAAAGGAGTGATAGAACTTGTACACTGCAATTATGCAACAACTTTATGCAAAGCAAACTAGATGCAAGTGCAATCTTCAGGCAGTAATCATACTGCTCTCGTACCAAAAATATTCTATGGAAATAGTATAAAAAAACACTGTTAACATGGGCAGACAGCTTTGCAGATAGTTCTGGCATAATTGTAAAAGCCGATTCAGACAGTGAAAGCGAAGCCTATGCTGTCATATGTAGCGGTCAAAAGTACCTTGTTGTTTTTGACTTTAAGAACATTGCTCATTCTGGACTATATGTTAGTCTTATTAGTGCAAGTAATTTAGCTCTAGAGATACAGCTTGGCATAAAAGCCTTTTGTAGTAATAATCTACTAGATAAACAAGCACATCAGATTTGATAGTTGTTGTGACACCGAAAACAATTGCTGAAAGACACACATCATTTGGACAGATAGACATGCAGACAGACCGACAAACAATAAGACAAACGACAGACAGGTAGCTTGTAGCAAGCTATATCAATTACTGAGTCATCAACCAAAACGTCAAGGTTTTATACAACTTTTATTCAGTGAAACATGTATAATATCTCATATGATAAAATTTCGGCATTAATCTATTTTCGACCTTGAAATTACACTGACCATCACAATAATGCAGGGTGCTTCAGTACACTTAGCATCTAT
Source organism: Tubiluchus corallicola (assembly GCA_030141605.1). Taxonomy (NCBI): domain Eukaryota; kingdom Metazoa; phylum Priapulida; class Priapulimorpha; order Priapulimorphida; family Tubiluchidae; genus Tubiluchus; species Tubiluchus corallicola. Next base: position 31,734 of record JAQGDQ010000068.1, on the reverse strand, counting down.
TTAGTGTTTGAATAAGACTACTTTAAATAACCTGACTCAACGCATTTTACATATAGTGTTGTCCCATTTGACATTAAATGACCTTGAACCTGGTTTGAAAAACACCATATTTTTTTAGAAACTACAGACCCATAAGACCTCAAAACAAGTGAGTAACAAAAAATTAACGTGAGATGCCAGAATCTTAGATGTTGCGCACAATTGCCAATAGACTAAAGTGAATTTTAAGTTTAAGCTTACAGGTACGTCTTCCTTCCATTGGTTTCATTGTAAAACCTCCTGTATTTCTTTTCATAACTCTTGGTACTTTTACGATAGCAGGCGCAACCGTTAATGGGGTCTAGTAAAAATGCGATTTTCCCTTCTTTCGTTTCTATGCTTCTGTGATCGATCAAACACCAAATAGTTTAATTTTTTACGAACAAGTGTTTGTACGACCTGCAGAATTCTGCACCTTATGCAGCACTGAGGTTTTCTGCGTTTTATTCTAATTAATGCCTTCTCAAAAACTTGTTTGCTTGTTAAACATATTTCTTTGTTTAACAGGCTTGTATGTCTCAAAGAGAGAAAGAAAGAATGAATGAATAAACGAACGAACGAACGAATGAATGAGTGAGTGAGTGGGTGAACGAATGAACGAAAGTTAGTAAGCAAGAAAGAAAGAAAGAAAGAAAGAAAAAAGAAAGTAAGTGAGTAAGTAAGTAAGTAAGTAAAAAAGTAAGTAAATAAATAAGCAAGTAGGTAGGTAGGTAAGCAAGTAAGTAAGTAGGTATGTAGTAAGAAAATAAATAAATAAGTAAGCAAGTAAGTAAATAAGTAAGTAAGAAAGAACAAGGAAGGAAGGAAATAAGGAAATGAAGGAAGAAATGAAGGAAGTCTAACAAAGTGGGAGGACTCTTTGTATCAGTTTTAATATTGTTTCGTCAAAACGGTTGTAAAATAAATATGTTTAAATTAATAAAGTGGTCCGTACAATTGTGTAAGTAGTAGTAGACTAATGTTTACTAAGCAGACGTTTACAGCTATATACGCATTTATGTACAAGAGAGGTTACAATAATTCATTTACAAGAACAAAGTGACGATGAAGCCCTTGTGTATATAAGGAACTGTGGTATATGCGCTGCTCTGGATATGATTCAAATCCGGACTCGCCTCGTTCCGGACAAACGAAGAGAGAAAGAAAGAAAGAGAGAAAGAAAGAAAGAAAAAAAGAAAGAAAGAAAGAAAGAAAGAAAGAAAGAAAGAAAGAAAGAAAGAAAGAAAGAAAGAAAGGAGCAAAGATACAAGCAAACAAAGAAAAAACGAAACGCTGCTAACGTTTGCGAGGAAAAATCCTCGAAATGCGAGGATTTTTTTCCGTTGTACTGCAACAGTCTTTCGAAACAGCTGCTACACGAAGATTCATACGAAGCTAAAGTTCAGCCCAGTTATGTCGGTGGCGTCACCTATCCGAATGAAATTGCACTAAGAAAATAAACTACCAAGATATATTTTTTTGACTGCGATTCGATGCAGAATTTATATGTCAAAAATGTGTGTCATATTTTTCCGATGCCATAATTAATTCTTATTGAATTTTAAATAAAGCTTGGATTTTAACAGGTGCAATTATAAGATTTAATACTAATAGCAACGTAAACGCCTAATCATGTATGCACCAACCATTTTAACTTATTAAAAACATATAGGTGCAATTTTTTATAGATGTTTTTCTACAAGAAATAATTTGCTTATATTTTTAGAGCCAAATTAAGAGAAAAACTCTGAAGAATGTCCTTGACTCAATCGATAATTGGTGATTAAGAGTAAATTTCATTTCCAGTACCACTAACTGACATTTTGCGGTCATATACACTTGTACAGGTTAGAATAGTCCATCGGAAATTTAAGCTATTCATTTAAAAGTTCCGAAAAATTAGTACCCAATTTCAAAGTTTATGAAAATGTCTCAAAAACCTACAAAAAATAATAACGTGGTTAATTTTTGTGTCTTGTATATTTTCAAAGCTTTAAAACGTTTTCCAGATATTTGTTCAGCCTGCTATAATGAAACTCGATACAACACAAACACGCGTCCTATTTTAACGATATCTGATGATGTTGTTTCGAGAAATTTTGACGTCCCTAATTTTTTGAAAATAATGTTGCATCAAATTAACTTGTCATCCTTGTGAAATACAAGTATTAGCTTCTCCATTTACAACTCGAGTATGTGCTTCATTTAAGGGTTTCAAAACAGCTTGGTGTCTCATCGTCCCTGTGACATTATGTCTACAATCCCCTGCATACTTGCATTCAGTTTTTTTCGAAAAAGAAAAGTGCAGGCCACAATAGCATAATAAGTTTCCTTCAAGGAAACAAGATTTATGCACGCCTGCTGTCTGTCAGGCAAAATGCATCATTAATATGGGACGTTTGATATAAGACATTTGACTATATATGGAAAACTAGTTCGGATAATGTGTTTTGGGCATTGCATCATGTAGGGATATTCGTTTAGCTGATACATAGCACAATCATTAAAGCTGCTCTTACATATAATTTTGGATTAGTACTGACACGTTAATCTATTTTTTGTATAAGTTTGAACGATCTTTTTAGTAAAAATTTCCTCTTATTTTTTATCCGTGTTTGGCGAACAATGTAAAATCTATTGAGAATACATGATGCTGCTACCAGTTTCAGTCCCTATAAAGACAACCGTCACGGCCTAACATCAAGTTAGAATAATACCTACAGTGATTTACGGTTAGCTTTTAAATGCTGTTAAATTAGGTCTGTTCTAATTTCGATATTATACGAACCAATTTATGAGTATTATATGAACTTTGGTGAAAAAATGACAAAAGGCAAATTCTATAGGTTATGCAGCTTAAATAAAGCGAAGTATGTTTTTTACTTTACCGAAAATCAAATAATCTTTCAACTATTTTGCTTTCAGGAAGGTAAAAAGCTTTATTTTATTTTATTTAACCTGCATAACCCTCTAGGATTTAGCTCTTCGCCTTCTTTTGAGTGCATCGTAAATCATTACAGGTACTGTTCTAACTCTATTTTTGAATATTTTAGGCCCTGATGGTGTCCTTCGAGACCGAAACTGGCAGCGGCATGTATTCTTGATAGTTTGTTCTTGAACTGAAATATTTTGAAATTCTAATTCAGCTTTGGCATTGAGTTATTAGGTGCGAGCTAAATGATGAAGTTGTCACACAGTGAAGCAAATGATATGAATCAGCAGATTTTAAGCAGTGTAGATACACGCATCGGTTTTATAAAAATGAGGACCAGATAATTATTTTCTAGTTAAATCCGTGGATAGAGAATTGAAATTATGGCAGAAAAACGTTTTACACATTTTCTCCGTACTATTGCAGCAGCAGCTGCCACACTTTTGTTCATGCCAATTATAGCAGAAAGTTATAAAATTCCCCGAATGCATCCCCAGCTTGAAGCTCATTAGGCACAAAGCCTTGTCGAAATGCTCAGCTCTTTGAGAGAAGTGGATCGTTATTTCGACCAAGGTTTTAGCTCGGGGATTGTTTTGAAATGCCGATGTTAAAGCACAACAGCGCCATCTGTCAAACGACTTCCGGCTTGTAATGCTTATTTCCGGAAAGTGTGATCTACGACCAAAAATTCTGTAAAATACGTAATTTCTAAGCCAAAAACTTCACACAAACACAACCAAGCGAACCACTACCTTGTTCAAAAAACGAAATGTGCTAGTTTTTTTTGAAAACAAGGCATTTTTCAAGGAACACAACAGCACCTATAAAGCAATTACACAAACTACTGTCTGATTTCAAAAATCTATTGACTAAAGAACGAATGCGCCAAAACACACTGTGAAAACAGCATTAACTGAATGAACAAGCAAAAATCAAAAAATGAAAATACACAAACGAATAATCCAACCATACACCTAGGGCAATGCAAATGGACGTTTCTATATTGAAACATCTAAAACGAATTTCCATAGTGTAGTGCGTTAGAATACCGCACGTGAATTGTGGATTAAAATCTCGTCCGTCGTCATTTGACTATTTTGATGTCCAATTTCTTAAACTTCTATTAGCAGCATTACACCCACACACAATTAAGTTTTTAGAAATTAACCGAAGTACGACAAGACAGGGTTAGCCTGCTCTATAAATATTGCAAGAGTACATAGGATTGCACTCGTAGCTAGAAGTGCAACTCTGAGCTCAGTGTTTGCAAGATTGTTTGGTAATTGACATTTCTTCTTGCGCAAGCTGTACCATAGAGGTACTGATTTGTCGTTGTTGTTGCCGTCGTCCGCTGCAGTCCTTGCTCTTGCAGTTGTTGTTGCCTTTGTTTTTGCTCAGTTTTAGCTTAGGGCTGCAGTGAGCCACCTAGCTTTTTCTGTTTAATTCGTTTCGTGTAACAGGAAAAAATAGCAACAAATATCATAAATTAGCAATCTGCGCAGTGCACACAGTCACAAGCTGCTGTTTGTTATAGAATGATCCACTTTTCCTCAAATTAACGTTCAAACGTTTTTTATTATGTTACACATTGTCCAGCGTACTAATTTCAGCTGAAAGAAATGAACTACTCAGACTTATTTAAAAAAGAAATTTGACAAAGTGATTGTAAAACTTTTACAACGGGAATCTACATATCGGCGTTTGCTATTACTCCAAGATACAATTTTCTTAATATAATGTTATAATTTCTAAGTGCCAACGTTTAACCTCATTTTTGAAGTGCAAGCCTGCTGCATGTATGATTCTGTGCGCGAAGAACTGAAATTAGAGGTAGGCCTACAGTTGTAGAATAATAATCATTATGAGTTCCATTGCCAGGTCCATGAAGAATGGCAACAGACATATGTCTAAGGTCACTTGTGCAGTTTTTTGACACAGTGTCACTGTAATACTGAGTTCAATTAATGTTTTATGACCACTGATTAACTATAGTAAGTGTGATAAGCAACTTCAAAACACCAGAGACCTTATACATTTTACAAATTACGTTTTCATTGAAAACTTAACTCATATTTACTTAACATTTCTACAATAGGTTTTCTCAATATTCTAAGTATACATTTCTGTCATTATGCTTCATTTGTGCAATTTTGTCAAATTACCATTCTAATATATTCCACAGCTTGTCTGACATTGATGATGTTTTACTTTATAAGGAAACACCTGTTTTATTTTGTTATAATTTCTACTGTTAGCGGAAAATTGACGTCGACGAAGTGGCTTTTGTCCATACGCTGAGATAAAAATTTGATGATTTTTTGAATACATAATATTGTTTAATTTCGGTATTAAGCGACATTCAAAAATTACAAAAATTACATATAGTTATCGGAACAGAAAAAGATGATGAAGACAAAAAAGATCATAACGTCAACAATCATACAGATCAAAAATGAAAGTAATGAATCCGCATGACTCGTGAATAAATATTACAAATCATTTACGCGCAGGATGAAATTTTAAATAACAGGGAGTTTTCACAATTTCGACCAAGATATAATCAATCGACATAAACGTTTAAAAAATAATGTTTACTATTAACTAACTATTCAACTATTGTGCAGAAATAAAAGCATAATATTCCGCGAACCGTTTTATGTCGTGTTATAACGGCAAATATAGCAAAAAGTTCATTATAAACGCGATTTTGGATTATTATTTTATAGGTCTGCTAACTTTATATTGTTTTTTAATCTTGAATATATACGCTTGTTAATATTACTGAAGGTAAATCAGTTAGCTAAGCTAAGAGTCATAGTAATCAGTGACATTTGCTTTTTTCTGCATTAGATGTTGAGTTAAGATGCTTTGCTTCTAACAACACAGTTGAAGCCTCTTTCAGACATCTTTACCATGGGAGACTAATGCACTGGAAATTCTATAATTGAGAGGCTTATTCCGGTTAGTTCTCGTTAGCTGCTTGTGTTAACGACGTGCTTCGCACACTAAGCTCAACTAATTCCTAAAACTGACCACATGCGGAAAATAAGTTTGAAGAGGCGCAAAGGGCATCATTAACGAGCTGATCAAAATTAGGCGTCATACCTTCATGAACTGGGTAGTCTTAAAACACAATAAAAGTTCTTAGTAAAATACAAGACTAATAAATTCACATAGTAAGAGGGCGGTAAAACATGGAGGTAAAACATGCCTTCTCAGCACAATACTAATGTACAGCACAGCACAAAACAAAAAACGTTTAAAATTGAATGGCATTTCACTAAAAGCCACAAATCTAAGTAATCTTTGTAGTACCTTTAACGCAGAAATGGAATTACGAAAGCAGCACAGTGAAACCGTTTTGATCATGTTTAATTTAATAAAGAAATGAATACTGCCTTTTTGTTGATGAACTTGTTTATTGTAAAAGTTACATTCACAAATAAGAAATGTCGTAAATCTACACTGACAAAAACAAAGTAGGCCTAAAGAACAGAGGAAACAGAAAAATTTGAGAGTAAAAAATTTGAGTTTTAGAACCTGTAGTATAGTACATAATCCCATATAGCATATATACAATATCCTATGTACAGGATTAATGTTTTATAACTTTATACTGAGTATGAACCGTTTGTCTTTTTTTCAAAATTACTACTGTGCACCATGTGTATGTGATGAATACGCTCAATAAACAAAAGCAAGTAATATAACAAAACTGACATTAATTGTTTGTACTGACTTAACGTGTTAGACATAAACTGTGATGTTTCCCGGCTTTCCATAAATGGCGCATAGGAAGTGAAAACGAGGTTTTAAATTTTACATTTCTGCCCGCAAAATAACGAGCATGCGCATGACTAGGTGTTTAAATCCAGAAAATACGTGCTCATGAACGCTCATTTGAAACAGACTATAATTTGGAAGTTCGGGGCATTATTTAATCTATCAAGCCTATAAGAACAGTTCTTTAATCAAATTTAGTATTTAAAGACTTTCTAAGAAGAAACCCAATTTTGGGGTTAAAGCTGAGTAGATAAACTCATGTTAACAAACAAACGCCCCGTGCATGCAGCGTGTTACATGCCTATAATAGAGAATACTAAGCAACGCGTTGCTTTTATGAAATCCGTCAGCTGCAGAAATTCAATTTTACTTATCTAATATTTCATCGCTTTTGTGAGTCTGGTAGAATTTCATATAATTTATTCATAAAAACGCATTCATAATGAATATACATGTATTCACTTTAACGCAGTCTACAGCTGCTCGCCAATGCAAGCGTAGAAATTGCAAATTTTCATGAACCACAATTGACATTGCTTAATCCTGTAAAATATGACTGTAAACAGAAAATTCCACGCTTAAAGTTTTATGAATAATTCCCGCTACGTCTTGAAAAATGAGAAAGTCAGTTGCTGGGAAGTTAATGTGTCGATTTCGATTTGTGTTTCTCAGTTTCGCAATAAAACATGTGGTGAATGTCATATATTTAAAAACAGCAAAATTATGTGATAAGAGTCGACATTATGCCACCTTGAAGACGCGCAGATGTCAATTTGGAATCCCGATTTCGCCTGACGGCAAATACAAGCGTATTAGAAAAAAATTAGTGGAATGGGTGAAATGGCTTTAGAACAGAGCTTCATGTCCTGCATACTGTTCAAGTTTTTTTCAATAGGCTAATTACCGCTGCAAAAATATTAATGACGAAAACGATTATAAATTAAATGACAATCCAAGACGGCACAAGAACTAAAAAACCGTTCTCGTAAGGGGAGGATGAGACCTAAAACCACTGCTTTAGATTAAACGCTACCAGGTTCTACTTCTCTGCAGTAAACTACTAGTCCCAAATCTCCAGCAAATCCACTGTCTTTTTTCCCGGGAAGCCGTCAAACTGTAACAACTTGTAAAGACTCCTGGTGGTGAGTTTGTTATTACATCACTGGTTCTAGTAGTTACAAATTACAAAGCAATGATGATTAGAATCATAAGAGAAGTTGTATAGAAATATTTAAGACTTAATATCAAATAATGCCAATTGATCAACTGTGCCCTCAAACGAGGAAGCAATAAAGCTGCATAAGGGCCAGCCCAGCCATGCAGTAGTAACAATTTTGAGTCTCTACAGGGATCGTTACCGGAAATTCGCAACCCGTTCGATGCCTGTCTATTTACAAAGCTCTTCAAACTCTCAATGAGGTATTTCAATATTCGTCCGCTGGTGAAACGAAAACGTCTGGGCATTCATGCCGTTGTTATAACGTACAACATACTTATGCTTGTAACTCGCGAGACTTACATGTGTAGCCGCAGTTATAGTTCAAGCCAAACATCTTTCCTGGTCACAGCAACTTGATTGCATAATCGATGGCGGCACTAATTCATTAGTACATTCTTTTTGGAACGGCTAGATTCCATAACTAGATTTTGTACAGGGTGGCGTAGCTCATTGAAAGCGTGCTCGCTTCCCACCCGGGAGGCCGTGGGTTCAACTCTCGACCGAGTCTAACCAAAGACATTAAAAATGGTACCGCTGGTTCATCGACCAAGCACGCGGGTGCAGGTATTAATAATCGGGACCACCTTGCAAATAAGTATTGAGTTGCCTAAGGTGTTATACTTGGACTATGTGCTAAACGAAATTATTAGTATAATTATTATAACTGTACTGCCAAATGAAAAATTTTGACGTCTTTCTTGAATTTGCTATTTTTTTCCAGTTTATGCACTTTCAGTTAGTTTGTCACTGGAATTGGGAACTTTGGCTAACAGTAAACAGACAAGCAGAAAAAAAATTAAACAAGAATTGATTAGCTAAACTGTACTTGCCGTTTGCATTATAACCATTGAATTTGAATGCCTTTTCATATTGAAAGCCAGAAGTTTGGGTTACGTGTTGAAAATTAATGCATTTTTATACATGTATGCCTGCAGATTTTATATTACTGTCACCGCCACATGGAAATTTGCATCAAAAGTTTGAGCTTCGCGAATATTTACATCGTGTGAGCGTTCTCTGTGCCTGAGCCCGTTTTAGATCCAGCTTAAAACGTTCTACTGTTTTCACCGTAGCGAAGTCGTTTTAACATGTTTTCAATTCTCATGTAGAAAAAGTTGTGCTAAAAAGTATCAGTTAACTCTCTTGAAATGAGTTCTATAAAGTCGAAGCAAGAGAGGTAGTAATTGATACGCGGCATCAATTTGAATTGCAATCGAATTTTAACTACGCGCGTATTGCTCCCCCTCCCCAACAAACATCACTTCTCTGGGTTCTCCCTCTTTCCTCCGGCAATCATCTTAGTAATCAAATTTTTAATTGTGCGTATTACTCCGTTGCACCTCGCATTTGAACACCAACGCTGGTCGGTAAAATAGGATTTTGAACTGGTTATTTTCAATCATTAAATGAATAATTAATGCCATAATTTTACCTGTGATGTTTGAAATGTACAGTACAGCCATTCAACTGCATTACTTTCAACTTTTATTTCGTAGTTGTACTTCTTATTGTAGTGAAATCCATCAAAAGTTCGTTCTTGTTAAGTAGTTTTTAGTTTACACTGTTTTCATTTAAACTGCTACAAAAAAATCATAATGTATTCATTATCAGGTTCTCCAAAAAATCCGCTGAATATAATCGGGAAGGATACCATAAACACCTAGCACGTACAATTTTTATTGTACCAGTCCAATATTGTTGGATTCTGTGTTCCTTTATTCCATTAAAAGTAACAATGACCATCGCTCATCCAGTAAAGCACTTCGAACGGAAGATAGCCAGATCCGTAACATTAATTTTTGGCATGTTGACTTACTTTGTCGGTTTTACAGCATGCCTGTAAATTACTACAATTGCCTTTGTAGTTACTTTATGTCGTAAATTTTATTGAAGTCGACACTTCTGTAATCATATGAATGCATTTATACAATAATTAATTAATTAATAGGCACTGCATTTTTAGATTAGATTTGGTTGGTGGATTGATAATTCTTAGAACTTTGGCTAGGTTTTGAAGCCTGGCTTGATATAGGCGTAAATGGTTGGGCTCTTTTTTTCTGACCTACAACTTACATAATTAAGATTTGGAACTTCATTCTCCAGTTAATGTTTTTCCTTTTAATCTGCTTTTAATTTTCTTTAAATCCATTGATTTCTCATAAGAAAAACAAAATTCACGACACTTTGAATCAAACAAGACCGCCTTTACTAAGCAGGCCTGCTGCCGTTTATCTTTTAGCGTTAGATAACTTCGCAGTGCCTTTTTCCAACTATATTAGCCATTCATAGCCTGAGAGTTTTTCATTTTTCAGTAACATGTTTAGTTGTGTGTAATCACCTACAGCTATTTGCGCAGTTTGCCAGGCAACACAGCGTTCTGTTGACATTGAAGCCTGTATCTAAAGTAAGAACAGACTCATCTGCATTGTAATAAGTCATTCAGCAAAACAGGACGCAATCGATAATCATCGGAGGTTGAAAATTGGCATCAAAGAGCAAAAGAACAGTGCCGACGAACAAACTCAGCAATCCATCAAAATTTTCACGTCCGGTCGAAATGCGTTAGTAGTTAGGGAGTAAATGCTCTAGAGTTTAGACAAACGTTTGACAAAAACAATAATGTCAGAAGTCTTAGTAACAAACAGCCTCCGTTTACCGCTGACAGATATTAATTTTTACGCAAAAGCGTTTTTAAATTCCTTGTACGCATGAGCCTATAGTGTAATCCCAAATCTCACAAAGTATGCTAGTTGAGGCGTAGTTGAGGTTTAAGTACTGTACAACTAAATTATATTTGATACACAGAAAAAAAACGAAAATACGAATTTGCAAGTTATCATTTTAGAATAAGGGCATTAGCTACTGTTATGCAGCGCAGCACTCTAGATCATGTACTACTAGTAGTAGTTTAATTATTGTACCGTCACCTGAACTTAGCTAATTACCGGGGATAATCTTCCGAGATGAGATGCTAAATCGGCACATGCTACACATAACCCAGTTCATATAGTATTGAAATCAGAACAGCCTTAATTTACCTAGTACTAAATCTGAAGGCTTCTAAAAACCGCGTTGCGTTAAATTTTGTAATGTTCTTATATGAATAAATAATTTTGTTGATCAAAGTATGGTTAGTAAAAAGGCAGCCAGACTTTAAGATGATCGGGTTTTTCACTGTGAATAAAAAGGACAACGTACACTAGGTCTGGGTATACCAAACGTGCACAGTACAAATTTATATTTGCTACTGTAAGAGATGAAAATGTACATTTATGCACACTAAGGAAACTGAATTCTAAACAATCCCATGGTACTCTTTACTTAATAAAAATAACAACTAATAACTGCTTGAAGAATTTTAGCTGTTTGCTAGACAATTATTGATCCTCAATCACGTTTAACTATTTCCCTCTCATTAATAAAAACGCCAGTTGAAAAACAAAAAATCGTTCAACTGAAGAAGTGCACTCGATCTCGTCTTAAACGATTCTCCTTAGGGGAAAAGCGTCCGTAATTGCTTTAACAATTTATAAAAACATTCAAGAGCAGGCAGAGCGTAATTTACTGTGAATGGAAATTGATGCAAGTTGACCAGTTATAACAGGACGGCCATGAAATGCATGAAAGAATTCCGGTGTTTTGAAACCGGGTAAAGATGAGTTTGTCTTTACTATCTCTTCTGTAGTCACAGTTATTGCAATAATGATTTATTTAAGCTGCTGCGCACAACTCATATTCTGATTTTGTTGATGCTTTTGTTACATCAGTTTATTTTAAATACTGCCCCATTTCACACTAAGAAGCAAAATTAAATTACACGATGCCGTCTTCATCAATTAGCACAGAGTCACACGTTTGTGGACCCATCATTTTTAGGAATTTACTTTTTTGTTGTCTTTGAAATTAAAACTATGTGATTCATGAACTCTGACGTGCTCACACATAAATTCATTCATTTTTATTAGTGGACAGTATGATAAAGTGTTACGACATTGATAAGGCTTTGCGACATACAATATTATCGTGTGAGAAGCAAACAAAAAGGAACAACCTCTCAGACGGAAAGCAAGCGCGTTGTTCATTAGACTATAGTATCTGGTTTAGAGTAAAAATCTACAGTAAAGACATCTGCAGCAAAAAATTTCGGTTAAAAGCAAAATTCTGTTTTTTTTATTTTTCAAGATTAAGGTAAATGTATGTTCTTTATAACTAAGGTGTTATTTATTACATTTATGACGTACTAAGCTGAAAAATAAGGAAAAAGCAACATTTTTCAAGTTCGTAATTGAATTTCTGTAAATGCTACGTAGACAACTTCATCAAAGCTTTTACTGGCGCGTAGGCGTGGTATATTAAGAAGAACATTGCACGATGTTGTTAACGTTCATTAACCAAACTGTTGTGCGGTTACACGAACTCTTGAACAGGCCCATTGCAGACAATTCACTAGTTATCTTCATTCACTGCCCAGCCAGCGTAGACTTGATTGGTTTAATAAGGACGATGGACGACAGATTCAACATCAGCAGCACAAAAACTTAGCAAAATGCACAAGGCGGTAAAAGTTTATCAATTTAATGAGGACGTTGCCATTGTCAAAGCAGATGTCATTTGAAATGTTATAGGTACTTCGAAACATCATTTATTCCATGAGTTTGTCAAATGCTACCTCTCTATTTTTGTCTATTTTTGTACCACTGTCTTTTGTCTTATTTCTCTTCCTTTATCAATGCGCCTCCTTTTCTCTCATCTCCCCCGCTCTCTCTCTCTGCCGCTCTGTTTCTCTTTCTCTCTTGTCTGCGACTGTTCAATTATTCTTACGCTATACATGGATAACCAATCAATCCAACGATGCCTTCTTTCCACCCTGTATATAGCAAAGTTAAAATTTATAGTTGATTTAGTGCAAATCAGTCGTATATACCATTTATGTCCATCAGATAAGTGCAGTTATTGCTAAGTGAGTTGCTTGTCAGGATTCATTATCCACAAGGACATAAATAAGGAGGACGCAGACGCACACACAAAGGCTTGCACACAAGCAAAGACTCGATCAGAGGTCAATGGAATAATAGGTCTCTGTAGGCCAAGACCAGATACCAAAAATAAATCAGAGATAATTTTTATTTTTACTGGAATTATTTGAAGCCAAATACCTGTACTAGTTATGGCAGCAATATTTATTTCACACAGGCCACGAAGCGAAGACAAATTCAGTTTATTCTTATTCTTGTTCTTGTTCTTGCTGTTGTTGTCGTTGTCGTTGCTTTCGTCGTCGTCGTTGTCGTTGTCGTTGTCGTTGTTTTTGGTTGTTTTTGCTGTTGTTGTTGTCGTCGTCGTCCTCACCATCACCATCATCATCAACACTACCACCACTACCACTATAATCGTCATCATATCATTATGCATGTCCAACGATTTCTGCTGTTTTTTTCACTGAATTTGCTATCAAGAAGACACAAATCACTCTATTCAAGACCCACAAAAATAAGATCCCGTGGTTGTTGTAAAAGCCATAAATGCTATCACTCAACTACTACAAATCTGTGCGTATGGTGGGTATGTAAATTATACCTCATTCTTGCTCCCGTGCAAATTTCCTCTGACCTCGTATTAAGCAATGCTATATCACATCAATTATTACTACCATTCAATAGATACGGTTGAGCTGGTCGATAATGTCACATTTACTGATGTCCAAAGGATGCAGCCACTTGCAGTAGTTTCGTGTGAAGCCAGCAGCTGTCCCACACACCCATAGGGCACGCGTTCATCCAACCAAATGTAATCCAACCAGTTAATCAAACCCATTTTAGGTTTTCTCTGCACATTAATATCACAACACAACTACGATTGTAAAAAACAAACCGTCCGTGTAATATAAAATTTCTAACTTCTTAATTACATTTAATCGTTGCTAAAGCAGAATAATTAGAAGCAAGCTAACTAGTAAAGCACAGTGTATAATTTTTTTATCTTCTGCGCGAAGAACAAAAAGGCTGTTACCAATTAGTAGATTTTATTGCACTGCTTCGTCCCAACAGATTCTGATAGAAATGTGTTCTATAAAGCAAAGGCTATTAGAGTAAACAACAGCTCAAACTAAGTCAGTTGTAGAAGCGATGAAAAATACAATTTAAGTATTGCTGTAATTTTATTATCATTATCATTACCATTTTCATTTTCATTTTCACTTTCATTTTCGTTTTCGTTTTCGTTTTCGTTTTCGTTTTCGTTTTCGTTTTCGTTTTCGTTTTCGTTTTCGTTTTCGTTTTCGTTTTCGTTTTCGTTATCGTTATCGTTATCATTATTGTTATTATTATTATTACTATTATTATTATTATTATTATTATTATTATTATTATTATTATTATTATTATTATTATTATTATTATTATTATTATTATTATTATTATTATTATTATTATTATTATTATAAACCTCTATTTGCAGGCATACAATTTACAACATATTAATTTGATTACAAAATGCAAAACATATTATACTATGTTAATTCATAAAACAAAATTACGTAATCACGTGTGTTCACTATCAAATTCTTTAACAACTTCGCTTCTGCAGAACCTCACTAATTTAGTTTAAATTTTTAATCGAACATTTACATACATATGCGTCTTACAGACCTGTATTATCCAATAAAAATTCTACAGAATCTTCATGCACGCTATTAATTTGCTTAATCTAGGTTTTCTGATGTTGTGTACAGGATAAGATTGCCTTTTATAAGATTAATAAAAGCTACTAACAGAATTCGCTTCGTTTCATGTATACCTGATGCATACCGTAAATATTATTTAAAGTATTAATAAATTCTCTTCTCTTTTCTGCATCAACTAGTTGACATTCAAATAGCAACTGCGCAGGCGTCTAAAATGAACAAGTTGGATCAAGTGACGACTAATGTCATTCAAAAAATAGTTAAAATTACCCCGCCTAATAAAAAACTGCAACTCAGTTACTCTAATTGTCTGTTTTTGGTCGGCAATGCCAGAGAACTAAACGAAACTTGTGTTGGTATTATAGACGATGGGTTTAACTGAGATCTGTTTTACCTCGCTGTAACCCCATTCAAGTCATTTTTATAATAGCGAAATATTTCACTCGGTACTTGGTTAATGTATAGATTTCTGGTATTTAGGTTTCTGAAAGTCTTTTGTGAATTTCAAGTATTCTGTAGTAGCAGCTACGTGCTGTCTCACAGAAGTGCCGATGCGGGCAATACCATTTCCTTGTTTACTGTCAATATTAACAACATTCCACCTAACAAAGTCATTTTGTTACCAACTGAGTATTTTAGAGACACATTTCACTTGCAATGGCTTTGAATTCAAGGTCCAAAGGAGCAAGTCCACAAATATACTCTAGTTTTCTCTAGAGGCATGAAAATGCACACCAGTTGCTGTCGTAAACTACGCTGTATATCCTCAAAAATGCACAGTTGCCAGTCATCCAGCAAACTGAGCTCTAAATGGAAGTCACACACCAAGGATTAGTGACAGCAATGTAAAGACGTTATCTTCATTGTACTCCGGTTGAAGTTCTCGCAGATTGACGACACATACTTGTAACCAAATTCATTGAGGGTCTCAAACACGACCATACCGTTACTGACGTTACTGCTGAGGTGGTTCAATATCATTATAATGTAAGAAATAATAAGAAATTACAAATTCTATGGCTTATTCAAAGTTTTGACTTCTAATAAGATGAAACCCAAGATACCCAGTATATAACATACTTAGATAAAACCTCTTGAGTGAAACAAAAAGTACTACGCAGTGAGTATTATTTGGTACAATTTATAGAGCATATAGACTTAAAATGACAACGGCGACGACGAAGGTGCTGATGATCATAATAGTGATTGTGATAACAATGATGAGAACGGTAGTAATGTTCGCTGTAACGATGATGGTGGTAGTATTTTGTTCTCAGTTTCAGCGTGTCCACAGATCAGGTAACTTTTCTATTTTTTATTCATGGCGACAACAGATTTTGAAATTGTCTGTTCCTAAATTTCGTAGAAAGGTAAACAATTTAGTCGATCTTGGTTCATTTGGTTTTTGTCTACCAGTTACCTATCTTTAATTGCCTAGTTAACCTAGTTAACCCAATTAATCAATCGCTTACTTGACGTCATGTGATGACTGTAGTCAACTCTTCAACTTTTTGCAATTAATTAAAACTACATTTTACCAGGATCCCAGCAGGACAGACTAGTCTGAATTGCTAAGATGTGTTGACTCGACCTGATTTGCTCTGAAACAATGTGTTTCCCTGAAAACTCATTCCTAACTGGTCTGACCTAGGTCAGACTTGTTTATAGGTCGGCAGCCGGCGGGGTGAACCTTGCATTTTCCGTGTAAGTTTTTTTTTCTCAGTGGATTTCTCATGTTTTGATGATCCTCTTTAAAAATGTTGAGGGTGACCTTGTTCCACTCTTGAGCAATTTGAGATACTGAAGTATTGGTTTATCTGTCATCGTGCCTCATAGCTGAAATGTTCTTCTTCTAAGAATCTTTTTTTCACCATAAACACAATGACTCAGTGTCTGTCCATTTCTCTTTTCTTCTCTTTCAGTCGTACAAGCATCACCATAATGAAAACAAGTTTCATTAAATAACCCGGTACCCATAATGCTATGATGCGACTTTTGCTTGCAGTGTTGTCAAGTAGAAAACCATGGAGTATGTCATAGGCACCTAGGTAGGATAAGCAGATTAGCTAAAATTGTATAGTTGTAATTATTATGTTTTCCCAAACCCCATGAAAGAATGTCTAAATTTCTAGCTGTTGTCTAAACTACACCAGTTATAATTTTAAGAAACAGCACGCTTCGACTTAATAAATCTCAAAATGTTCAAAGTTGACAAAGAACCATCCTTAATATTCTTAAAAGGGAACATCAGATCATTTTGGCTGCCGGATTAAAGGTATATTGATTTTCCAAGGTTTCTTGCTCTTTTCTTTTGCAACAGTCCTTTCAGGTCTAATACTGCGCTTCTATTACAGCGCTTACACGTACCCTCATCGCTGAAGCTCAACGATTGAAACGGCTCAGCTGGAATTCCTCAATCAGCTGGATTTAAATACATTGGCTTTATCCAATTTGTCGACTAAATCGAATAAGTCAAGAAACAAATCGTTTTTCATCAAGCTAGAATCACGAGTTTTGGATCTGTATAATATATAGCCTAGTTCAACTGCTTAACTCAAGAACGCATACTAACCGGACAAGCGGTAAAGATCTATATTATTCAAAATGAGCGCGTTGATCTGATTGCTCGGATTGAGTTAATAGATTTTTCATTTAGGACCTAAGACTGAATAACAAGGATACGATAGCGAAAATTGTTCAAAATAAGTAATTTATGAAGCGAACAGCTAAATCCTTAAACTAAGTAGACAATATAATCGTTCTAAGACTATCCAATTTGAGAGAAAATTGCAAATTCTGAAAGAACGACACTGAAGCACGATTAACTCACTTGTAAATCGGGCCAATTGTAATCACATGAACATTAAGTTAACCCAAATCAAGCATAAAATCACTCATCGGGAGTAATTAAATCTTTCGTTTTATTCTACTCATTTACTCATTTGTGAACATCAAGTAGCTCGTTGCGAGATTCAAATTAGTCATTCGATATGGAGTTACTTATTTTGGTTGCCAAATTACTCACTCTTAAGTGGCACCGTCACTCAAGAGCAACTATAACTTGATTATTTCTCTGTGCCTGAGTAACTTAACTTTCAAATATTTGTTTAAGAAAGGAGTCATTTGGTATCATCCAAATATAACAGTCAATTGATTGTCTACAAAATACAACACAAACAAAAACAGTAACCAAGACAAATTATAATTTCAGGCAATCCTATAACTATAAGTAAAAAAATCATAATTCTTTAAAAAAAATTAAATATATCCATAGTAGAAGTGTAGAATTGCTTTTTCAGAGTTCTCACTATTTTTGTATCTGTGTGTGTGCGCTCGCGCGCGAACGCACGTGTGTGTGTGTGCGTGCGTGTGTATGTATGTCGTTGTCGTTCTGAGTGGCGGCGGCGGTGGCGATGGCGATGACGGGCGTCATTTTTAGGCATCGATTCATGACAATAAACAACTCACAAACGGTCACAAGTGCTGAGGATCACGAAACTTGCAGAGTATACAGTTGCACACACCTGAAGTGCGGGCTCAGATAGCGGTAAACGGCAACCTTCCTCAGAGGCTCAAGACCAGAGGACAGTCGTCAGTTCGAATCATAACATTGAATAAATCGGAAACTATAGTATATAGAGTCGCGAAACTTGCAAGGTAGTGCACGGACTCAGACAATAGTACGGCAAACGATGACTGGTCAACATTTAATAACTTGAAAGCTGTAGCATGCAGAATCAAGAAACTTACAGGGCAGGCAAGGGAGGGAGCTCAGACTATGATGCGGCTACAAAGTAGGGATTGTTTAATAGCACAAGATAGGAGACAAAAATGCGAAAATTACGCTCAATCACATCTCAGTAGACTGGGTATAATAAAGTGATAATTAGCAGCATTCTGCCACTGGCCAGTCGCACATCATTAAACTGTATTAAAACCAGACATAGTCATGTGATCAGCACTGTCATGCACACAGATTTGGACCTGAATTTTTTCAATCTTGCTATTCAAAAAATGCTATCCGGCGGGGCAGCCAAAAGCCTCATGAAGTTGAAAGGTAAACTTGCGGATCTAAAATAACCCTAATGGCTTTAGAAAGCAATAAAGTTTTAAACACGCAAGGATTTAAACTCGCAGGCTTTCTTTACCGTTTCAGGTGAACTGCTAACTGCAGTTGTTAAGAATCGTTTAAAATACACTCGTTTCATAATACTACCCGCTCTGATAACGAAAAAACGAAATGATCTATCTCATATCTATTTATTCATGTTAACGGAGCGAATAAAAAGCCAACAATAACAAGTATTACTAATCTTTTCAATGTGTTTGTTATTTGGAGTGATTAGTAACAGCAACAGCAACAGCGGTGGTGATGATAGCTGACTGATTACGTGAATATTTACAATGAAATAATAAAATATGGACGGATTATAGTCTTACAAACAAAGACACAAACAATTTCAAAGAATCAAAAAACGTTAAGCACTTTTAGACGAACTTAGCTTTAATACCTGATCACTTAGTTATTCACAAATTGCTTATACTTGAAAAGTCCACTATGTTGTAGGATATTTCTTTGATATGAGCGGTATAAAAAAATTTATACAGTAGCATTAAACGTCTATATCGATTTGCAGGCTGTGCTTACAAATATGCTTAATAACTTTTGCACAAATTTCTGCGATCACACTTAAATTGTCGTTTCACTAAAAAAGTCAAGGTTCTGAGACATTAAACGACACTGATGCTTGGCAATTTATGCTGATGTTAATAAAATGCGCTGTTCTCTTGAGATGTTCTAATAAGCGTGCTTGAATAAACATCATAGACAATCGTTCTTTCAACAGATTTTTAATCTGGAAATTTTTAGCTGATAATGTAAACAGACGACATTCTATGCCGGCACTCTTTCGAATGCTAACGACTGATTATTTATCGGGGTACCATACCTTCCTAAACAAATTTTATTGTTACGTACAATTTTATGACAATTCTGTACAGTTTAACTTATTTATCATTTTGCGTATTGACTGTGTGGCCTAACAACGTTTCTAACATCATTTCAAGTAGTTTTCGCTTTTTTCGCCATTTCAACATGTAGAAGGCAAACTTGTCATTTTTGTGCAAAAACCGAACTTAGCACACAAAACAGGATTCAGTATCACACGATAGATAAAAATCAAAATAGTGGTGAAAAGTTTTCCTGAATTGAATGAAAAATTGTCTAAGGAGATCGCGATGATGAACGATGTGCACTTTTATGGACAGTTTCGGTCCAGAGTCTTGACCCAAATTGCTACTTTTCTAGTTGTTGTTGGGAAAGTCTAAAGCTCCCGCAGCTTGCAACAAATCGTCACGAAACTTCAAGCAAATATACTAGAAGCATCGTCTGACACAGTTATATTTTCGATCCGCCATTTTTAATTCAAAATGGCGGCGGTAACATCATAAATTCTGCATCGATTAATGGTGTAGCCGGGTTTTCGATCTGCCATTTTGAATTTAGGATGGCGAGATAACATTATTCAAACAATGCATATGACGTCTACCTAGCTCGTTTCATTAACTGTACATTAAAAATCACAAAACAAAAATTTATAGCAAATCTTGGCTAACTGTAGGCTTTAAGTCTTATATCCGAGCCAACAATAAACTTTATAAAAAATTGCAAAGACGGGACCTACTCAAAGTGAATCACTGTAATCAATACAGAAATAAACTAACTTCATTTTTGAGGAAAGCAGAATAAACATATGTTGCAGGTGCAAATGTTTTGGTCCATTACCTCTTCTCAAGGTAGTACATGCATTAGAAGCCACAATATATTAGACTGTAGCTCAACCTCTAGACTCTTTTTCTACTCTGACATTGTATAGGTGGAACTTGTCATGTACACACGTCTTTGTTACATTTAAAAATTTGACTTATAATTATACTGCTACCTTTTACTGACATTCTGGCTTTTTCTCGACTCAATATTGGACCAACAATGTATGTATGCATTTTTAGCTTTTTAGTGTAAGTAGTAATCTGTAGCACTTATTTTCTAGCACTTTTATTTCAGTAGATTTGTAGATGTAGTCATTGTAGACTACAGAAAATTTGTATTTTTGGAGAATAAACTAACATAGATATGGGAACGCAACAAGTCCGTGCTAATACATCTAATAAAAAAATTGGAAAGTTATTAAAACGACAATAAATAAAAAAATTGAATGTAATATCCTTTCCCCGAGTATAAAAAAACCAATGGAACTCCTAGTGATCCTGATGAAATTGCAAATCAGTTTGGAAGGAGTTTACAATTCCCCACACAATATAAATATCCCGCCTAACTATAACCTTAGCCTAATTCTATCTCTAATCCAGCACTAATCCTATACCTAATCCTAACCCTAACGCTAACCCTAATCCTAATCGTAACCCTAATTCTAATCCGCCTCGCGGACTACCTTCTTGTGTGGGGGGAATTGTAAACTTTTGCTGAAATTTTATTTGCAATTAATGAAAGACATTTTCATTTGTCAACACCGCAAGAAATTTAACCTGATCTACTTAATCTACGTATTCTGATCTATTTAATCTGACTTACCGAATTTGATCTAGCCTGGCATTGTTGATTGTAATAGCAATTTTGGATCATATTTTTTACCACAAAATATCAAAAATGTAGTTTTCTTAACATTCAAGCAGAGGTTGTTAACTTTAAAAGCAACAAAACAAAATTTCTAATTTCTTGTGTGTGGGGAATTATAAAGTTTAGCCATCAGTTTAATGATGACCGAACCCTTGCTAATTTAGATACGGTTAATCACACAGCTTATATAAAAGGAAATAATGTAAACTCCACGTTTTGTTTTGTTGCTAAGTTAACAAACTCTCCTTCAATGTTAAAAAACTAAATTTGTGATATTTTGTGGTAAAAAGAATGATCCAAAATCAATAATTACCAGACTAGATCAGATCAAATAAGTTAGATTAAGTAGATCAGATTGAGTAAAGATTGAGAGATCAGATTAAATTTCTCGGGGATTTGACTAATGAAAATGTGTCTTTCATTAATTGCAAATAAAATTTCGGCTGAAGTTTACAATACTCCACACAAAAAATTACTTCGTGAAGCGGATTAGGATTAGGATTAGGGTTAGGGTTAGGGTTACGGGTAACTCCTTCCAAAATTTCAAAAATGGTGGAATAATATCAAGGTTAGACATTCATTGCCGCTATTGTATGCATCACTAAAGCTAATGATACACGACCGCCAAAATACACAAACCGGCCAACGTCGGCTGTGTTAAAATGACCGCCGAAATTAGACTACATTAATTTCAAATGAAAGATGATACACGGAATTTATCGAAGTGACCGTGAAGACAACAGCCGCCCTAAAATAGAAGTGAGTTCTATTTTGTACGCCGGCCGGCCAAAGCGTTTCATCCAATCAGAGATCAGTATTCCAGCATTGTTTTTTACTTTTCCCGCAACTTGTATTGGGAAATGATATGCATAATTAAAAACGCTGTACTAGGCCATTGTAGTTACAGCTCGACACGTTTCTGGAACTGACTGGCCAATAATTGTTCTGTGAAAGCGAAGTATGCACTGCAAGTCAGAAAAACTAGCTTCTGTCAGGGCCTATTTCAGCCTAAGCGAGGCCCGGGGAAGTGGGGCGTGTGAGGCCCTCTCGAAGTATCCCCACTCCCCCCCCCCTGAAATAGGCCCTGGCTCCTGTAGCTAAATAACGTAGAATAATGCAAGCTCTCATGTTCGTGTCCTGTTTTTTAATTTCCACGCTGATCATATCCATTAATTCAGCAAATATTCAGCAAATATCGAATCAAATTCTTAGAAAATGTCTATAAGACCAAGGACCTGTATCCCTGAGTTCAGTCAATAAATCTAAATATGCACCCTGAAAAACACGCTGCTGTAACCACTTTTTTGTCTAACAAGTACGATTTTTCCGTTGCCTTTTCCTTTTTAATCTGCGTAAAGCCAATATTGAAATGACAGCAGCACTTGATAGACGCAAATTTTCCATGTCCAATTCTTAATTAACTTCAATGTCTATATAGTCCTTACTCCACGCTGTAGTGACTCAACAGCTTAAAAAACAAGATAATCCACAAAATAACTGCTGATTATAGATCTAATTTCCAGAAGTACCAAAACTAAATGGCGGCAAAATTTTTGCCTGTGAGGCCGTCATTACTGCCGCGCTCTCTTCTACACAGACCGTGTATCAGATTTTTCGACATCCGCCGCCCGGGAGTCTTGCCGTGCGGGCATGTATAGAGCGACCGTGTATCATTGGCTTAATTCTGCCTTATTGCAAACATTGTAATATTGTATGTTAAGTAATTACTCATCGCGGCTGTCTAAATTGCACATAAAACGCGTAATTGGAGATATGATGTCCACTTCAGGGACAAATATTTTTTTAAATGTTGCTCTATTTTTTTAAATAATTGGAACATTTAAATACTTCTCATCCTGCTAAATGTTGTTCTAATCTTCGCAAATTTTCTACAAAATATCGTCGTGGTTCCTATTATTTGGAACGAATTGACACCAGAAAGGACTGCCTTAACCACCTAGATTTAAAAATCAATTAAAATGATAATTGTTAGATAATTAAACGTGATCGTTTCATTTTATTTTAGTTGCATGCAAATATGGTGTCATACGTTTTCCTTTTTATTGTACAATTACTGATTATTTCTTGACTGTGATTATTTGCCGCCCTATAATTAGCACCTTGTTCTTCTTGGGTCTCCTGTGTTTACAATTTTCACAGAATTTATTTTAATATTTCATTTTGTACTTATGTTTTGAATAATGTTGATGTGGGAAATATTATTTTGCTAATAAACTTTACAATTTGCGGTTGACAGGGAAAAAATCATTTCTCCCTTTTGATTTTAATCTGACGCCTTTTTGCTCAAGCCCTGCACCCCTGCCTACAGGAGCAGATTGTGCTGCACCCTTGTACCTCTGCCTCGCAAGTTTCGACCACATCTTCTCCTTATTCCTTATTGACTGAATAAATTGATTCTGGTTCATTTACTGCAGAACTTTTTGTTAAGCAGTAACCTAAACTACTTCTAGCCAACTAAAACGATCTCGAATTACTGTAATAAGAGTTGTATTTCTTTTTTCAGTACTTATTAGACTACTGAATGTTTGTTTGCTCTTCTTTGAACCAGAAGAAAAATCGTCCTGCTGATACAAAACGTGTAAACAGACAAAGATTGGCCATGGGATGTACATGTAAAAGCATTGAAATCGTTATACATCGTCAAGTTACAGACTATTTCTATGACTCTTTGTATGCATGGCGTGTCTTACTCAACCAAGCTTAACATTATTTACACGTGGCAGAGCTGATGGAGTTTCACAGTCTACATAACACCATCAGGATTAACATTACCATGCTGTCAATCGATTAATAATAGCAGCCGCAGCAGCAGCAACGACAGTAACTGCAACGACAACAACAACAACAGCACCACCGTCAATCTTAGCAGCAGAAGCAGCGACGACAACATCGATGATGACGACAACGACACAACAACAACACCAGCACCACAATCATCATTAGCAACGACAGCGGCAACTACTGCAACAACAACAGCAATAGCAGCAACAGCAAAAACAACAACAACAGCAGCAATAGATCGGAATAAACTAGGATCAACAACCAAAAGTCAACCATCAGCCAGCAGCAACCGCAGAAGCAGTAGCAAAAACAGCAAGTGCGACGACAACTACAACGCAATGACCTCAGCAGTACCAACGACAACATTTGCAACTACATAAACACCACAGCAATGCACCAACGACGGACTTTTCTCAGTCATTCGCTGGTGCGAACCTCACTACAATAATTTGAAGGGAGATTTACTTATTATTGTCGAAAAGCTGTTACGCGTTCACACTTCTGCGTATAACTGAATGCCAGGAAAATGTAAAGTTTTATCGAAGGTATCAGAACAATTTTCTTCTCGTTTAGCTATCAGGCAATAATATTTTATTGGGTAGTTTAGCGAATCAAAACGTTTCATCGAAATTGCATCTCACCACGACCCAGACAGAATAAAATATGTTTACAAAATAATCTGAGTCCATAAAATTGACACAACAGAAAATCAATGTTGCGTACGACACTGTGAATTGCAATACAGAATATGCAATAAAGAATGTGCCGCGAGGAGTAATAATATCTTACTCGCAAATTCAATGCATTGAAGGTTTTTAGAATGTTAACAGAGACGCAAGATAACTCTAGTGCGATTGCTTTTAGAAGAAATAAGAAGAGAGACAGGTAAGAATGATCTAGAGGACAGAGAGAGAGAGAGACAGAGAGAGACAGAGAGAGAGAGAGAGAGAGAGAGAGAGAGAGAGAGAGAGAGAGAGAGAGAGAGAGAGAGAGAGAGAGAGAGGGAGAGAGAGAGAGAGAGAGAGAGAGGAGAGAGGGAGAGAGAGATGGGGATTAGAAAAAGAAAGAAAAGCATTGTATTCTGAATTCCATGGAGCCATCCAATTATAAAAATTCAACTCCTTTTTCTCGTTGTTACTTCCCTTTTAAGTTGACAAGTTAACTTAAATTCACTTGGAAAAATTTACTGAAGCTCTATTGGAGTGTTATCAACTTACGTTCACTAGCCTGCTTTCAACTAACGCACTACAAGAAATTAGTGAACGCCGAATATGGAGTCAATGCTCATTAGCGGACGTCGACTTGAATCATTTCTACCGATTTGCGGAATTAATTGTATTTATATTATCATACAGCCCAACTCGCTGTAGATTAATATCAGTATTCAATACTACATTCTTGTAAGCAACAAAAAATCCTTATCTATCCGCAATTCTTAAATTCCTGAAATAAAACAAAACTAGGCCATAAGAATATATAGAAATACAAAAAGTTCGAAAGTGGACCTGTGTACGAACACAAATCAGGCATGTTGTATGTCTTATTAAAACATTGGACATGAAAAAGCTACTTATAAACAAAGTTCTCCAAAGAAGACAGGTTTAAAAGTAAGGTCCTTAACGTCCTTTCCAACGCTTATTGATTGTTTTGAAAATAAGGAGGTTATTAATTCTTGTAAATTTCAGTCCATTTCTAAATTCAAGATTTGCACGTGGCAATAAAAATGCATATCATTATGTCGCAATCAACATTCTGACCGAATATCTATAATATGACAGGCCGCGCAGAAAAATGGTTGTTCATCAGAACCATTTAACAAGCCAATAATTATTTAATATTTTGAAGCCTCACATATTCGTGATATATAAGCGCTTAAATTTAGAATAGAAAAACGCATATTTGCTTCTTTCGGGAAAGAGCTACTAGAAATATTTCTGACTATAATAGCAGATTTACCGGAATTTTGAACGTTATAACAATGGCTGTGAGTTTATCGTTTAACACCTTAGCTGGGAAACCAATTTTATTAGATGTAGGGCCTCAGTAATAACTCGTTACATGACAGAATTCTTTAGTTGGCAGTCCGAATCTTGGTTAGCTAAGATTTACATATCTTAAATTACACGCTAATAATAGGTTGTCGGATAGCTCGACATTTTTCAATTGACACAGTGATACCTATATCATTACAAGGTAATAGCCTCGCGAATAGCGTCGTTTCTTAACCGAGATTTGCTCCGGCTTTCCGATCAATTGGGGAGAAACATCTGTAAAGATTCGCGCTAAGCCATCAGACAGCCGTAGCGTTGATGATAACATCACAATCTTTCGTCTATCAGAGAGAACTTCGCGTGACAGATGAAAGCACATAGAGTGCGTTTATCTGAGGCAATTTTGTCTAGGATCAGCTCTTTTGTTATATTTGCCAATAATGTCCATTGACGAAGGTTTTACCATTAATGGCAAAATACTGTACAAAAATACTGTAGTTGGCGTTTCTCAAAGCAACCGTTCTTGAGTGTATACTGGGTACTATGTTCTTGGCCATAATAATTTAATCTGAGCATTGAAACGTAAAAACGTTTTAATGATGGAATAAAACAGTCTTAAGTTTCGAAAGCAGAGAAGACTACTACTGTTTTCTAAAGGAAATTTAAAGACGTTTAAGCAGAAGATTTAAATCAGATTTGAAATTCAATGTTTTATGTGATAACATTCAAACTTGCAATCGTCCCCAGTTCAAATCAAGGTCCAGTCCCGACCTTTTTCACATTTCTTTTTTCTGGTTAATTGGTTTCAACGATTTAATAATTAACATTCATTAATTAACTAGCTTAAAATGAAATTATTGATAATTAATAATTGGAATAAAATTTATACAAACAATAGCAAAATACTCAATGAAAAATTATTTTAAAGCACTTATTATAATTTTAAACACTTGCTGTGCAAGAATGTAGCCACTGTCTTTTACATCTGGTGCTGGTCTGATTAATAACAGAAAGATTTCTGAGGAAATTAAAATACAAATCAGCCAGTCTGAAACTGCATTTCTTGCGAAATTGCCACAAATTAAATTATATGAATACAAGAACGCTGATATGTATTAATTAATCTGTCATGAGGCAATGATGAATGGCGAAATTCGAAGTCCTGCTATTTCTGAAAGTGCTGAGTCCGCAACTATGTTAACACAACGTGGACAAGAGCGCATGTTCTGGATGTGAAAGATGCGGACACCAAGTTGTTGGCACTGAGATCATAGGCACTGAGGTACAGGGTGCTAAGGTTTAGGATTCATAAAACAACGTCTTTTGGTTGGTTGCCCAGCTGGCTGGCTAGCTGTTTGTTTGATTGATTGATTGGTTGGTCGGTTGGTTGGTTGGCTGATTGTTCGGTCGGTCGGTCGGCCGGTTGGTCGGTGGATGGATGGATGGATGGATGGATGGATGGATGGATGGATGGTGTATGGATGGATGGATGGATTGATTGCTCGGTTGATCGGTTGGTTGGTAGGTTCGTTAGTGAGTTGGTTGGTTGGCTGGCTGATTGGTTGTGTGGTTGATTGATCGGTCGGTCGGTCGCCCGGTTGGATGGTCGGCCAGCTAGTTGGCTGGCTGGCTGGTGGTTGGTTGGTTGGTTGGTTGATTGGTTGGTTGGTTGGTTGGTTGGTTGGTTGGTTGGTTGGTTGGTTGGTTGGTTGGTTGGTTGGTTGGTTGGTTGATTGGTTTATTGGCTAATTAGCGAACTGACCAGTTAACTTATCTAGAAGATGGATGATTGACATACCGCTTAGCCGCTAATTTGTTAGTTGGTTGCTAGAATTTTATTGGTTTAAATTGGTCACTAGCTGTTGGCTGCTTTGTAGTTAGTATTTTGGCTAACTTTGTCGGCCGGTCAGTTGTTCGGTTGGCCAAAAAAACAAGAAGCCAGTTGTCTGAGAAATGAACATAAAAGGAACTGGCTAGTTGACTGTTTATCTGGCGAGTATCCACAGAAGTATGAACCCACGATCACCTCTACGAATTCCATTTAAACTGATTTATTGTACGTGATCGCTATTTTTAGCGCAGAAGAGAGCTTAATTCAATTTCAACCCGCAAAACTATTTCGTCTATTGTCACGTCGTGTTGTCTTTTCGAATTTTAATTACTTCACCATTCTAATAAAAGGCAGTAACTAGGGGGCCAATACTAACTGTAGATCTTTTGTTAATGCTGACGTTGACGCTGACCCTGTGGTGGTGGTGGGGGCGGCGGCGGTGGTGGTGGTGGTGGTGCGTTGGTGGTGGTGGTGGTGGTGGTGGTGGTGGTGGTGGTACTGGTAGTGGTAGTGGTGGTGGTGGTTTTGCTGGTTTTGGCGGAAGCGGTGGCTGTGCTCTTTCTTCTACTTCTTCTTCGTCTCTTTCTTCTTCTTTTTTTTTCGTCATTACGAAAATCTAAAGGTATTCATTCGAATTATCACGGCATTCTAAGTGCATAATTTATACTGTGCAAGCAACCAAAGCTAAATCTTTCTAACTAATCCAGCTGCAGTTAGAAAAC
Source organism: Tubiluchus corallicola (assembly GCA_030141605.1). Classification (NCBI taxonomy): domain Eukaryota; kingdom Metazoa; phylum Priapulida; class Priapulimorpha; order Priapulimorphida; family Tubiluchidae; genus Tubiluchus; species Tubiluchus corallicola. The sequence continues at coordinate 3,120 of JAQGDQ010000068.1, read as the reverse complement.
TTAGAACGTTTGACAAGCTTAGTTTTCCTCAGACTACGAGAGAATCTTTCTGCAGTAAAATAGCAAAACAGCCTCATTATGCAAACACTATTTCTTTGTGCAAATATAGCGAAATTGTTTCATCATTGCTTCTTTGAGTTTCTGAAATTTGCGTCACCTACTACTCAGTAACAGCACTCGCTACGCATGCTAAATAGATAAGGCTTCCAAGCAAACTGTATATACATGATTCATGATTTGACATTGGCGAACAAAGTTTAAACGAAGCAGCTATTATCATTTCATTAGCAGTTAAACAGAAAGAAGGAGCATAATTAATTACATTCTGTTAGATATGTTGACACAGTTTCAATTTGAATAAATTTTAATGAATTTGTTTGTAATGGAAGTGGAGCTAGTCTCAGCATAATTTATCCCGTTAACTCAAATGAACTTGCCTATCATGTTTTAACTAAGTAAAATAATTGCTAGAATCAGTGGCAGCATAGCTAGCATATTGTCAGCACGCGGCCTTACAGTATAACTCAGTGCACTCTTAAATAGAGATGTACTTATCAAAAACCAAATCATCAGTAATATTGCAAAAAACTGATAATTATTTAAACCTTGTCACGCGACAGATTAGTTTACAATTGAAAACAGCTGTGATTTCTAAAGGATTTCTAGGTTTCAGAACAATCGCCTTAAAAATTATATTACTTTATAGCAGTTTTGTGCGTATATCGTACTAGCATTGAAACGATTTTTTGTTTGTTTTCATTTTAAATCTCGCGTAATACTGTTCCAGCCGCACTATTACATGACGTCTTATTTAAAATGCTTTCACCAATTGGTAAAATGTCGTTGACTCGCCTCCAGGGTGCACCACTCATTAACCAAAAACGTACTTTTGATCTTATTGACTAGATACAGTAATTTAAAATTTTACTTAGTTACTGACATGTGCGCTACGAATGCTCTGATTATTTTTTCAAACTTTACACAATGTTATCTAAACTGGTTTCAAATGACTTATCGTAAAAATGGTTGGGTCTAACGGTCACCGCGGGAGTTTAAATTTACATATTTTATACAGCGCTACAGTCGATGCAAGCCTTGTATGCAAAAAGGTAGCATGTAAGTGATATAAAATTTCAAGACGAATTTTTACGCTTTATGTAAGTGGAGTGTTTTCTTGTGCTTTAATTAAAGCTATGTTAACGTCAACGTTTTGTAGGAAGGCTGCTGGAATAACTCATTCAGTATAGCACAAATGAAAAGCTAAAGTAGGCCCAATTATGCATATATACGTATTTTTGTCCTCGCATTTTTCTGTCGATTTGACTGACAGTGTCACTGTAGTTTTAAAAAAGACTTTGCTCGCGAGACTTTATCATATTTTCGCTTTACAAACTGTCTTGCAAAGGTGACATTAAGAAATGATTTATAATAACCACGTTCAAAGGTTTCTCTTTATACAAAAACTCATCAAGCAATGAAGCATTTTCTGCTAGATGTCAAAAGCGCAGTCTCAGAAACGGGTTAATTTGGGAAAACGAAAGTGAAATCAATGTTGCAATGTTGCATGAAAAGGTCTGCTTTTTTGTTTTGCTCGTTTTCCTTAATTTCGTTGTCTTCAGTTCGAAGTCTGTAAACAGGTAATTTTCCACGGGCAGAATGTCTAAAGCCAAATCAATCAAAAGGTAGAATACGTAGCTTGGATACCACTGAGATTTAAAATTACAGGAAGTCCAAGAGATTGTAAGAAATATTAGTTCTTGCCGGAAACTTTATTGCGGAAAAACTTGTTTAAAAGTTCATAATGCGGTAACACAGTATTAGATTGAGCAGAATGCGTCTGCTGCAAATATCAGATTCTTGTTCGATTGCTTGGCTTTGAGAAGTTCTTAAACTGTAAAAGTGAATAACTGCTAAAACTTTTAATTTTTTTAACACTATGATCTGGGAACCTAATTTATTCCACAGAATATTTTAACGACCATTCCTTATTCAGCTCTAACAAGTCGTTGAGTGCATAAAAGCCGATAATTTTAGAGCAGACAACTTTTCATAGACACAAATTTTGGTTCGCGTGACTCTCAAACATAGAATACTTGCGCTCAAACTGATCGTTGCGTGCGAAGTTACTAATAGGCAGGTGAAAGGATATTACATGACCCATTAACTCTAATGCAACCTGAAGTGTTCGTAACGTGTATGAATTACGCAGTAATGTTCACAAAATTTAAGCCCCAAAACATTCTAAAAAATGAAACACTGACCGACCAACAGACTAACAAATTAGCTATCAGCCAGTAAGCAAGCTATCAAACTTACGTTTGTGTTTGTAGCTATGCGTTTTCTTCAGAATACACAGACGATAAAGTACCGGCGTGTTCCAGACCATAAGCACGTCCAAAAAGGCTTTTTTAACCAATAGACTGCATTTTGCATCTCATTGACTAAACTGTGCGTGTACAATTCACACATGCAGGCTTTCAGGCAGAGTAGCTCTACGTACTGCTGCCATGGAGTAAAAAAAACAAGTTGTAAACCATGGTATGAACACCAAGGTCTTTCTAAGGTTCACTTAAGCATTAATCCACATTGAGTAATGATTTTAGTGCCTTTTAAATGTTCTTTAAGACTTAAATTGAATGTACTACCATGGTCCTATTAAACTGGTATAAACGAAAAGCAATAGTACAAAACAAATAAGTGAAATAATTTTCAAATTAGATGTTGTTTGTTTTGGATGAGATTTGTTGTCTCCTTCTTTTCATTCATAATTAACTCTTTAAACCCGAGAGTGTAAAAAGTCCAGTTTGCACAATCAATACTCAGTTGGTAATTTAGGGTGTGATAAGTCTATAATTCTTTTTAAGCTGGCAGTTATATATAAATGAGCATCTTTAACTGCTTGTGGTGTCTTGTATGCTAAGTTTTAAAATGGCTTATTTTGTGCTTAGATATCATAAAACATGTTTGCCTTGCGTTTCTGCATTGTTTAGTTCTCAGACACAAGAAGAGACATGCAGATTTTCCTAAAGCCATGTCATTTTATTCAAACCATTTAATAAACTGCTCGTGTTGTGCAAGAGAAATTTAGCATTCTTCTTAATGGACTGTAGTCAACCCATT